>CM066043.1:143899106-145099106 GCA_033557465.1 Ichthyophis bannanicus | reverse complement strand
ACTACACGATAAAGGCAGAATGCTCTCCTTTTCCTGATGCTCTTTTTTTTTATAGTCTAGGCATCCAGCTTTTAATTTCATTCTAGCCTCTTCCAGCACTGTAGTGCTTTTTATAGCAAGTACAAAAGATCCATGAGTGCTGCAGAAAGGGACAGAAAACTGCTGTTAGCTAGTACCCTGCAGATTAAAGGTGAGAGGCGTAGATGTTATTACTGCACTTAGGATTTTATGTATCCATTTTAAGTAAGGGATGGGGATACTGTGAAATCTAGAGGGTAATTTTATAAGAAGCCTCCTAGATTTATGCATGAACAAAGTGCATAAATCTAGGGAGTTTAACCATATAATTGTGTAAATGGGCATTTCGATGCATATTTGATACTGTGGCTATTCTGAAAGTACACATGTTGAGCCGATTGTACAGGGGTGGAGTTTGGGAAGAGTGCAAGGCTATGCATGTAAAGATAAAATACTCTAGACTTGGGCATTTATACCAACTCTGGGGCTAATGTGGGTGCTCACACCTTAAATTAAGGCATGTTTTCAATCACTTACACCCCTGTTTTATAATGTGAAGCATGCACGTGCCTTACTATATAGAATAGGTGTGAAATACATGTGTAAATCTAGGTGCAACTTATAAAAGTACCCTCACTATAATGTGATTTTAAGAAACCCAGATTCCTATCACCATAGTGCCTGCTCATGATTTTTACGACTGGCAAATCAAATCAAGAAACTTGCTGCCTTCCACTCGCACCCCGTAGATAAATCTATCTTGTCAATGTCTTCTTCTGGGACAGGCACAGCCTGATGACAGGCGTGATGCTTTCTTTTTCTCTTCAGCATTGTCTGCACAGGACAGACAAAGGTAGTATCTTTGGCTTGCTTTGCTTGCTTTTCTTTTTCTTTAGAGTTAGTGTACCTGATGTGCTTGTGAAGTATCTAGATAATGGAAGGAGGCTGTGACCCACAGTCAGGGCCGGTCCAACCATCAGGCAAACAAGGCAGTCATCTAGGTTGGCAAGTTCTGGGAAGCAGCAAAGAGTAGGGCATTCAAAGATAAACAATATATTTTGACAGCTGGCAGGGAGGTGGGGTTGTAAAGCTCAAGGCCTGCCTAGAGTGCTTGAACCAACTCCAGGGCCGGCCCTGCCCACATTTGTGTTTGGGAGGAAACTTACAGTGGTAAGGCTTCCTGGTGAAGTGCTTAACCCTGGGAATGAAATTGCCACTTTGACTACTGTGGGCAAGGTGCTTGGAAAAGGCACCTATGTGAGTAAGAGACATGAGGTGACATGCTGTTGTGCTGGTGAAGCGACTGAACTTAGGCAAGGAGGAAGCTATGGCCCACACTGATGACAGGAATAAATCAGCATGTTTACTAACTGAGAGGTAATGAGTGAATAATGGGAATATGGCAGGGGGAATGAGTGAGTGGGGACAATGAAAGGATAAAGAGAGATGCTGCTAGGGATGGGGGTTCAAAAGAGACATAGTTGATTGATGAGGGGAAAGAAAGAGGGAGAGAGAGAGAGAGAGAGAGGGATTGCTGGGGTTAGGGGATTGAGATAAAAAGAGATAAGGAAAGAGAAAGCATTCTAGAACTAGCAGAGTTGAAAGAGAGAGTCTACTGGGGATGAGGTAGGGAGGAGTAATTTACAGTACACAAGTGTCCTGATTTATGACAGGGTTGCAGCTCTTGAAATATTTGGACAAAGAAAAAATTGTGAAATGGCTTCTCTCTTTTGAATGGCTGCTCTCCTAAGGTTTCATCAGCTTTGCTCTCACTTAAAAGTATGAATAGACTTTATGCCAATAGTAAATCATACAGAATGCCATAGAGGGGAAGGAAAACAAGAATTAGCTCACAAAAACTACATTAATCAGATAAAAACAATTGTAGCCAATTAAAGGGGTATTTTTATCTTAGGTTGAGCCTATTTGTAGCTCATTTTATAAGAAAATAAACAGTAGGTGCCTATGTCTCTTTATAAAATACTATGTAACCCTCTTTTCTGTGTGGTCCAGGCAGATGATGTAGAACTATTAGGCAGACAAGGTAGCACACCAGTCCAAAGAGCTTTAGCCAGAGTGTCTGAGCTTTTCAGGGTGTTAAGTATCAGGATGCAGACTTGAGAGGAGATTTAAGACAACTGTTCAAGAGTTCTGACACACTGACATACTCTCATTCATCCATCTCATTAGGAATCCAGGCCAGAAGTTCTGAACCAAGGGTTTACTTCATCTTAGGGTCACTGATAAACAACTTTAACTGTTAACAATTTACACTCTTGAATTCAATAGCTATAATACATTAGATTAATTTCTTCAGATAATTTCTGGAGTATTGTTTACTCCAATTACTTCCACAATCTGCACATTTTAGTTAAGTTGTATAACCAGCTTTAAATAGTTAGGGCCCAATATTGCAAGGCATTTTCAAGGTTTACAGCTCTGTAAAACATGTAAAAGCCTCTAAGCGGAATATTCGATGGCACTAATAAGGTTAGTGCTGCTGATTATCCCCAAGTAACACCACTATACACCCCTATGCTAACCACTTAGCATCGGGGCAGTACCTGGGGATAACTAGTCAGCGGCAATATTCAGCTGCAGCCCAGTTATTCCTCAGCGGTGAAAGTTAGGCGCAGCTGAAACTAACCTGGTAGCGGCTGAATACTGTCATTGCCCAGTTAGCTTCTGCACCATGTGGCAAACCTAGATATTCAATGCCGGTAGCTGGATATGGTCCTGGCATTGAATATCTGGGTTAACTTTTCAGTGGCGATAGCTAGGTGCCATACTCCTGCTAGCCACCGCTGCTGAATATTGGGCCCTTAGTGAATTAGTCGTTAGACCCTCCCTTCCTCTAGTCTCAAAGCACTTGGTCTTAGGGTTGTTATTGTCTCAGTTCCCTGGCACCGAAAACTCACTCCACTTCACTTTGGTACCTTGATATGTCATCTCAGTTGGTGGTGTTCCATGCAAGTCCCTGCAGGAACATCTATCTTCAGGCTGAGCACCCCCTGCACTTGTGCAGTGGTTCCAAGCCTCTTAGTTTCTGGTGCTGGTTATGGTGGTGGATGAAGTACTTTGGCTGGGTGCCAATGACACTTGTCCCTAACGACAGACACCCACTCAGATGCCCATGCCTGAGGGGGACCAAAGGCAGGAAACTGCATTTGGATGAGGTTTTTATAGTCAGAAGGCTTTTCCATCCCCTCCAAGTCCAAAATGACTGGCAGCAAGAGCCTCCCATGTTCTGAAAAATGCTACACCTTTTTTTCTACTTCTCCAGGAACAAGCAGGAAGTCAGTCCTCACTTATAGTAACATATGGGTGACGTCGGTGCTGACGGAGCCCACGCAGAGCATTTCCCCAGCTTTCACAGAAAGAAACCCTTCCCGCCAAGGGTGCCATCTTGCTCCCTCCTTTTTTCCGCGGAGCTCAATGGACATATATCCTGTTTCCCTGGCAAAATCCTTTAAAGGTTATCCTCAAAAGTTGTTTTTTTCCTGGTTTGCATTTCAGTTCCTCTTCCCGCCTTGAGCCGGCGCTGTCCCTGATGCCATCCTTGGTTCTTCCCTTCTTTTTTGATGATGCTTGCCTCAATCAGCGTTCGTGCCCTTTTTCGCCCGGGGGTCATCGACCCCGACCGGGTGTCTCCCACTATGTCCCTGGTGGGTTCAAGAAGTGCAACCGCTACGGTCAGACCATGTCTGTCACAGACGCCCATGATTGCGGCCGGGACCACAACAATACCATCTGCTACCTGTGGCAGGTCATGACTCCGAGAACCAACAGGAAATGGTCGGAGTTGCAGGAGAAGCTGTTCCTGTGGTCCGACTCAGCACTGGCTTCCCTAATGCTGAGCCCCATGTCGAGCACATCCCGTGAGGCCAGGGCATCTTTGGAGTCCCGTGGCAGCAGCTTCTCCGTAAAGACGCTGAACCCTTCGAAGAAAAAGAAATGCTTCTACGAGCAGTATACCTTCCAGGCCAGACCAACTGCTTGGCAGACAAGCTCATCAGAGTCCTCCGCCCATACGAATGGCATCTGCATCCCAAGGTGGCGCAGCGGCTCTTCCGCTTCTGAGGCAGGCCCGAGATGAACCTATTTGCCTCGGTGGACAACATGCAGCTGCCCCGCTTCTGCTCACGCCAGCTGCACCCGGAGAGAGTAGCAGCAGGTGCCTTCCTGATCCCGTGGTCCGAGGGCCTCCTCTATGCCTTCCCACCAACTCCACTGGTGGCCAAGACCCTCTTCAAAATCTAGAGCGAGTGGGCATCAATGATCCTGATCACCCCCAGATGGGCCCGGCAACCCTGGTTCCCTCTGCTGCTCTCCCTGTCGGTGGCACTCCTGGTCTCGCTGGGTCGGGATCCGGACCTCCTTCGCAGGAGGAGGTTCCCTCCTGCACCCTAACCTAGGGTCACTAGCATTGATGGCGTGGCTGCTGAAAGGGTAGCCTTGGCTCCCTTCAGTCTCCCAGGAGAAGTCAAGGAGATTCTGTTGACCTCCTGAAAACCCTCCACCAGACAGGCATGTCTTCAAATGGAAGAGATTCTCCATCTGGTGTGCAGAGAGAAGGGAGAACCCTTTCTCCTACCATGTGCAACTAGTGCTACAATACTTATTGCACCTCTCGCATGCTGGCCTATTTTTATTTATTTAATTTATTTAACTGTATTTATATCCCGCTTTTCACCGGGTCAAAATCTAAAGTCTAATTCCGTGAGGATACACATGAGCGCCATAGCCGCTCACCATCATCCTATAGAGGGAAAATTCCTCTCAAACCAGTCCCTGATCTGCAGGTTTCTTCGGGGCCTCCTAGTATCAAAGCCCCCTCTCCGCCCTCCGGCGTCAGAATGAGACCTTAAGGTGGCGCTCTCCCAACTCACCAAGCTGCCGTTCGAGCCCCTGGCCACCCGCCATCTGAAATACCTCTCCTGGAAAGTGTTTTTTCTGGTGGCCATCACGTCTACTCGGAGAGTGAACGAACTCTAGGCCTTGGTGATGGATCTGCCATATACAAGATTCTATAAGAACAGGGTAGTGCTCTGCACAAATTCCTCCCCAAAGTGGTATCCCCCTTCCATCTCAACCAGGAGGTGGTTCTCCTCATCTTCTTCCCACGGCCCCATGCCGGCAGGGAGGAACTCATCTTGCATACGCTAGATTGCAAGCGGGCCTTGTCCTTCTACCTGCAGAGGACCAAGGCCCATCGCAGAGCTCCTCAGCTCTTTGTATTATACGACCCCAGTAGACTGGGGCTCCCGGTAATGAAGCGTACTCTGTCCACGTGGGTGGCAGATTGCATTACCCTTGCCTATGAGCAAGCGGGCCTCTCCCTTGCACACCGGATCACTGCACATCGCATGCGGGCCATGGCCACGTCAGTGGCCAACCTCCGCTCAGTGCCGGTGATGGAAATCTGCAGGTCCGCCACATGGGCTTCAATTCATATGTTTGTAGCTCATTACTGCCTGGAGAGTAAGTTCTGCAGGGACAGTGCCTTCAGACAGGCAGTAGTCCGTAATATTTTTGGTGTGTAAGCAACTCCTGCCCTCTGACCCTTCTGTGTTCAGGCTACCGGAGTGATAGTATTGCTGGATGCTAGAGTCTTTCAGAGTCTCTCAGTGGGAACTCATCTTCTGCAACTCACGGCTACCCGATGGATCGTCAGTGGTACTGTCGTGGCTCGATCCTCGGCAGCCTGGAGCTAGGGAGTACCATATGTGAGGACTGACTTCCTGCTTTCTCCTAGAGAAAGTGTAGTTACTCACTTGTAATGGGTGTTCTCCAAGGACAGCAGGAATCAGTCCTCACAACCATCCCTCCTCCCCTTGGAGTTGCCTCCCTACAGCGTTTAAGTCCTTTTTTGCTATGTCGTCTGACTGAGCAAGATGGCACCCTTGGGCAAGAAGGGGACCACGCTTGCATGGTAACATTCCCTAAAGCTTTCTGTGAAAGCTGGGGAAATGCTCCACGTGGCTACATCAGTGCCAATGTCATCTATATGTGAGGACTGATTCCTGCTGTCCCTGGAGAACACCTGTTACAGGTGAGTAACTACGCTATCTTGCAATAGTAGGGATCGTGGATGGTACTGCTGTTCTTAGCTGAAAAATCAAACTAGCCTCTACCATTAGGCGTAAACCAGCAGAAATCACGGCTAGATCGAAGCCATGAGCATTAATGCCTACTTGGAAGCAGGCGTAAATATGAGTATGTAAAGTATACACTTACATGGTTATGTTATAAAATACGTGAGTAGTTCGTGACTATGCTCAAGCTCTACCCAAACTCCACCCAAGAACATGCTTGCTTGTTTATTTATTTATTTATTTAACGTCTCTTCTATACCGCGCTATTCACATCAGTGTGGTGTACATTTAATAGAACCTTATACAATGCAGTCGGGACTGCATTGTATTTACAATAAACACGTGTTTATTGTAAAAGAACATGGGCTTATATGTGGTTTGCGTATAAGTACTTACCTTCTTGTCACTGCGTGTGTAACTCCTGTGGTAATTTTATAAAACCTCTTTTAGACATGTAAAACAGAGTTTTATATGTGGACAAAGTTTTTTAAAATTACCCCCATTTGTGCAATTGAAGGATAATTAAGCCAGAGGAAAGGAATGATTCTTCAATCCTTTTTCAAACTGTGGGAAGGTGATAGAAAAGAACACTCAAGACTGCAAGACATTCATGCCTTCAAAGCTGCACCTCTTTTAAGCTTATTTTACAAAGGCACATAGGTGCCTACATGTCTTTCAGTCCAGCAGCAATAGCACCTATATTGAAGGCACAGGCATTACAGACGCCCGCACATAGAAGCATGCAAGTGCGCGTATAGATCAATGTATGTTATAATCAACACATGTACTTCCGAACTACCTATGCTCCACCCAGACCCTGCCCCTGGTAACGCCTATTGTAAAAGAACATGTGTACATGCCATCACATGTACTTTTATACTGCAGTTTTATAAGAGCCATTTTAAATGCATATATTGCCACTTACACATTAAAATTACTTTTTAAAATTACCCCCTAAGCAGTCAATGTAGGTTAGAATAATCATTGATGGTAAGAACCATTACTGTGCATTAATGCAATGCACTATCTGTCGTCGAGTCAACGCTGACTCCTGGTGACCCAGCCCCTGGGTGTTTTTTGGCAAGGTGCAACTGGAAGCAGATTTTCAGGCCTTTCTTCTGCGCAGTGAGTTTACAGCCCCTGGTGGTATTCCTCGGTGGTCATCTATCCAGGCCTGATTCTGCTTAACTTCTGAAATCAACTCACCTAATGCAGTAGCAGTAATGCAGAATTTGATGTACATATGTCAAAAACAGTGGGAGATTGGTTGGGAGGGCAGCCCAGTAGCGTATGTGCATCAGCTGTAAGGCATGCTATTTGTTTATTTAAAAAGACTTCTAGTTCACCTAACCTAACATGGTGGCTGTTTTTCTGCACATGCTAAGCATACCCCTTTTTCCCTAAAACATTACTGCATTGGCTTGGGTACTGTGTTGTGTTACATTTTCTCTTTAATACATGTTAATGTCAAAACCATATTCCAAGTTAGTAAATAGACCCCTGAGTGACTATAAAACTCTTGTCGAAACCTAACGCTGAAAACTAATTGAAGAATAAGAGGATGCAAATAAATGGAAGGCATGATAAACAAAGCAAACAAACCTCAATGTAAAATCCAGAAGAAATAGGAAGAGAATTAAATTGACAAAAGAAGGGGGACAGAAGGAGGGTAACAGAGCAGGCGATTTTCAAGTCATTTACCTTGGTAAACTAACTGTCTGAAAATGTCCCCTCCTTTTCCCAGGTAAGGGAATGTACAGGTATGAAACACAAATGTACATTTACCAAGGGAAAAATAGATGGGTTTGGAGGTTGGGTTGGGGAAGGCAACAGTGCTGTACCTAGCCCTGTGTGAGAAGTGCAGCCACACAGGGTATAAAAAAATAGGGGCGCATTTGGGGATGCCGGCCTTGGCACCCCACACACTGCCTGCTCTTGCCCCGCCGCAGCTTTTAGGGTTCCCTTGGTGGCGGCAGAACCTCCAATTAAAAAAAAAATCCACCACGCGGGTCTCTCCAACTCTACGTTTGCATGCTGGCCTGATCATCACCTTTCCTCTGATTTATGCTTGCATCAGACGAGGGAGGGACCAGACCAGCCATTCAAACATGAGTCTTTGCAATTCTGTGTTTGAATGACTGGTCTGGTCCCTCTGTCCTCACATGAGCATACATTAGAGGAGGGAGATCAGGCCAGCATGCAAGCACAGAGTTTGAGAGACCCGTGGTTGCCACAGGAACCCTAAAAGCGGTGGGACAAAGGCAGGCCAGGTGGGAAGCCAGCTGGAGACATGGAGGTAAGATGGGGAGATGCTGGGCATGGGGCAAAGGATAAACGGGGGGCACCAGATGTGCAAGTCACACAGGGCACATTTATGGCTTGGTACAGCCCTGGAAGGCAACACATATTGCAATGAGGGCAGAAAGTAACCACAGGAAAAGCAAATTGAAATCTCTGTGGCAATTCTCAAAGTGAAAGTGCATGGTTACTTTCTCTTTAAGTCCATAAGTAAACTAGCCATAGACTTTGCAATAGGGATGTGATTTAGTTGGAAGCCAAACAAGAAATTTCAGTAAAGTTTCCTGGTGGGTTTTTTTTTTTTTCATTTTTTAAAAAATGAAATCAAATAAAACGTAACAAAATTTTGTTTGATCTCATTTTAAAATTTCGTCTGACTCCATTGCAAAATTGAAAAAAAAAAAAAAAACCTCCCCGCCCTCTTTCAATTCCTTTTAGTACTCTTAAATGCTCTTATCCCATCCATGGTGATACTTCTCTTCACAGGGCATGGAACATGGTACCAGTCAACCTAGAGGCCTAGTGGATGCAGGGCCGGCCCGTCCATTGAGCAAGAATGTTTTTTGCACAGGGCCCCGCGTTTCAGGGGGCCCCGCGCAAAGAACATTCTGCTTTTTTTTAAAATTACATTTAAAAAAAAAACTGTCTCTGGCTGCTGCCGCGTCCGTCGCAGCAGCGGCAGAATGCCGTGTCCCGCGGGGCCCCTTCTCCTCGTCGAGCCCTCTGCAAGGGCTTTCAGATTCACGAAGGGAGAGTGCTCCCTCGCGTCTCTGTAAAGCCCGCAGGGGCTAATGGGAAATTTCCCATCTGCCCCTTTAGACGCGAGGGGCTGATGGGAAATTTCCCATTAGCCCCTGCGGGCTTTACAGAGACGCGAGGGAGCACTCTCCCTTCGCGAATCTGAAAGCCCTTGCAGAGGGCTCGACGAGGAGAGGGGGCCCCGCGGGACACGCCATTCTGCCGCTGCTGCGACGGACGCAGCAGCGGCAGCAGCTAGAGCCAGGTTTTTTTTTTTTTTTTTAATTTGCCGGAAGGGAAGGGAAGGGAAGGGGGGGGGGGGCTGATGGAGGCTGTCTGGAAATGGGGTGATGGGGGGTTAGGACTGGAAATGTGCAAGGGGGGGGGTTAGGACTGGAAATGTGCAAGGGGGGGTTAGGACTGGAAATGGGCTGGAGGGGGGGTTAGGACTGGAAATGGGCTAGGGGGGGTTAAGACTTCTAATGGGCTTGGGCAGATGAAGGCTGACTGCAAAAGGGCAGGGGTTGTTTAGTAATGTAAATGGGCTGGGTGGGTTAAGACTGGTAATGGGCTGGGGGGGTTAAGACTGGTAATGGGCTGGGGGCTGATGGAGGCTGTCTGGAAATGGGGTGATGGGGGGGTTAGGACTGGAAATGGGCTGGGGGTTTAAGACTGGTAATGGGCTGGGGGTTGATGGAGGCTGACTGGAAATAGGGTGATGGGGGTTAGGATTGCTAATGGGCTATGGGGGGGGGGTTAGGACTGCTAATGGGCTATGGGGGCGCTAGGACAGGAAAAGGGCTGATGGGGAGGGGTTAGGACTTGAGGTGGGCTGATGTGGTTAGGACTAGTAATGGGCTGTGGGCTGATGGGGGGGGTTAGGACTGGCAATGGGCTATGGGGGGCTGACTGGAAATGGGCTGATGGGGTTAAGACTGGAAGTGGGCTGATGGGGGGTTAGGACTGGTAATGGGTTATAGGGGGGGCTTAAACTGAAAATGGGTTGATGGGGGCTAGGACTGGTAATGGGTTGGGGGATTGCTATGACTGGAAATGGACTGAGTGGACGGGGAGGCTTGAACTGCAAATAGCTGATGGGGAGGGAGCTTGGAATGGAAATGGGCTGTGAGGGAAGGGAGCTAGAACTGAAAATGGGCTGATGGAGCAGCTAGGATAGGACTGGAAATGGGCTGTTGGGGGGAGCTAAGATTGGAAATGGGCTGTGGTGGGGCTTGAATTGAAATGGACTCATGGAGGGGCTAGAACTGGAAGTAGGCTCATGGGGGGGCTTGGACTGGAATTGGGCTGAGTGGAGGGGAGCTAGGATTTGACATGGGCTGATGGTGGGGCTAGGAAATGACTAGAAATGGGCTGATGGGGGGCTAGGATTGGAAATGAGCTGATGAAGGGACTCAGACTGAAAATGGATGGGGGAGCTAGGACTGGAAATGGGTTGATGGGGGGCTAGGACTGGAAATGGGCTGATTCAGGGATTAGAAGGGAATGGATGCTGGGTGAGACTGGAACTAGAAGGGAGCTGATGTTGGGGGAGGATTAGAATGGGATGGGGCTGGGAGAGTAAAATGGAGAGGGGAAAAATATTTTGTGTGGGAGGGATGAAAAATCTACAATTGGCCGGGTATTGGGAGAGTAAGTGGGGATTGAGGATGGAGGGGTAAAATTTGTGTGGATGAAATAAGAATGAGGAAAGAGCAAAAGGATAAATATTAGTATGTTAAAGCAGATGTAGAGAGAGAGGATGGAAAGAAAACTAGAAGAGAGAAGAGAGGACAAATGGACAGCAGACGATGGAGAGTTAGCAGAAAACATGAAGAAACCAGAAGAAAGTGGCTGGAGCAATTGCAACTGAAAAAAAATGCACAAAAGGTAGAAATATATCTCTTTATTTTGAATTTATTAACTGGAATATGAAAGCTCTGGGAAATGTGCATCATTAACGTCTGCGCTTTGTTTGGTACAAGAGGAAATTGATTTATAGTTTTATTTCTACAGTGTTGTTGTACATTCCAAGTTTGGCTTTTGGGGTTCCCAGTTTAATTATTGCCTTCCTGTTTCTAAATTGCGATTCCTTGTTTGGTGATGGTCTATGTTCTGCATGTGTAACTGAGCTGAGGTATTCTGTTTATGTAATTCCTATTTGACATTGCCACTTGTTCTCTTTCCCCAGTATTCTCTGAAATGTACTGGTTTAATATTTGCAGTGTTTCCTTTTGATAGGTAGGGTCTGGTGCTTTGTGAGTCCTGGTAATGCTGTCAGGATACAGCGGGTTTGCTATGGGTTCTAAATGGGCAGCGTTTGTAGTAGTTCCTAATGTGCCTGGCGGTTGGCACTGGATTATAGTAATGTAGAAATCTTTTAGTCTTTCTTTATCCATACACTCATTAAGAGACATGTTTACTAAAAGTTAGTGTATGGTAACATTATGCAAATATTTATGCAAATAAGGCCACTTATGCAAATGAGGTCCCGCACCGAGTCTCCGCACATGGCCCCGCACCCCCCTTGGGCCGCCCCTGAGTGGATGATAGAATAAGATATGCAGCTATAAACAAACCTTAATCATGGTTTTAATCGGAGGACAAAATGTGAATTTGGAATAGATAATTACCTCACTGTTCTTATTAATGGTATGAAGGGATGTGGGAAGAAATATCCAAAGATAGAACAGAAAGGATTTTGGTCTTTCATCTGTTAAGCTCTAAGAAATGGGCAGGCGCATTCAATTTGAAACAGTAAAATGACAAGTCTAAACCAAGCTGTGTATTATCAGCACGATAGGGTAAGAAAACCTAAGAGAAGAAAGAAAACGACCAAAGGAAGAAGTGTAAATAGAAAAAGAAAGAAGACAGGTATTTGTGGTACATCAGTAGACAAAGATTTAGGGGTAAGCTACATATCAGCAAGAACAGAGAAATTGTGTTGACAAATATAACTGGAACAGAGAGACCTAAGTAAAACAGTAGAAAGCAAAAACTTCTGATTTTCTATATCAAAGGCAGGGGAAAGGATTAAAACAGAAGAAAAGCCACATAAGACTAAAACTGAAGATAAACCTTATGAGTTAGCAAAGTGAAGAGCAGAAACAGTACGAAGAACAGATGAAAAAGAATACTGTTTGCAGGACAAAATCCCAATTGAAACCCACCAAGGACAGTATGAAAATTCAAGAATGTCTTTCAAGAAGTTTAAAATAAAATGGAAGAAAAGAAGTAGGACATTAAGGGAGGAAATTTTCAAACTGTTCCCTTTGCTGCAATTCCCACCAGTCCTCTTTACCCTTGCACTCTGCATCACAAAATCACTTGGGTACTCTCTTTTCCAAACTTGCTGTGGGTGCAAAGTACCCCTGGATTTTGCACTTGTTTTTGTGAGTATCAATTACGTTCTAATCCTTCTGAAACATGCCCGCATGAACCCCTCCCCTAAATGTGGAACGATGTGCATTTTTAGGTGGATTGAGAGAGAGCAATTTTCAGACAATTTATGCAAATAAATTACTATTCTCCAGGACCAAGCAGGAAGTCAGTCCTCACTTATGGGTGACGTCGGCGCCGACGGAGCCCTCGCGGAGCAATTTTCCCCAGCTTTCAAAGAAAGCCTTTGGGAATTGCAGCGCGCATGCGCGGTCCTCTTCCCGCCCAAGGGTGACATCTTAGCCAGTCTTCTTTTTTCCGCGGAGCCCTACAGACGTACCCGTCGTGTCCCCGTGAAAAAGTTGATTTTTACTCATATTTTCTCTTTTTTCCTTCGGTTCGACGCCGGTCTTTTTCCCGCCCGGACTCGCGACGCCGGTCACGAGTCCTCTTCTTCTTTTTCGGTTTTTCTGACTTAGTCAGTTTCGTTTTCGGTTTTTCCCTGGCAGCCCGGTCCTTTGACCTCGCCGGGGCCCTTTTTCCCCCGATGGCTGCCAGTGGTTTCAAACGGTGTGGTCAGTGTGACCGAAATATGTCACTAACTGACACACACGACAATTGCCTCCGCTGCCTGGGCCCGGATCATGAAGAAATGATCTGTGGGCCCTGCGGCAAAATGTCCTCCAAAGCGTTGAGAAGTCGGCGGCATCAGCGGGATAGGATCTTCGCTGACCCCAGCCGTACCCGGACCTCGTCGGAGGCCTCCGCGTCCAGAGGTTCCAGCTCGGACCGTCGCCGGAGTTCCTCCGACAGGGGTTCTCCCTCCGGGGACCATCGACGAAAGGTGAAACCCGCGAGGGCGGCGTCGGTGGACGCTCCTGGCTCCGCGAGGGCCAGGTCGCATAGCCCCGATAGCCGTTCCGGGTCCTTGGAGAAGGAGCACCTCTCGAAGCGACCTCGCCTGGAGTCGAAGCTGCCTGCTCGGGTAAGTCCTGTGGTCCTCCTGGACTCGCCTCCGAGACCGCCGACGTCGGGCCCGACGCCGTCGGGGCCCGAGTCGCAGGCTGCTGGGTCACCTGAGCTCGGACTCAGGTTGACGGCCTTGGAGAGCAGACTGTCTGCCTTCATGGACCAGCAGCGGGCACTGCTCGCTGGCTTCGCTGGCGCCGCTGCCCCGACTGCCGGGACGTCGACGTCTAAGTCGACCCCGGAGACCGAGCCGATCCTCGAGTCGATGCGAACGCGAGTCGATCCTCGGTCGAGGTCACCCTCGGCCTCCCGTTCGGGACCGAGGTCGCCGACGCCGACTCCCTCGGCGTCGGGGCGGCAGGCGCCGCGCCCTGCCCGGGCCGACCCCACCGAGTCCTCGTCGGAGTCGGTCTGGGAGTCTGAAGAGGAAGAGTCGCCTGATTCTTTTCGGACTCGGTGTGTCCCCTCGGACTCACCTGAGTCCGAACCTCGGAAGCAGTCCCCCCCGGAGGATGCCCGGTTCTCGGACTTCGTCAGGGATATGGCCAAGGCTTTGGCCTTCCCTGCGGATCCCGAGGAGGAGCCTCGAGCCGAAGAGCTCGACGCCCTCCAGTATGACTCTCCCGCCAGGGAACACTTTACTGTACCGGTTCCTCCCATGCTGGAACGACTACTCTTCCGCATGTGGGAGAGTCCGGCCACCTCGCCGGTCCTGAGCAAGCGGGTCGATTCTATCTATCGAGTCCGCAAGAGCCCTGGCTTCCAAAAAGCACAGTTACCACACCATTCCATGGTAGTGGAATCGGCCATGCATCGTCTTAAGAGCCAGAAGATGCACTCCTCGGTGCCTCCTGGCAGGGAGGCCCGTAACCTGGATGGCCTTGGTAAGAAGTGTTTCCAGGGCTCTATGCTTGCGTGTCGTGTCCAGACCTACCAGCTATACATGGGCATGTATCTCCGAGACCTGGCTAAAGAGCTAGCCGGATTCTCCGCTGGTTTGTCCGAGGAACCCTTGCGGAGGTTCCTGGCCTTGTCCACTGGCATTCGGGAATGCTCAAAATTCATATCCCGAGCAGCCTATGATGGCTTTGAAGCATCGGCTCGAGTGGCCGCAGCCGGCATCGGTGCCCGCCGACAGGCTTGGCTTCAGTCGTCTGACCTTGAGCCCTGGGTGCAGGACAAGTTGGTCGATGTCCCCTGCCGAGGCGAAAACCTCTTTGGCAAGCCCATGGCTGATAAGGCTGCACAAATTGAGACGGAGACTCTCACCAGGACTAGGCTTTCTAGGAAGACCTCCGCCCCTTCCCAGAAAAAGAAGGGCTCGGGAAAGAAGTCCTTTTACCCGAGGAAGGCGGCTGCCTACAAACAATACCCCCAATATCAGGCCCCTGCAGCTCCCCAACAGGGCCAGCAGGCCAAGGGACGGGGTAACGGGTCCCGTAGGCAGCAAGCCCCCAAGCCTGCACCACCAGCCCCTGCTCAGCAGGGTGGGGGTTTTTGACTCCTTAAGCATAGCCTCTCCCCCCCGCTGGTTCCTCCCAGCACCGGAGGCCGGCTGGTTCACTTCGCCCACAGGTGGTCCAGCATCACCTCAGATGCCTGGGTGCTTCAAGTCGTGCGAGAAGGCTATCTTCTCCACTTCCACCAGGTCCCTCCCTCCTATTTTCCGGGAGAACCTCCACGACCCCCTCTGCACAGGGACTTACTCCTTCAGGAGTTAGCAGGTCTTCTACAGGAACAGGCGGTGGAACCGGTGCCCCACCACCTGAAACGTCAAGGCTTTTATTCCAGGTATTTTCTAGTACCAAAAAGGACAGGAGGCCTCAGACCCATCCTGGACTTGCGCAACCTCAACAAATTCCTCGTGCGGGAAAAGTTCAAGATGCTTACCCTTGGAATCCTTCTGCCCTACCTCCAGCAGGGAGATTGGCTATGCTCCTTGGATCTAAAGGATGCCTACACGCACATCCTTATCCACCCAAGCCACCGCCAGTACCTAAGGTTTGTGGTGGCCGGAAATCATTACCAGTACAGAGTACTACCCTTTGGCCTGTCCTCCGCACCGCGAGTCTTCACAAAATGTCTCGCGGTGGTGGCGGCCCATCTCCGGCTTCACGGCCTCTATGTCTTTCCGTACCTCGACGACTGGCTCATCAGGGCAGCATCCGCTCCGGAGGTCACCAACGCCACACGCCGCACGGTGACTCTTCTGCAGTACTTGGGCTTTGTTATAAACTTCGCAAAGTCCACTTTGCTCCCCTCACAGGATCTCGAGTTCATCGGCGCAAGGCTGCACACTCCTCAGGCACGAGCGTTCCTACCGCTCGACAGAGCTCAATGGCTCATGGACCTAGCCGACCGTTTTCGCAGCCAGCCCCTGGTCTCCGCCAGGCGCTTTCTGAGACTACTCGGCCATATGGCTTCCACCGTCCATGTGACCCCCAATGCCCGCCTGAATATGCGGCCTGCTCAATGGTGTCTCCGCCAGCAGTGGCAACAAGCCACAGGCGGCCTAGCAGACCTAGTGCGCGTCTCCGAGCCGCTGATCTCGTCTCTCCAGTGGTGGCTTCATCGGCCGAACCTGGTACTCGGCATACCTTTCCAGTCACCTCAGCCGGCCCGGGTGCTGACAACGGATGCATCCCTCCTGGGCTGGGGAGCACATTGCCAAGGGGCACGTACTCAGGGCCTCTGGACCACGTGGGAGTCTGCTCAGCAGATCAACTTCCTGGAGCTCAGAGCGATCCGCCTGGCTCTCAAGGCCTTCTCCCACCTGACCTCTCACCAGTCCGTCCTTGTCCAGACGGACAATCAAGTTGCCATGTTCTACGTGAACAAGCAGGGGGGCACGGGCTCCTTCCCTCTCTGTCGGGAGGCACAGAAGCTCTGCTCTTGGGCCGTCAGTCACGGCGTTCTTCTCAAGGCAGTTTATCTCCCAGGCCAAGAAAATTGCCTGGCGGACAAACTCAGCAGGATCCTCCAGCCGCACGAGTGGCACCTGGATCCCTTGGTAGTTCAGAAGCTCTTTCTAAAGTGGGGCCTCCCCACGATGGATCTCTTTGCCAGCCCTCTCAACCGGCAACTTCCTCGCTTCTGCTCTCGTCAGCCGCATCCCCTTCGAGTTGCGGCAGACACTTTTCTACTCTCATGGGCGGAGAGCCTTCTGTATGCTTTTCCTCCCATCCCGCTAGTCTCTCGAACTCTTTTCAAGGTTCTCCGAGACAAAGCTTCCATGATCCTGATCGCTCCTCGCTGGCCCAGACAGCCGTGGTTTCCACTCCTGCTGCAATTAGCGGTGGAGGATCCATTCCCTCTGGGGTTTCAACCGGATCTCCTCACTCAAGATCAGGGGTCTCTGCTACACCCCAACCTCAGATCTCTCAATCTAATGGCCTGGCTGCTGAGAGGGTAGTCCTTGCTCCCCTTCTCCTGCCGGCAGAGGTGGAAGAGGTCGTCTTAGCTTCCCGGCGACCTTCTACCCGCAAATGCTACGCCCTTAAATGGCGTCGCTTTTCCCGGTTGGTGTACCCAGCAGTCTCAGGATCCCTTCTCCTGCTCGGTGTCGGTGATCTTGCAGTACTTGCTCTACCTCTCTAATCTGGGACTTAAGTCCAACTCCGTCAAAGTTCACCTCAGTGCTCTTTCAGCACATCATGTACCGGTGGACGGCAGACCTCTTTCCAGCGACCCTCTCGTAGCGAGGTTTCTCCGAGGTCTCCTTCTACTTAAACCACCTCTCCGCCCGCCAGCGCCTGACTGGGATCTGAATGTGGTTTTGCAGCGGATCACCTGTCCGCCTTTTGAACCTATGGCTACCTGTTCTCTCCGTTTTCTTTCTTGGAAAACATTGTTCTTGATAGCCCTCACTTCCGCTAGGCGCGTAAGTGAATTGCAGGCCCTTGTGTCTGATCCCCCTTACACTCGGTTCTACAAAAATAGGGTAGTCCTACGGACTCACCCAAAATTTCTTCCAAAAGTGGTCTCCCCCTTTCACATCAATCAGGAGGTGGTACTTCCGACCTTCTTTCCCAGACCACACTCCAGCCGAGCTGAAACGGTCCTCCATACCCTGGACTGTAGAAGGGCATTGAACTTCTACCTTGACCGTACGCGGGAGCACCGTAAAGCTGCTCAGCTTTTTGTGTCTTTTGACCCCAATAAATTGGGGCTCCCGGTCTCCAAGCGTACTCTGTCCATCTGGGTTGCGGACTGTATCACTTGGGCTTATGGGGCAGCCGGACTCTCCTTGGAAGGTCGAGTCACGGCTCATTGCGTTCGGGCAAAGGCTACGACAGTGGCTTACCTCCGCTCTGTTCCGCTGGCAGACATCTGCCGGGCCGCTACTTGGTCTTCGAGCCAGACCTTTGCGGTCCATTACTGTCTCGAGAGGGAGTCCCGCAGGGACAGTGCTTTCGGACAGGCAGTCCTCCGTAATCTCTTTGAGGTTTGAGCAACTCCTACCCTCCATCCCGGATGTGGGCTACCGGTGGGTAATAATTCAGCGAAGATTCCTTCCTTCTGTGCTGCTGAGCTAGAGGGAGCTCATTTTTGTGCTTAGGGTCTCCGGTAGCCTTAAGCTTGGGAGTCCCATAAGTGAGGACTGACTTCCTGCTTGGTCCTGGAGAAAGCGTAGTTACTCACCTGTAACAGGTGTTCTCCAGGAGCAGCAGGAATCAGTCCTCACAACCCTCCCTCCTCCCCTTGGAGTTGCAATCATCTGCTTTAGTTTTTTTTGCAAATTTTTATGCTGTCTTTTTTAGCTATGTCATCTGACTGGCTAAGATGGCACCCTTGGGCGGGAAGAGGACCGCGCATGCGCGCTGCAATTCCCAAAGGCTTTCTTTGAAAGCTGGGGAAAATTGCTCCGCGAGGGCTCCGTCGGCGCCGACGTCACCCATAAGTGAGGACTGATTCCTGCTGCTCCTGGAGAACACCTGTTACAGGTGAGTAACTACGCTTTTAGCTCAGTGGTTCTAACCCAGTCCTCTGGGACCCCAAGGCCAGTCAGGTTTTCAAGATATCCACAATGAACATGCATGAGATAGATCAGCATGCACTGCTTCCATTGTATGCAGATCTGTCTCATAGTAACATAGCATATGATGGGAGATAAAGACCATCAAGGTCCTCTACACTAGCACCCCGCAGTACCTGGCTGATATCATCCACCTCCAACCAGCCCCTCGCCTCCTCCGCTCTGCACATGGAAACCGCCTCTTCCTCCCTTCCCCTTCTCAGGCCCACCTTGAGCTCACCTGTCACTCTGCTTTCTTCTTCCTTAGCTCCGCTCTTTGGAATTCTCTCCCACACCCCCTCCGCACTGAGCTATCCTTCACACGTTTTAGGGCTCTTCTGAAAACACACCTCTTTCACCTGGCCTATGATCTTCCTGCTCCCGCTGGTGGCTCTGACCCTCCCTCGCCGAGATCCCCAACACCAGTGTCATAGTAATACTTCCTGTTCCCATTTTGCAGCTCCTTCCCCCCACCCTCACACTTGTTCTCTCTATGTCAGTTTTTGCTTCTGTATTTTCTTATGTCTCTCTACTCTTCTCTACTTTCCTATCTAATTAATGCCATTCCTTTCACTTTTCTGTAGCCAATATATTGTTTTATTGTACACCGCCCTGACGCTCTGGCAAGGGCGATATATCAAATCCCACAAATAAAGAATAAAGAATCAAGTCTGCTCATGCATTTTCAGTGAGGATATTTTGAAAACCAGATTGGTTAGGTGTGGCCCCAGGAAAGGACTTGGAAAGACTGGATTAGATGACTTGTTCTCTTACTCGTTTTTTTGAAATCTTATTATTAAGGACGTATAAGAATCGGGTTTATGAAAGGATAAAGAAAGGGAAAGAAAGGATCACCATGACACGATGAAAAGAAGTGAGAAACATCTCAGGGGACAAAAGCACAAAAGGACCAGAAAGTAATAGGATATGATTTATGCAATTACATTTATTAACACATTGAATAGTAATGGTATTAGAAATAAAAAGTAAGTCAGTGCTTCCAGAGTCAATATAGGAAGAAGAGAAAATCAGCAAGAAAAAGGATGGAACAGAGAATTCATAATCCAATGCAAATTCAGAGAGCTTTTTTTTCATTAGTGAGTATTAAATTAGAATATTTTAACTTACTAGCCTGAAGAAAAGAATAGACTTTAATAGCTTGTTAATATGCTATCTGTAATAAAGGATTAGGTGACTTAACTTTATATACTGTTCTTTCCAATTTATGCAAATTGCATCCTGAGTCTCAAAGAACAAAAGAAAACCAAGGACCAGGATTAGGAAGTTTTCTTCTAAAATGGAAGAAATAGAAGAGTTAGGATATGAAAAAGAGAAGTGATAGAATTAGTAAGCAAATCTGCATATTGTTTAGTATCATTGGAAAGAAATGAAAAGTGAGTGTTAGTAATTAGTTCAAGGTTGAGAATCAATCATCTCTACATAAAGCAAAGGAAGAAGGAGAAGGAAAATATATTATAGGGATCTGAGAGCAAAATGAGTGAATTGGTAACTGAACAGTCTCAAGTAAAAGCCAATTCTAATGTGTAGACAATATGGTGGGTAGGTCTAGAGACCAATTACAAAACATAAGATGGAGTAATTAAATAAAATAAAATTAACCTGCAAAACAAAGGTTAAAGATTGAAATTCCCAAATATAAGGAGAGGAACACCCTTCAGAATGAAACTAGTCAAAAAATCAAATGAGGCTAGACAATGTTCAAATAAAGAACATGAAAGATGATAAAAAAAATCAGTAAGAAGGTCATTGTAGAAAGGTTATTTTTGCATCTAGAGCCTCTTTTACATGTGGGAAAGGGATGTTTTGAAAATTGGCTAAGTATGTGCACTGTACATATTTATTTTAATTTATTTAAAAGATTTGCATTCCATGAGGATCTAGGTAGAGTGCAATGGAGTTGGCCTAAAATAATAAAAAGAAAAATGTCAAAATAATACAGTATATTATACAATATACATAATTTATAAAACATGGGGAGGATATTCAAAGGCTCTGTGGGATATCAAAAGCTCTGTGGGATATTCAGCGGCACGAACATGGTTAGTGCGCTGAATATCCACGGGTGCTGCTGCTACAAGTCTCTAACTTTTGCTATAGAAGCTAACAGGCAACAGCTGAATATCGCTGCTGCATGGTTAGATTGTGGCAATCCGGGCAGCCTAGATAATTCAATGCCAGAGCCCAGATTTGGCCCCAGCATTGAATATCCAGGTTTTAAGTTCAGCACTGACGGCTAGCAGCTTTAGCAGCACTAGCCGCCAGTGTTGAATATCAGCCAGTGGAGGCACATTCCGGCCTGGCCATCCAGCCCCTTGTGTGGCCAAACAGAAGCAGGACGCCCAAAGGTAAACCCAATTCTGATCCCACGGAGGCTAGATGTGCCTGCGGGATCAAAATCAGGTCTACGGCCTGAATGTGCAGGCCATCCCTGATTCTGGTCAGCCTGCACGCCCAGTAGATCCCTGGCTACCTCAGTTAGGCTCCTGAATGGAGCCACAATGCTATGACGTCCCATTTGCTATGGCACTGCGGCTCCATTCAGGAGCTGCAAATGCCGGCCGCTGCAGATATTCTTCTTTCCCCACAGCCGGACCCTCGATCTGGCCTCCCACAGCCAGGGTCCGTCTGCGGTGATCTTCCTGCACTCCTACCTTTTTGTCCCTGCCCGACAGCATGATCCACTGATGTCCAGGGGAACTTACTCCACCTCATGGCCCTGGATGTACAGGGCCAACCTTAGAATCGGCCCTGTACGTCCAGGGTCATGGCCCATCCATGTCCCGCCCTCACTTCACTTCAGTAACACCCCCTCCTGCTCCCGTCTAAGCCTCCCCATACAAACGAGCTGCTCATATGGGGAGGCAGTAGCCGGGGTGGCAGAGGAGCAAATAGCGGGGATGGACATCCTATCCGGATGCCCATCACCACTATTTGCAGTACTGAATGGCCCCCATAATATATTAAAGTATAAAATATACAAAACCAAAAAAAGTTAAAACATTAAAACAGAAATATCTGAGTAACATCCATATTAATAAGACTGTCAGCAAAAAGCTGGCCAAAGCATGTCAGTGCTGTTTTTAGACCTAATCTGTCACATATAAGCACTTATTGAGGAGAGTGATACTCCTGCTGAAACAAATAGGCTTTCAGCTTCTTTTGGAAAATGAAATTTGAGAAACAGTGCACAAGTCAGTTGGGAAGGTATTCCATAGCTTTGGCACAGCTATGAAGAACATTTGATCATGAGCTTCTGTCAACTGTACCTGCTTAAATGAAGGCATGTCTAAAAGCATGGCACTTTGGGACCTCAAGAAACGAGAGGGGCAATACATTTTTTTATTTTGAACAGATGCTCAAAGGAGCCTCATGTCTCATGGCTTTAAACACCATATTAAGATCTTAAACATAATTTTCCATTTAATTAGAAGCCAATGAAAGTCATAAAAGTTTGGAATAATGTGTTTGTAATGACTTGATCCAGTGATGATATGGGCAACAGAGCTCCGAACAACGTGAAGTGAGTGTACAACTGATGCAGAGAGTCCAAGATACTTAGACATGTGCTGTAGATAGGTGCTTTTGGGGACTGAGTTGCATTGTGTGCATCAATGCATGTATGCACAAATTTTATAAAATGCATGCATTGCATTTATGCCTGCTTTGGAACAGGTGCACATTTTCACATTTGCATATGCAATTTTTATGGATGCTTATTTTATGAAAACATATAGGTGAAAACATATAGGTGCTTATTTTATGAAAACACATATGTTGCCTCTATAAAATACAGTACATAATAAAGAATAAACACAATACCTGAACACGTGAAGGCAAAGAATTAAGATGTCCAGGTTGAGATGTGGAAAATTGCTGTTGTATTTTATAAAAGCTGTGCCGAATGCAGAACCTCCTGTAAACTATATGGAATTAATCTGATAATAAGGGCTCCTTATTTAGCTAATTGACCTCTAGTGATAGCAGTGCAAGACTATTGCTAGGTGTCAGAGTAACCATTTTGAACCTGGGCAGCAATGGGGTCGGGTAGTAGGGGGATTACCTCTGCCTCATCCACTATACCACGAGTGATATCTGTTAGTGTGTGCGTTGGGGGGGGGGGATGTGCAGGTGGGTGGGAGAAGGCTCGAGTGTTCAGTTTGGTGTGGAGTTAATCGGGGGGGTTCTGTTTGGCAAGAGATGTGTAGATAGTGATCAGGGTTTGGGTACTGGATTGGGACTTGGTGATGAAGAGTCAGGTCTTAGATTGGGAGGTTGGGACATGCTTTGGAAAGGCTATGGGTGCACTTAATGTCACCTTTTGAGGCATTAAGTGCATTTGTGCTATTGAAAGCTATAACAGCATGCAGTAATATACTATCGGTACTGTTCACACTCTATCTCCATCCATAGCCTGACCCATTCTTACCCCAAACCT
Organism: Ichthyophis bannanicus; assembly: GCA_033557465.1. Classification (NCBI taxonomy): domain Eukaryota; kingdom Metazoa; phylum Chordata; class Amphibia; order Gymnophiona; family Ichthyophiidae; genus Ichthyophis; species Ichthyophis bannanicus. The sequence goes on along the minus strand of CM066043.1, from coordinate 145,076,143 downwards.
CACGTAGAAGTTAGCTTGGAATTTTTGCTGCACTGGCTGGTTTCGCCATACAGTAGCCATTAGCATGAGTCTGTGCTAACGGTTACTGTCAGGGCAGATTGTCTCAAAATACAGGCCCAGAGAATTTTTTTCAGACCAGCACTGGCCCACCTCCTGAGCTCACCTTGACTTGACAATCTGCGTTGGCCAAAGGAACCCATGGCCTAGCCTACAGTAAAGTGAAAAATAAAGCATGGGGCCTCTGTGCCACTGCAAGGCTCAAGGCCCTGCCATTTTCCTGCCCTCCATCCAGGGCCGGTGCTACCATTAGGTGAACTAGGTTGTCACCTAGAGCACTGTTCTTCTGGGGGTGCCCTTTGCCTCTGCTGTTGCACCTCTCTGGGACCTGTATCAGTGGCAATAGCCGCAATCAGCCTTGCATCACTTACCTTTAAACTTCAGCTGCTTGCTTCCGCCCCCTCTGACATCTGATGCTGACTTCCAGAGGGGGTAGAAGCAAATAGCTCTGTGGCGCCGAAGTTTAAAGTAAAGTGCTGCAGGGCTATTGCTACCACTGCAGATCTGGAGAGGGGCGGCAGCGGCAATGGGCACCACGGGGGGGGGGAGGGAGAGCACAATAGATGACGTTCACCAGGGTGCTTCATCTCTTGGCACCGACCCTGCCCTCACTTTGGTCACAGATATTAAAAGCAGGAAATCCACGCTGAAGGAGTGGGTGGGAACGCAGAAGGGCCTTGAGCCTTGCAGTGGCTGAAAGACCTTGTACTTTATTTTTCACTTCCTCGTTTCAGCAATAATGCGGTCCACCAGGGCATGCCTTGAATGCTCAATAGGGCAATCTGTCCCTGGTTAGTGTACATTAAATCCCACTCTACTGCTTAGCACACTTTAGTGAACAGGCTTCTAAGTATTCAGGTACTGTGTTTATTCTTTATTATGTGTTAATCAGAACACTTTCATCAGCATTTTGATTTGGGCTTATCTAAAAGAAGTGGAGTGGAGGAGTGGCCTAGTGGTTGGGGCAAGGTACTTCGGGCCGGAAGGTCGGGGGTTCAAATCCCACTAGAGGACAGCAACCTTGGGCCGGAAGGACTGGGGTTTCTAGTCCCACAGGTGCTCCTTGTGGTCTTGGGCAAGCCACTTAACCCTCCATAGCCCATGTTCTCTGTGCTGTGCTTTCCTGTCTAATCAATGTGTTTATACCTCAAAAATTTCCTGTCATGATTTGACAATTTCCAATCTGTAATCAAAACCGCTGCTGATCGCTGGAAGTAGCGGTATACAAATGTATACTAAATAAAATAAATAAATAAATAAATAAAATAAGCATATTTGTCACTCTTTCAGGTATTCTCTTATAAACGTTACCGCTAAATATGCATAAAGTAAGAGACGTCAAACAGTATGGATTCCAAAATAAAAGTATAAAACTGGGAATGCAAAGACAAAACAAAATCTTCTGTCAAAACATTTAGGACAAGGTATATATCTGAAATGATAGTGTTTATGATAATGTAGTTACTGTGGCTAGATTATTAGGTGGAATCTGGGTCTCATGTAAGGTAAATATCACCAACAGATGAAATACATCATGAATGTAGATGGATTTATGTCCAATTGAATGGACATTTCACATCGTATGAAATAAAACAGATACTAGCAGAATATCTGCCATAGTGTAATGGAGACTAATTGTAAAACTGATGGAGAACGGAAAGAGTCAGCATTGACTTGAAGGCACACATTGCATTTTTTGGAGAATGGAAATAGCATATAAAATGCCTTCTCTTAAGTAGCACATTTTGTGACTTCATCTTCAGAAGTCCAAATGCTTTCTGAGAGTTTTTTTAAATGGTGATCTAAGATTGTACTGGTTTGCATTACTATGCACACCTCATTTAGAAAAATTGCTATTTTTCTGATAAATCTGAAAGAGCCCAAGGAGTGATGCCTTTTTCTGGTGCTATTTTCTGCCCTTTACTTTCCTGATTTATGTTTATAGAGGCTTACAGTATGAAGAAAAATTGAGATAAGAGATTCCACTTAAAATGATGAACAGAGAAGTTCCCATTACCTCCATAGTTCACTACAATAGAAGCTTTTACTGCTAACTGCTTACAAGCTCTATTATATAGAACTAAATCACCCACAAAGCACAAAAGACTGACTTCACCCAAATATGGGACTTAGAAAAATTGTAAGCAGACTTTATTGAATAAATAATAAACCTACCTTATGTTTAAGTATGTGATACAGAGGCCCTATACATCTGGAAAAAAAAATTCTCATCCTTTCTTACCAGGGATTTTCAGAGTGGCCTTAGCCTTGAATCCGTGCAAATCAAGTTCAGAAAGGCATGAAACTGCAAAAGATCGATTTCCTTATCATTCTGCTAGACCAGCCCAGATGAGTGGGTTATGCTTCTTTGCCAGCAGATAGAGGTAGACTTGAGCAACTTTCAGTTATGTCATCACTCAGTATCTGGTGCAGCATTGAGAGAAGCTAGTATTTTCTATATCCATCAGGTAGCAAGGAGAGACTGGTGCAGCAGTGCAGATAGGCCTGACTCTCCTGGTCCACACTACGCTGCAGTGGCTATTGAGTCTGGAAAGGACCAGTGTTGCTTGGAGGATGGGTTCGCACATGTCTCCTGAAGCTGATAGCCACCTGTGACCATTGCTGTTTCCCATGGGTTACTAGTGCTGGTGGGCCTAAAGAAGAGCAGGAGGACCTCATGGGGCCCTTGGGAGGGGGGGGGGAGTCGGTAAGTTGGGCCCAGGCCCCTCTTCCCTATTGCTGTCCTTAACTGCATGCCCTGTATTTGTCAGATTTTTTTTCTGATTTGCCTTTTTTCTTCCATTGGTTTCATTGAGAAGTATTTGGCTCTCTGACGTTTTTAATAAAGCAGCTTCAAATTAAAAAAACAAAACAAAACCCACACACAAGGCCTTGATTGGCAGCTGGGCCTCACAAACTTGCCTAGTTGACTGTGGCTTCCTTACTCGGGTTTCCTTGGTCAGCCTGGAAGTTTTGGAAGTCCGTTTCAGGACTCCCTTTTTGCCGTGGTTCGCTTTTTTTTGGCACAATTTTTTGTGATCTTTTTTTTTTTGCCACTGCTGCTATAGTCTTCAGCTGTGCAGCACTATAGAGCCTGCATCCTCTAGCATTTTATTTTTTTCACAGTGGCTGCTTCTTTTTGCCTTGTTAAAGTTGCAAAGTCTGGGGCATTTCTTTTTGGCATTCTGGGAGCCGACACTGTTCCTTGCCAAACCTTTTCTTTTTCCCATCGGTGAGCACTGCAGCCAATTCAGATGGCAGCTTGGGCCTGGCAGAGGTGGATTGTGGCAGGGTGACCTTAGTTACATGCCTGGTAGCCTCGTGGCCTTATTTGTGAACTGGCTTGCGCTGCGGCTCCTGAAACAGCTCATAGGCTATGTTCAGTCTAGCAAGTGCTTAGCAGTCTCCTTTGTTGGGGCCTGGACTTCTCTTCTGGGGACTCGGGCTATGAGCACCACTGTCATGGGCAGCTAGAGGGATCATGGCCCCCACTTTGCCCTTGCAGTCCTCCATTCTTCCAGGAACCCAACCTTGGCCCCTAAGTGAAATTCCTGTCACTGAAAGGTAAGTCTGCGAAGACCAGGGTGGTGGTTCCTCGAGGAGTTAGTTGCAATCTCTGTGATTCACCTTATCTATGATGGGCACTGTTTATGTCCTTTCAGTACACTATGATGGCTCTGTTGCTTATGGACTGGCTTTCAGGAGAGTTTAGCAGGTGGATCCCCCTTATATCTGATGGATCTGGTGATCTGCTATATTCATACTTCTCCCTGTCCCTTGGAGTCCTAAGGTTGTTCCCTCTGTTCCAAGGTGAGCAGGAGAAGCTCTCCGGGCTCCCTTGGGTAGAAGTCTTGTTCATGGCTGTGACTAAGTGTATGAGAGGTGCTGCATATGAGGAGTCAGTTTTAGAAAGTCAAGGTCCTTAAGAAATACTTGGAAGTCACTGCCTTAGGCTCTCGGACAGTACTGTGTGCACAACTGGAAGCTAGCCTTCTAATGATGGATCCATCTTCTGCCAGTAGCTTTGTAGCTCCAGACATATGGCTATGGCAAGTTCTTCTAAAGCAGTGGTTCTCAACTCAGTCCTCTGGGACTCCAGGCCAGTCAGATTTTCAGGATATCCACAATGAATATGCATGATATAGATCTACAAGCACTGCTTCCACTGTATGCAGATCTATCTCATGCATATTCATTGTGGATACCCTGAAAACCCAACTGGACTAGGGGTTCCAGAGGACTGGGTTGAGAATTACTGTTCTAAAGGTTATAGGTTTGTTCCCTGGAACACCTAACATTGTCCAGTCTCTTTCTAAATACAAGGATGCTTGCAACATACTGCCTAAGTGGATGTTGCTGGTTAAGACTGTTTCAGAGTCTCTCCCAGCTCCATGGTGGCGGTGGTATGGGCTAGATGGCAGTGCTGGCATAGCCCTTAGTCAACAGATACTGCTTCTCATCAGTAGAGGAGCAGTTTTCCTAAAGGGTCATTTTCTCTCCAGGAGGAGAAGCTTTTCCACAAAGACTCCTGGAAGACAGGACTAGAGGGGCCAAGGGACCTTGTAAACCCATGCATAGAGCCTAGAGATGCCCTCAGACTACTGTGAGTCCTTCAGGGCCTCAGTTATAGTAGGGACTGACCTTTTGGAACTTTTGGCATGCATCTACTTTTGCACCCATGGACCTTGAAATTTATTTTCAGAGAAAAAGTACCCAAGTAGGTTTCTTTTAAAAATAGCTAACAAGGTATGCAGATGCAATGTACTCATGAACTTTGAAACTGTTGTTTGTACAGGTGGTAAAACAGGGGCAAAATAACACACACACATTTGAAAAATCATTATTAATTGTGCTGTTTCCTTCCCTTCTTCTCAACTGAATCATATACCTAATAACACTTATTTCTAATCCAGCTAAAAGTATTTCTCCAATTGGGTTAGTTTTGCACATACCATGACAGTGATGAACCTCACTCCAAAGCCCCAGGGTATGTGGAGTATGATCTCAGTCTCTCAAATTTACTGCTAATGCTCGGCATAGTACTTGCATCGTGCCAAAGAGACCCTCTTTCTTTCGTTTGTAAGATGTAACATGTAGGGTAATTTATTAAGGTGTGCTTGAAAATTCTTAATCAAACCTGTGGTACCCAATCCAATGGGAAATAACTGTATGTTTCTACCACATTTTCTTGGTCTCTGACTGCATTTTTTTGGGACTTGAAGATCTTTTCCTTCACAGTCCGATTCACAGAATAGTTGCTTGAGACTGACACCTCTATAATCAATGCTGTTCTTTACCACTACATATTTTTTCAGGTACCTGTCTAGAGGGAACTTTTCCCGAACCTTTGCAACCTGGGCGAGTGGAAGATGGATGGATAGCACGGTTGGGGTGTTTGTGGTTGAGGAACATACTTTCGGTCACCCATCCCACCCCAATATACTCTCCTCTTCCTTTTCTCCTTACTTAAGAACATAAGAACTTAAGATATGCCATACTGGGTCAGACCAAGGTCCCTCAAGCCCAGTGTCCTGTTTCCAACAGTGGCCAATCCAGGTCATAATTACCTAGCAGTTTCCCAAAAGGACACACAGGTTCCACATGCTTGTCCCAGGGTGAGCAGTGGATTTCCTGGGTCCTCTTTAATAATGGTTTATGGATCTTTCCTCCAGGAACTTGTCCAAATCTTTTTTACACCAAGCCATACTAACAGCTTTTACTATATTCTCCGGTAATGAACAATTACGCGTTCAGTAAAAAAATATTTTCTCTTATTAGTCTTAAATGGGTTACACTGTAGTTTCATTGTATCTCCCCTAATCTTTTTACTTTTTGATGATGTAAACAATTGATCTACATTTACCCATTCTACTCCATTCATCAATTTATATCATATCTACCCTCAACCATCTCTTTTCCAGTTTGAAGAGCCCTAACCTTTTAAGCCTCATAGGGGTATCCTTCCCTCCCGTTTACCATTTTGATGGCTGTTCTCTGTATCTTTTCTAATTTTACTATATCATTTTTAAGATATGGCAACCAGAATTGCACACAGTATTCAAGATACCGTCGCACCATGGAAGGATACAGAGGCATTATAATATCCTTTGTTTTATTCTCCATTCCTTTCCTTATGATTCCCAGCATTCTATTTGCTTTCTTGGCCACACTGAACCCTGGGCGGAGGGTTTCAATGTGTTAGCCACGATGATGCCTACTATTACTACTACTATTAATCATTTATATAGCACTACAAGGCATACCTAGTGCTGTACAGACACACATAAGAGCTTACAAGCTAATCAAGATAGACAGTACAATAGATGAGAACAAGGGTCCTTACCTTTTTCCTCCTCTCACTCCACTTTCTTGCTTCCTGTCCTCCACTTCCCTTCCCTCTCTTGTGTCTTCTCTTACTCCTATCTCTCACTCCCTCAGCTTCTCCTATCTCTCTCATCTTTGCCACCATCCACAGTCTCACAGTCCTGAAGCAGGATTCACCTGCACACACACTGGTCCTGCAGCCTCAGCAGCCACATAAACACATATCCATTCCTACTGCTGCACTCCTGGAGCAGGAAACCATTGCATACCCCTAGCCCTGTATCACTAAGAACAGGGATCATCTGTTCCCTCAGGATCTTTTGCTACTTTCACAGTAGAGGGAAGGAGAGGAAGGATCTCAGCAGCAGGAAAGCTCAGCAGGGAGAGATAGCGAGGCCCACTGAGACTGAGGCCTTGTTGTTCACAGGCTACTGGCTGAAATCCCTGAGCTGCAGTAAGGAAGTTCTGGGACTAGATCTGATCTAGGGACATATAAAGCATGAAGTGCCAGAAATCCTGCTGAAAGAACCTTAATTTGGGGACCCCTGCCCTAAGGTCTTTGTCGATTACATTTAGGGTGGGAAGTGCACCTCTGTTTCTCATACAGGCATATTTACTAAGCAGCATTTCCTGTTAACATAGCAGATAGCACCTGCTATCTTGGTGCGCTAACAGATAATACAGGGAAATCGCTGATAGCACAGAGATTATCTGCATGAGTAGGTGGGATAAGGGTGGAAAGTGGGTGTATATGCAACGCATGGTTACCATGGTGTCAACAGCACGTGGTAGCCATCAAAGTTGCAGATAGCGCAGATGCTCATAACGCTATCTCAATGGGTGGCATTATGTGCATCCAAGGTGCTGCCAGGCCATGTACTCTGCCATTTTTCTGTATCATCTGCTGAGGAAATGTCCCCAACAGATAATGCCTGGCTTTTGCTGCTGCTAATGCCTTGCTGTCTGCACTTTTTTGCTACGTTAGCGGCAAAAGCCTAATGTGCTTTAGTAAACAGACCGATAGTAATGCCACCAGAGCCAATTATTTATTTAGCATATTTTATATACCGCATTTCCAAAGGTCAATGCGGTTTACATGGAACAATTTAAAGTTAACATTACATAGCCTTTCCACTTATTTATTTATTTATATTCTCTTATATACCGCGCTATTCTGCATCAGTGCGGTTTACATTGAACAAACTGAAATTACATTGAACAGGGCATTATAACTTGGAGATAACTATTTTACAGGGAACATGGGCTATGGAGGGTTAAGTGGCTTGCCCAAGACCACAAGGAGCACCTGTGGGACTAGAAACCCCAGTCCTTCCGGCCCAAGGTTGCTGTCCTCTAGTGGGATTTGAACTCCCGACCTTCTGGCCTGAAGTACCTTGCCCCAACCACTAGGCCACCTTGCCCCAACCACTAGGCCACTCCTCCACTCCAGTTTATAACATTTGCTCAATTTCGAAAATCTATAGTGAGACTAAAATATGTTTTTTGGCCATTTTCCTTAAGAGGATTTTTTTTAGAAATGCTATTTTTGCAAAACTCTTTAAAAGTCCTGGGATTTTAAATCCTTAACAAAACAGCAACAGTAGCCGAGCCATATGAACACAAATTGACACTGACAGCACAGGACAGTTTGTTGCTTTCACTTGCTTTCAGCAGAAATGGTCATTATCCTACTGATGTTGTCGGCATGATGGCTGGAGAGTGGAGACTGCTGAATCAGTGGCAGAGAATGAACCACAAAATGAGTTCAGTAATGGCAAGTTTGCAGCTGATTAATTTCCTGGAAAGAAATGAAATGCAGCAGGTTATAAATTAGTGAGACAAAAAACATACTGCCATAAAATGTTTAATCTTCAAGCAGCTTTTTGATGCTGGAGAGATAAAAAGCTCAAGTATTAATTTCTTTTTCCAGGAGATTTTCTTTTCTACAGTGGCTGTCTCATACGGGTTTCTGACAGACTATAGCTGGACTGGCCAAAGAACATGCTTCCAACAGAGCTTCACATACTAGATGATGTAAGTTGCATGGTATATGCGGATGATGTCCTGCTATATATGCCTTTCGATTTAGACAAATTAGACCTATCCCCCCTGACCAATTGCTTTAATGCCATATCGGAATGGCTCACGTCACAAAACCTCAGGATTCAACATAAGAAGACAGAGGTGCTCTTCATATCGAAGAACCCGAATTCTATCCCTCCACAATACTTGAAGGTGAAAGAAGCTGATCTGCAAACAAAGCCCACAATAAGGTACCTAGGTATTACACTTGATCAAAACCTCAACATGAAGGCACATATAGCTAATACTGTAAGAGCTATATACTACAAGATCCGTTCACTCAGACATCTTCGCCCCTTACTTGAACCAGAGGACTTCCGTACCATATGCCAGGCTCTGATCATGCCTCACTTTGATTATGCTAATGTCATTTTACTAGGCCTCCCTCAATCCACCTTGAACCCCTTACAGCTCGCAATGAATAGCGCAGCGAGGGTTCTCCATGGGGCATCTAGGAGTGACCATGTGACGCCCCTTTTGAAGCAGTTACACTGGCTTCCTATACAGGCCAGGATCATCTTCAAGACAATGTTACTTACCTTCAAGGCAGTAAATAATCTCTCCTCCACATCTTTAACCGTCCTCATCAAACCCATAACCCCGAATAGATCAAGAAGATCAACTGCACTAAATATGCTAATGATGCCTCGAGAACTTACAAGATGTACCACAACGGCAGCAAACAGGACTTTCAGTCTCCATGCACCTAAACTCTGGAACGCCTTGCCAACAAACATTAGAGCAACCACTAGCCTAATTCAATTTAGAAAGGCCCTCAAACATTACTTATTCCTCAGATACTTCTCAGCGATCACAGAAGCATGCCCCCTCTCCAAGAGTGATAGTGACACCAAATCATCTAGTGAGCCATGATACCGCACGTAGTAAGGTGTCCTATGACCATTAATTATGCGTTTATATTTTCTGTAACTCGATGATGTAAATAGTTATCCTCGCATTCCAAGTTGGCTGTCCTGTTATTTGTAACTACCTTGTTATCCAAGTTTTGTAATCCTGTTTTATTGTAAACTCAGACACATGTATCTGTCTGAATTTTTGTTCGATGTAAACCGCGCTGATGTCGAATAGTGCAGTATATAAGAAATGTAAATAAATAAATGTAATGATGCATGTTCATTAAAAGAATGAAGACCTTGCTATTTAGAGAAGCCTTGCGCACAGAAATAAGCATTTATACTGGTAGATACTAATGGATCATATTTGAGTATGATCATTATTATGCTAATAATAACCTAGGTGCATCAGAATGATGATCATACTCAAATATGATTCATTAGTATCCACCAGTATAGGTAAGAACATAAGATATGCCATACTGGGTCAGACCAAGGTCCATCAAGCCCAGTATCCTGTTTCCAACAGTGGCCAGTCTAGGTCACAAGTACCTAGCAGTTTCCCCAAAAGACATAGGTTCCACAATGCTTGTATTGGAGCAAGCAGTAGATATCCCGGGTCCCTTTTAATAACGGTTTATAGACTTTTCCTCCAGGAACTTGTCCAAATCTTTTTAAACCCGGCTACACTAGCAGCTTTTACTACATCCTCCAGTAACAAATTCCAGAGTTTGATTACATGTTAGTCTTAAATAGGTTACCCTGTAGCTTCATTGCATATCCCCTAGTCTTTCTACATTTTGATGGCGTAAACAATCGATCTACGTTTATCGGTTCCACTCATTCATTAATTAAGAGACCTCTTATTATATCTCCCCTGAGCTGTCTCTTTTCCAGATTGACGAGCCCTAACCTTTTTAGCCTCTCTTCATAGAGGTATCCTTCCGTCCCCTTAACCATTTTGGTGGCTCTTCTCTGTACCTTTTCTAATAACGCTATATCCTTTTTAAGATACGGCGACCAGAATTGCACGCAATATTCAAGGTGCGGTCGCACAATGGGACGATACAGAGGCATTATAATTTCCTTTGTTTTATTCTCCATTCCTTTCCTTATGATACCTAGCAATCTATTTGCTCTCTTGGCTGCCGCTGCACACTGGGCGGAGCGTTTCAACATGTTATCCATGATGACGCCTAAATCTTTTTCCTGAAAGTAGTACATTTACCTGGGAGAGATTATATGTCTTATGTTGTCCTAGTAAGCTGGGCTCAATATTCAGCAGGCAGGCTAGCAGGTAAACTTCTTAATTGGATAAGTCCATCCACTGAATATAAAGTGTAGTTACTCACCTGTAACAGGTATTCTCCAGGGACAGCAGGAATCAGTCCTCAGATATGGGTGACATTGATGCCGACAGAGACCACACAGAGCTTTTCCCCAGCTTTCAAAGAAAGCCTTTGGGACATGCTACCATGTATGCGTGGTTCCCTTCCTGCCCAAGGGTGCCATCATGCTCAGTCAGATGACATAGCTAGGGCGGCAGTAAAAAGCTAAAATAAGGTAGGGAGGCAACTCCCAGAGAAAGAGGGAGGGTGTGAAGACTGATTTCTGCTATCCCTGGAGAACACCTGTTACAGACCTGTTACAGGTGAGTAACTATGCTTTCTCTAGGAACAAGCAGGAGGTCAGTCTTCACATATGGGACTCCCTAGCTCCAGGCTGCTGAGGACCAAACCACAAAATAAATAATAAAAAATGGTCAGTAACAGAGTGCTAAGATCAGAACAATTCAAGAACACACTCAATTAAAACTTTTTGTTTTAATTGAGTGTGTTCCTGAATTGTTCTGAGGACCAAACCATGACAGCACCAACAGTGACCAATCTGGTAGCCATGAGTTGCAGAAGGTGAGTCTCCACGGAGAGACTCTGCAAGACCCCAGCATCCAGCGACACTATCACTCTGGTAGCCTGAACACACCCTGAGAATATTACGGAATACTGCCTGGCCAAAGGCATTGTCCTTGCAGGATTCACTCTCCAGGCAGTAGTGAGCTGCGAATGTATGAACTGAAGACCATATGGCGGTTCAGATCTCTGGCACCGGCACTGAGAGGAGGTTGGTCACTGACGTGGCCATCGCCCTCACGCGATGCGCTGTGATCTGGTGCTCGAGGGAGAGGTCAGCTAGCTCATAGGTGAGGGCAATACAGTCCACCGCCCAAGTGGATAAAGTTCTCTCAGTCACGGGGAGACCCAGTCTGCTGGAGTCATAAGACATGAAAAACTGAGGAGCTTTTCCATGGGCTTGAGTCTGCTTTAAGTAGAAGGACAGGTCCCATTTGCAATCTAGTGTATGAAGTTCTAGTTCCTCCTTGCCGGCGTGAGGCTGCGGGAAGAAGGTGGGGAGGACCACCTCTTGGCTGAGGTGGAAAGGGGACACCACCTTTGGGAGGAATTTGGGGTGTGTGTGGAGTAGAACCTTGTGTATGGTGGATCTGCCACCAGGGCCTGGAAATCGTTCACATTTTGGACATGAGGGCCACCAGAAAGGCCACTTTCCTAGACAGGTACCACAGGTGGCAAGTGGTCAGGGGCTCGAACAGTGATTTGGTGAGCTGGGAGAGCACTACATTGAGGTCCCACTGTCGCTGGAGGCGGAGAGGGGGCTTGGATAACAGGAGACCCTGGAGGAACCTGGAAACCAGAGGCTGGCTTGAGAAGGGCTTTCCCTCGATAGGGTGGTGGTAAGCGGTTATGGCACTCGGATGTACCCTCAATGAGTTAGATTTCAGCCCGATGTGTAACAGGTGCAGTCGGTACTGAAGTACTAGTTGCACATGGCAGGAGAAGGGATTCTCCTCCCTTTCGTACAACAGGCAGAGAACCTTCTCCACTTAAATACATAAGCCAATCTAGTGTAGGGTTTTCTGGGAGGCCACTAGGATCTCCTTTAAGATTGAAAGGGGCCCATGCTACCCTTTCAGCAGCCACACTGTTAGCGTTAGCAACCCCAAATTGGAGTGCAGGAGGGAACCCTCCTCCTGGGACAGGAGGTATGGGGCTCAGCCTGAAACCAGCTGCCCTGTATGCAGCAGTCTCCAAATATGCCCCCAACCCAGGAGAAGGCATCTATGGTCAGGGTCCTCTGCAGCGGGGGTACCTAGAAGGGCATTCCCGTCTGGAGGTGGCACAAGATTTGCTACCAGTTGAGGGACTCTGCCAGTTGGCGGGTAACTCTGACCCTGTCCCATAGCCTGCCCATGGCTTGATTCCACTGTGAGTGTAAGCACCACTGGGCTATCCGAATGTGTAAGCAGGCTGAAGACGTGACGTGGACCGTCGAGGCCAAATGGCCCAGTAGGCAGAGGAGGAGACGAGTCGGCACTGACCTCTCCTGCCAGTTGTCTGAGGCATTCTGCCCTTTCTCTTGAGAGGACAGCCTTGACCTGTAACATGTCCAACTAAGTAGCTATGAACTCCAGGCTTTGGGCTGGAGAGAGATGGGATTTGGGGTAGTTGATGATAAACCCGAGGTGCTGCAAAAGGAGGGTTGCACACTCTGCGGCCTGACTGACCTCTGAATCCGTACCGCTCCTGATGAGCCAGTCATCCAGGTAGGGGAAGACGAAAGCCCTTTGTAAGTGCAGGTAGGCAGCTACCACCGCTAGGCATTTGGTAAAGACCATTGGCAAGGAGGCCAGGCCAAAGGGTAGCATCCTGTACTGGTAGTGCCCTCCTTCCACCACGAACCATAGGTGCTGCCTGTGGGAGGGGTGGATCAGGATGTGCGTGTACACATCCTTTAGGTCCAAGGAGCACAGCCAGTCTCCCTGGTGGAAGTAAGGCAGCAGTGTTCCAAGGGAGAGCATCTTGAACTTCTACCTCACCAGAAACTTGATTAAGTTTCTCAGGTCTAGTATGGGCCTGAGGACACCAGTTCTCTTTAGAATAAGGAAGTATCTGGAATAGAAGCCTTTTCCCCATAAATGTTTGGGTACAGGCTCTACTGTGTTGTCCCTCAGCAGACCTGCGAGCTCTGAGAGCAGAATGGCCTGGTGAAGGAGAGGTTGCCCTGGCTCTCCTGGAAAGAACCTGGGTGGTACCTGCTGTAGGTGGAGGTATCCCTCCCTTACCTCCTGCAGTACCCACTGGTCCGAGGTGACACTGGCCCACCTTTGGGCGAAGAGTGCCAGGTGGCCTCCTGTGGGCTGATGAAGGTCTCCTGGGGGAGGAGAGGCCCTGTCACAGGAGTCAAATGCTCCCCCTGGGCTGGGCTGGGCGGGAGCTAGGGCCTGGGGCTTCTGTGCCTTTGGCTTCTGAGCTCCATGGCTTTGTCTTTTAGGGTGAGAACCCTGTTGCTGGCTCGAAAAGGGCTGGTAGTGGTGACTGATGATAGGGCCCTGTTTTCCTCGGGAACAGGGGTCTTTTCCCCAATGGTTTCTTATGGGGAAAGGATGAGGTCTTTTTGGAGAGCCTCTGTTGAGTCACCACTTCGGCCTCGATCTCGGCTGCCTTGTCGGCCATAGGCTTGCTGAACAGGTTCTCCTCAGTGCAGGGGACATCGAGCAACCTGTCTTGGCCCCATGGCTTGAGCTCCGAAGACTGCAGCCAGGCTTGGCACCAGGTACCGATACCAGCTGCTGCTATCCGAGCCGCTGACTCAAAGCCATCATAGGCCGCCTGGGAAAGGAACTTAGAACAGTCTTTGATCCCGGAGGTCAGGGATTGGAACTGTTGGAGGGGTTCCCAGTAAGCCCCGCTGAAAATCCAAACAACTCCTGGGTTAGGGCCTTCAGGTACATGCCTGTGTACAGTTCATAGACTTGAATCCTGCAACCCAGCATGGAACCCTGGTAACACTTGCGCCCGAGGGCATCGAGGGCTCTAGCATCCCTTCCAGGAGGGATCAAGGAGTGGGTCTTCTGGCTGTTAAGTTTCTGCATGGTGAAGTCGATGACCATGGAATTATGTGGAAGTTAGGGATTGTGGAACCCTGGGCCCTTCTGGACATGGTATATGGCATCGAGGCGCCGGCTCACCACTGGCCATTGGCACCAAGACCAGCGTCTCCCACATTCTGAGTAGCAGCCGTTCAAGGATCAGCTGCATGGACACCGTGAAAGTCTCCTTGTGTGGAGACTCATACTGGAGAATCTCCAATTCCTCGGTACACGGATCTTCCTCCGCCTCGGTTTGCACCAAGGGAGCTCTGGCCATATCCTTGACAAAGTTGTGGAAGGCGACATCTTCCAGAAGAGAATGGCACCAGGATGACGCGGTCAACAGGTCCGAGGGAATATCTCGGTGCTCTTTGGTTTCCAGGGACGTCTCATCGTTGGTCTCCCACTCGGAGTTAAACGGTGATGACGAATCTGAGGCCCTGCGACTCATAACATCGAGGTTGACACCGAGTGGCTGATGGCCTCCAGAGGACCTGGGATCCGAGTTGCAGAAACTGGCCAGGGAGGATTGGATGCCCGAGGATGGGACCGAGACCTAGACCTGCGCCAAGGGCTTACCTGAGGCTAATGGCGCTTTGAGCTTGGCTCGATGACCAGGGACTCCCCTCTCAGATGATGCAGATGAACCAGCCATCATTGCCTGCTGCAGGGCCAGGATAGCAGTGATGTTCTGCTCCAAGGTCGCCTTTCTGGTTTCTGAGCGAGTCCTTGATAAGGACTATGGTCTTGAGGAACCTTGCAGAGTCTCCGCCGGCCATGGAATCCTTCTTGAGGACCTTGGTAGGGTGCTTCTCAGAGCCGCCTGAGTCCTTCTGGGTGTTTTTACCAGGTTTCTTCGGTGCAACCTCAGCGGACTTCAAGGATTTTTTCTTCTTTCTCTCAGGGTCAGAGGTCTTCTCAGAGTAGCCACCACCGTGGGAGTATGAGGATGCTCGGGCCTCATGGGAAGTGCTGGGCTTGGAGCTCAGCGTCGGGGAGGCTGATTCCGAGTCGGACCTGGGGAACAGCTTTTCCTGCAACTCTGCCTCTTTTTTTTGGTTTTAGGCATCCTGGCATGGCACAAGTCACAGGAGGTGCCATCATGATCCAGGCCCAGGCAGCGCAGGCAGCAGTCATGGGTGTCAGTGACTGACATAGTTTGACTGTAGCCGTTGCATTTTTTGAACCCCCCGGGGTGGTTCTTTCAATATTTATTTATTTTATTTATTTAGACAGATTTGTATACCACCTTATCCTACAATCAAAGTGGTCACATCACAATTGGAGGGTTACATTTAACATGAGGGTACTTAACAACATTATACAATGTACTCGTATATCTAGTTGGTATGAGTGGGTATCGAGTTGGCGAATGTAGTTGCATTGCCGTTCGAGCGGAGGCTGTTGTCTGTCTGCTCACAGGCTTCTGTAAAGAGCAGAGTTTTAAGGGCCTTGCGGAAGTCTTTGATGTCATTTAATGCCCTCAGGCTCGTTGGGAGGGAGTTCCAAAGTGTGGACTCCAGTAGTGAAGGAGCTCTTCTTTTGTTTAGTCTTGTGATATCCTGCAGGTGTGCCGATCATGTTGTTATTATCGGTCCTTCTTGGTCTATTGCTGATATCCCTTGTTAAGATATTGGAGTGCATCTGCTGAGAGATGGTGAATGATTTTAAAGATGATCAGGACTGTTTTAAATTTTGCTCTGGCCATCATTTGGAGCCAGTGCAGTTGCTGTATGACGGCGGTGATGTGCTCAGTTCTTGGAGTGTCTGTAATGATGCGTGCTGCAGTGTTTTGCACCATTTGGAGTGGGTATAAGGTCTGCTGAAGGAGGCCTTGATATAACGAGTTTCCATAATCAAGCAGAGGTGTGATGAATGCTTGGCACACTGTGCGGAAGTGGTCCTGGTGGAGTATTGGCTTGATCTTTCTGATGGTCCTCAAACATTGATAGGCTTTGTTTGCGGTTTTGGTGATGTGGTATTTTAGGTTCAGAGCTCTGTCCATTGTGATGCCCAGACAATATATCTCGCATTTGCTCTTCAGAATAAGCATAGACCTTAAATACAAGTTATGCATATTGTATGTACTATAAACACATAACCCTGCTGAAATACAGTGGCAATGTTTTGTTTATGCTGTTATGCCAAGTTGTACCTACCTTATGATCTATGTAAAACAAATTTGCTAGAATTATGTTAACGCTGTTATATGTAAATCACTTTGACTGAAGAAAAGTGGTATATAAAATCTGTTAAATAAATAAAGTGGACTGGGGAAAGTCCACTGCTTATCCCTGTGATAAGCAGGATAGAATCTGTCTACCTGTTGGAATCCTGCCAAGCACTTGTGACCTGGATTGGCCATTGTTGGAAACAGGAATCTTTGTTCTGACTCAATATGGTAAATCGTATGTTCCTATTACATGCTGGACACAGGGGAGGAAGGGGATAGAGAAACACTGGACAATGAGGAAGAGAGAAAGACAGGGAAATAAGAATCTGGGGAAGGAGAGAGATGGGGGAATTGGGAGTATTGGGATTAGAGTTGTACGGCAGTAGGTAGATTGAGGACTGGATGGTTAGGAGGAGGTGTGAAATCCGAGTCCATACAGAGAAAGGGAAATGGAAGAAAAGTAAGCTGAAAGGAAAAAGATCAATGTCAGCAATGGATGTAGAGGAGGAAGTGGGAAGGAAGAGAAGTGGCAGATGGACCCTGAAAAGTTGAAATGGAGAAAAGAAGGGACCAGAGATTGGAACCAACATGACTAGAAAAATAAAATGGCCAGACAACAAAGGTAGGGAAGAATTTTATTTTCAGTCTAGTGATTGAAATATGTCAGTTTTTGGGAACATTTGGCTAGAGCAATAGCACCTATTGGGGAGGCTCTGTCTGTATGCATGGATTTGCTTGCACATGCTCAAACAACCATGTAGAGAGGGACAAGTCAGACAGATGAGACAGAAACGAAGAAGGTTTTACCAACATAATTACCTGGGGTTCCTTGGGACTATGTGGGAAACTGGTGAGGTTTCTGGCTGAAGCCATTTTACAGGGGCATTAGTGGAAGATTGGAGCCCTGGGTTTGCAGCCATGTGATGGGAGAAGGAGTCTGGTGGGTGAGGACCGCGTAAGAGAGCAGCGCTAGCAGTTGTGAATATTTAAAAGGACAATGCATACCAGACACACATACACACACACACCCCTGTCACATTGCTGCACTCGCACATACACCCCTGCTTCTCAGCCTATTAAAATGTTTCCAGCATTCACTTTCCAACTTCTAATTTACATCTGCTGTCTTTATATGCATCTTTTTCTATTTCTCTGGTGTTGCAATGCATGCAGAGTTTGACTTCTGGGGCTTTTGGTTTGATTTTTATCTATATATTTCTGTTTTTAGTTTATGGACTTGGTGTAATCTATGTATTTGCATGGTGTGGCAGCAGCTCTTTTTGCAAGCTTCGCTGACATAGCTACTGCCGCCTCAGTGAGTGGTAATAGCTGCATCTGCAAAGCTGTCCTCCTGCGTTTTCTCCATGGTATCTACAGGGGAAACACTGGGAATGCCCCTTGCAATTACCGCAGGTCTTTTATAGGCAACGCCTGGCTTTTGCCCAGCGCAGCCTAGTAAACATACCCCTAAGTGTGTGACTGAGATATTCTGTTAGCATGGAGTCTCTATGAAGGAATCTGACTTGTTCAGTTTCCCCAGTAGGTGTATGGGTGTTCTAGAGCCCACTGCAATATTAATGGTGCTCCCTTTTTCTGAGCAGGCTTCTTGTTGTGGGAGTTTGGAAGTTAATGCTGTTAAATTCAGCTATAGGGTGTTGGTGGGGGAAGCTGGAATATATTTTCTTTGAGATTTGCAATTTTGTGTTCTTGATGCTGCCAGTGTGAAATTTTAAATTTTTTTGTCAGTGTAGATTCAAGGAAATCTCAAATTTTAAGGGAACAAACATCTCGATTTAATTTTGTATAGTGGCCCGATAGCTTCACTATTGCTGATTTCTGGGCTTTTCCGACTTTGACACAGTCCAATCCAGCCTGTGTACCATGATCTTGAATTCACAGCTACCAGGATTATGCTTCTCATTTTACATCTTTCCTCCTCGTTATTAACCTTGTCATAGCAGTGATAAAAAAATCCAGTATGAAAACGAGGCTCAGTGGATATGCAAATATTGATGTAAATGAGGCTCTGCAATGAAACTCTGCACATAGCCCTGTATCACCCGGGCCTAGGTCCATCCCTACTTGTAGGCAGGACTTTCTGTTGTCAATCTTGTGGTGGGGAAGGAGTGCATGGCTGAAGGTTCACCTAGGATGTCAGAAACCCTAGAGATAGCCCTAATCAGGCATTTGGGTTATGGTAACAGAAAAGTGATACGTATAGGCCAGTGGAGGGTTTAGAGCAGAAAGAAGGAGGAGTGTCAGATGGAGAGATGGGTTGGAGGGTAGGAAGGGTGTTGAAGAATAGGTGTGTTTTAAAATATTCTATATCGGCATTGTGTGTGAAATTTTTAGGCGAAGGCATGGGTATGGTAGGTCTATAGGGTATATTTACTAATCAGCGGTAGTGACTCCTGTGCGATATCAGAGCCGTGGTCCCATTGAAATCATTGGGGCCGCGGCTCCAATATTGCATGGAAGCCACTACCGCTGTTTAGTAAACATACCCCTATGTCAGTCTTTATTTAATATACTGCATATCTGGTATATTAAACTATGCGATTTACAATAAAATAATATAAAATCATATTCAGATTGGAAAGGAACACCAATAATTCTGACAGGACAGTAAAGAATAAAAAGTAAGAGGACAGACTTGGCAATCACATTTATAAACAAAAAAGGAGAGGGGAGCCAGGGATGATAGAGTTATCTTCAAGATAAGGTGAATGATAAATGTGAATATAAAATAAAAGAAAATCTAACCAAGAATCCTATTTCTGTGGGTCAATGACAATCCATTCTGGAAAAGGAGCACTCTGCCTAGTTTCAAAGAAACTGATTTATCCATTCTCCAAACCTCGTAGTTTGATCTACTTTGATTATACTTTTAAGCATCCAGGAGTTAATGGTTAACAGGTAATCCAAGCTGGTCAGCAAAGCCTCAAAGGTAAATGGAGTTGTGTGGCATCTGCACTGAGTTGATACTTAGAGCCTTTTTTATTAAAGTCCATTGTCAGGTTAACGGGTTTTTAACACACGGTTACAAGCAATCGGGAACATTAATGCCCAGTAGTGTCTGCCTTCAGGCATTAAAACACAGGTTAATCAGCCAGCATGGGATGAGGTGGGGAATGGATGGAGAGTGGGCATGGTGAGCCCATTGCCACTAGCGTCAGGGCAATTGCTGCGTGCTCAGCAGCAACAGGACTCCTAACATGGATTCACCTAATGACTGCTCTATAGGAGTTGTTAGGTGAACCTGACCTAGTCGTGCTTTAGCTGCCATGGACATACTGAACACGCCCCCAACAGCTAACCTGTGGCCTTTGCCATTAATGTACCTGAGACTGGCACTTTAATGGCAAATCCAGAGTGGGCTTTAGTAAAAAAAAGGGACTGTTAATGTTGTATTCTTGAATAAGGTTCCCCAAGGAACAGAGGTAAACGTTATCCAAACTAATCCCACGAGCCACTATTAACCAGACTTCCCCTTCCCTGCTGTAACCATGTTCTGTTTCTATCTTGGCTGAAATTGACGTTCCTTATTATTCCTCCAGTCCAGTCCCGCACCTCTGGCTAGTGTACCTCTCATAGCAGCTTGGAGACTGAGCATGTCATCTTTTGATGACCCTCCTGTACTTATACAACTGGCACCGCCCACCAGCCCCAGTATACTCAGTCTCCAAGCATTTGGAGAGTGGTGAGCCAGGATGCGGGGCTCACTGAAGGAGCAAATAAGGACTTCGAGTAATCAGGACTTGTTTTGCCTTCTTCGAGGCTCAGTCCTCTGCTTGGTTTAAAAAAAAAGAAAAACGAAAGAAGGGACATAGTCATTTCTCTCTACTGAAAGGGCTTCAGGACTCCAATTCAGCCAGCGGTGGATCCCCCCCCTCAGGTGTTCCAGGGGGGCTTGTTGGGCAGGTGACAGCCTTGCATCTAGGCAGCAGGCAGCTCCCGAACCCGTTACAGGGTGAGAAGCCGCCGCGCAGATGGAGCAGAACAAGCAGACTCCTCCCCAGGCAGCCACCTCAGTGCCGAAGTCAGAGAGTGGTTGCTGAGGGGGAAGGATTTGTCTAGACTGCAGCTCACCCGAAGCCGGCACTGAAAGGCAAGAGGTAAGCAGGGTCCTGGTACCTCATCCACATCGGGACTGGGAGCCGGGGAGGTAGAGCGGCAAGAATCGGGCTGAGCAGGGGGCACGGCTGAAAGCCACGTGGTGTACGGGAAGAAAGAACGCCTTTTTTCTGCTCAGGCAGCCCGGCGCGGCAGGCAGTTCTCTGTCGGCGTTTCCTTACTCTGGGGAGGGGGGGGGGGGAAACATTTGGCAGTGGTTTCCCCTTTCCTCCACCATTGCAGGTAGGAAACCCTGATAGATAGATATAGTTATTCAAGCCGTTTATGATAGTTTGGGAGGGGGGGGGTGTCTTATTTTTAGTTTCACTGTTATTTTCTTTCAATTTCTTTCTTGGGTTTCTTCTTATAGTAAGTGTAGGTTGCTTATTCAAGGTAATTGGAGTGTCCTTGGGGTCTTGGTCAGGCAGGCAAAGACAGACTGCAGAGGATCTCTTCATGCCGGCCAGACCGCAGTGCTTGGTCTGTGGTACCTGGCGGGAGACGTTCTCTGAGACCGGCATTTGCCTAGGCTGTACCCAGGAGGCTGCTTCAGTGGAACAAGACCTTCATGGTCAGCCAAGATGGGAAGAGAACCCATCCCCGTCCCGGGAGGCTCAGGACACTGAGGGAACCATGCTGACTGCCATAGAGTTTGCCTTTGGCGACTCCAGGTCCCTCTATGGTGCACAGCCCAGGAACAGGAAGGATTTTTCACTGGAATTCATCCTGCTGCTGCACAAGGCATTTTGTCTACACCAACAGGTAGCAGTGGAATTTGCCCCTGCAACAGAGCACTAAGAGGAAGGCAGATGCAAAGGAAAAGGAAAGCAAGATGGAGGTGCTGCCTCCTAAGAGGGCTAGGTTCTCGGAGGAGTGATCTGGACAGTCCCCATCGTTGGAAGGGCCAGACGGCAACGATGGGGACATGGAGCTTGATTGGCAAGGTGAAGAGTTGGAATAAGGTGAGATTCTGGAGCAGGAAGATCAGTCATGGATTGTGAGGGTGTTTCGGCGTGAAGAGTTGCCGGCACTCATTGGGGAGTCCTTGAAGGCACTTAATATGCCCGCTAACCTGCCAGTAGCGGATGAAGAGCTGGAAGATCCACTGCTTCAGGCGGTATGGAATAAGCAAAAGGTTTTTCTAGTACATAAAAGTGGTAAAACAGATGATCCAAGATGAATGGGACCTGCCAGAAGCGGGCCTTAGAGGGGTGCGCACTATGGCCCTTCTATACCTGCTGCGCTCACCGAAGGTTGATGCCACCATCACCATAAGAAGCCGACGATTCCGGTGGAAGGCAGTGCAGCCCTTAAGGATGGCCAGGAGAGGAAGTTGGACACCTTATTAAAACAGGCTTTTGCTATCAACGCTTTTTCCCTGCAGGCCTCCATCTGCGGGGCCTGGGTGGCAAGGGCCTGCTTCCGCTGGTCACAACAGGCCCAACAGCCAGGAGAGCCGGCTACGGACCTGGCGAGGGAGGGTGACAAATTGGAATCAGGGGCGGCCTACCTGGCCGACACTCACTACAATCTCATCAGGGGTCTGTTGAAAAGCATGGCCTCGATAGTAGCGGCCCGACACTACCTGTGGTTGCAGAACTGGGTGGCAGATAGTTCTTTTAAAGCCCATCTTAGCAAGCTCCCCTTCAAAGGGAAATGTCTCTTTGGGGAGGGTCTGGATAAGCTGGTCAAGGACTTGGGTGAGTTCAAGGAAGGGCGCTTGCCCGAGGATAAATCGAAGCAGAGCTATACTCCATCTTCGAGTAAAGGAGAGCCACGAGACTTTAAGTGTTTTCAGGCATCCCATTTCACACCATACCAGAGGAGCAGATTCCTCTCTAAGGGACAGGGGAGCGGACTGGGAGTTCGGCGCCACCTTGAACTCGGGTCCCAGGAAAGCACAATGAAAACGAGGGGGGCCCAGTGGTGGTGCAACCCATAGGAGGTTGGTTACGGGATTTCTACCCTGCCTGGGCCCAGATCACAACGGATCAATGGGTCCTAGAGCTCACCGGGGAGGGCTATGCCCTTGAGTGGGCTCTCCCAGTGGGCAATTCCTTCATTCAGTCTACCTGCAAGGCGCTAGGCAAGGTGGTGGCAGTAAAAGACACCTTGATGCTGCTCCTGCAGCTAAGAGCTGTGGTACCAGTGCCCCAAGACCAGTACGGTTGCGGTCGATACTCCATTTATTTCGTGGTGCCCAAAAAAGAGGGTTCCTTTCGCCCAATTCTCAATCTCATGAGAGTGAACCACTGCCTGTGGGTGCTACATTTTCATATGGAGATGTTGCGGTCCAAAATAGCAGTGAGGAGCGGGGAATTTCCGATGTCCATCGATATATCTGCATATGCCCATCCGACCAGAACACCAGCAAACTCTCCGCTTCGCGGTGCCGATGAGGTGTTTCCAGTTTCGGGCTCTGCCATTTGGACTAGCAGTGGCTCCACACACCTTCACCAAGGTCGTAGTGGTGGTGGCAGCAGCGGCCCTCTGCAAGGAAGGAATTCTCTTGCACCCATATCTAGTTGACTGGCTGATCAGGGCAAAGTCCAGGGTCGAAAGCGAAAATGCCATGAAGTGGATTGTACAGTTGTTGCAGAGTCTAGCTTGGGTGATCCAATGAGGCCAAGAGCCATTTAGTGCCCTCTCAGGAGCTGGAGTATCTGGGGGGTGTGCTTCGACACCAGAGTAGGGAGAGTTTTCCTACCGGAACATTGAGTGCAGGGCCTGCGGAGCTTGGCGTGCTAGTTTCTGAAGATGGCAGTGCCATCAGCCTGGCATTACCTGCAAGTCCTTGGGGCCACACTTGAACTCGTCCCCTGGGTGAGAGCACACATGTGACCATTGCAGAGAGCTCTGCTATGCCTGTGGTCGCATCAGACACAACCATTGTCCATGAGGCTCCCCTGCCCGCAAGAGACCAGAAGAACTCTCAGGTGGTGGCTTTGCCCAAGGAACCTGGAGGGGGGCATACCCCTTGAGCGCCGAGTTGGATTCCACCGATGACCGACACCAGTCTGTCCGGATGGGGGGATCACTGCGAAGGTTGATTTGCTCAGGGGCTATGGAGTCCGCAAGAGGTGCGTTGGTCAATCAACAGGCTGGAGATGCGGGCAGTGGCCCTGGCACTGCGGAGTTTCAGACCATGGTTGCAGGGGAAGGCGGTCAGGGTCTTTTCAGACAATGCGACCACAGTGGCTTATATCAACCACCAGGGAGACAGAGGTAGTGTTGCCCTGGAGGACGAGGCCAACCGGCTGTTCAGCTGGGTGGAAAGTCAGCTTCAGGCATTGTTGGCATCACCCATAGCGGGTGTTGACAACATGACGGCAGACTACTTGAGCTGAATGCACGTGGATCCCAGCAAGTAGAGTCTCAACCAGGAGGTGTTTGAGCAGGTGGTGCGCAGATGGGGCACGCCGGTCATGGACCTAATGGCAAAGTTTGAGTCGGCCAAGGTGAGCTGGTTCTTCAGCAGGAGAAGAGAGGATGCAAGAGGGTCTGGACGCTCTCGTACAAAGATGGCATGAGGAGGATCTTCTCCATGTGTTTCCTCCATGGGCACTCATAGGCCAGGTTGTGCAGAGAATAGAGGCTCACCGGGGATATGTCATTCTGATTGCCCGGATTGGCCAAGGTGCCCATGGTATGCTGACCTGCTGAAGATTTCAGGTGGACAAACCCTGGCGGCTTCCGGTTCGAGAGGATCTCTTGACACAGGGATCAGTGCGCATGCCTCAGGTGGATCGATTCTTGCTTATGGCATGACTCTTGAAAGGGCATGGCTGAGGAAGAAAGGGTAGGTGGGCTCGGTGATTACTATCTTGTTGAAGGCCCGGAAGAGGTTTACCTGTCTAGCTTACATTTGAATATGGTGCATTTTTGAGTCATGGAGCGCGGAGGGTCAGTCTGATCCGTACACAGCATCAGTGCCCGACTAGCCACTAATACCTTGAAGGTTCAGTTGGCGGCAATTTCCTGTTATTTGGAAAAGGTCCAAGGGGTGGCGTTAGGTACACACCCTGATGTGCTGAGATTTCTGAGGGCGGTGAGATGCCTCTGACCTCCACGGAGGTTGGTGGTGCCGCCTTGGGATCTCGACTTGGTGCTAACGGCACTGGCCAAGGAGTCTTTTGAGCCGCTGGATTGGGCATCGCTGACGGATTTGACCTTGAAGACAGTTTTTCTGTTGACGATTTGCTCGGTGCACAGGATTTTGGAGCTTCAGGCCTTGTCGTGCCAGGAGCCCTTCCTTTCCTTCTCAAAGGAAACAGTAGTTATTGGGCCAGTACCTCCTTCCTGCCCAAGGTGATTTCGGCTTTTCACCTGAAACAGTCGGTGTCCCTACCTATTTCTAGCAAACATGGAAGTGGTCGCGGACAATCCCAGGTGACACCTCTTGGATGTCAAAAGAGTCCTGCGGTGGTATTTGAAGAGGATGGTTCAATTGTGGAAATCTAATCATTTGTTTGTCCTGTTTGGGAGACTGCTTAGAGGAAAGGCGGCGGCTAAGGCCTCCATTTTCCATTGGATCAGAGAAGCAATCGCATAGGCGTACATCCTGAGGGGCAGAGTGGTGCTGGCGGGGTTGTGGGTGCATTCCACGAGGGCCCAGGCAGCTTCGTGGGCAGAGTATAGCTTGTTGCCACCAGTAGAGATTTGTAGGGTTGTGACTTGGCCCTCCCTTCACACCTTTGCGAAGCACTATCGTCTGGATGTCCAGGTGGTAGGGGATGCTTGTTTCAGAATGGTGGTGCTTCAGGCTGGTTCTGCAGGTCCCTCCCGTTAGTTTGATTGCTCTGTTACATTCCAGAGGTGCGGGACTGGACTGGAGGAATGACAAGGAAATGGAAATTAGACGTACCTGCTAATTGTACTTTCTTGAGGAACTCCAGTCCAGTCCTGGATCCCTCCCCAGTTTTCGGTTAAGGTATTCTGTGTTATACTTCTGAGCCTGAAGCTGGTTTATGTGGAAGAAGTGGTCAAAGAGGGCTGGGAGGTATGGGGAGGGTCAGCGTTGGGGGAGGGGGGGGACTTATCGGGAGAACTGTCAGTCTTGCACCCCAGGATGCACGGCATCACTCAGGCCCCCCCACAGGTAAGCCTACTCCCTCGGGGGGGGGGGAGGGTTGAGATTGGGGTATCCTTCCCAGGGGATGGGGGGGATCTAGCTTATGTAGAGGACGTTTTTGTTGTTGTTACAAGTTTTATGACTTATTGGTTGCTCCTGTGAGTCTGCTTTGTCAATAGGTTACTGGGGCTGGTGGGTGGTGCCAGCTGTATAAGTACAGAGGTGTCATCAAAAGATGACATACTCAGTCTCCAAGTTGCTGTGAGAGGTACACTACCCAGAGGTGTGGGACTGGACTGGAGTTCCTCAAGGAACTACAATTAGCAGGTAAATCTAATTTACATTTTTAAATCCCATCCCCCTCCTTATGTGTCCATGAGCATGTTGTCTATATAGCATGTTTTTTTAATATTATCTTTTATTTACATTTTATAATGTATTTTAGATTTTATTGTCTCCAATTAGTAAACACTGATACTGTGAACTGCCCTGATGTCTGCCATTAGTTGAAGGGCGGTGTACCAAATAAAATCAAATACAGAAAGAAAAAAATATTACATAATATGAAAGAAATCACTAACCCCATGGGACTCTTCAGATGGCAGGATTTGGGTCAGATTTCTCAACATTAACATAGTAACATAGTAAATGACGGCAGATAAAGACCAGTATGGTCCATCTAGTCTGCCCAGTAAGATGGCAGGCGTAGGTGCACCTGCCACTCTGTGCAGGCCACCCCTCCCCATGTCTTTGTTTAGGGGTGAGCCCACCGCTCCATGTAGGACACCCCTATTTGTTAAGAAATTAGATGGTTCAGTTTATTTTGATTTTATCCTGTTGCTGTAAAGGGATCCACTGTGTCTGTCCCATGCCATTTTGAATTCCGTCACTGTGTTTGCCCCCACCACTTCCATCGGGAGGGCATTCCAAGCATCCACCACCCTTTCAGTGAAAAAGTATATCTCCAGGAACAAGCAGGAATGTAGTCTTCACATATGGGTATCGTCGGTACCGACGGAGCCTGCACGGGAACGCTCCCCAGCGTCCAATTAGAAAGCTTTTGGGAGCATCCCACAGCGCCTGTGTGCTGCCTTCCCGCCTTTCCCAACTGCCTCTCTCCAGTTCTTCATTTTCCGCGGAGCCAGCAGGTTGTTGTTCCTGTCACCGCAGAAAAATTTTCCTTATTGCCCTTCTTTTTTGTGGTCGCGTCTGCCTTCCTCGACGCTTTACCGGTACCGCCGGTTCTTCTTTCTTTTTTTATTTTCTTTAAAAAAAAATAAAAAAAAAAAAATATATATATATACTTAGTGCTTTTTTCCAGGTGCACGCACCATTTTGGGCCCTAGGCCCAAAATTCCTCCACAATGGAAAAACCCGCTTCGGTTTCAAAAAGTGCACCAAGTGCGGCGGTACCATCTCCGTCACCGACACCCATGAGTGGTGTCCTAAATGTTTAGGTCCTGACCACTCCATCACAGAATGTATGGCCTGTGCCATGATGTCCAAAAGAGGTCGGCAGAACCGAGCTGCTAAGCTCAGTACCCTGTTTCCCTCCGATGCAGCCTCGGTGGCATTGACGTCTTCCAGGGCTTCCTCTTCCTCCCGTGGATCTCAGGTAACTAAACAAAAGTCTAGCCAGTCCTCAAAGGGTAGCTCTCCTTCTAAGCATCAAGGACTAGAAAAGCGTACTGCTACTTCTGGAGAGAAATCTGCAATTGTGAGTATATACTTCTGGGAATTTTCCTGAAGGGACTTCTTTGGATTAAAGCTGATTAATCTGTGAACCCAGTGTATTTGTTAAATCAGTCAGGGCCTAGTAGCAGCAGTTTAAATTTAAAACACAGAAGTGAGCTTTCTGGTTAGATTTCATACCCAGCAGAGAGCGTGTAGTTTACATTTAATACTCACTCAGGGCCTAGTATCAGCAAAGTACTTTTAGTTTAAATTTAAAAATGGAAGAGAGCTTTCTGGTTACATAGAAACATAGAAACATGGTGACAGAAAAAGACCACAAGGCCCATCTAGTCTGTCCTTCCATAACAACTACAACAGTCCACTTTTTACCTTTAGAGATCCTCTGTGTTGGTCCCATGCTTTTTTGAATTCAGTTACTGTCCTCATCTCTACCACCTCCACTGGGAGACTATTCCACGGATCCACTACTCTTTCCGTAAAGAAATATTTCCGCATATCACTCCTGAATCTATCTCCCTTCACCCTCATCCCATGTCCCCTCGTAGCAGAACTTGCTTTCAATTGAAAGAGGCTCTCTCCCTGAACATTTATGCCACGGAGGTATTTAAACATCTCAATCATATCACCTCTATCCCGCCTTTCCTCTAAGGTGTACATATTAAGATCCTTAAGTCTGTCCTCATATGCTTTATAATGAAGCCCATTAATCATTTTAGTAGCAACCCTCTGCACCGACTCCATCCTGTTCACATCCTTTTGAAGGTGCAATCTCCAGAATTGCACACCATACTCCAAATGAGGTCGCACCAAAGACTTATACAGAGGCATTATCACCTCCTTTTTTCTGCTAGCCATTCCTCTCCGTATGCACCCAAGCATCCTTCTAGCTTTTGCCGTCGCCTTTTCTACCTGTTTAGCTACTTTAAGATCATCAGACACAACCACGCCTAGGTCCCGCTCTTCTTTAGTGGACAAAAGTACTTCACCTCCTATACTGTATTGCTCCCTTGGATTGCTGCAGCCCAAATGCATGACCTTACATTTTTTAACATTAAATCCCAGCTGCCAAATTCTAGACCATTCTTCAAGCTTAGCTAGATCCCTCCTCATGTTATCTACACCTTCCTGGGTGTCTACTCTATTGCAGATTTTGGTATCATCCGCAAAGAGGCAAACCTTACCCGACAGCCCTTCCGCTATATCACTAACAAAGATGTTAAAAAGAATCGGACCAAGGACAGATCCCTGGGGCACACCACCAATGGTTAAATTTAGAACCCAGCAGAGAGCTTCTAGTTTAAATTTCATAAGTCAGAGCCTAGCAGCAGCAAAGAGCTTTAATTTAAATCAAATCAGAATATAACAGCATAAAAGGTAAAACAGGGTCAGTATTCTTTGAGCAACAAATAGTCTTTTAGAGACCTTTACAAAGAGGCCTTCTACCTAGGGGGCAAGAGACCTGAGAAACTTTTTCAATAGGTGTTAATGCCAGGTGGCAGGTCAAAAGGCCATTTTGAAAGACTCCTTCAAGCAAGGACTGTTAATCACCCAGGAAGTTGGTCACAGCTTACCTCAGAAGCACAGGACAGGGTACTGTGTAGCAGCCCTCTTTTAATAAGCTTGGGTGTTGTTGAAAAATACTATTTTGGAAGCCCAGACCAGCTGTATTCCACGCTTTAAGAAAAGTGAAAGGAAGTCCAAAAAAACTGCCCGCATGGTTTAAAGGTGAGGTCAGAGAGGCTGTTGTTGCCAAAAAAGCATCTTCCAGGAAATGGAAAAAAGAGCCAAACGGGGAAACCTGGAAACAGCACAAGCACTGGCAAGTTAAATGCAAGGCAATGATAAGGCAGGCAAAGGGAGAATTTGAGAAGAAGCTTGCTGCAGAAGCAAAAACGCGTAATAAATACTTTTTCAAGTACATTCGTAGCAAAAAACCTGTGAGAGAGTCAGTTCGTGCATTAGATGGTAGAGGGGTAAAAGGGGGCAGTAAGAGGCGACAAGGCAATAGCGGAGAGAATGAATGAATTTCTTGCTTCGGTCTTTACTGAAGAAGATGTAGGGATGTTACCCATGACTGAAGTGGTATTTAAAGGCGCCGAAGAATTGAAGGAAATATCAATACATCGGGAAGATGTATTACAACTGTTAGATAAACTGAAGAGTAGGAAATCACCTGGGCCAGATGATATACATTCAAGGGTGTTGAAAGGACTGAAATATGAGATTGCAGACCTGCTATTAGTAATCTGTGAACTATCATTAAAATAATCTGTAATACCTGAAGATTGGAGGATGGCGAACGTAACACCAATTTTTAAAAAGGGTTCCAGGGGTGATCCGGGAAACTACAGACCGGTGAGCCTGACGTCAGTACCGGGAAAAATGGTAGAAACCATTATAAAGAACAAAATTGCTGAGCATGTAGATAGTCATGGCTTAATGGGAGACAGCCAACATGGCTTTAGACAAGGAAGATCTTGTCTTACTAATCTGTTATGTTTTTTTGAAGGTGTGAATAAACAGGTAGACAAAGGTGAGTCGGTTGATATAGTGTATTTGGACTTTCAGAAAGCCTTTGACAAGGTCCCTCATCAGAGATTTTTGGCAAAACTAAAGAGTCATTTGATAGGAGGCAGTGTACTATTGTGGATCAGGAACTGGTTAAAAGATAGAAAGCAGAGAGTAGGGCTAAATGGCCAATTTTCCCAATGGAGGAAGGTGAATAGTGGTGTACCCCAGGGATCTGTGCTGGGTCCGCTGCTTTTTGACATATTCATAAATGAACTGGAAAATAGAATAATGAGTGAGGTTATCAGATTTGCAGATGACACAAAACTATTTAAAGTTGTTAAAACCCAAGAGGATTGTGGAAAATTGCAAGAGGATCTTGATAAATTGGAAGACTAGGCATCAAAATGGCAGATGAAATGTAATGTGGACAAGTGCAAAGTTATGCACCTAGGGAAGAACAACCCAAACTATGGTTACACGATGCAAGGTTCCACATTAGGAACCACCACCCAGGAAAAAGATTTAGGCGTCATTGTGGATAACATGTTAAAACCCTCGGCCCAGTGTGCAGCCGCGGCCAAGAAAGCAAATAGAATGCTAGGAATCATAAGGAAAGGAATGGAAAATAAAACAAAGGATATTATAATGCCTCTACATCGTTCCATGGTGAGACCGCACCTTGAATATTGTGTGCAATTCTGGTCGCCGTATCTTAAAAAGGATATAGTGTTATTAGAAAAGGTTCAGAAAAGAGCCACCAAAATGGTAAAGGGGATAGGAGGATACCCCTATGAAGAAAGGCTAAAAAGGTTAGGGCTCTTGAACATGGAAAAGAGACAGCTGAGGGGAGATATGATAGAAGCCTATAAATTAATGAACGGAGTGGAACGGGTAAACGTAGATCGATTGTTTACGTTATCAGAATATAGAAAGACTAGGGGACATGCAATGAAGCTACAGGGTAAACTATTTAAGACTAATAAAAGAAAATATTTTTTTACTCAACGTGTAATCAAACTCTGGAATTTGTTACCGGAGGATGTAGTAAAGGCTGTTAGTGTAGCTGGGTTTAAAAAAGGTTTGGACAAGTTCCTGGAGGAAAGGTCCATAAACCATTATTAAGAAGGGACCCAGGATATCACTGCTTGACCCAATACAGGCATTGGGGAACCTGTGTCTTTTGGGGAAACTGCTAGGTACGTATGACCTAGACTGGCCACTGTTGGAAACAGGATACTGGGCTCGATGGACCTTGGTCTGACCCAGTATGGCATATCTTATGATCTTATGTTCTTATGTTCTAAGATGCCTCTGGCATTGCCCTTGAGGATTCTGCACTGGCAAAATTGCCCCGGCGGGAGGCTTTGGCTTCCAAAGCATTATCGGGGCTCCAGGACGTTCTCGAGGCCTCAACCTCAGCAGAACTACTGGTGCCATGCTCTGGGGTACCGGCTGTTTTCTCCAGTACCAGGCATCGGCAGCGTCGACAGACCAGAGGTGCCTGGCTATTGACCGCCGCAGTCTTGTGGCTCTCCTTGCGGCATCGACACCCTCGGAACCGCGTCAGACAGTTCAACCGGTACCGGCACCGACTCTGGCACCGATATCGGTACCGGCACCGACAGCATCGACATCGGTGTCCGCATTGCCGTGCCGATCATGCGATGCCCTCCGGTACCGATACACCGGTACCGATTCCCCCCGGTACCGACTTCGGTCGGTACGGGTATCGGGCTCTTCAAGACCATCCGGACAGAAGGTACTTCGAGTCCTCAGAGGAATCTGAGGATTCTGACAGTTCTGTTGGTACGGGAATACTTCTCCCAGAGGAGCCTTCCTCCCCTAAACGCAGGATGTCTCCTCCAGAGGATATTTTCTTTCAGGACATCATCAGGGAGGTGGCTCGAGGTCCGTCCATTACTGTGGCTGCTGAAACAGAGCCCAGAGCAAAGGAGTTGGAAATTTTACAATATCCTAAAGCTCCTAAGGAGGCAGCTACTCTACCCATCCATGAGATCTTGCATGATCTTATGCTAAGAATGTGGGAGACGCCTCTTACCACCTCTCCTCACTTTCGTAGACTGGATACTATGTATCGAGTCCCTCCTTGTCCTGGTTTCCAGAAGACTCAGCTTCCTCACCACTCTATTGTAGTGGAATCAGCTATGAGAAGGATCAGGAGTGCAAAGAGGCATGCCTCTAATCCTCCAGAACGTGAGTGCAGAACTTTGGATGCTTTTGGACGTCGTACTTTCCAAGCTTCCATGCTTTCTGCCAGGATCAGTACCTATATTTTATATATGGGAATGTTCCTGAAGGAAGTCACAGGGGATTTAGAGGTTTTGAGCCCTCTTCTTCCTGAGGATAGAAGGCAGGATTTTCTCACATTGGTCAAACATACCCAGGATGTTTCTAAATTTGTAAACCGTGCAGCTTTTGACTGTTTTGAGTGCATAAGCAGAACCTCTGCCATTGCCATAGGTACACATAGAATTGCCTGGTTCCAGGCATCTGATTTGGAGCTCTGGGTACAGGACAAACTGGGCAATATTCCTTCTACAAATTGAGGGCTCTACAACCCATACGGAATATTATTGATCCCCACGACTTCAGATCTGTTGCTCAAGCACTCATCATGCCACATTTCGACTATTGTAACGCCATTCTTCAAGGACTTCCTAAGAAAACCCTGAACATCATTCAAATGGCACAAAATGTAGCTGCCAGGATCATCATGAAGAAAAGTCTTACTGAACACATTACAGCAGTACTAATTGAGCTACACTGGCTCCCCATAGCAGCCCGCACAAAATACAAAATACTGACGACCACCTTCAAACTCATCCACAGCATAGCACCATCCTTCCTCGACACCCTAATCAGATTGCAACCATCCAACAGAAACAGGAGAACCATCAATTCCAACACCCTCCACACTCCAACAGATATCAGATCAGTCAAAAAAATCACTAGTAACAGGGCTTTCTCATACACAGCACCGACAATATGGTACCAACTCCCACCCGACCTACGAGCCAGCATTGACCTAGTCGACTTTAGAAAGAAACTAAAAACCCACCTATTTCAAAGTCATTTCAACCTGTACTAAATTCGCATGAGGGGCAACTCCCCCACAGCTCCCCAGAAACCTGTAATGTATAAATGTACATATGTAAATTATTATCCCCTTAGCTTAGAAGTAGATAATTTTCTGCGTGACGTGCTAACCTCTCGAATCTTTATGTACAAATCAAAATTATTCTGTCTTGATTCGACAGCTTTATCCATGTAATCTTCCCCGCTTCTGATCGCTGGAAGGAGCGGTATACAAATGCTTGCTAAATAAATAAATAAAATAAATAAATTGTACTGGTGAGAACCTGTTTGGCAAAGATTGGCAAGAAAAAGCCAATGAGTTGAATGCTGACAACTCCACCTTGGATAGATTATCCAAGGCCACAGCTGATCCTGCAAGAAAGAAATCTTTCAAAAAACCATTCTTTTCCAAAAAGAAAAGGTTTTATCCTGCTTATTCCCAGCAGGGACGCTCTGCAGGTCAACCTGTCCGGAAAGGTCAGCAACCACCCAAAGGAAAAAGCAAAGACTGCTAAGCCTCAACCGTCTCAGCAGTCTCAGCCTCCACAAGGCCTTTGACTTTGATCTAGAGAACTTAGCCTTCCTGGCTCTCAATGGACCAGAGCCTTCCACCATTCCAGGAAGGTTGTGTCACTTTGCCCCCAGATGGGGGCAGATAACAGCAGAGCATTGGACACTCTCCATCATAAAAGAGGGGTACAAGCTCCATTTTTCGAGCATGCCCCCTCCCACAATGGTAAGACAGTTCAATTCTCAGACCTCTGTTATCAACCTATTAGATCAAGAGGTCACTATGCTTTTTGCCCAAGGGCAATAGAAGAAGTACCCATTCCTCAACAGGGTACAGGGTTATCTCCAGGAACAAGCAGGAATAAGTCCTTACATATGGGTACGTCGGTACCGACGGAGCCTGCGCGGGAAAGCTCCCGAGCTTCCCAGAAGGAAAGCTTTTGGGGCCTCCCACTGCGCATGCGCGCTGCCTTCCCGCCTTCCTGACCAACTCTCCTCAGTTCTTCTTTTTCCGCGGAGCCAGCAGGTCGTGTTCCTGTCACCGCTGAAGAAGTTGTTATTTTAATTTATTTCTTTGGCCGCGTGTCTGCCTTCCCCGATTCCAGACCGGTACCGCCGGTCTTTTTTCCTTTATTTCTAAAAAAAAAAAAAAAAAACCTTCTTTTTTCCTCACTTGGTGTGTTTGTTCTGTGAGGCCTTTAGGCCTTCACAAATTCTCCCTCATGGAGAAACAAGCCTCTGGGTTTAAAAAATGCACCAAGTGCAGCGGTACTATTTCAGTCACAGACACCCATGAATGGTGTCTTAAATGTTTGGGGCCTGACCATTCCATTCCGGATTGCCCATCCTGTTCTTTGATGTCTAAACGTGGCTTACAGAACCGGGCAGCCAAGTTTCACATGCTGTTTTCTACAGATACTCTAGCATCGACATCTTCCAGGTCTTCCTCTCCTGATGGATCTCAGGTAACCAAACATTCCTCTGGCAGGTCCTCAAAGGGCAAATCTTCCTCTAAGTATCGAGATACCCCTGGGCTTGACCCTGAGGACCCTGCCCCAGCCAAACAACCCCGGCGGGAAGCTCCGGCTTCCAAAGCTCCTCCTATGGGGTTACAGGTTGACATCGATGGCACGGCCTCGACCGATCACCTGTTAGACTGTTCTGGGGTACCGGCTCATTCATCCGGTACCGACATCCAGACAGTCGTGGCGTCCATGGATCAAACAGTTCAATCCATGCAGCAGGCCATTTTCGCTTTCATTAAGGCTGCGACGCCCTCGGTACCACACCCTGCGGTACCGACTCCGGTTCCGGTACCACAACCGATACCGGTACCCAGGCCATCCACATCGACCAGGATACCGATTCTGGTTCCCGGTTCTGGGGTTTTTCCCGATACAGATCCGGTTCCGGGT
Source organism: Ichthyophis bannanicus (assembly GCA_033557465.1). Taxonomy (NCBI): domain Eukaryota; kingdom Metazoa; phylum Chordata; class Amphibia; order Gymnophiona; family Ichthyophiidae; genus Ichthyophis; species Ichthyophis bannanicus. The sequence goes on along the minus strand of CM066043.1, from coordinate 145,041,297 downwards.
ACCCCCGATGTCGATACCGGTCGATACGCTTATCGATCCCTGGAAGCAAACAGACGATACTTTGAGTCTGCTGATGATTCTGATTCATCAGATGACTCTGCTGAAGTATCCCTTACTCTACCTGAGGAGCCCTCTTCTCCAAAGAGGAGAATGTCTCCTCCAGAGGATTTATCCTTTCAAGACTTCATCATTGAAGTAGCTAAAGGTCTTTCTATTTCTGTATCCTCTGAAAAAGAACCTAGAGCAAAAAAGTTAGACATTTTAGGATACTCTAAGGTTCCCAAAGAGGCAGTCACCTTGCCCATCCATGAAATTCTTCAAGAACACATGATGGACTTATGGGAGACTCCTCTCACCCTATCTCCACATTCTCGTCGTCTGGACACCATGTATCGTGTCCCCCCTTCTCCTGGGTTTCAAAAATCTCAGCTCCCTCATCACTCCATTGTGGTGCAGTCAGCTATGAAAAGGATAGAGTACTAAAAGACACTCTTCTACTCCCCCAGGAAGAGAATGTAGGAATCTGGATGCTTTTGGAAGAAAAATCTTCCAAGTAAGTATGCTTATTGGCAGAATCAACTCATACAGCCTCTATATGGGCATGTTTCTGAAGGAGATTGCATTAAAGATACACAATTTTCTCCCCTTTATCCCAGAGGATAGAAAGGAAGAGTTCCTTCTTTTGCTAAAGCATACTGTGGTGAACAGCGCCCTCCTGAGTCTATGGAGACGAATGAAAATCCTGAGGTTCAGCAGGATTTATGCCAATTTGATAAAGCTAGAAAGAAAGAGAGACTCTATTCCACGGAGCTGAGCATGGAGACCAGCCCAGGGGAGGAGTCCTGCAGTCCTGATTGGGCACACCCTGTCCTTGGAAGGGGCGTGTCCAGGAGAGAACGTGGTTTTAAACCAGAGTATGGCTTTGCTAGTCAGAAGGAGAAGGAGAGGAGGATTAAGGAGAGACGGATAGAGAAGAAGAATGAGAATGATTGGAAGTCCAGAAGACAGTATGGTGATACTTGGGAACCTGGCACTAGAAGGAGACCTGCACAGATCTATTCAGAGGCAGTGAGTAGAAGTCCCAAGGAAAGTGGACCTAGCCCTGGAATAGACAACCGCTGGAAGGCACAGCCCTGGGAGAGGAAGCCTTCAAGGCAGGTACGAGAGAGAAAACAATCATTCTGGGAATTACCGTTTGGGCCAGAGAGCCACGGACATTCTCACAGCTGGAGAACATCGGAGCCATCTGAAGTAAGAGGGGCTTGGCAACAAATAAGTGATTTGCCACAGAGTTTCCAGACTGAAGGTAAAGCTAACTCTCCTGTTTTTGAAACATTAGCAAAAGAGCCTAAGAGTTACTCTGACACAATTAACCTAAGAGAGGAGAAGAGAAACAGCCTTAAGCCAGAGGGAAGTTTTATAGCTGATAGCAATTCCCTATCTCACAAACAACAGGCTGAATTGCTCCTACAGGGTTTTAAAGAGTTTTTAGAGCTACAAGCTAAAAGACAGCCAGTGTTACAAGAAGCCAATAATTCCATACAGCTTGAAGAATTAGCACAAGATAGTTCTGACTTACCTGATTGTGAGAGCATGGACTGTACGGTCTGTTGTGTGGAGATGCCAAGCTGAAGGAAACTGGTTTTAACCGTATATGAATTGAATACTACGGAGCTGTTGTGCTGCCTGGCTAGGAAAGCTCTAATTACATGCACCTGTAATCCCCAGCACTGTGAACGTAACAGTGGCTGAAAGAGGCTGCAGTTAAAGTGACTGACCTCTTGGGGCAAAGTTGAGTAACTTGCTTAGAAGTGAAAAGCAGCAGTTATACTTTAAGTTGACTTTATCCTGAGTTTATTCTGTTTGCATTTGAAGCACCTAATTTGTTCACATTTATTTGTCATGCGATGGAAAAATATCCTTTACTATAATAAATATACTTGCTATTAAGAAACCCCGCAACTACAACTCTTTATTTCGGAGCGAAAGGAGCAGGAAACTACAGTACCCAGCATTCCAGGGATACAGGTTACTCTCCTTCCTCACGAAGCATTAAACCCCGCTCCTGTCTTTAGCCCCAAGGCCGGGCAGGAGCGCCGCAATACCCAAGATATTTCAAAGTTCTCCAACAGAGAAGCCTTTGACTCCTTTGAGGGTGCTAGCAGAGCCTCAGGTAATTGCCATTGCGGCTCACAGAATTGCTTGGCTCCAGGCCTCTGACCTAGAACCCTGGGTCCAAGATGGGTTGGGAAATTTGCCCTGTACAGGTGAGAATCTGTTTGGTAAAGAGTGGCAAATCAAAGCCACTCAAATGGATGCAGAAAATGCTGCATTAGATAGACTTTCTAAGTCTACCTCTACCCCTGTCAAGAAAAAATCTTTCAAAAAGCCTTTCTACAAGAAGGCCAGATTTGCCACAAATACTGGCCAACAATCTTCTGCAGCTCGCTTTGCTCCTAAGCGTCAGCAGCCTAAACAGGCCAGGGCAAAACCTGCAGGGGCTGCTACAGCCCAACAGTCCCAACAAACTTAGGGTTTTTGACTTAAATCTAGAGAACTTAACCTTTCTGGCTCTAAAACCAGAACCTCTCACCATTCCAGGAAGGTTAACTCATTTTGCTCCCAGATGGGAGCAAATCACATCAGAACAATGGACCCTCTCTATCATCAGAGAGGGCTACAAACTACATTTCTCCAACCTTCCTCCCCATACCATGGTGAGAAGTTTCAATTCTCCCCATCTCTCCTAGACCTGTTGAGTCAGGAGGTGACCACTCTTCTCGCCCAAAAGGCAATAGAAGAGGTTCCTCTTCCTCAACAGGGATCAGGTTTTTACTCCCCTTATTTTCTCATTCCCAAGAAAACAGGGGGGTACAGACCCATTCTGGATCTCAGAGAATTGAACACATTTCTATACAAGGAGAAATTCAAGATGCTTTCTCTAGGTACTCTCCTTCCATACCTACAGAGTCAGGATTGGCTTTGTTCTCTAGATCTCAAGGATGCGTACACACATATACTCATCCATCCATCCCACAGAAAATTCCTATGGTTTCTGTTCCAGGGAAAACATTTCCAGTACAGAGTACTTCCCTTCGGTCTAGCCTCTGCTCCAAGGGTATTTACCAAATGCATGGCAATAGTAGCTGCATTTCTACGCACCCTGGGAATTTTTGTCTTCCCATACCTGGACGACTGGCTCATCCGAGCTCCATCTCAATCCGAGGCTCAGACTTCCCTGGATCGCACCAGATGCATCCTGCAGTATCTGGGACTTGTGATCAATCTGCCAAAGTCTCAACTCACCCCTACGCAATCCCTGGAGTTCATAGGGGCCTGGTTGGATACCACCACTGCAAAGGCCTATCTACCTCAGGCCCGTTGCCAACGTCTAGTGCACTTAGCCTCTCAGACTCAGTCCAGAAGCCACTTGACTGCCAGAGAGATGCTACAACTATTAGGCCATATGGCCTCCACAGTGCATGTGGTGCCTTATGCTCGCCTACATATGAGAGCAGCTCAATGGACTTTATCCACCCAGTGGACTCAAGCATCAGGAGCTCTCTCAGACCAAATAGCAAACTCCAATCATCTCTTTTGGTCTCTCCAATGGTGGATATCCACTCAAAATCTGTTGTTGGGGGCCCCCTTTCAACCATTGTTGCCCCAAGCAACCCTCACAACAGATGCCTCCCAAACAGGTTGGGGGGCTCAACTCCAAGATCTCTCCACTCAGGGCACTTGGTCTCCACAGGAGACCACCCTTCATATCAACCACTTGGAACTTCGAGCAATCTTTCTGGCTCTCAAAGTTTTTCATACCCTCCTCAGCAACATGACAGTCCTTATTCACACGGACAATCAAGTAGCCATGTTTTACATAAACAAACAAGGAGGGACTGGCTCTCTGTCGCTTTGCAACGAAGCTCTAAGATTATGGGCCTTCGCCAGAGAGCATCAAATCCATCTCCTGGCAGTATATCTTCCAGGAATCCAAAACTCTTGGGCAGACAGACTCAGTCGAGTTCTGCTTCCACACGAATGCTCCCTGCACATGGATCAGGTACTCAGAATCTTCCAGAAATGGGGAACCCCAGACATAGACCTCTTTGCAAGTCAGTGGGATGCCAAACTTCCCCGGTTCTGTTCCAGAATTCCGTGTCAGGGAGTTCAGGCCAAGGATGCCTTCCTCCTGCATTGGGGTCAGGGCTTCCTATATGCCTTTCCTCCCATTCCTTTGATTCCCAAGACTCTGTTCAAACTTCAAAGGGATCAAGGGTCCATGATCCTCATAGCTCCACACTGGCCACGCCAAGTGTGGTACCCTCTACTTCTGCATCTCTCCCAAGCCCCCTCCCTGGACTTGGGAGTGGCTCCAGACCTTCTGTCTCAGGAGGAGGGGACTTTGTGGCACCCAAACCCCAAGTCCCTTCACCTCAGAGCTTGGTTACTGAAGGCCTAGACCTTCACCACTTCAATCTTTCGCAGCAAGTAAAGGATATCCTACATGCCTCTAGGAAACCTTCCACTAGGCGTTCTTACGCTTTTAAATGGAAAAGATTTTCCATTTGGTGTGCTCAAAAGGGTCTTAACCCTCTAGCACTCCCATTGAATTCTCTTTTGGAATATCTCCTGCAACTCTCCAATGCAGGACTCAAAACGAATTCAGTAAGAGTCCATTTGAGTGCTATTGCGGCATCACTGAAGCCCATCAATGGACAACCTGTTTCCTCTCATCCTCTTATTGCAAGATTCATGAGAGGCCTAACCTTAACTAAACCTCCCATTCGACCTCCTCTGGTGGCATGGGACTTAAACTTGGTTCTTGGTCAGCTTATGAAGCCACCTTTTGAACACTTAGCCACTACCTCCTTGAAATTTCTTTCCTGGAAGGTTATTTTTCTTATTGCAGTCACCTCAGCTCGCCGTATCAGTGAACTGCAAGCTCTAGTGGCTAATCCACCTTATACAAGGTTCCATCATGATAAGGTGGTCCTTAGGACCAATCCCCACTTTATGCCTAAAGTGGTCTCCCCTTTTCATCTTAATCAAGAGGTATATTTACCTGTCTTTTTTCCAGCTCCTCATGCATCCAGTGCAGAGAGGAACCTTCATACTCTAGACCAGGGGTCTCAAACTCAAATTGCTTTGAGGGCCGAATGAGGACTTGTAAAGTAACCCGGGGGCCGCATAAGACACGGGCCTCATTTGCATAAGGGGCCTCATTTGCATAAATATTTGCATAATGTTGCATAATGAGTGCATGGATAAAGAAAGACTAGAAAATTTCTATATTACTATAATCCAGTGCCAACCACCAGGCACATTAGGAACTACTACTAACACTGCCCATTTGGAACCCATAGCAAACCCCCCGTATCATAACAGCACTACCAGGACTCACAAAGCACCAGACCCTACCTATCAAAAGGCAACACTGCAAATATTAAATCAATACATTTCAGAGAACAATACATGACCTACTGGGAAAAGAGAACAAGTAGCAATGTCAAATAGGAATTACACAGAATACCTCAGCACTGTAGAAATAAAACTATAAATAATTTCTTGTACCAAAGCACAGACATTAATGATGCACATTTCCCAGAGCTGACATATTCCAGTTAATAAATTCAAAATAAAGAGATATTTTTCTACCTTTTGTGCATTTTTTTTTCAGTTGCAATTGCTCCAGCCACTTCTGGTTTCTTCGTGTCTTCTGCTATCTCCATCGTCTGCTGTCCATTTGTCCTTTCTTCTCTCTTCTAGTTTTTTTCCATTCTCTCTCTCTACATCTGCTTTAACATACTAATCTTTCTCCTTTTGCTCTTTCCTCATTCCTATTTCATCCACTCAAATTTTACCCCTCCATCCTCAATCCCCACTTACTCTCCCAATACCTGGCCAATTGTAGATTTGTCTTCTCTTCCAGACAAAATATTTTTCCCCTCTCCATTTCACTTTCCCAGCTCCATCCCATTCTAATCCTCCCCCAACATCAGCTCCCTTCTAGTTCCAGCCCCACCCAGCATCTGCTCCTTTCTAGTCCCTGCATCAGTCCATTTCCAGTCCTATCCTAGCCTCACCATCAGCCCATTTCCAATCCTAGCCCCCCATCAGCCCATTTCCAATCCTAGCTCCCTCCCCTCACAGCCCATTTCCATTCCAAGCCCCCCTCCCCATCAGCCATTTGCAGTTCAAGCCCCCCTTCCACTCAGCCCATTTCCAGTCCTAGCAACCCCCCCAGCCCATTACCAGTCCTTGACCCCCCATAGCCCATAACCAGTCCTAACCTCCCCATAGCGCACTTCCAGTCTTACCCCATCACCCCATTTTCAGTCTTACCCCCCCCCCCATAGCCCATTACCAGTCCTAGTCCCCCCCATAGCCCACTTGCAGTCGTATCCCCCATCACCCCATTTTCAGTCCTAGCCCCCACCATAGCCCATTACCAGTCATAACCCCCCCCTGCCAATAGCCCACTTCCAGTCCTAACCCCCATCTGCCCATTTCCAGTCCTAGCCCCCACCATAGCCCATTACTAGTTATAACCCCCCCAGCCCATTACCAGTCATAACCCCCCCTGCCAATAGCCCACTTCCAGTCCTAACCCCCATCTGCCCATTTCCAGTCCTAGCCCCCACCATAGCCCATTACTAGTTATAACCCCCCAGCCCATTACCAGTCATAACCCCCCCTGCCAATAGCCCACTTCCAGTCCTAACCCCCATCTGCCCATTTCCAGTCCTAGCCCCCACCATAGCCCATTACCAGTTATAACCCCCCCCCCAGCCCATTACCAGTCATAACCCCCCCCTCACCCCACTGCCAATAGCCCACTTCCAGTTCAGTCAGCCCCTCCATAGCTCATTACCGGCCAACAAAAAAACCCCCAAAACCCTGGCTTCTGCTGCTGCCGTTGCCGCCGTGGCAGCAGCAGAATCAATTGTCAATAAAAAAAAAAAACTGACTTCTGCTGCTCAAGCAGCTGTCCTGCGGCCCCTTTCCCTCTGCCCGGAGATCCGACTCTGCTCTCAGCGGCGTGCTTTTCAAGCCGCGAAGAGAGTTTTCCCCTCTCGCGCGGTTTTTCAAGCCGCGCGAGAGGGGAATACTCTCTTCGCGGCTTGAAAAGCACGCCGCTGAGAGCAGAGTCGGATCTCCGGGCAGAGGGAAAGGGGCCGCAGGACAGCTGCTTGAGCAGCAGAAGTCAGTTTTTTTTTTAAATTTAACAATTGATTCTGCTGCTGCCACGGCGGCAACGGCAGCAGCAGAAGCCAGGGTTTTGGGGGATTTTTGGTTTTCCGCCGTCGCGGGCCGCACAAAGTTGTCTCGCGGGCCGCGTGTTTGAGACCCCTGCTCTAGACTGTAAAAGAGCTCTTGCCTTTTACCTCCACAGGACACAGCAACATCGAAAGTCTTCTCAGCTTTTTGTTGCTTTTGATCCTTCTCATTTCGGACTTCCAGTCTCCAAAAGAACACTCTCCAATTGGATTGCTCAGTGTATCTCTTTTGCTTACCAGAGTAAGAACCTTTCTCTGGAGGGCCATGTCACCGCTCACAACGTGAGGGCCATGGCCACCTCTATGGCTCATTTAAACTCTGTGTCCATTGACCAGATCTGTCGCCTCGGTTCATACCTTTACAGCCCATTACTGTTTGGACAAGGACTCCCGCCGGGATGCCTTGTTTGGTCAGGCTGTCCTCAGACACCTGTTCCATTCTTGAACAACTCCAGCCCACCTTCCCTGAATGGATGCCTGAGATCCATAGGAAGATGAGGAACCTTTCAGGGTCTCATACCCTTCAGGGGATCTCCCAGGCATCTTAGCTAGGGAGTCCCCATATGTGAGGACTTATTCCTGCTTGTTCCTGGAGATAGCACAGTTACTTACCTGTAACAGGTGATCTCTGGGAACAGCAGGAATTAGTCCTCACAACCCACCCGCCTCCCCTAGGAGTTGTATCTATCTCTCTCTTTCCTTTCCTCTATTGTCTCAGCTTTAAACTCGAACTGAGGAGAGTTGGTCAGGAAGGCGGGAAGGCAGCGCGCATGCGCAGTGGGAGGCCCCAAAAGCTTTCCTTCTGGGAAGTTGGGGAGCTTTCCCGCGCAGGTTCCATCGGTACCGACGTACCCATATGTGAGGACTAATTCCTGCTGTTCCCAGAGATCACCTGTTACAGGTAAGTAACTGTGCTTTACTCCCCCTATTTCCTTATTCCAAAGAAAACAGGAGGACACAGACCTATTTTAGACCTCAGAGAATTGAACAAATTCCTGTTCAAAGAGAAATTCTAGATGGTTTCTCTAGGAACTCTGCTGCCATACCTTCAGAGTCAGGATAGGCTATGTTCTCTAGATCTCACGGATGCATACACTCATGTTCTCATCCATCCATCTCACAGAAAGTTCCTTTGGTTCCTTTTTCAAGGAAAGCACTACCAATACAGGGTGCTTCCTTTTGGCCTGGCCTCAGCACCAAGGGTATTTACGAAATGCATGGCTGTGGTAGCAGCATTTCTTTGCACTCTAGGAATATTCGTCTTCCCTTACTTAGACGACTGGCTCATTCGAGCCCCATCAGAGTCAGAGGCCAGGATTTCTCTGTCTTGCACAATGCATATCCTTCAGTATTTGGGTCTAGTCATAAACGTCCCAAAGTCCAGTCTAACTCCCACTCAGTCTTTAGAGTTCATAGGAGCTTGGCTGGATACAAGGAAAGCAAGGGCCTATCTTCCTCAGACCCGTTGCCTTCGCATAGTGCAGTTAGCTTCCCAAGCAGTGCTAAAGCCTCATCTCACTGCTCGGGAGATGTTACAACTGCTAGGCCACATGGCATCTACCGTGCATGTGGTTCCTTATGCTCGCCTCCATATGAGGGCAGCCCAGTGGACCTTCAGTGGACCCAGGCATCAGGGTGCCTGTCAGACAAAATAGCAAACACAAATCGCCTTATTTTGTCCCTCCAATGGTGGCAGTCCACTCAGAACCTGTTGCTGGGGGTCCCCATTTCAACAACCCGTACCCCAGGCAACTCTCACAACAGATGCTTCACCAATGGGTTGGGGAGCTCATCTGCAAGACCTCTCCACCCAAGGCACTTGGACTCCACAGGAGACTCATCTACATATCAATCTCTTGGAGCTCAGAGCAATCTTCCTTGCTCTTCGAGTGTTCCACACCCTGCTCAGCTACAAGACAGTCCTCATTCATATGGACAATCAAGTAGTCATGTTCTACATGAACAAACAGGGGGGAACAGGCTCTCTGTCGCTTTGCAGCAAAGCTTTGCGACTATGGGCCCTCGCCAGAGAGCATCAGATTCATCTCCTGGCAGTGTATCTTCCAGGCATACAAAACTGTTGGGCAGACAGACTCAGTCTGTCTCACACGAATGGTCTCTACATGCAGACCAGGTGGCCAAGATTTTTCAAATTTGGGGAACCCCGGACATAGACCTCTTTGCAAGTCCGTTGAATGCCAAACTTCCCCGGTTCTGTTCCAGAATTCTGGCTCAGGGCTCTCAGGCCAGGGATGCTTTCCTCCTTCACTGGGGTAAAGACTTCCTTTATGCCTTTCCACCCATTCCCCTAATTCCCAAAACCCTATTCATGCTTCAGAGAGACAGAGGCCGTTTGATTCTCATAGCTCCACATTGGCCATGGCAAGTGCGGTACCCTCTGCTTCTACATCTCTCTCAAGCTCCCTTCCTGGAGTTAGGATCTGCTCCAAATCTCCTGTCTCAGGAGGACGGAATGTTATGGCATCCCAGTCCCCGGCTCTGCATCTCAGGGCTTGGTTGCTGAAGGCCTAGATCTTCATGATCTTAACCTTCCTCAGCAAGTAAAGAATATCCTTTATGCTTCCAGGAAGCCTTCCACAAGATGCTCTTATGCTTTCAAGTGGAAAAGGTTTACCATATGGTGTTCACAGAAGGGTCTTAACCCCCTTGCGATACCTCTGGAATCATTACTGGAGTATCTCCTTCATTTATCCAATGCAGGATTTAAAACTAACTCAGTAAGAGTCCATTTGAGTGCTATTGCAGCTTCTTTCAAGCCTCTAAATGGACAACCTATTTCCTTCCATCCTCTTATAGCAAGATTTATGAGAGGCCTTCTTCTAACTAAGCCTCCCATTAGGCCACCACCGGTAGCATGGGACTTAAACCTGGTTCTTGGTCAGCTCATGAAGCCACCTTTCGAACCCTTAGCTACTACCTCATTGAAATTCCTTTCTTGGAAGGTTATCTTTCTCATTGCAATCACATCAGCACGCCGCATCAGTGAGTTGCAGGGTTCCATCATGACAAGGTAGTCCTTAGGACTCATCCACACTTTATGCCAAAGGTGGTCTCGCCTTTTCATTTAAACCAAGCGGTCTACCTACCTGTGTTTTTTCCAAGGCCTCATGCATCTAATGCAGAAAGGAATCTTCATACTTTGGACTGTAAAAGAGCTTTAGCCTTTTACTTGCAAAGAACACAGCAACATAGAAAGTCCTCTCAACTCTTTGTTGCTTTTGATCCTTCTCATTTGGGACATCCAGTCTCCAAGAGAACACTGTCCAACTGGATTGCACAGTGTATTTCCTTTGCCTATCAGAGTAAGAATCTTCCTCTGGAGGGCCATGTCACAGCTCACAATGTGAAAGCCATGGCAGCTTCAATGGCTCAGCTGTACTCTCTGTCTATCGACGACATCTATCGAGCAGCCACTTGGGCCTTGGTTCATACCTTCACAGCCCATTACTGCTTGGACAAGGACTCCTGCCGGGATGCCTTGTTTGGTCAGGCTGTTCTCCAACACCTGTTCCATTCCTAATCAACTCCTACCCACCATTCCTGGTTGGATGCAGCCCTTTCACAGGGACACACAACTTCTGGGGTGTCTCCCTGGCATCTAAAGCTAGGGAGTCCCCATATGTGAAGACTACATTCCTGCTTGTTCCTGGAGATAGCATAGTTACTCACCTGTAACAGGTGATCTCCGGGAACAGCAGGAATTTAGTCTTCACAACCCATTCACCTCCCCCAGGAGTTGTATCTCTCTATCTCTTTCTCTTTCTCTTTTCCTCTCTCTCTCTCTCTGTGTCTCAGCTTTAAAACTCAACTGGAGAGAGGCAGTTGGGGAAGGCAGCACGCAGGCGCTGTGGGATGCTCCCAAAAGCTTTCTAATTGGACGCTGGGGAGCGTTCCCGCGCAGGCTCCGTCGGTACCGACGATACCCATATGTGAAGACTAAATTCCTGCTGTTCCTGGAGATCACCTGTTACAGGTGAGTAACTATGCTTTCCTGACATTGCCTTTCAATTTACCACCTTGCAGCTTCATGTTATGCCCTCTAGTTTTACAGCTTCCCCATCTTTGGAAGAGGTTTGTTTGTTCTTTATTTTTCTTTAAGTATTTAAAGGTCTGAATCATATTTCCCCTATCCCTCCTCTCCTCCAAAGTGTACATATTTAGGTCTTCAAGTCTCTTCACATAAGGCTTCTGATGCAGGCTCCAAATCATTTTGGTCGCCTTCCTCTGAACAGTTTCCAGTCTTTTTACATCCTTTGTAAGATATGGTCTCCAAAACTGAACAGAGTATTCCAAGTGAGGCCTCACCAGTGACTTATACAGTGGCATTAGTGCCTCTTCTGGTAATTCCTCTTTGTATGTAGCCCAACATCCTCCTGGCTTTTGCCACCACCTTGTCGCACTGTTTTGCCACCTTAAGATCTTCAGAAATAATCGCACCAAGGTTTTTCTGCTGATCCATGCACACCAACCTCTCACCCCCCTGTAGCGTACATTTCCCTTGGATTTCTGCTACCCAGGTGCATGACACTGCACTTTTTTGCATTAAATCTTAATTGCCAAAATTGGCTTCTGTCACCCAAAAATAAAGTGAACATGTTGCTAGAAATGCTGTATCAATCTCCACTAATCTGGGGATAAGTATTGTTTGGCCCAAGGTATCAAATGCATAGATCAGGCTGGAAGGTCGGGGGTTCAAATCCCACTAGAGGACAGCAACCTTGGGCCGGAAGGACTGGGGTTTCTAGTCCCACAGGTGCTCCTTGTGGTCTTGGGCAAGCCACTTAACCCTCCATAGCCCATGTTCCCTGTAAAATAGTTATCTCCAAGTTATAATGCCCTGTTCAATGTAATTTCAGTTTGTTCAATGTAAACCGCACTGATGCAGAATAGCGCGGTATCTCCAGGAACAAGCAGGAATGAGTCTTCACATATGGGTATCGTCGGTACCGACGGAGCCTGCGCGGGAACGCTCCCCAGCGTCCAAAAGGAAAGCTTTTGGGAGCATCCCACAGCACCTGCGCGCTGCCTTCCCGCCTTTCCTAACCGCCTCTCTCCAGTTCTTCTTTTTCCGCGGAGCCAGCAGGTCGTGTTTCCTGTCACCGCTGAAGAATTTCTTATTTTTTCTTTTATTTCTTTAGTCGCGTGTCTGCCTTCTCGACTCCGGACCGGTACCGCCGGTTTTTTCTTTCTGTCTAAAAAAACAAAAAAAACCAAAAAAAAAACCTACTCTTTTCTACTTCAGTGCATTTTTCTTTCTGTGACCTTAGGCCTGCAGAAAATTTTTCCTCATGGAAAAGCCCGCCTCCGGGTTCAAAAAGTGCACGAAGTGCAGTAGCACTATTTCTGTCACCGACACCCACGACTGGTGTCTTAAATGTTTAGGTCCTGACCATTCCTTCGCGGACTGTGAGTCCTGTTCCATGATGTCTAACGACGGTCCTGAATAGCAAGGGGATTCGTTACTCTTGGTCTTTTCCATTTCGGATGAACTTCCTCTTGGGAAACAAAAAGATTTCTGCAAAAGACCACACTGAAGCTTGGCGAGCCCTTCGTCAGGCGGGGCTCGTTGATGATAATGCTCAGCCTCACCCGCCGCCCCCTAAGCCCCATCACTCCAAGTGGACTCGAGTGGGTAATCCCGCTTGATCTTTTGGGGAGTAGGAGCGCTCTTATTACCTTTCCGGGAGCCCCATCTGCTAGGTCTCCCGACCTTCAGATCTGGGGTAGCAAGACTGGCTTGTGATGTCTGACCGCTTTGTGTTTTCTTTTTGTAATATTTCTTCACTGAGTTATTGGTCATTGGCATGGGCTAACTTGAGCCTCCACTCTAGTATACATAGGGGGTGACGGGTGATTGGCAAATGTTTTGATGATGATATTGTTTTGCTGAGGAGACGTGCTGGGGTTGCTGACCCAGGATGGGTGGGGGAGTAGTGGGGAACTGTTATTATCTGCTTTGCTTGTAATGTTGCTTTGTGGGGGTTTGGGGGGGAACAGGGTTTGTGGTCAATTTACCGTGTCCTGTATTACCTTTGACAGGCAGGTGGTATTGACGGGAAGGAGGGGGGGATTGGTTTTGAGGGAGGGTGTTCTATTTTGGGGGTGGAGGGTGGGTCTGGGTTTGGGGGGGAGGGCTATGGCACTTATTTTTGGGGTATGGAATAGGTGGGCCAAGCTAATTAATCTTCTGGGTCTGCTGGGGGGAGGCTGTCATCGGGACCCCTCGGGTAACTGGAAAGTACGGGGGTTTAGATTGTGATTATTAATGGTGCGATTTATCTCCTTGAACGTTAAGGGTCTCAACTCCCCGTGCCTTGCATGATCACCCGGATGGGAGATACTTTGAATTCTTGGATGAGTCTGAAGACTCCAAAGGCTCTGCCGATACCAGAGTACTTCTTCCCAAGGATTCATCTTCTCCTCAGCGTAGAATGTCTCCACCAGAGGATATGTCCTTTCAGGATTTTATCCGAGATGTGGCTCGAGGTCTTTACAACACAGTGGCTCCTGAAAAAGAGCCTAGGGCAAAGGAATTAGAAATCCTACAATACCCTAAAGCTCCCAAGGAGGCAGCTACCTTACCTATTCATGAGATCTTGCGTGATCTTATGTTAAGGATGTGGGAAACACCTCTAACCACATCTCCTCATTCTCGAAGACTCGACATCATGTATCGAGTTCCTCCTTGTCCTGGGTTTTTCAGAAGACTCAATTGCCATACCATTCCATGGTGGTAGAATCAGCCATGAGATGGATAAAGAGTGCAAAAAGGCATGCATCTAATCCTCCAGGACGTGAGTGTAGGACTCTTGACACCTTTGGACGTTGATCCTTCCAGGCTTCCATGCTTTCTGTTAGGATCAGTTCCTATATCTTGTATATGGGAATGTTCCTTAAGGAAGTCACAGGAGACTTAGAGCTTATGAGTCCTCTCCTTCCTGATGATAAAAGGCAAGATTATCTTACTCTTGTTAAACGTGCTCTGGATGTTTCCAAGTTTGTGAATCGTGCAGCTTTGACTGCTTTGAATGCATAAACAGAACCTCTGCTATTGCCATAGGTGCATGTAGAATTGCCTGGCTCCAGGCATCTGACTTAGAAATCTGGGTACAGGACAAACTGGGGAATATACCTTGCACAGGAGAGAATCTCTTTGGCAAGAATTGGCAGGAAAAAGCTAATGAGATAGATGCTGACAATATCACTTTGGATAGATTGTCCAAATCTACAGCTGATCCTGCGAGGAAAAGATCCTCTAAGAAACCATTCTTCAGTAAGAAGAAGAAGTTTTATCCCTCCTATACCCAGCAGGGACATCGTTCAGGACAGTCTGCCCAAAAGGGACAGCAGCAACAACTTAGGCAACAAAAGCAGCTAAGCCTCAACCAGCTCAGCAGACTCAGCCTCCACAGGGGCTTTGACTCCTATCTAGAGAACTTTGCCTTCCTGGCCCTGAATGGCCCAGAACCCTCCACAATCCCAGGAAGGTTATGCCATTTTGCCCTCAGATGGTGTCAGATAACAGCAGAAAATTGGACTCTGTCTATTGTATGAGAGGGGTACAAGCTTCATTTCCTCAGCATGCCCCCTCCTACAATAGTAAGACAGTTCAATTCTCAGACCTCTCCCAATGACCGGTTAGGTCAAGAAGTCACAATGCTCCTTGCTCAAGGAGCAATAGAAGAGATGCCCATTCCCCAATGAGGTAGAGGGTTTTACTCCCCCTATTTCCTTATTCCAAAGGAAACAGGAGGACACAGACTCATTCTAGACCTCAGAGAATTGAACAAATTCCTGTTCAGAGAGAAGTTCAAAATGATTTCTCTAGGAACTCTGCTGCCATACCTTCAGAGTCAGGATTGGCTTTGTTCTCTAGATCTCAAGGATGCGTACACTCATGTTCTCATCCATCCAACTCACCGAAAGTTCCTTCGATTCCTGTTTCAAGGGAAGCACTACCAATACAGGGTTCTTCCTTGTGGCCTGGCTTCTGCACCAAGGGTGTTCACAAAATGTATGGCTGTGGTAGCAGCATTTCTCCGCACCCTGGGAATATTTGTCTTCCCTTACGTAGATGACTGGCTCATTCGAGCCCCTTCAGAGCCAGAGGCCAGGGTTGCTCTGTCTCGCACAATGTGCATCCTTAAGTATTTGGAACTTGTCATAAACCTCCCAAAGTCCAACCTTGCTCCCACTCAATCCCTAGAGTTTATAAGAGCTCTTCTGGATACCAGACAGACAAGGGCCTTCCTTCCACAGCCCTGCTGCCTTCGCATTGTGTAGTTAGCTTCCCAAGCAGTGCTAAAACCTCACCTCACTGCTCTGGAAATGTTAGTTGCTAGGCCACATGGCATCCACCGTGCATGTGGTTCCTTATGCTCACCTCCATATTAGGGCAGCCCAGTGGACCTTATCCACTCAGTGGACTCAGGCGTCAGGTTGCCTGTCAGACAAAATAGAAAACTCAGATCGCCTTATTTTGTCCCTCCAATGGTGGCAGTCACCCAAAAACCTTCTGGTGGGGTCTCCTTTTCAGCAACTCGCACCCCGAGCCACTCTAACAACAGATGCTTCACAGGTGGGTTGGGGAGCCCACCTGCAAGGCCTCTCTACCCAGGGTACCTGGACTCCACAGGAGGCCTATCTCCATATCAACCTCCTTGAGCTCAGAGCAATCTTCCTTGCTCTTGAAGTATTTCACACCCAGCTCAGCTACAAGACAGTCCTAGTTCAAATGGAAAATCAGGTAGCCATGTTCTATGTGAATAAGCAGGGCGGAACAGGCTCTCTGTCGCTATGCAACGAAGCTTTGCGATTTATGGGCCCTCGCCAGAGAACATCAGATTCATCTCCTTGCGGTGTATCTTCCAGGCATTCAAAACTCTTGGGCAGACAGACTCAGTCTGTCTCAAACGAATGGTCTCTACATGCAGACCAGGTGGCCAAGATTTTTCAAATTTGGGGAACCCCGGACATAAACCTCTTTGCAAGTCCGCTGAATGCCAAACTTCCCCGGTTCTGTTCCAGAATTCCGGCTCAAGGTTGTCAGGCCAGGGATGCTTTCCTCCTTCATTGGGGTCAGGACTTCCTGTATGCCTTCCCACCCATTCCTCTAATTCCCAAAACCCTGTTCAAGCTTCAGAGAGACAGAGTTCATATGATCCTCATAGCTCCACGTTGGCCATGGCAAATGTGGTACCCTCTGCTCCTACATCTCTCTCAAGCTCCGCCTCTGAAGTTAGGATCTGATCCAGATCTTCTTTCTCAAGAGGACGGGATTCTGTGGCATCCCAATCCCCAGTCTCTGCATCTCAGGGCCTGGTTGCTGAAAGCCTAGAACTTCACGGTTTTAACCTTTCCCAGCAGGTAAAGGGTATCCTTCATGCTTCCAGGAAATCTTCCACAAGACGCTCTTATGCATTTAAGTGGAAAAGGTTTACCATATGGTGCTTGCAGAAGGGTCTTAACCCTCTTGCGATACCTCTGGAATCATTACTGGAGTACCTCCTTCATTTATCAAATGCAGGGCTTAAGACCAATTCAGTGAGAGTCCATTTGAGTGCTATTGCAGCTTCTTTCAATCCTCTAAATGGACAACCTATTTCCTCTCATCCTCTCATAGCAAGATTTATGAGAGGCCTTCTTTTAACGAAGCCTCCCATTAAGCCACCACCAGTGGCATGGGACTTGAATCTGGTACTTGGGCAGCTCATGAAACCGCCGTTTGAACCATTAGCCACTACCCCTTTGAAATTCCTTTCCTGGAAGGTTATCTTTCTCATTGCAATCACATCAGCACGTCGCATCAGTGAATTGCAAGCGTTGGTGGCTGATCCTCCTTATACAAGGTTCCATCATGATAAGGTAGTCTTTAGGACTCATCAACACTTTATGCCAAAGGTGGTTTCGCCCTTTCATTTAAACCAAGCGGTTTACCTTCTTGTAATCTTTCCAAGGCCTCACGCCTCAAATGCAGAAAGGAACCTTCATACTTTGGACTGTAAAAGAGCTTTGACCTTTTACTTGCAAAGGACACAGCAACATAGAAAATCTTCTCAACTCTTTGTTGCTTTTGATCCTAGTCATTTGGGATGTCCAGTCTCCAAAAGGACACTGTCCAGCTGTATTGCACAGAGGGAGGAGTGGTCTAGTGTTTAGGACAAGGTACTTCAGGCCGGAGGGCCAGGGGTTCAAGTCCCACCTGGGGACAGCAATCTCAGGCTGGAGGGACTGGGATTTCCAGTCCTATAGGCACTCCTTGTGGTCTTGGGCAAGCCACTTAACCCTCCATTACCCATGTTCCCTGTAAGTATTAGCGTATGTGTGTCATATCCCCTCGTGTTAAATGTATCCCCCAATTGACCGCTTTGACCCGGTGAAAAGCAGGATATAAATACAGCTATATAAAATAAATATCTTTTGCCTATGAGAGTAAGAACCTTCCTCTTGAAGGCCATGTGACAGCTCACAATTTGAGAGCCATGGCAGCCTCAGTGGCTCATCTTCACTCTGTGTCTATCAACGACATTTGTTGAGCAGCTACTTGGGCTTCGGTACATACCTTCACAGCCCATTACTGCTTAGACAAGGACTCCCGCTGGGATGCCTTGTTTGGTCAGGCTGTTCTTCAACACCTGTTCCAGACTTAATCAACTCCTACCCACCATCCCTGGTAGGATGCCAGAGATCCATGGGGGGAAGTGGAGCCCTTTCACAAGGGCACACAACTTTCTGGGGCCTTCTCCCTGGCATCTGTAGCTAGGGAGTCCCCATATGTGAAGACTACATTCCTGCTTGTTCCTGGAGATAGCATAGTTACTCACCTGTAACAGGTGATCTCCGGGAACAGCAGGAATTTAGTCTTCACAACCCACCCACCTACCCTAGGAGATGTATCTTTCTATCTCTCTTTCTCTTTCTCTCTTCCCCTCTCTCTTTTGTCTCAGCTTTAAACTCAACTGGCGAGGGACATTTGGAAAAGGCGGGAAGGCAGCATGCAGGCGCTGTGGGATGCTCCCAAAAGCTTTCCTATTGGATGCTGGGGAGCGTTCCCGCGCAGGCTCTCTCAGTACCGATGATACCCATATGTGAAGACTAAATTCCTGCTGTTCCCGGAGATCACCTGTTACAGGTGAGTAACTATGCTTTATTCCATGCTGGGGCTATATCCAAGCGCCAGCATAGAATATCCAGGCCGAGAAGCTAACCGGACAGCGGCGATATTCAGCCACTGCCCAGTTAGTTTCTGTAGCGAAAGCTAGACTAGGTTCTCTGGGAACAAGCAGGAAGTCAGTCCTCACATATGGGAGATGTTGGTGCTAACAGAGCCCATGCGGATCCATCCCCCAGCTTTCAAAGAAAGCCTTTGGGACCTGCATCGCATATGAACGGTCACCTTCCTGTCCAAAAGTGCCATCTTACTTCAGTCTTCTTTTTTTCCGCGGAGCCCTGCAGACGTGCTATCTGTGCACGCGGATACTTTCTTCTTTCTGGTAATCGATCATCTTTCTGCTGCCTGAGTCCAACACCTCAGAGTCGTGCTTTTCGCTTGGGTATCTTTCTTTTCTTTTCTTTTTTGGCCCACGGGTTTTTCACTCACGGCCTAGCAGGTTGAGACTTTGGAGTTTAATCTCATGGGGCTCGTTTTGCCCGCTATGTCTTTGACCAGCGGCTTCAAGCAGTGTGGCAAGTGCAGTTGCACTATGTCCCATATGGACCATCACAGTTCCTGCATTTATTGCCTGGGGGTGGACCATGATGTGTCTTTCTGCCCGTTGTGTCTTTTGATGTCAGCTAAGACCCGGAAGGAAAGTGAAAGGTGGCAGGGGGAGCTTTTCAGCAGGTTGGCCCCAGGATCAACATCGCGGGTGGAATCCCTGTCTTTGGCATCGGGTGATCGATGTTTTGCTCCCGGGCCCATTCGGAGCCATAAGATCAACGGGTGTCGGAGTCATCTTTGGAGGATCTTCCCCAGCAAAAGACCTCATCAATGCCTTAAGTCGAGGTCTGACCTCGGCTTGGGAGGTAAGACATTGGGGAACCAGGTGCATAACCCTCAACTCAATGCTGGGGATGACAGAGAGGCCCCCCAAGCTACCTTGGAGGGAGCCATTGACAGCAGAGTCAAGGGATCACACCAGTTCCCCGATGCCATCACTATCTGGGATTTAACTTCCCAGGACCTGGCTCCAGCCTCACCCTCCCAGGACCCAGCTCCAGCCTTGGAGCCCCCAAGATTGGCTCCCACTCTGGCAGCACCTTCAGGCATCGAGGCCAGGATGCTATGTCCCTCGAACGCAGCTTGGGCTCACAGGGGCTTGACTCCCGGAGAATGCCCCTCCTATCCTGGAGAGGTTGGCTCATTCGGTGTCGACTCCAATGGCTTCCAAGTCACGGGCTGGCACATAGTTGGGTGCAGTAGCAGCAGAGCCCCTCAGGGTGGTATATTTACCAGGCCAGGACAACGTGCTGGCCAAACAACTGTGCTGGGAGAGATTTTCTGGCATTGGGTGACCCCAGAGATGGCTCTCTTTGCCCGTCAAGACAATGCGCAGCTGCCACATTTCTGCTCATGGAAGCCGGCCTGGGGCTGGGAGGTAGTGTAAACCTTTCTCCTCACCTGGTCCGGAGGCTTCCTCTATGCATTCCTGCCAACACCCCTGGTGCCGCTGACCCTCCTCAAGATCCAAGCGGAAGCGGCCTCAGTGATTTTCATTGCAACTCTGGCAACTCTGATTCCCCCTACTTCTGCAACTGTCCCGGAGGGACCTTCTGCAGCTGAGGAGCACCCCAGACTTGCTATCGCAAGAGAACGGGACCCTACTGCACCCTATTCTCTCATCACTGGTGCTGATGGCCTGTATGCTGAGAGACTAGCTATAGCGCACCATGACCTGTCCAGGCCAGTCAAGAACATTCTCCTGGTCTTGCGTAAGGACTCTACACAACGGGCGTATGCCTTTAAGTGGTGCAGGTTTTCTCACTGGTGTACGGATGAAGGTCTTAACCCCTTCTCCTGCACTGTACTAGACATCCTGCGGTACCTTCTGCATTTGTCAGGGGCTGACCTTAAGTCCAACGCAGTTCACATGCACCTCTGTGCCCTCTTGACTCACCATCACATAGTGGAGGGCCAAGCAGTGTCACTGCACCCCCTGGTGAGCAGATTAATGCAGGGCCGCCTCCTCTCCGGGCCCCGAATCCGTCCACTGCCAGTAGCTTGGGACCTCAATGTGGTTTTGGCGAAGCTTAAGGATTCACCCTTTGAACCCTTGGCCACCTGCCATCTCAAATTTCTTTCCTGGAAAGTCATGTTCCTGGTGGTGCTCACCTCGGCCAGAAGGGTGAGCAAACTGCAAGCGTTTGTGGCTCATGCGCATTACACCAGATTTCACAAGAACAGGCTTGTCCTTCGGACTCGCTCAAAATTCTTACTGAAGGTTGTCTCAACCTTCCATTTAAATCAAGAAGTGGTGTTGCCCACCTTCTTTCCTCATTCTTCTAGGGTGGAGGCCTCACTGCACATGCTCGACCGTAAGCAGGCATTATCCTTTTACATCCAGAGGACGCAGCCCCATCGCCGCTCAACGCAGCTCTTTGTCTCTTTTGATCCCAGTCAACTGGGACTCACAGTCTCCAAGTGCCCCCCCCTCATGCTGGATGGCCAAATGCATCTCCTTCACCTACCAACAGGTGGGGCTCTCTCTCGAGCATCATGTAACAGCGCACAATGTGTGTGCCATGGTGGCCTCAGTGATGAGCCTGTGCTCAGTGCCCTTACTAGAGATATGCTGGGCCGCTACCTGGTCTTCAGTGCACCCCTTTGCTGCACACTATTGTCTGGAGGAAACCTCCCAGAGGGACAGCGCCTTTGGCCAGGCAGTACTCCATCACCTCTTCGGGGAATGATGCAACTCCTCTCTCCAACCCATGATGTCCAGGCTACCGGGATGGCGATTGCATCCTTGCTGCTGCTACGTTAGTGTCAGACTTCCAGCCAAACAGCGCCCCTGCTGCCCTTACAATCCAATTTTTTTGGGTTGCCCATGGCTTTTACAGGTTTTTCAATAGCCTGTAACTTGGGAGTCCCATATGTGAGGACTGACTTCCTGCTTGTTCTTGGAGAAAGCGTAGTTACTCACCAGTAACTGGTGTTCTCCGGGAGCAGCAGGAATCAGTCCTCACAACCCTCCCTCCTCCCCGTGGAGGTTTTTTTTTTAATGCTTTTTGAGCTGTGTCATCATACTGAGGTAAGATGACACCTTTGAGCGGGAAGATGACTGCGCATGCATGGTGTAAGTTTCAAAGGCTTTCTTTGAAAACTGGGATTGGATCTGTGGGGGCTCCATCAGTGCTGACGTCACCCATATGTAAGGACTAATTCCTGCTGTCCCCAGAGAACACCTGTTACAGGTGAGTAACTACACTGTTTCCTGCACCTAACTTTCACTGTGTATCCCTAACTGGGCAGCAGCTCAATATTGCCGCTGCCCAGGTTGGAGATGGGTGCTGCCCTGGAATGCTTCTGGCACACCTTGATGCTAACCAGTTATGAAAAGAGTATGTAGTGGTGGTACTCGCAGATATTCAGAGGCACTAACCATGTTAGTGCCGCTGAATATCCCGCAGAGCAGCCTTTACATGGTGTTCAGATTTGCAAACTGTGTAAATGCCTTTCAGTATTCCCCCCCCCCCCCATTGTTTTTTATCCATCATATGTACTGTGGTCTTCTCCCCCTTACCTTGCCACTCTCATCGTTCCTTACTGTCCTGCTTGCACCCTCCATTCCGCCTAAGCTTCCTGTTGACCTTCCTCCTCCAGCTTTGTGTTTGGTAATCATCAGGCACTCCTCTTTTACCTATCTTGTTCCCTCTTTATGGAACTCCCTCCCCATTTCCCTCTAGCAGGAATCATCTTTCCCCAAGTTCAGAAAGGGCCTTAAGATCTGCCTTTCTTAACTCTCTGTCTCCCAAACCTCCCCCATTTAGGACACCCTTTTTCCCTCTCTTCCTCTTGCTTCCCTCTCAGGGCCTCACCTGTTTTCCAGTTCTTTCTCTATCTTGTACTGCCAGAAAAGTATGTACTCCCCTCTCTGTCCTCTTTCTGCACTGTCCTGCTGTGCTTTCTTTTTCATTTTCACTATTGTAAACTACTTAGGAGGAGGAGTAGTCTAGTGGTTAGTTCAAGGGTTCAGTTCCCACAGGCACTCCTAGTGACCTTGAGCAAGTCACTTTACCCTTCAATGCCTCAGAAGAAAAGGCCTAGCAATCTACTTATGGTGATACATTGCCAAGAAAACCCAGAGGCAGCTGGGTCACCAGGAGTCAGCACTGACTTGACGGCACTAAAAAAAAACAAAAACTTTGATGGCTTTCTTGTCCTATTTGTAGTATAATAAATACTTGAAATTAAATAAATGGAAATAAAAGATTGAGCAATAATGAGACAAATTGCCCCCCCCCCCCCCCAATATCCTTCTGGTTAAATATGTGGGTTAGGAAAGGAGACATCTAACACGCTGTGTCCCCTAATGGAACCATAGGAAACCTGTCCAAATGACATACTGAAGGTTTTACATCTTATTCTTATACTTATTAACTTTTATATAGCACCTTTTAGTACAGTATCAAAGTACAATAAAAGTAGGAATCAGTGGAAAGGAACACCATTACTGATAGGAAAGCAAGAATAAGACAGAAACAGGCACAGAGCACCAGGATAGGTAGATCTTCACCTCTAGTCCAACAGGCATCAGTCAGGGCCCCAGATGCAGAATAGAAGAGGTGTGTCTTAAGAGTAGAATGGAACTGCCAGCATTTTGACTACCTCCAGCCTTGTTCTGGATGAAAAAACCTTCAACCAATCTTACCCTTTTCCTGCCACCCACCCACTTACCAAACACTTTCTCCCATCTTCAACTATACCCCTTCCCTCCCCTTCTGAGAGGTGTCTCTCCCCAATAGTAAAATAAGATGTTAACAGTGTTGGCACTGAGACCGCTGCCGAAGACGATCCCTGCTAAGACCGCTGAGACCACTGCCGACGACGATTACCACTAAAGGACTGCACCGCTGAACAAAAGGAGGGAGAGGAGAATTGCAGAAACCCGGCAGGAAGGTAAGCTCTTCTCCGCTGTGCCTTACATCATTGCTCTGCATCCTCTCCCCCCTCTGCTTAAAGCCCGGCTCGCTCAAGGTGACAAAGACACACCCACTCTGCACATATCCCTGCCCCTCAAATTAGCCACTATACACCCTGTCTCCAAACACCCTATGCCTTCCCCTACTGACCCAGCAGCATACTGCCCAATATCCAGCCTCTCATTTCTAACCAAGATACTTGAGAAGATAGTATATCAACAACTCCAGGACCATGTAGACTCCCTAGCACTCTTAGACCCCCACCAGCACGGGTTCTGAACCCTTCACAGCGTCGAAACCCTACTTATAATGCCCCTTGACAACCTCATCAGGGAAATCGACAACCTTAAATCGGGCTTCCTCCTCATCTTTGTTGACATCACTGCAGCATTTGACACCATCTCCCACCATATCTTCCTCCGAAGACACAGACATTGGACTACGCAACACCACCCTCAAGTGGGAGGCAGCAACAAGTCAAGGTTGGCACAACCACCTCTTCCCTATTTCCCTCGTCCCAAGGCTCATCATTATCCGCCCTACTCTTCAACTCTTTGTTCAGTTCATCTGTGATATCATCAGGCAAATTCGGGATCCAATACACATTATGTGCTGATGACATCATGATCTACACCCAGATCAATCTCGAGGAAACCGGATTACACAACAATATCTGCTTGCCTCCAGGATATGTCAGAATGGCTTTCTCATAACAATCTCAGCATCAACTTCAAAAAGACAGAATCTCTATTCATTTCGCGCAACAACTCCTACCCCCTCCCCAGTTCATCATCCTTCCTAACATAACCATGCCTATCAAGGATGAAGTAAAATACTTGGGAGTCACCCTGGTATAACCTAAACTTCCAATCCCACATAAACAAGACCGCTAGGAGTACATACCACAAGATGGTCATCATAAGAAGACTCAAGCCCCTCCTCAGTCAAGACCACTTCAGAACAGTTTGCCAGGCAATTGTCACACCCATACTGAATTATTGCAACACCCTATTCCTCGGCCTGCCTAAACTGACAATCTGACCTCTTCAGATGGTGCTAAACACTGCTGCCCACATCATCACTGGATCTTCAAAACACCAACATATCACCCCAGTCCTGAACCACTGCATTGGTTCCCAGTTGCCTCCAAAATCAAATTCAAAACAGCTCTCAACATATACAAAATTCAGCACAACCTAACCTCTGACATTCTCAAGAGCCTAATCAACACCAACAGAAGCACAAGACCCAGATGACGCAGTGCAATGGATACTATCCAGACACCTAGCAACTACCTTAAAAACCATACATTCCATGTCGAGTAGAGCTCTGTCCCTAGTGGCACCAACCCTCTGGAACTCCCTTCCATAAGACCTAAGAGCCACTACCAATGCCAAGGACTTCAGGAAGAAACTCGAAACCTATTTCTTCACAGAACATTATGGCGCCATCACTTAATGCACCCCTCCTCTCCCCTTTTTCTCCCTCCGTACTGACAAATTAGCTCTCATAATGCAATAAGAAGCCCTGTAAATAATGTACATATGTATATATGCCTCTCTGTAAATAGCTACCTCCAGGAATTCCTCTACCTTTCATCTTCTGCATGCCCCCCTACCCCCTTTTGAACTAGTATCACACCAAGCATTTGATGTAATTTTTTGGTTCCTATGTAAATCACTTTGATTGAAGGATAAGGCGGTATACAAAACCTGTTAAATAAATAAAATAAATATGGCAGTGTATGTTAGTATCTACCTGCAAGCAATCTAAATAATCAAACACTGACATGAAATCCATAGAAATGCTGTTTCATTAAATTTAACTGGTCATAAAATTTATGTCTTCTTTCTCTACTTTATTCTTAAAAATAGATAAAATGCATAACAAATCCTATAGCAACCATATTGTATATTGGGGTTCTTCTCGAAAGAAGGTTTACAATAGTACCTTGCAAAGAAAAGGAGAGGGGACCAAGAGACCCAGAGGTCCCTTCACGGTGTGACCAATTATATTTTTAATATATCTTTTTTCATTTTCATGGTTTCATATCCTACTAACAACAAGAAAGCCAGAGGAAGAAATATTTTATTTTTCAAAAGGATAGAGAGAAAAAAGCAGCAGTTTAAAACTGCTTAAAGCATTCAAAAAAAGTCCCATGGAGTCAATCATTAGAGCTATGCATTTGGCAAGGAAAGACTTTGGTACACAGCATTAGTAGGGAGGTGGTAGAAAGAATGGCACTTTTCAACCAAATGCAGCTGCAATTCCTTTGTCTGCAAAGTAAACCACAGTGTTTATAGCCACTGCCCTATTATATTTATACTGAGAAATAAAATGCTTATTTTAACTGTTTTATCTGATAGAGCCCTAGATGTGGTGTATTTAGATTTCAATAAAGCCTTTGACACCATTCCTCGCAGGCAACTTATAAACAATCTGAGCACCCTAGGGATGGACCCAAAAGTTACTGCTTGGGTTAGAAATTGGTTGAGTGGAAGGTGACAAAGAGTACAGGTAAATGGAGCTCACTCTGAGAAGGACGTTACCAGTGGTGTGCCCCAGGGATCTGTCCTTGGTCCGATTCTTTTTAACATCTTTATTAGTGATATAGCGGAAGAGCTATCGGGTAAGGTTTGCCTCTTTGCGGATGATTCCAAAATCTGCAATAGAGTAGACATCCAGGAAGGTGTAGATAACATGAGGAGGGATCTTGCTAAGCTTGAAGAGTGGTCTAGAATTTGGCAGCTGGGATTTAATGTTAAAAAATGTAAGGTCATGCATTTGGGCTGCAGCAATCCAAGGGAGCAATAAGTATAGGGGGTGAAGTACTTTTGTCCACTAAAGAAGAGCAGGACCTAGGCATGGTTGTGTCTGATGATCTTAAAGTAGCTAAATAGGTAGAAAAGGCGACAGCAAAAGCTAGAAGGATGCTTAAGTACATACGGAGAGGAATGACTAGCAGAAAAAAGGAGGTGATAGTGCCTCTGTATAAGTCTTTGATGCAACCTCATTTGGAATATATTGTAGTGTGCAATTCTGGAGACCGCACCTTCAAAAGGATATAAAGAGGATGGAATCAGTACAGAGGGTGGCTACTAAAATGGTTAGTGGCCTTCATTATAAAGCATATGAGGACAGACTTAAGGATCTTAATTATGTACACTTTAGAGGAAAGGCAGGATAGAGGTGATATGATTGAGATGTTTAAATACCTCCATTGCATAAATGCACAGGGGGAGAGCCTCTTTCGATTGAAAGCAACTGCTACGAGGAGACATGGGATGAGGGTGAAAGGGGATAGATTCAGGAATAATATGCAGAAATATATCTTTATGGAAAGTGTGGTGGATCTGTGGAATAGTTTCCCAGTGGAGGTGGTAGAGATGAGGACAGTATCTGAATTCAAAAAAGCATGGGACAAACACAGAGGATCTCTAAAGAAAAAAAAGGGGACTGTTGCAGTTGTTGATATGGAAGGACAGACTAGATAGAAAAATGATGACAGAAAAAGACCACATGGCCTATGTTTCTATGTTTCTATTTCTTATCTTAAAGCTATATTTATAATTAATATTTATAATGGAGTCTTCTAACTAAACTGCATTAGCTGTTTAACGCAGCTCTTAGTGCCCACAAACAGTTAATGTAGCATGCTAACTCTTAGCATGCACTAATTTCTATGTCAAACAGCCAACATAAAAAATGCCATTTTGGGGCAAGAAATAGGTGAGAACTGCAGGACTGTTCTTTGTTCAATCATTTCTCAGAGGAGGACTCTCCATACTGGTAACAGTAATGCTAGTAATTCTAGTCTTGAAGGACTAGAAAAGGGGACTGTTACTTCTGGGGAGAGATCTGCAATTGTGAGTATATCGTACTTCTGGGAATTTTCTGAAAGGAATTCTTTGTATTAAAGCTAATTAATCTGTGAACCCACTATTTTTTGTTAAATCAGTCAGGGCCTAGTAGCAGCAGTTTAAGTTTAAATTTAAAACACAGAAGAGAACTTTCTGGTTACATTTCATACCCAGCAGAGAGCTTGTAGTTTAAATTTAATAGTCACTCAGGGACTAGCATCAGCAAAGTACTTTTAGTTAAAATTTAAAACACAGGAGAGCTTTCTGGTTAAATTTGGAACCCAGCAGAGAACTTGTAGTTTAAATTTAATAGTCACTCAGGGCCTAGCATCAGCAAAGTACTTTTAGTTTAAATTTAAAACACAGAAGAGAGCTTTCTGGTTAAATTTGGAACCCAGCAGAGAGCTTGTAGTTTAAATTTCATAATAAGTTAGAGCCTAGCAGCAGCAAAGAGCTATAATTTAAATCAAATCAGAATATAGCTTACCTCAGCAGCACAAGACAGGGTACTGTGTAGCAGCCCTCTTTTAATAAGTATTATTTCCCTCACTCCCTCCCCAACACCAACCCACCCCTAGGATCATCGTAACTTTATAGGTACTTACACATCTTAAAAGACAGGAGGTGCTCTCAGGTGAAGCTCGTTACCCAAATCAGTCATGCACTAAGGACCTGAGATTAATGAAGCTTCAGGTGAACAAGGTATATTAAACGTATTAGGTACAGTTTTATTAGTATAAATATCCATAGCAACCCTTAGTAAGTAAAGAACTTAAAGATCTAAACACAAACTTAAAACTAAGATGCAGACAGCAGTCCAGCAGTGAGATGGGGGCTTTCCAGTCTTTTGCATTGAGTGTCACATGTATGATTTTCTACCAGTTGGTGAGAGGTCTTACGTGTGCACTAGGTGCAAGGAGCTCTTTGCTCTCAGGGAACGAGTCCATTCTCTAGAGGCTAGAGTAGCAGACTTGGAAAACATAAGAA
The DNA here is from genome assembly GCA_033557465.1 of Ichthyophis bannanicus. Lineage (NCBI taxonomy): Eukaryota > Metazoa > Chordata > Amphibia > Gymnophiona > Ichthyophiidae > Ichthyophis > Ichthyophis bannanicus. The sequence continues at coordinate 145,013,009 of CM066043.1, read as the reverse complement.
AGACAGAGAGGTACATAGACGAGACTTACAGGGATATAGTCCTGAAGTCCCACCTCCAGTCTGGCAGCATCCCTGTTGCCATGGAGGAGAGAGGTCACGTGACAGGAGAGCATCACCCTGGTGTGGCACGAAGTGATCCTGTAACTAGGATCTGTTCTACAGGTGATGTAAAACCCTCTCGCACCGAGGAAGTTTCTCCAGGGCCATGTGCCCATGAGAGAAGGATTAGGACAGCCATTATAGTTGGCGATTTGATCATTAGGCATGTAGAAAGCTGGGTGGCTGGTGGATGTGAGGATAGCCTGGTAACATGCCTGCCTGGTGCGAAGGTAGCGGACCTCACACGCCACCTGGATAAGGTCTTAGATAGTGCTGGGGAGGAGTCTGCTGTCTTGGTACATGTCGGTACGAATGACATAGGAATATGTGGTAGGGAGGTTCTGGAGGCTAAATTTAGGCTTTTATTTTATTTATTTATTTATTTATTTATTTTACAATTCTTATATACCGCACTATTTGCAATCAGCGCGGTTTACATGTAACAAAAAACATCCGACAAAATGCATATGTCTGGTCATTACATTGAACAGGGAATGGGATTTGGAGAACAAGTATCAACTATATAAAGGAACTTGGAGAACAAAGGTAGGAAGTTGAAATCCAGAACTTCCAGGGTAGCATTCTCTGAAATGCTTCCCGTTCCACGCACAGCACCCAAAAGGCAGACAGAGCTCCAGAGTCTCAATACGTGGATGAGACAATGGTGCAGAGATGAGGGTTTTGGATTTGTTAGGAACTGGGGAACATTCTGTGGAAAGGAGGGGCTCTTCCAAAGGGATGGGCTTCACCTTAACCGGGATGGAAGCAGGCTGCTGGCATTAACCTTTAAAAAGGAGATAGAGCAGCTTTTAAACTAGATAATAGGGGAAAGCCGACAGTCGCCCAAGAGCAGATGGTTTGGAAGAATGTATCCTTAAAGGATACTACCAAAAGCAGAGAGGTTCCAAAAAAGAGTAAAGTAGCCCAAATGCCCTCGAGAATGGAGCAGACAGAGCTTAAAGATCCCAAATTACCCATGTCTACCAATAGCCAAATTAAATATGAATAAAATACAGTCTCTAAAATGCTTGTATGCAAATGCTAGAAGTCTAAAAAATAAGATAGGAGAGTTAGAATATATAGCACTAAATGAAAGGTTAGATATGATTGGAATATCAGAGACATGGTGGAAGGAGGACAACTAGTGTGACACTGTGATACCTGGGTACAAACTAAATCGTAATGATAGAGCTGATCAAATTGGTGGAGGGGTTGCGCTCTATGTTAGAGAGGGCATTGAGTCAGAAAGGATTAAAGTTTTGCAGGAAACAAAATTTTCTGTAGAATCTCTATGGATTGAAATTCCATGTAAAAAGGGGAAGGCGATAGCAGTGGGGATGTACTATCGATTGCCTGGCCAGAATGAACAAATGGATGATGAAATGCTCAAAGAAATCAAGGAAGCTAATAAAAGTGGCAGTGCAGTATTAATAATGGGTGATTTCAATTACCCCAGTATCGACTGGGTCAGTGTCACGGCAGGACATGCTAGGGAGATAAAGTTCCTAGATGAAATAAATAACTGCTTCTTGGAGCAGCAGGTTCATGAACCGACCAGAGGGGAAGCCATATTAGACCTAGTCACTAGTGGAACACCAGATCTAGTGCAAGAGATAAGGTTGTTGGGGCCACTTATCAATAGTGATCATAGCATGATCACCTTTAATTTAATTACACAGGTACACTACCAAAAAACTGCCTCCAGTTTTGCAACTGATTCCTATAGATTTTGGGGTGCTGAATCCAGGAAAAATAGCCAAAATGTTCCATCACGTCACGTTTTCTTGCAAAATTAGATTTCTTACCCATATAAGGAATGTTCACATAATTTCTTTTTAGCCGACTGCAGTTTATTTTCTTGGCCCAAAATAGAGGTTGTAATGGTTAACTAACTAGAAACACTCCCTCATGATATTTTAGAGTGTTTTGTATTCATTTTATACATTAACAGGACAATTGGGAGGTGGGGGGCTAAATCCAGTACTCGCGCTGGCGCATGTTCTTTCCTGTTCGCCTCGCCTCGTTCACTCGCTCAAACACGGTGATTGCGACATGAACGTTCCTGTCAAATTTCAGTTTTTTGCAAGTTCATTATTACCTTTTGTTTGCTCAGTCGTAATCCAGCTTTATTCCGAAGTGGTTCACTACAGTTGTAGTTTGCAGTGCTGTCTTATTTGTGATGGCTCACAGAGCCAGAGGTTGCGTCAACTCTCCGGACAGTTTTTGTTTTATTTGTGGGGAATATACCGTGAAAAAGCGGCAGAGGAACATTTCTGCATTTATTAAAAAAGTATATTTCGCCTATTTCGGTTTGAAGTTAGGCGATCAAGACAAACCGTGGGCTCCTCACAAAGTGTGCAAGACATGTGAGGAAGATCTACGCTTATGGATGAAAGGTAAAAAACAAGCATTTCGTTTCGGAATACCTATGATGTGGCGTGAACAAAGAGACCACAGCAGTGACTGCTATTTTTGCTCTTGCATTGTGAAGGGATACAACTTAAAAAATAAGAACGTAATAAGTTACCCCAACCTTCCCTCAGCAATTAGGCCTATGCCTCATAGCAACGAAGTATCTGTGCCTGAACCACCAAAATCTTTGGATCATATTTGTGTGGACGGTTCTGATCATGATGAGACTCATCAGATGGCTTTTCCCGATGAGTCCAGTACTTCCGAGTTTGAAACTGAACCAGATCCGAAACCTGAACTTTTCTCTCAAGCTGAATTGAATGATTTAGTCCGGGATTTAGGACTCCCAAAAGATGCTGCCCAACTGCTAGGTTCTCGGCTTAAACAGAAAAATCTATTGTCACCAGGAACAACTTTTTATTGGTACCGCAACCGCGAGACACAATTTTTGAAGTATTTCAGCAAAGAGGAAGATTTGGTATTTTGCAACGATATATACGGAGTGATGGAAAAGTTTAAACTCAAGTATGATCCTGCTGAATGGCGGCTGTTCATTGATTCGTCAAAAGACAGCATAAAAGGTGTTCTTCTTCATAATGGCAACACATTCGCTTCAGTTCCTATTGCTCACTCTGTTATTCTCCAAGAAAAATACGAGAATTTGGCCCTGATTCTTCAGAAGATTCGTTATGATCATAAGTGGATGATTTGTGGAGACTTTAAAATTCTATCCATGCTATTAGGGCAGCAATCCGGTTTCACCAAATATCCCTGCTTCCTTTGCTTGTGGGATAGCCGGGCCCGCGACCTACACTGGGGGAAAAAAGACTGGCCAATTCGGGAGTATATGAGACCCGGTGAGAAAAATGTTCTTCATGAGAGCTTGGTACCTCGTGATAAAATTCTATTACCACCTCTCCACATTAAGTTGGGTCTCATTAAGCAATTCATCAAGTCCCTTCCAAAAGATGGTGAGTGCTTTCGGTACCTTTGCTCAAAGTTCCCCCGACTTTCTGAAGCAAAGCTAAAGGAAGGAGTGTTTGTTGGCCCTGATATAAGGAAACTCATTTCAGATGGAGCATTCGCTGAAACGATGTCTGAGAAGGAAAAAGAAGCCTGGGATTCCTTCAAGGATGTTGTTCTCAAATTCTTGGGGAACAGGCGGGATGAGAACTATAAGGATATTGTTGCCAGGATGCTCAATGCCTTCAAAGAACAAGGCTGTAACATGAGCCTGAAAGTCCATTTCTTGCACTCCCATGTGAACTACTTTTCCGAAAACTTGGGGGTGTACAGTGAAGAACAAGGTGAAAGGTTTCACCAGGACATCAAGGACGCAGAGAGAGAAGGTACCAAGGAAGATGGAACACCACTATGATGGCTGATTTCTGCTGGTTGCTGCTGCGGGAAACCCCAGATGAAAAATACGCCAAGCAGCGCACCAAGAGAAGCATTCGGGGGAAGAAGAAACGGGCCCACCAGGAGATTGATTGACCCAAGAATGACTTTAAAATCTAAACTGTGTTGACAAATATCGTGTTTTTACTAAACTTTGAAATAAAAATTTGCTAGTTATTACCACAGTGTCGGATCTCATTTATTAGAATTTTATTTTCACACCATCGGGTGTTTGTCTTCATGTATTGCAATGGTGCGGTTTGCGTTTTCTATTCTTACATACATACCTGTACAACATTTTTTGCACATTTCTTTGCTTTGCTTTGTGTCTAACCTCGCTCTTATATGCTCAATGTTTGTGCACATATATGTGGCTGTTTTAAGTGCAGACAATTTTGCTACCATCACAGTGTGTTTTGTTGACATTACTCTATTCTTATGTGCTGCCTTGTTACAATTTTCTTTATTCTTATTTGAATAACTACTAAACAATTAGTATAAAGAATTCATCCAAGAAACTTTTATCTCGATCGCACTCAATCTGAAACGTTCACCTCAAACTGCTAACCCAATGTAGCAAAAAATCTGTACGTGATGGAGCAAATTGGTTACCAGATTTGGATTCAGCGCACCAAAAAATGTAAAAATCAATCGAAACATTAGAGGCAGTTTAAAAAAAAGTTTTTTTAGTGTACCTGTCTTAGTGGAGGAAGGATAGTAAGGAAATCTACAGTACTACCTTTTAACTTTTGAAAGGGAGACTATGATAAAATGAGGAAAATAGTTAAGAAATAACTAAAAGGAGCAGTTGCAAAGGTTAAAGACTTACATCAAGCTTGGGTGTTGTTGAAAAATACTATCTTGGAAGCCCAGAATAGCTATATTCCATGCTTTAAGAAAAGTGGAAGGAAGTCCAAAAAACTGCCAGCATGGTTTAAAGGTGAGGTCAGAGAGGTTGTTGTTGCCAAAAAAGCATCTTTCAGGAAATGGAAAAAAGAGCCAAACGACGAAACCTTGAAACAGCACAAGCACTGGCAAGTCAAATGCAAGCCATTGATAAGGCAGGCAAAGGGAGAATTTGACAAGAAGCTTGCTGCGGAAGCAAAAACGCGAAATAAAGACTTTTTCTCAAGTACATTGATAGCAAAAAACCTGTGAGAGTGTCAGTTGGTCCATTAGATGATAGAGGGGTTAAAGGGGCACTAAGATGCGACAAGGTGATAGCGGAGTGACTGAATGAATTCTTTGCTTCGGTCTTTACTGAGGAAGATGTAGGGATGTTACCCATGACTGAAGTGGTATTTAAAGGTGCGGAGGTTTTGAAGGAAATATCGATACATCGGGAAGATGTATTACAACTATTAGATAAACTGAAGAGTAGCAAATCACTTGGGCCGGATGGTATACATCCAATGGTGTTGAAAGAACTGAAATATGAGATTGCAGACCTGCTATTAGTAATCTGTGAACAATCATTAAAATCATCTCTAATACCTGAAGATTGGAGCATCGCCATTGTAACACCAATTTTTAAAAAGGGTTCTAGGGGTGATCCAGGAAATTACAGACTGGTGAGCCTGACGTCAGTACCGGTAAAAATGGTAGAAACCATCTTAAAGAATAAAATTACTCAGCATGTAGATAGTCATGGCCTAATGGGAGACAGCCAACATGGCTTTAGACAAGGAAGATCTTGTCTTACTAATCTGTTATGTTTTTTGAAGGTGTTAATAAACAGGTGGACAAAGGAGAGTCAGTTGATATAGTGTATCTGGACTTTCAGACAACCTTTGACAAGGTCCCTCATCAGAGACCTTTGGCAAAACTAAAGAGTCATGGGATAGTAGGCAGTGTACTACTGTGGATCAGGAACTGGTTAAAACATAGAAATCAGAGGGTAGGGCTAAATGGCCAATTTTCCCAATGGAGAAAGGTGAATAGTGGTGTACCCCAGGGATCTGTGCTGGGTCCGCTGCTTTTTGACATATTCATAAATGACCTGGAAAGTGGAATAACGAGTGAGGTTTTCAAATTTGCAGATGACACAAAACTATTTAAAGTTCTTAAAACCCATGAGGATTGTGGAAAATTGCAAGAGGATCTTGATAAATTGGAAGACTGGGCATCAAAATGGCAGATGAAATTTAATGTGGACAAGTGCAAGGTTATGCACCTAGGGAAAAACAACCCAAACTATGGTTACGCGATGCAAGGTTCCACATTAGGAACCACCACCCAGGAAAAAGATTTAGTCGTCATTGTGGATACCATGTTAAAACCCTCGGCCCAGTGTTCAGCGGCGGCCAAGAGAGCAAATAGAATGCTAGGTATCATAAGGAGAGGAATGGAAAATAAAACAAAAGATATTAGAATGCCTCTATGTCGTTCCACGGTGAGACCTCACCTTGAATATTGTGTGCAATTCTGGTCGCCATATCTTAAAAAGGATATAGTGATTTTAGAAAAGGTTCAGAAAAGAGCCACCAAAATGGTAAAGGGGATGGAAGGATACTCCTATGAAGAAAGGCTAAAAAAGGTTAGGGCTCTTTAACCTGGAAAAGAGACGGCTGAGGGGATATATGATAGAAGTCTATAAATTAATGAACGGAGTGGAACGGGTAAACGTAGATCGATTGTTTACGTTATCAGAATATAGAAAGACTAGGAGACATGCAATGAAGCTACAGGGTAAACTATTTAAGACTAATAAAAGAAAATATTTTTTCACTGAAAGTGTAATCAAACTCTGGATTTTGTTACCGGAGGATGTAGTAAAGGCTGTTAGTGTAGCTGGGTTTAAAAAGGTTTGGACAAGTTCCTGGAGGAAAGGTTCATAAACCATTATTAAGAAGGGACCCAGGATATCAATGCTTGACCCAGTACAAGCATTGTGGAACCTGTGTCTTTTGGGGAAACTGCTAGGTACATATGACCTAGATTGGCCACTGTTGGAAAGAGGATACTGTGCTTGATGGACCTTGGTCTGACCCAGTATTGCATATCTTATGTTCTTAAAAAGTTGCCAACCAGCCTCCTAAACCTTCTATGTATCCGCTGATAGCGAGAAACTTATCAATCACATAAGTGGCCCAGAACAATAGCCCATAATTTATTTATTTATTGGCTTTATATACCGCCTTTCATCCAAATCAAAGCGGTTTACAGATAACTTTTAAGAAACATTACTTATTAACAGGTTTCAACATGGAACAAAGAGTATATTTGAAAACATTAGCAAATGCACGGTGCCATGTAACAATGTAACATATTTACAAATATGATATGTACGAGGGAATTTATTTACAGGGTTGAGGTTACCCACTTAACAGTGGTGCATCTATGAGTATTAAACGACTGGCTTTGGTTAGGTCCAATAACTTGGAAGAGTTCATAGGGATGAAGAGGGAAGGGGGATCAGTATCCTTTTTGTGCTGGAGTCTGTGTTGTGGGGAAGATTCTTGTGTTGGTTCATTTGTGCCAAAATGTTCTGTGAACAGATGTGTCTTAAGTAGTTTCTGGAATGTAATTAGGTCTGATGTGGCTCTAAGCTTGTCTGGGAGGGAGTTGCATATCATTGATGCAGTGAAGCAAAAGGCTCTGTTGGTTATTATCCTGATGAACTTTCTGTATGTGTGTGGCATTAGAAGTATGTTCTGACTACATTCCCTTCTTATTCTGTCATTTGGTAGGTTCTTTATGAGGTTAGTTAGGTAAGATGGTGTTAAGTCCTTTATTAATTTGAATGTGGTCATTAGTATTTTGTATTTGATTCTGCTATGGATTGGGAACCAGTGCATGTTTTATAGAATGGGTGTAATATGTTCTGTTGGGTTGTCCTTGACTACTACCGATCCTGGCAGCAACATGTTGGGCTATCATAAGGTGTTTTAGAGCTTGTGTGCATGATACTATTGCAAAAGTCAATATGGGGGCATGCCATAGGTTGGAGCACGGTTCTGAAGTCTTGGTGTGGAAGAAGGGGCCTCAAATGCTTAATAAGTCTTTGTTGTAGATTAGACCAGCTGTTGTTTTAAGATATGTTGTTAAGTTTAAAGAACTATCAAGGGTAACACCATTACCTCATTCTTTATAGATGATGTATTCTTTATTCTTTACATCATCTATTATGAGATGAGGGGGCGGGGTAAAATGTATGTTGTGGGATTTGTGTGTCAGGGGTGGCCCAGAGAGAGAAATGACAAAGCCCCATTAAATACCTTTGTCCAGAAGTTGTGCCGCTCATAAATCAGGATGGCCCTGCAGCCAATAATCCAAAGCTCTCACATTAACTGGGGAGGAGACCTTGGTCAGAGAAAAATGTTGAGGATATGCATGGGGTCTGAAAGGGTCCTCCTCTTGCAGGGCCCCACAGGGTGATGAGCAGTTAAATATCAACTATGCTCCACAATGAGTACTTATGGTGAAAATGACACATTTGGTGTTCACAGCAGCCTGTGTTGAATTTAAAGCATATGTTCATCTGTGCATTGCCATAGAGCCTGCCTGGGCTGGTGAACGCTGTCCTGATATCAGGTGGCCCCAGGAGACCATACTGCACCCCCTACACACTTCTTCTCCCCTGCCATGGCCAACTGGAACCTGATCCCTCATGGATGTTCCTGTTTACCCTGCACCAGCCACCCTTCTCCAAAAATGTATTTATTTAACAGGCTTTTTTAAAATTACTTTATTGTTTCAATCAAAGTGGTATACATTGTAACTTAAACTTGGTAATGTACATTAAACAGGGATATTGATAACTTGGAATTTTCTGAGGCAGTGGAGTGACTTGCCCAAGGCCACAAGGAGTGCTAGTGGGAATCAAACCCTAGCCTCTTGGTTCTCAAGTCAGTGCTCTAACCATTAAGCTACTCCTCCTCCTGGAGTTGTCTCAGCTAGCCGTATATCAACATCCCAATACCCCCAGACTTCTGACTCGCCCTTGGCCAAACTCATCCAAAATTGCTCATCATAGTTCAGCCATAAAAACATAAGAAATGCCATACTGGATCAGACCAAAGTCCATCAAGCCCAGTATCCTATTTCCAACAGTGGCCAATTCAAGTCACAAGTACCTGGCAGGTTCCAAAAAAGGCATGCAGGTTCCACAATGCCTGTCCCAGCATTAGAGACTTTTTTTTCTGGAGCATCAGCAAACTCTGAGTTGAGGAAACTTGGATGTTCAGCACATCCTGCGACAGTACCTCAGGAGCACTCAGGAATTTAGGAGGTCAGACCACTTTTTTATTTTGCTCAGGGGTCCCCGTAAAGGGGAGGCAGCTTCTAAGGCATCTGTCGCACGTTGGTTGAAGGAGATGTTCGCATCCACTTATCTGCTTTGAAATCAACCTCTGCCAGAAGGGCTGTGAACTAAATCCACGAGAGCACAGGTGATGTTGAGGGTGGAGTTTGGGTTTGTTTCTCTGGTGGATATCTGTAAGGCTGTAACATGTTTGTCGCTTCATTCCTTTCGGCATCATTACCATCTGGATTTACAGGCATGGGAGGATGCAGATTTCAGTGTACAAGTGTTGTGGACTGGGCTCACGGGTCCCTCCCTTGGCTGAATACTGCTCTGGCACATCCCACACATCTGGACTGGAGGGACGATGAGGAAGGTGAAATTAGACCTTTCCTGCTAATTTTCTTTTCTTAAGTCCCTCCAGTCCAGTCCATTCAGGTCCAGAACCTGCCCAGTCAGTGTCATGAGAACCCGAGCATGAAAGAATTTGGTTTGCACTATAGCGCCGGCCCAGAGCTTAACTTCCTGAGGACTCCCTGGGGTTCTTCAGGGGAGTTGTTCAGATTATGTACATTGAGATACTTTAAAGTAATTAGTGTAATTTGATGGAATGTACTTGGGACCTTTGGTGGGGTCCTTTTTGGAGTAGCCACTCCAGTTTTACTAAGTTTTCATGAGTAGTTGACTTTATAGGTATTCGCTAGTGGGGCAGTGGAGTCTGCTTGGTTATTCATGATACTGGTGTTAGCAGGACTGTACAGGTCTCTTATAGGAGGATGTCATCAAAACGAGTAGTTCTCAGTCTCCATCTGATGGTGATGGTGCATAACACATGTGTCTGGACAGGACAGGAGGGACTCAAGGAAAGCAAATTAGCAGGTAAGGTCTAATTTTACCTTATTCATGGAAGCCATCTGTAAATGATCATTTCTTTTTCAGTGGTGTTTACCAGAATTTGAAACGTTTGTCTTCACTTCTTTTGAACTATAGATTTAAGTGCTGCCTTTTTACTAGACTAACTTATTACATTTTTGTAACAAACTTTTGAGAGTTATACTTATGAAGGTAATCTAAAAGATATTTTTGCAGCATCTCTGTAGACCTTGAAGTAGACGAACATTACTTTATTAGATACCGAGTAAAGAATTTGGCTGCCATGTCATCCTTTTGAATATGTAGAAATATGGGTCTTCAAACAAATTGTAGGCGATACCTTTCTATTGGAGTAACTTAATACATTTGTGAGAAGCTTTCGAGAGTTATTATCCCTGCATCATGCCAGTGAAGAAATAGCACAGTTACATTGTATTTAAATAGTACAGATACTGTAAATTCGAACTAACCTCTGCCTCTGCTGTATTAGTTTAGCTGCACATTGAGAAGGGAAAGAGGGAGGGAAACAGGAGTTTGTATAACTTGACAGCCTGCCCAATGTCTTATTGGCCACAGATCCTTCTAGTACCCTGCAATTTATTTTTAATGAACTTTCCAGCATGGACATCTGTTTGGGACTAGCTCATTTCACATTGGTCCCTGAATAGCTTTCAGATAAGTGCTGGACAATTAAATGCTGGAATGTTTTGGTTATTTATTGTTTTGCATTTAAAATACTATATAAGTTGACTCATTATTTATTCCACTGAGCACACCTACAATTATTTCATTAGCATGGCTCTAAAATAGATTTTAAAGGGCACATTATTATTTATTCAAGTTTGAAATCCAGAGGAGTAAATGGCTTATACATGACAGTAATGTTTTGTATGTAAATTCTAGTTCACAGTTTCTAAATCTGCAAAAAGAGTGAATGTTGTAAATAAATACTTAGGGCTTGACACAACCAAATTCTTTTGGGCCTCTGGAGGGCGAATAATGGAAAAAACCTAAACAGCACTGGTTGAAAAAGCAGATATTTGGCAAAAGTAAAAAATATTTCTCGAGCCTGAAAAAGATATCAAGAGCACCTCGAAAAGGTCATTATAGACACACCGTTTTAGTCACAGACATAGCTAAAAACACTGATTCAACAAAATACATACGAGGGGGTACCCAAAAAAAACAGGAATTATTTTTTAAAAGCTATTTATTTCAAATTCTTTACAAAACAACCTTATCCCCTTCAAAATACTCTCCATTACAACTGATACATTTGTCCCACCGGTGCTTCCACTGTTCGAAACATTTTTTGTAGTCATCTTTAGAAACGGCTGACAGCTCCTCCCTCTTTTTTTTCTTGACTTCTTTAATGTTGTCAAATCGGTGTCCTTTCATGCCCCTTTTCATGCGTGGAAATAAGAAAAAGTCGCACGGAGCCAGGTCAGGCGAGTAAGGTGCGTGGGGCAGCGGAACCATGCCATTTTTAGCCAAAAACTGTCTAACAGAGATGGCTGTGGGTGCAGATGCGTTGTCGTGGTGGAAGAACCAGTCTCCTGTCTGCCACAAATCGGGTCTTTTTTGACGGACACTGTTGCGCAATCTTCTTAAAACTTCCAAATAAAAGGTTTGATTGACGGTCTGACCTGGGGGAACAAACTCTGAATGAACTACCCTCTTGGCATCAAAAAAGCAAATCAGCATTATTTTGATGTTTGATTTGACTTGACGACATTTTTTTGGACGGGGTGACGATGACGTCTTCCATTGGCTTGACTGTTGCTTTGTTTCTGGGTCGTAACCATAGCACCATGATTCATCACCTGTAATGACCTTTGACAGAAAATCTGGATCAGTTTCAAGCTGTTGTTTCAAAACACGACATGTTTCAACTCGATGTTTCTTTTGATTGTCAGTCAGAACCCGAGGAACAAACTTGGCAGCAACCCTTTTCATTCCCAAATCTTCCGTTAAAATTCGCTGAACCGAGCTCCAAGATAACCCACTAATCTCTGACAGTTGATCAGTTGTCTGTCGACGGTCTGTGAGCACAAGCTCTCTAATTTTTTCAATATTTTCGTTGATTCGGGCAGTTGATGGACGCCCAGAACGAGGTTTGTCATCAATCGACATGTCGCCATTTTTAAACCGAGCAAACCACTGGTACACTTGACTTTTTCCCATAGCGTCATCTTGATAAGCTGTTTTCAACATTAAAACAGTTTCAGCAGCATTTTTACCGAGTAGAAAACAAAATTTCACAGCTGCACGTTGTTCACTTAAACTTGTCATCATAAAAAAAGAAACAAGAACAAAACAGCGCTAGCAAAAAAATCACTGCAGATGAACAGAACAAGCCAGGTCGACAACACAGGCGGCACTGAACTGACAATGAGTTGCACTATACATGCCTAGTGGCAGAAATGCGTACTACACAAGCTCCGCCCACGGCAATGTTATTCCTGTTTTTTTTATATGTGTGTTATTCACCTCCACAGACAACCCTAAAACCAGGTTTGGATTTAAGATTTTGGCAACCCATAGGCAAGACCAGACAACAGATCCCAGAGAACAGGGAGAGAAAGGGGAATGTCAGTGATCCCGAAGATTGGAAAGCCTGAAGAGGAGCAGAGGCCATAGTCCTACAATGATGCTCCTTTGAAGCAGCACGTGTACATGGCACTAAAGTAAGCAGGAACAGGCTTCACTAGGGCCTGGGTATCTGGTGCCTTCAAAACTTAGAGGCCCTTTTACTAAACGTTTTAGCACGTGTTAATGAATTTAAAGGGCATTAAGTGCCCTCGGCCCTTTTATTTCTATAGGTGCAGTGGCACTTATTGCACATTAACTTCAGTATTAACCCTATAGCCCTGTGGTGTCCTAGACAGTTGCATATGATGTCTGTGCCTAAGTTTAGACTTGGCTGCAACATTAGCCAGGGTGATCTTAAACTTATTAGATCTTTGAAGTTAAACATGGTTAGGTCTGGCTAGTACCTAAACTGAAGACACTGGAAAGGCTATGTACTAAGGGTTACAGAAAGAAGTAATGACAACCTGCAGCATTCATCCAAGAAAAGGTCATAGTCATGGGGAGGAGGGTGTTGAGGCATGATCACCTAACCCTCAATGGTTAGAAATCGGTAAAAGGAAGATGCTAACCAACAAATAAAGCAGTCCCCAGACCCAGCTATATTACTTCTGCTGAGGCCACAAAAGCCATTTTTACTCTGTTAAATAATACTAGGATGAGAGGACATGCTTTGAAACTAATAGTGTATTTAAAGCCAGAGGAAGTGTTTTATTTTTTGTTCATTGCACCACACCGCTATGCAGTTTGTAGTTGCTGGCTGTGATCAAGGCCGTTAACATAGCTGGGTTTGAAAAAATGTTTAGATAAGTTCCTGGAGGAAAAGTCCATAAACCATCATTAACTATGTAGACTCGAAAAACTCATCCTTTATACCTGGGAATGAGCAACAAGGAATAGATCTACTCTTTGGAATCCTGCCAGATACTTGTGACCTGGATTGACCACTCAGAGATGATGCTGGGCTTGATGGACCTTTGGTCTGACCCACTAAGACACATCTGAAGTGTCTTTTTAGAAAGGATGATCCAGCAGTGGGGGAAATATGCAAAACAGGATATGCAGAAAATGTAGACAATTTCAGAATGGGCAGGGCCTGTGTAAAATCACCATGTGAATGTCTGTGAGGATGGACGTACTGCATATAAGAGGCAGCCACACATTCTGCCCTTGGAGAATATGGCATGGAAGCTATGCAAGGCGCCACTTGCAAAGACAGGGACATGGACATTCATTAATGGTAGAAAATATCCAAGCACATATAGGCATGCAGTGGCAGAGCATGAGGACACAGAAGTTGGGCGATGGTGACACAGCTGCCTAGCTTCTCCTGTGCGTAGACGAGGTGGCTCAGCCACATGGTAACAGAGCAGAAGCATGACCGGCATCTGCTGAGAAGGCCCAGGCTGTCCCACTGGAAGGCCCATGTGATCTGGTGCTGGATTCACCAGACCCCTTTTCAGTAAGTGCCAACATTGCCATAGACAGGGAGATGCTATTGGAGCATGCATGGACAGGAGTACATAGGGATGGGTTCAGGCATGACCAGGAAACAGTGATACCTCAGCAGGAGATGGCTTGGGGATGGCAGAGGATGCTCGGGGCCCAAAACTGTGCTATGAGATGAGACAAACAGAACAAATCTCATAGGAACATAGTAACATAGTAAATGATGGTAGATAAAGACCAGCATGGTCCATCTAGTCTGCCCAGCACGATGGCAAGAGTAGGTGCACCTGCTGCTCCGTGCAGGCCACCCCTCCCCACGTCCCTGTTTAGGGGTGAACCCAGCACTCCATGCAGGACACCCCTATTTGTTGAGATGGTTCAGTTTATTTTGATTTTATCCTGTTTCTGTAAAGGGATCCACTGTGTCTGTCCCATGCCATTTTGAATTCCGTCACCGTGTTTGCCCCCACCACTTCCATCGGGAGGGCATTCCAAGCATCCACCACCCTTTCTGTGAAAAAGTATTTCCTGACATTGCCTTTCAATTTACCGCCTTGCAGCTTCATGTTATGCCCTCTAATTTTACAGCTTCCCTGTCTTTGGAAGAAGTTTGTTTGTTCATTATTTCCCTTTAAGTATTTAAAGGTCTGAATCATATCTCCCCTGTCCCTCCTCTCCTCCAAAGTGTACATGTTTAGGTCTTCTTCTCATAAGTCTTCTGACGCAGGCTCCAAATCATTTTGGTCGCCTTCCTCTGAACAGTTTCCAGTCTTTTTACATCCTTTGCAAGATACGGTCTCCAAAACTGAACACAGTATTCCAAGTGAGGCCTCACCAGTGACTTGTACAATGGCATAAGTACCTCTTCCTTTCTGCTGGTGATTCCTCTTTGTATGCAGCCCAACATCCTCCTGGCTTTTGCCACCGCCTTGTCGCACTGTTTTGCCACCTTGAGATCTTCAGAAATAATCACACCAAGGTCTTTCTCCTGATCCGTGCACACCAACCTTTCGCCCCCTATCGCATACATTTCCCTTGGATTTCTGCTACCCAGGTGCATGACTCTGCACTTCTTCACATTACATCTTAATTGCCAAGCATTAGACCATTCTTCCAGCTTTTGTAGATCTTTCCTCATGTTAACCACTCCCTCAGGGGAGTCCACTTTGTTGCAAATTTTCATGTCATCTGCAAAAAGACAGACTTTTCCATTCAGTCCCTCAGCAATATCACTCACAAATACATTGAACAGTGCCGGGCCCAGGACTGACCCCTGGGGCACCCCGCTAATCACCTTCCCTTCATCCGAGTGAGCTCCATTTTCCATCGCCCTCTGTTTGTCAGCCAACCAATTTCTGATCCAATTTACCATCTTAGGATCCATCCCCAAGCTACCGAGTTTATTGATAAGCCTCCTATGAGGAACAGTATCAAAGGCTTTGCTGAAATCCAGGTAGATGACATCCATCGCATGCCCCTGATCTAGCTCCCTGTTCACCCAGTCAAAGAACTCAATCAGATTTGTTCGGCAAGATCTTCCTTCAGTAAAACCATGTTGCCTCAGGTCTTGCAACCTGTTGGTTTTGAGAAAGTTCACTATTCGCTCTTTCAGGAGCACCTCCATGACTTTTCCCGCTACCGAGGTAAGGCTTACAGGCCTGTAGTTTGACACTTCTTCCCTGTCACCGCTTTTGTGTAGAGGTATGACATCAGCCATTCTCCAGTCCTGAGGAACCTCTCCTGTTTCCAAGGATCTGTTGAAAACATCCCTTAACGGCCCTGCAAGAACCTCTCTGAGCTCGTTCAGTATCCTGGGATGTATCCCATCTGGTCCCATGGCCTTGTCCACTTTCAGTTTTGCAAGTTGTTCTAACACCTCATCTTCTGTGAATGGTGTGGTAACTATTTCATTCCCATTTTTATATTTGGGAGTCACAGGTGGTCCTGCTCCAGGACTTTCTTTAGTAAAAACAGAGCAGACATATTTGTTTAGCAATTTTGCTTTTTCAATGTCATTTTCAACGAGTCCGTTCGCAGCCCTTCTGAGTCCTGCAATTCCACCTCTGATCTTCTTCCTTTCCCGAATATACCTGAAGAAGGTTTTGTCACCACATTTCACATCTTTAGCCATCTTTTCCTCTGCCTCTGATTTTGCTATCCTTATTTCTCTCTTTGTCTCTTTGAGTTTGATCCTGTATTCATTTCTATGTTCCTCTGTTTGCGAGCTTTTGAATTTTGCGAAAGCTGTGTTTTTTGCCTTTATTTGAGCAGCCACTTCTTTAGAAAACCAAATAGGTTTTCTTCTCCTCTTGTTTTTGTTTACTTTTGTTACATATTTATCTGTTGCCCCTTTTATTGCCACCTTTAGTTTAGCCCATTGCAATTCCACTTCCCTTATCTCCTTCTACCCTGTCAGCTCCTCCTTTAGGTATTTGGCCATTTTATTGAAGTCGGTGTTTTTGAAGTTTAGGACTTTGAGCTTGCTATGTTTGGCCTGTACCTTGGCTTTTATCTCAAACCACACCGTGTGATGATCGCTGCTGCTCACAGGGGCACTCACGCAGACATTTGACACGCTATCGCTGTTGGTGAGCACTAAATCCAGTGTTGAGCTTTCCCTTGTTGGTTCCATCACCATTTGTCTAAGTAGCGCATCTTGGAGAGCATCCACAATTTTTTTGCTTCCTTCCAGATTTGCAGAAGGAGTAATTCAATCCACATCAGGTACATTAAAGTCACCCAATATGATCGCTTCCCCCTTTGTGGCTATCTTGGCAATATCTATAATCAATTCGTTATCTATCTCTTCAATTTGTGTCGGAGGTCTGTAGACTACAGCAGTATGGATGACAGTGCCATCTCCTCTTTCCAACACAATCCAGAGCGCTGCTTCTTTTCCCCATGCCCCCTGCATTTCAGTAGCTTTGATATTGCTTTTGACATACAAGGCTACTACTCCTCCTCTTCCATTTTCTCTCTCTCTTCTGAATACATTTTAGCCAGGTATGGCTATATTCCAATCATGAGATTCGTTAAACCATGTTTCTGTAATGGCCACAATGTCCAAATCCATTTCCACCATTAGGGCTTCTAGGTCTGGAAATTTGTTGGCTAAACTTTGAGCATTTGTGCTCATTGCTTTCCAGCATTTAACTGGCTTGCGTGTATTTAGCATTGATTTTGTTCTGTCTACATCTTCCCACTTGTTTTTGATGTGTGGTTTAAATGTGTGGCTGTTTCTGAATTTAATCTGCTTTTGCAGGGGGTGACATCCAGAGCTTGACCTTCCACATCCGTCACCCCCTTGCTCTAGTTTAAATACATATCTACATATTGCTTGTATTTTTCACTTAGGATTGTTTTCCCTGCGACAGAGAGATGTAGTCCATCAGCACAGTATAGTCTCTTGTTGGTCCATCTGTTTCCCCAGTTGCCAATAAATCTCATTCCTTCTTGTTTGCACCAGGTCTGGAGCCATGTATTAAAACTATTAATGTGATGCAGCCTTTTTGCCCCCTTACCAAGCACAGGTAGAACCTCTGAGAATGCAACAGTGTTAACAATGGGCTTGAGTTTCTCTCCCTGAGATTGGAAGTTCTTGTGGACTGTAGAGGTACTGTTTCTAGCCAGGTCATTTGTGCCCAAGTGGATAATCACATCAAGTTTGGAGTGTCCACGTTCTGCGTTAAGTACTTCAACAACGTGGTTTGTATTTCTGCTGGCTGAAGAGCCTGGGAGGCACTTGACTATCTTCTTTCCTTTGAACTGTGTTCCCAAGTTGGTGCCACTGATGATGGAATCACCAAGTAGTAGTAGTTTGCTGTTTGGTGAGGTTTTCTTTATATTTGATCCCTTAGCAGGAGATTGGGCATTGTCTGTCTCATTTAAGGGCCCTTCAGTTTCTTTGGATTGGGCATCCTCATTCGCTGTCTCATTTAAGGGCCCTTCAGTTTTTTTGGATTGGGCATCCTCATTCGCCAAGGCAGAGAAGGCATTATGCAGGGATATCTCCTGATGCATAGGATGTCTCTGTGTCACAGGTCGCAATCTACCAGAACCCACTGTGATCCATTTGCTCCTGGGGTGTTTCATTCTTTGTGGGAGTGGTGGTGGACTTTGTTCAGTTTGTATCTTAGAAGAGGTGCGCTTCATTGCAGCCAGTTCCTCTCTCAGTTCCTCATCCTCATTAGCCAAGGCAGAGAAGGCATTATGCAGGGATATCTTTTGATGCATAGGATGTCTGTGCGTTACAGGTCGCAATCTACCAGAACCCACTGTGATCCCCTTGTCCCTGGGATGTTTCATGCTTTGTGGGAGCGGTGGTGGACATTGTTCAGTTTGCATCCTAGAAGAGGTGCGCTTCATTGCAGCCAGTTCCTCCCTGAGTAGGGTCACCTCTTTATGCATGGCAGCTAGGTCTTCCCTTAGTAGAGTCAGTTCTTTATGCATGGTAGCTGACCTGAGGCACATAGGACAAGCTCTGAGGTTCCATATGATTTGTCTTGGAATGAAAGTATTGCAGTTATTGCACTGAATACACGACATGCTGAATAAGCAGTCCTAGAAGGAGAAGAGGAAGAAGAAGAAGAAAGGAGGAAGAAGATGTGGGCTCTAACCCAAGTTAAAAGGATAGATGGTAGTCCTAGAAGAAGAAGAAAGGAAGAAGAAGAGGTGGACCTTAACCCAAGTTAAAAGGATAGATGACAACATATGCGATCACTATATAGAAACATAGAAATATGATGACAGAAAAAGACCACATGGCCTATCTAGTCTGTCCTTCCATAACAACAACTACAACAGTCCCCTTTTTACCTTTAGAGTTCCTCTGTGTTTGTCCCATGCTTTTTTGAATTCAGTTACTGTCCTCATCTCTACCAACTCCACTGGGAGACTATTCCACGGATCCACTACTCTTTCCGTAAAGAAATATTTCCGCATATCACTCCTGAATCTATCTCCCTTCACCCTCATCCTATGTCCCCTCATAGCAGAACTTGCTTTCAATTGAAAGAGGCTCTCTCCCTGAACATTTATGCCAAGGAGGTATTTAAACATCTCAATCATATCACCTCTATCCCGCCTTTCCTCTAAGGTGTACATATTAAGATCCTTCAGTCTGTCCTCATATGCTTTATAATGAAGACCACTAATCATTTTAGTAGCCACCCTCTGCACCGACTACATCCTGTTCACATCCTTTTGAAGGTGCGGTCTCCAGAATTGCACACTATACTCCAAATGAGGTCGCACCAAAGACTTATACAGAGGCATTATCACCTCCTTTTTTCTGCTAGCCGTTGCTCTCCGTATGCACCCAAGCATCCTTCTAGCTTTTGCCGTCGCCTTTTCTACCTGTTTAGCTACTTTAAGATCATCAGACACAACCACGCCTAGGTCCCGCTCTTCTTTAGTGGACAAAAGTACTTCACCCCCTATACTATATTGCTCCCTTGGATTGCTGCAGCCCAAATGCATGACCTTACATTTTTTAACATTAAATCCCAGCTGCCAAATTCTAGACCATTCTTCAAGCTTACCTAGATCCCTCCTCATGTTATCTACACCTTCCTGGGTGTCTACTCTATTGCAGATTTTGGTATCATCCGCAAAGAGGCAAACCTTACCTGAAAGCCCTTCCGCTATATCACTAACAAAGATGTTAAAAAGAATCGGACCAAGGACAGATCCCTGGGGCACACCACTGATAACATCCTTCTCCTCAGAGTGAGCTCCATTTACTTGTACTCTTTGTCGTCTCCCCCCCAACCAGTTTCTAACCCAAGCAGTAACTTTAGGGTCCATCCCTAGGGTGCTCAGTTTGTTTATAAGTTGCCTGTGAGGAACAGTGTCAAAGGCTTTACTGAAATCTAAATACACCACATCTAGGGCTCTCCCTCGGTCTAATTCCCTGGTCACCCAGTCAAAGAACTCAATCAGATTTGTCTGACAAGACCTGCCTCTGGTGAATCAATGCTGCCTCAGATCCTGTAATCTGCTGGACTCCAGAAACCTCACTATTTTCTCTTTCAGCAGCGTTTCCAATAATTTACTCACCACCGAAGTTAAACTAACCGGCCTGTAGTTTTCAACCACATCCTTTCTTCCGCTTTTGTGTAAAGGCACCACATGAGCCTCTCTCCAGTCCTTTGGCACCACTCCCGACTCCAACGAGGCATTGAAAAGGTCAGTCAGTGGAGCTGCTAGAACATCCCCAAGTTCCCTCAGTATTCTCGGGTGTATCCCATCCGGTCCCATCACTTTGTCTACTTTAAGTTGAGATAGTTTCTCACGAACACAGTCTTTTGAAAATTGTTCAAGATGTCCTTTGCTTCTGTTCCTATTTGTGGGTGTTTTCTGAGGTCCTACTCCTGGTTCTTCATCTGTGAACACAGAACAAAAATATTTGTTAAGCAAGTCCGCTTTATCCTTATCAGCTTCTACATATTCCTCCCCTGCACCCATGAGTCTGACAATACAACTTTTGCCCTTCCTCTTCTCACTAATATATCTGAAAAACGTCTTATCCCCCCATTTTATTGCATTGGCTATTTCCTCCTCCTTTTGAATCTTTGCCTTCTTGACTACTTTGCCAGCTTCTCTAAGTTTTTCCAAATACAGATGCCTGTCTTCCTCTCTCTGTGATCTCTTGTATTTCATGAAGGCCTCCCTCTTTTTCTTCACTTTATCAGCTACTTCTTTCGAAAACCATAGCAGTCTCCTTTTCCTTTTACCTTTATTTACGATTTTAACAAAAAGGTTGGTTGCCCTTAAAATATCCCCTTTCAGTTTTTCCCACTGTCTTTCTACATCCCTCAGCTGTTCCCATCCCACTAACGACTCCCTGAGGTATTGGCCCATCTTCGCAAAGTTAGTCTTCCTAAAGTCTAAGATCCTCGCCTTTGAATGGATTCTAACAGCCCTAGTCCTAATACTGAACCACACCATCTGGTGATCACTGGATGCAAAATGATCTCCCACTACAACATCAGAAACACTTTCACCATTGGTAAGCACCAAGTGTGGGGTCTGTTACCAATTGCCTGAATAGTTCTCCCTGTAGAGAATCCAGGATCTCCTTACTTCTAGATGATACTGCAGCAGGAATGTGCCAATCAACATCTGGCATATTGAAATCTCCTATCAGTAGCACTTCCCCTTTCCTAGCAATGCTGCACATGTCTTCAATTAACTCTCTGTCCACCTCCTCCTCCTCTTGTGAGGGAGGTCTGTATATCACACCAATGTAAATATATTTCTCTTTCCCTCTTTCTAGTTTAACCCACAATGCCTCCCCTCTCCCTTTTAAGCTCTGTAATTCCAAAGCTTTAATAGTAGTTTTTACATATAGTGCCACTCCTCTTCCCCTTCTTCCTACCCTGTCCTTTCTGAATAAAGTATAGCCAGGTATAGTTACATTCCAATCATGGTTTTCTGTGAACCATGTTTCTGTAACTGCCACTAAATCCAAGTCAGCCACTCCCACCAAAGCTTCAACATCAGGGATCTTATTTCCCATGCTACGGGCATTTGTACACACTGCTTTCCATATGTTACCTCTGTTACCCATTTCCATAAAGTTATTTAATGTATCACTTACCTGGGGGCTTTCTTCACCCATCCCCAAGGAATCTAGTTTAAAGCCCTCTTCAGTAGATTAGCCAGTCTACTACCGAAGATGCGTTGATCTTTCTTGGACAGATGGATGCCATCTCTGCTCTGCAACCCTTGGAACAGCATCCCATAGTCTAGGAAACCAAAACGCTGTCGATGACACCATCCATGCAGCCATGCATTCATCTCCAGGATGCGAGCCTCTCTGCCTTGGCCTTTACCCTCAACAGGGAGGATTGAAGAGAACACCACCTGTGCGCCTAACTGCTTCACCCTCTGTCCCAGAGCCATGAAGTCACTTTTGATACGTTCCGAGGTATACCTGGCAGTATCATTTGTTCCAACATGGATTAGCAACATTGGGTAATAGTCAGTGGGCTTGATGAGTCTCGGCAAACTCTCCGTAACATCTTGGATTTTGGCACCAGGCCGACAGCATACCTATCTGGACATCAAGTCTGGTCGGCAGATGGATGCCTCAGTACCCCTCAGAAGAGAGTCTCCAACCACCACTACCCTTCGTTTCCATGTGGTCCCTGATTCTGCAACTTTGGGGTACTTGAGCTCTGGTTCTTCCCTTTCCAGGGATGCTGTCATCTCCTCCACTTCCAGGGCTGCATAATGGTTCTTCAATTCAAGGGCTGGAGAAGTTGGATTGGTGATTTTGCAGGCCCTGGTGACTTGTGTCCAACCATCGACATTCTGTTGGCACCCATCTTCTCCTCTGCTGGAGAGCTTGATTGCTGAAAGAAGCATCTCATCAATGTACTTCTCATTGTCTTGAATGCTCCTCAGCCTCGTCACCTCCTCTCTGGGTTCCTCCACTTGTTTCCTCAGAGCTTCAGCATGCAGGCACCCTGCACATGGAACCGGTCCTTCAACTGGCATTAGGACCTCTGTCTGGACCGAGGCAGAAGCTGTAACGGGGGCAACAGCTTTAGCGATATGATTTTTCCCAGCCATTGTTCTGTTCGTGGAGCTTAGGTATCTGTTAAAAGCAGAGAGAGAGATCTACCAAGTACCAGCCGGTTTCCCAGCTGTCTTTTCAGAGAAAAAGCAGTTAAATCTCTTTAATTATATTCAAAATGTGCTGGTCCAATTCTCTGTGCTTTGTCAAATGGGGAGGTGCCCTATAAAGCAAGACTACTTGCTAGGGGTGGGTGGGAGTCGGGGTGGGTATGGAGGGAACTAACACCTGATTAGGTGTTAGCAGTTCCCAAAGCTGAGGAGGTTACTGGAGTTTAACCACCTACTGTACTCAAGGAAAGTCCCACTAAAGCACCAAAAAGAAAGTAACCTTGCTTTAAAAATGTACAAAAAACCCTTTTAAGAGCTCCCAGTCAGAGAGCTAACAATTTAATATAATAAAAAAACCCTTAAATCCTTACTGTTGGTTGATCTGGAGAGCTCCTGTAGGAAAGCCTGAACAGGGCAGGGCACTGGAGCCTTTTATGCAGGCCCTCAGCTGCTCTCAGGTAATCAGGCCCACTAACTCCTGATTAGGTGTTAGCAGTTCCCAAAGCTGAAGAGGTTACTGGAGTTCAACCACCTACTGTGCTCAAGGAAACTAAAGCACCAAAAAGAAAGTAAGCTTGCTTTAAAAATGTACAAAAAAACCCTTTTAAGAGCTCCCAGTCAGAGAGCTAACAATTTAATATAATAAAAAACCCCTTAAATCCTTAAGGATTTAAGAGGGTTTTTTTTATTATATAGGCAATGCAGCTCCTGGGGTGGGTGGGAACCTAAGTGTCTCTGGCCAGTAGGCTGTTCCTGAACTGGGGACACCCACAGATATCTGCTCCACGGCTACCCAGAAAAGGAGACAGTCAGTCAAATTATCCCCAAGCTTAATTTATAATCACAGTTAAACTTTATATTAGCAATTCCCACAAAACAGACAGTTAGACTCTATATTGGTAACTAGAAAGCATCAGAGATAAGAAAGAAAATTAGTCTTAGCTTTGTGAAATATCCACAGCTCCTGCAGCCAGCCTCAGAGACCCGTAGGTGTGGCCACTGGCCAGGTGTAAGATGGGCTCAAATTAGCTCCTGCCTGAGAGCAGAAACTGAGAGCAAATACTTTCACCTCCCCCTCCCAGAAAGAGCAAGTCTTCTCCAACAGATTTAAACCTTTGTTATCTGGATACTCAGCTTCCAGTAGGCTGAATATCCCCAAGCTTAATTTATAACCACAGTTAAACTTTATATTAACAATTCCCACAAAACAGACAGACTCTATATTGGTAACTAGAAAGCATCAGAGATAAGAAAGAAAATTAGTCTTAGCTTTGTGAAATATCCACAGCTCCTGCAGCCAGCCTCAGAGACCCGTAGGTGTGGCCACTGGCCAGGTGTAAGATGGGCTCAAATTAGCTCCTGCCTGAGAGCAGAAACTGAGAGCAAATACTTTCACCTCCCCCTCCCAGAAAGAGCAAGTCTTCTCCAACAGATTTAAACCTTTGTTATCTGGATACTCAGCTTCCAGTAGGCTGAATATCCCCAAGCTTAATTTATAACCACAGTTAAACTTTATATTAACAATTCCCACAAAACAGACAGACTCTATATTGGTAACTAGAAAGCATCAGAGATAAGAAAGAAAATTAGTCTTAGCTTTGTGAAATATCCACAGCTCCTGCAGCCATCCTCAGAGACCAGACACTGAGTGTGAGTGCTAAAGACAAGACATCTTGCAAAGGGCATCAATCCATTTGGAACCTGGGTGCCAGTGGGGCAGAAACAACTGGAGATCACTCCTATCCCCCCACTAGACACCAGGGAGACCTCTGGTAAAAGCAGGGAGAGGACTGGGGGGTTAGGGGATGACTTATGGTATCAAGGGGATTGGGGAGGGTTCTGTCACCACACTTGGTGGTGTAAGTGCTGGCAGCTACAATGTTGATTACAAAATTGGCATCTGCATGTGTAGTTGACAGTACTTATTTCCATAAATCCCTGCATGACTCCATTCTCTTTCTGAACATGTAGGGTTATAAAATCACTAGTGCCCCTTACATGCCAACAAATACACATGTATTTGATAGCATCCATCAGGTGTGGATTGCCCTATTGGGCATTAGAGCATACCCCAATGGGCCAGGTGCTGCTGGGAAATGGACCAGGCAGCACCAATGGCATGTGCATGACTGTTGCACTGCTGTTGAAGAAGCAAAGAGGAAGATAGAAATACAAATAAGTGTGGAGCCTCTGAGCCTCTGGAGAACTCAAGATCCTGCATTCCTGCCCCCCTCCTTTGGTACAAACTTCTTTATTTACCTGTATGCTAGGACACAGGGATCCTTCAGGCCACCGCTGTTGAGCAGTGGTGAGAGAAAGAAATGAACGAGGCTGGGCTGGATGAGCTGGTATTAAAAAAAAAAAAAAGTCCTCCGGGGAGGGCATCTTGTTACAATCTGCCCCTGATATCCATTTAGGCATTTTATAAAAGGCTTCAAATTTGGCAGGGACGTTTGTAAAATACAGGGGAAATTGAGCACATCCCAATCCATCTCCATTCCTTTCTGAATGACCTATGTAAAATGGGCCTTTTAGAATATTAAAAAATATTTCATTAAACTGGAGACCCAGGAATATCTGTAATGACATTTCAGGGCCATGTTGGAGCTGAATTCCATAAATATTTCATTTCACTGTCACTTCTTTTTTTGTATTTTTTTATCATATAGCTATATCAAGTATCTATCCAAGTAAATCACTCACTTTAAGGGAAGAGCAAGACTCTAGTGTCACATAAATAGGCCTCTGCTGTCCAACTAAGTAGAATTAGCCAAACTGCAGAACTAAGCCAACTGCCATTAGTAAATAATGAAAGTAAACTTTAATAGATGTCAGGGAAAAACTAGAACAGGAGATCTGCTTCTCTGAAATGCTTGCCAAAATCTTGCCAATTCAAATTGACTGGTTTCATCTTTTCTTGTCAATGACTATCCAAAACACAATGGCATATTGACCTCATATAAAGTTTGACTTGGTTTATCTCATCATTTTTATTATTTATGAATAGATAGCAAGCATTAATAAAATATGTTGGTTGGTAGGTTATTTATTTATTTGATTGCCTTTCCAGATAATGCTCAGTGTAGCATTATTAGTATTCAGGTACAGTGATATCATTAGCAAAGGTATAACAAGGTAAAATGAGGCAAAAGATAAGTGGCTTTCCTAAGGGAATAGGGTCAAGTGGCACAGGGGAGATTTCACATGCTTTAATTATAACAAGACGGTTTTTAGATGGATGGAAAGTACCAAGGAGCTTGAGTCTTCTCTCTGCCTCTTGGGAAAGTGACTTTTTACCCATATATAATTTGGTAACAATGTCATTGTTTCAATAGCTTGAAATGAGTTGGGTGCACACTGGTACTGTTTATTGGCACTTCTTTGCTCCACTCGAGCCCATGAAAGCAGGTGTATCTGTAACCAGCAGAGTTGTCCTTGATGGCTGGAAAGAAACCTGGTGATAGAGGCCGGGGCTATGCTTCCACCCACCTCTCTGTCTCAGACATCATCGGTTCAATCTTTGTAGCTGAATGTGCAGGAAACACAGAAAGCATACGTATGTCCTTACTGCCATGACTTTTCCTCTTTCCCTGCATGCTTCCTGTTTAGAAAAGAAATATAGAGGAGGGTAAAGAGGAGCCATGGGATCATGGGAATATGTGTTCCATGTTAGAGAGATTGAATCTGTTGCACCCTAAAGGGGGTTGGAGAGAGAAAAGGGAATGGCATGGGAAAGACAAAAAATAATTATATTGGGGAGAAGGAGGAAAAAAACAAAGAAAAGAGGGAGAAGCTAAACAGAGGGTAGAAGATGAACCTGAGAGACAAGATAAAAAGATGGAAACAGAAGAGAGAAGTTAGACCACCAGTGTGCTCCTGGTTTAATTGATGGACCATTGTATATAATAAGTTTATTCTTAAAGCAGAAGACTAGTAGGTGGTTTAAATTTAGGTTTATTTAACTTAAGAACATGGAGCTAATGTTTTAGGCAGCCATCTAACTGGGCTCTGCAGCACCCCCCAGAAACTTCTGACATGTTTCAGAGCTAGAACTAAAGAGACACTGAACACAGCTAAAGCACAGGAACCATAAGAACATAACATAGGCCACACTGGGTCAGACCAAGGGTCTACCAAGCCCAGTATTCTGTTCCCAACAGTGGCTAAGTACCTGTCAGGTAACCAAAAGGTAGATAGATTCCATGCTACTTATCCCGGGGTAAGCAGTGGTTTTCCCTAGTCCACTTTAAAAATGGTTTATGGACTTTTCCTCCAGGAACTTGTCCAAACCTCTTTTAAACCCAACTACACTATTAACTTTTACTATATCCTCTGGCAATGAATTCCAGAGTTGATTACACATTGAGTGAAAAAATATTTCTTACAATCAGTCTTAAATGTGCTCATTGTAGCTCCATTGTGTCCCCCCCTAATCTTTCTACTTTTTGAAGGAGGAAACAACTGATCTACATTTACCTGTTCCACCCTATTCATTATTTTATTATAAAGATGGTATATCGAGTTGAATAAAAACATAAAAGAAAATGTACAAGCTTCTCTCAGTCCATGAGGTTCTTAACAAAATGTTCCAGACTCACAAATTTCTTTAGGTCAGCCAAGAGAAGGAACCAGCTCTGTCAAGGTTTGCCATTTTCAAATTCACTTTTCTACTTGCAGATCATAACAAAATTTGGTAGCTGTGACAGTCTCTATGGTTCGGTAGCTCCACTTCATCCTCTTTTTGCCTCTTTCTTCTCTGTGGCTGGAGTTTTAGCCTGACACAAATCCTCACCCCCCCCCCCCCCCACGCCAGCAATTATGTGATAAATTTTCAGGTATGCTGCCTGGGTGTTCTCACTGGGTTTCTGAAGGTGGCCCTCTCCTTCCATTCATCCTGTTTTATTTTTTAAAGAAAACAATAGCTGAGGACTGCTAAACAGAGAGAGGGAGTGAATTTAATGGACAATGGAGGAAAGAAAGAAGTATAAAGAAACAGAGTCAAAACTGTGTAAATTGGAGTAGGGGTGGGAATAACTGGAAGACATGATTATGAGGGAGAATACCTATTTGTTTTTCACCATGTCAGCTCTAAGTGTACCATCTACCCTTCCTCTCTGCAGTGGTTCACAATCTGTGGTTTATGGACCCTTGGGAGTCTGTGAGATCATTACAAAGAGTCTGCAGACACTGAAAAGAGAAAAAAGAGAGACTTTGAAGGCATTGGTGGGGGGAGGGAGAGGGACAGAAAAAGAGACTGACACTAGTGAGGACTTGCTAGAAGAAGAGAGAGAGACAAAGACTGATAGAGACAGAAAGGAGAAGGGAGGTAAAGAGGGCTACAGGGAACAGGTTTGGCACTGAAGGAAGAGGTCCAGGAAAAGCACTGGGGACAAACTGGGGGGGGGGGGGGGGAGGAGAGGGAGGTGTCCCTGAACATCTTGGAGGTTAATAAGGGATCCTCATAATCAATAGGCTGGGAATCTTTGCCATAAAGCCATTTACTCGTGCTTATGAGATTTCATACTGTAAGAACATGTTAGAAGTATGTTTGATTGAGAGGTGTTATTTACGTTTACTCTGTAAAAAAATACATGATTATTGCTAAATACTATATTTAAAATATAATGGAACAATTCATGACCTTTATTTGCTACACCAGTTGTACTTTCTCAGTTTTAATTGAAACAGACAAGAAAAGGTAACGGTGCCCAGTAAGCCACTCAGTAAAAGTAAAACAGAATTATAGATTGATTTGCTTCTAGTCTTTCTGGGCTCTAAAAGACAAATGTCTGGGGTTAAAAAAATCAAGTTTTGCTGAATAGCCATGGACATTAACAGCCTATTTGGGAGATACATAGGGTGTTGAAAAAAGTAATCAGCACAGCTCAAAAAGAAAAATGAGCAGAATATTCAGAGCATGCAAGAAAGGGAGCCACTGACAATCTTCTGCTAATGCTTTGCTCCCAAAGCAGCTCACAAAAAAGGATTTTCACCTATACCCTTATGGCTTTTCTGTTTGGTGCCTTGAACCCAAAACCCAATTACATTTATTCCAGTCCACAGAAGGAGTATCTCTAGAGGCTTCACTGTGCAGTCGTGCAGTTCCCATTATGGTCTATGAAAGCAATTTTGTTACCTTTAGCTAGTTATTTTCTTTTCCTTTCATTGCCAAAAGGGCGAACTGAGCTCAAACTGTGCTGTTTTATTCAATGACATGCCTTGCGAGTGGAAAGTGACAAAACCTTCAATGATGAAAAAAAGTCACTTTCCAATCTTACCTTTCCACATCCTGAATCACACTTTTATACTGCTGATACCCATACACACATACTCTAGTAGTCATAGCCATTAAATATTATGCAAACTCCTATACCCATTGGAAAGGACACCCCACTATATTCAAACAAAAGGAAAACTTCCACTGAAGCTCTTCAGAAAAAATATTCTTGTTTTCCCCTTTGAGAATTATACAGCCCATTAGTTGACTTGCGGAGAGTAATTTTATAGCAGGGAACCTCATTTTGAAGGCATCTACTTTTTTCCTATTTTATAAAGACATATAGGCACCTTTGGGGCATGTTTACTAGCGTGTACTCCCTTTGTAGCACAGGGGTAGCATGCATCATTGGCACCATGCTACAAAGTAGAGCAAATCTCTGTGCTAAAACATATGTGCTACCTGGGCAGTGCGTGTCTGGGCACTGCCTGAGAGGGGTGTATGTGTGTTCCCACCCTCGTGCCACTAGCGTTGGCCTTGAAAGTCTGTGCTGCTGGCACTAGGTGGGGAGCAACTACCGCCAGCACAACGGGTGGCAGTAGTTGCTACTCGCAGCAGTATTAATGCAGACAGCTGTCTCCACCCCTCTGCATCTAGCACAGTGCTCCATGTTAGTAATGCAGCAAAAAATCATGTTGCCCTCATGGAGCTTAGTAAATATGCCACTATGTCTGTTTACAAAATACTAGCACAAATCCTGCAGAAATAGCACCTAGATTGTGCCTGCTGACATGCCTGCTTGGGAGCAGGAATAAATGTGAAGTATTTTACGTATGCACATAAATCACAGACTCCACCCATGCTGTGCTCCGACTCCTACCCTGAGCACACCTACTCTGAAAATATGTGCCTGCTTGCACTGTGTGTACTTTTAGGAGTAATCTAATTTTGTAGGAGGAGGCCTTTTACACATGAAAGAAGTTTATAAAATTACTTCCATAAGATCACATTCTATGCCCTTTTGAAACCTTCTCCTCTGTGTTCTGACGTTCCTTCTCCTCTGATGGTTGTTCCTTATCGTTTCTCCAGTTCAATCTTCTACCTCTGGGTTGTGCTGCTCCTCCTGCAGCTTGGAGACTGGGCATGACAAATTCATGACATCACTGGATGTAGTCTGCTGGTGTCTCCCATCAGTCCCAGTGTGTCCAGTCTCCATGCAGCAGGAGGACGTAGTGAGCCTAGAGGTCTGGGCTCACTTGAGGAACAGATAAGGAGCACTAGGATAGGCTAGAGTACTCTAAATTTTATTTGGGTGTTGTCTCTTTAAGTTTTACTTTTATTTCAGAGGGGCACTGTTCCTTTAAGAATAAAAGATAGTTGAAAGTAATAAGACTTGCCTAAGTGCCAATTCCTGTCTGCCTCATTTTGGCGGGGCTGTGGGCTCAGCATTTCAGATCTTTCCTCCTAGACGGGACGGAGGAGAGCTCTGTGACAGGAACGCAGGCAGCATCTGTGTGTTGACGGGAGGCTCGTCCGGTGGTTCATCTCTCAACATGGGGATCAGGAGAACCGCACAAGCTGGAGCCCCGTTGAAGATGGGTGAGTCACCTTAGCCCAGCTAGTACCTGTGTCTTCAAGGATTTTCTTCTTTCGGGGAGCTACGGCCAGGCGGGAAAACTGCCGGTTTCCTTGCCTTGCTTTTGGCGCCCTTTTTGCCTTTACAATAGTGGCAGCCATTTTGTGTGCACGGCGGCCGCGTGGTACCAGCTCCGGTGCGGCCTCTAAGCTGCAGTTTCGTCCTGACGAGGAAGCCTCGATCTCCGCGGACTGGGGGGCAGGCTTCCTTCAGGTTTTAAGGGTTTAGGCGCACTTTGGCATTCTGAATCCTCCCGGGCACGTTAAGTGTTATCGAGGTGCTTGCAGTGAGGTCCTGGGAAGCAGGTCACTCAATTTTGCGGCCAGCAAGTATTTGAAGCCCGGAGGGGTAGGGCTGGTGTCTGGATTCGTAGTTCTGGCTGTCCCAGGTAGGAACATTAACTTAAAAAAAAAAAAGAGGGGGAACTCTCAGAATGGTGGTGTGGCCTCAGTGTGTGGTCTGTGGCACACGCAGGGGCACTGTAGCGGATTCTGGTATTTGCAGAGGCTGCGCTACGGTATACACATAAAGAAAACTAATCAGAGTAGCTTCCCAGCTCTATATATCCCTTTGAGCTCTCCATGAACTAATGGGACAGCCTAGAGTCCACAAATTTTCTCCCCTGCCCCCCCCCCTCCCCATGGAAGCCAAGAGGGTGGGTATTGATGATCTCCAGGAACAAGCAGGAATAAGTCCTCACATATGGGTACATCGGTACCGACGGAGCCTGCGCGGGAATGCTCCTCAGCTTCCCAGAATGAAAGCTTTTGGGGCATCCCACAGCGCATGCGCGCTGCCTTCCCGCCTTTCCTACCAACTCTCCTCAGTTCTTCTTTCCGCGGAGCCAGCAGGTCGTGTTCCTGTCACCGCTGAATAAGTTCTTTATTTTAATTTATTTCTTTGGTCGCGTGTCTGCCTTCCCCGACGCCGGACCGGTATCGCCGGTCTTTTCTTTTCTTTTCTTTAAAAAAAAAAAAAAATATATATATATACTTTCCCTCATTTAGTGTATTTCCTTTCATAGGCCTACAGGCCCACAAGAAATTTTCCTCCATGGATAAACCAGCCTCTGGTTTCAAAAAATGCACTAAGTGTAGCGGTACAATTTCTGTTACAGACACCCATGAATGGTGTCTTAAATGTTTGGGGCCTGAACACTCCATTCCGGATTGCCAAGCCTGCTCCCTAATGTCTAAACGAGGGTTACAGAACCGGGCAGCCAAGCTCCATGTGCTGTTTCCCACGGATGCACCGGCGGTGGCATCGACATCTTCCAGGTCTTCCTCTCCTGATGGGTCTCAGGTAACCAAACATACTTTTAGCAGGTCCTCGAAGGGCAAATCTCCCTCTAAGCATCAAGATGCCTCCGGGCTTGCCCTTGAGGATCCTGCCCCAGCCAAACAACCCCGGCGGGAAGCTCCTCCTATGGGGTTACAGGTTGACATCGATGGCACGGCCTCGACCGATCACCTGTTAGACTGCTCTGGGGTACCGGCACAATCTCCCGGTACCGACATCCAGGCAGTCGTGGTGTCCATGGATCACACTGTGCAATCCATGCAGCAGGCTATACTGGCTTTCATTAAGGCTGCGACGCCGTCGGTACCACAACAAGCTCAGTTGTCGGTACCGACGCTGGTACTGGTACCAACTTCGATGCCGGTACCGGCTGCATCGACATCGGCCAGGATACCGATTCCGGCCCCCTGTCCTGGGCTCTTTCTCGGTACCGACCCGGTACCGGGGACACCCGATGTCGGTACCGATCGATACGCCTATCGATCTTTGGAATCGAGCAGACGATACTTCGATTCTTCTGATGATTCTGATTCATCGGATGAGTCCCCTGAAGTATCTGTTACTCTTCCTGAGGAGCCTTCTTCTCCAAAAAGGAGAATGTCTCCTCCAGAGGATTTGTCCTTTCAAGACTTCATAATAGAAGTAGCTAAAGGATTATCTATTTCAGTAACCTCTGAAAAAGAACCTAGAGCAAAAAAATTAGATATTTTGGGATACTCTAAGGTTCCTAGAGAGGCAGTCACCTTACCAATTCATGAAATTCTTCAAGAACATTTGATTGAATTGTGGGAGACTCCTCTCACCCTTTCTCCTCATTCTCGTAGATTGGACACTATGTACCGTGTCCCTCCTTCTCCTGGATTTCAAAAAACTCAGCTTCCCCACCACTCCATTGTAGTGCAGTCAGCTATGAAGAGGATAAAGAGTACCAAAAGACACTCTTCTACTCCTCCAGGAAGAGAATGCAGGACCTTGGATGCTTTTGGAAGGAAAATCTTCCAAGCTAGCATGCTTATTGCCAGAATCAATTCATACAGCCTTTATATGGGTATGTTTCTAAAGGAGGTTGCAGAAAAGCTGCACAACTTTCTCCCTTTTATTCCAGAGGACAAAAGGGATGAGTTCCTTCTTTGGCTTAAGCATACTCAAGACATTTCAAAGTTTTCCAACAGGGCAGCCTTTGATTCTTTTGAAGGTGCCAGCAGAGCCTCGGGCATTGCCATAGCTGCTCGTAGAATTGCTTGGCTCCAGGCTTCTGATCTAGAACCCTGGGTTCAAGATGGGTTAGGAAATTTGCCCTGTACAGGTGAAAATCTATTTGGCAAAGAGTGGCAAATTAAAGCCACTCAAATGGATGCAGAAAATGCTGCTCTGGATAGACTTTCTAAGTCTACCTCCACTCCAGCCAAGAAGAAATCTTTTAAAAAGTCTTTTTACAAGAAGGGCAGATTTCCTTCCACTTCTGGTCAACAATCTTCTGCAGGTCACTTTGCTACTAAGCGTCAGCAACCTAAACAGGCTAGGCCTAAACCTGCAGGGGCTGCTGCAACCCAGCAGTCCCAAGCCCCTCAGGGTTTTTGACTTGATACTAGAGAACTTAACCTTTCTGGCTCTACAACAGCCAGAATCCCTCACCATTCCAGGAAGGTTAGCTCATTTTGCTCCCAGATGGGAGCAAATCACATCAGAGCAGTGGACCCTCTCCATCATCAGAGAGGGCTACAAACTTCATTTCTCAGACCTTCCTCCCTACACCATGGTGAGACATTTCAATTCTCCCACATCTCTCCTCGACCTTCTGGATCAGGAGGTAACCACCCTTCTGGCCCAGAGGGCCATAGAAGAAGTTCCTCTTCTTCAACAGGGGTCAGGGTTTTACTCCCCTTACTTTCTCATTCCAAAGAAAACCCCCCTATACAGACCCATTCTAGATCTCAGAGAATTGAACAAGTTTCTATGCAAGGAGAAGTTCAAGATGCTTTCTTTAGGCACTCTCCTTCCATACCTACAAAGTCAGGATTGGCTTTGTTCTCTAGATCTCAGGGATGCGTACACTCATATACTCATCCATCCATCCCACAGAAAATTCCTACGTTTTCTGTTCCAGGGAAAACATTACCAATACAGAGTGCTTCCTTTCGGTCTAGCCTCTGCTCCAAGAGTGTTCACCAAATGCATGGCAATAGTTGCTGCATTTCTACGCACTCTGGGAATATTTGTCTTCCCCTACCTGGACGACTGGCTCATCCGAGCTCCATCTCAGTCAGAAGCCCAAATTTCCCTGAAACCGCACCAGGCGCATTCTGCAGTATCTGGGACTTGTAGTAAACCTCCCAAAGTCTCAGCTCACCCCTACTCAGTCCCTAGAATTCATAGGGGCCTGGTTAGACACTACTACTGCAAGAGCCTATCTCCCCCAGGCTCGTTGCCAACGTCTAGTGCAGTTAGCCTCCCAGACTCAGTCAAAGAGCCACTTAACTGCCCGGGAGATGCTACAGCTACTAGGCCACATGGCTTCCACAGTACATGTGGTGCCCTATGCTCGCCTACACATGAGAGCAGCTCAATGGACTTTGTCCACCCAGTAGACTCAAGCTTCAGGAGCTCTCTCAGACCAAATAGCAAACTCCAAACGTCTCTTTTGGTCTCTCCAATGGTGGATGTCCACTCAAAATCTGTTGCTGGGGTCCCCCTTCCAACCTTTGCTGCCCCAAGCAATCCTCACAAGAGATGCCTCCCAAACAGGTTGGGGAGCTCATCTACAGGACCTCTCCACCCAAGGCACTTGGTCCCCACAGGAGACCTCTCTTCATATCAACCTCTTGGAACTTCGAGCAGTGTTCCTAGCTCTCAAGGTCTTTCATACCCTCCTCAGCCACCAGACAGTCCTCATTCAAACGGACAATCAGGTAGCCATGTTTTACATAAACAAGTAAGGAGGAAATGGCTCTCTGTCGCTTTGCAACGAAGCTCTAAGATTATGGGCCTTCGCCAGAGAGCATCAAATCCGTCTCCTGGCAGTATACCTCCCAGGAATTCAAAACTCTTGGGCAGACAGACTCAGTCGAGTTCTGCTTCCACACGAATGGTCCCTGCACATGGATCAGGTACTCAGAATCTTCCAGGAATGGGGAACCCCGGACATAGACCTATTTGCAAGTCCGTGGAATGCCAAACTTCCCCGGTTCTGTTCCAGAATTCCGTGTCAGGGAGTTCAGGCCAAGGATGCCTTCCTCCTCCATTGGGGTCAGGACTTCCTGTATGCCTTTCCACCCATTCCTTTGATTCCCAAGACTCTGTTCAAACTTCAGAGGGATCAAGGATCTATGACCCTCATGGCTCCACGCTGGCCACGCCAAGTGTGGTACCCTCTACTTCTGCATCTCTCCCAAGCCCCCTCCCTGGACTTGGGGGCTGCTCCAGACCTTCTGTCTCAGGAGGAGGGGACTTTGTGGCATCCAAACCCCAAGTCCCTTCACCTCAGAGCTTGGTTACTGAAGGCCTAGACCTTCAAGACTTCAATCTTTCGCAGCAGGTGAAGGATATCCTCCATGCTTCCAGGAAACCTTCCACTAGGCGTTCCTATGCTTTTAAATGGAAATGATTTTCCATTTGGTGTGCTCAACAGGGTCTTGACCCTCGGGCACTTCCTGTGAATTCTCGATTAGAATATCTCCTGCATCTTTCCAATGCAGGCCTTAAGACAAATTCAGTAAGGGTCCATTTAAGTGCTATTGCAGCATCCCTTAAGCCTATCAATGGACAACCTGTTTCCTCTCATCCCCTTATTGCAAGATTTATGAGAGGCCTAACTTTAACTAAACCTCCCATTCGACCTCCTCCGGTTGCATGGGACTTAAATTTGGTTCTTGGTCAGCTTATGAAGCCACCTTTTGAACCCTTAGCCACTACCTCCTTGAAATTTCTTTCCTGGAAGGTTATTTTCCTTATTGCAATCACTTCTGCTCGCCGCATTAGTGAACTGCAGGCCTTAGTGGCTAATCCACCTTATACAAGGTTCCATCATGATAAGGTAGTCCTTAGGACAAATCCTCACTTTATGCCTAAAGTGGTCTCACCTTTTCATCTTAATCAAGAGGTATATTTACCTGTCTTTTTTCCAGCTCCTCATGCATCCACTGCAGAGAGGAACCTTCATACTCTAGATTGTAAAAGAGCTCTGGCTTTTTATTTACACAGGACACAGCAACATAGAAAGTCTTCCCAGCTTTTTGTTGCTTTTGATCCTTCTCATTTAGGACTTCCAGTCTCTAAAAGAACACTGTCCAATTGGATTGCTCAGTGTATTTCTTTTGCTTACCAGAGTAAGAACCTTTCTCTGGAGGGCCATGTCACAGCTCACAATGTGAGGGCCATGGCCACCTCTATGGCTCATCTTCATTCTGTGTCCATCGACCAGATCTGTCGAGCAGCCACCTGGGCCTCGGTTCATACCTTCACAGCCCATTACTGTTTGGACAAGACTCCCGCCGGGATGCCTTGTTTGGTCAGGCTGTCCTCAGACACCTGTTCCATTCTTAAACAACTCCTGCCCTCCTTCCCTCAATGGATGCCTGAGATCCATAGGAAGACAAGGAACCCTTCAGGCATCTCCCAGGCATCTTAGCTAGGGAGTCCCCATATGTGAGGACTTATTCCTGCTTGTTCCTGGAGATAGCACAGTTACTTACCTGTAACAGGTGATCTCTGGGAACAGCAGGAATTAGTCCTCACAACCCTCCCACCTTCCCTAGGAGTTGTATCTCTCTTTCTCTTTCCTTTCCTTTCTCTCTCTATTGTCTCAGCTTTAAACTTGAACTGAGGAGAGTTGGTAGGAAAGGCGGGAAGGCAGCGCGCATGCGCTGTGGGATGCCCCAATAGCTTTCATTCTGGGAAGCTGGGGAGCATTCCCACGCAGGCTCCGTCGGTACCGACGTACCCATATGTGAGGACTAATTCCTGCTGTTCCCAGAGATCACCTGTTACAGGTAAGTAACTGTGCTGTGTCTGTATTAGTATGGAAAATATACAGTTGTGGTCACCATTGTTGGTACCCTTGCAGTTCAACATCTTAATGTCCAATGTCTCCTAAAAAAAGTGTCCAGTGAAATGACTTTGGACTCTATATGCACACATATTTGACACAAAAGAATCAAATAAAACAAGACCAATTAAAAAAGAAAACAGTAGGAAATAGTATAAAAACTGGGAGTTAGGACATCATTATTGGCACTCTTATAAACAATTCTAATTAGTTTGAACAGAAGAATCACATTCACATTTGAGTAAAATTAGACGCACCTGTGATCAATTGTCATTACTCACATGATTTGAATCAACCAATGAATGATGGCTCTAATGTTTAAATTGGCCACATTCACTCCCTGTTCCATTTTCACAATCGTAAATTCAAGAGAGCTGCCTGAGACTGTCAGAAAAGCCATTATCAACAAACATCATGCAGGGATTTACGGAAATAAGTACTGTCAGCTACACATGCAGATGC
Organism: Ichthyophis bannanicus; assembly: GCA_033557465.1. Taxonomy (NCBI): domain Eukaryota; kingdom Metazoa; phylum Chordata; class Amphibia; order Gymnophiona; family Ichthyophiidae; genus Ichthyophis; species Ichthyophis bannanicus. Next base: position 144,975,658 of record CM066043.1, on the reverse strand, counting down.
CAATTTTGTAATCAACAAAATCAGCCAGCACTTACACCACCAAGCATGGTGACAGAACCCTCCCTAATCCCCTTTATACCATAAGTCATCCCCTAACCCCCCAGTCCTTTCCCTGCTTTTACCAGGGGTCTCCCTGGTGGCTATGTCGACACCGACTCGATGGCACTTAACAACACCACCACGTCAAGAACCTCCCAGGATATGGTGGTGGTGGTGGTGTTAAGTGCTATCGAGTCAGTGTCGACTCATAGCGACCCTCTGGATAGTTGTCCTAAACTATGTTTGGTCTTCAGTAAGGCATCTCATTGTTGACAGAGTGGCACCCATAGCTGCTTTTATTGTATCAATCGATCTCATTACTGGCCTTCCTCTTTTGCGTTGCTCTTCTGTCTTGGCAAGCATGATGTCTTTCTCTCTTCGCATGATGTGTCCAAAGTATGAAAGTCGAAGTCTTGTCATCTGAGCTTCTAAAGAAAATTTAGTTTGTTCCTTATCGTTCCTCTAGTCCAGTCCCACACCTCTGGGTAGTGCACCTTTTCTAGTAGCTTGGAGACTGAGCATGTCATCTTTTGATGACACTAGTGTACTTATGAAGCTGTTACCACCTACCAGCCCCAGTATGGCCAGTCTCCAAGCAGCTGGAGGAGATAGTGAGCCAGGGTACTTGGCTCACTGAAGGGACAATTAAGGAGCATAGGTTTAGTCTAGGTTTTACTTTACTTGCTTGAAATTGAAAATGCATAGTTATTTTGGATACTTGAAAAAGAAAAGAGACAGGGGAAATAAAGAAAGAAGCAGGAACTTACAGAACAGTGCAACCGAAGGCGGAGATCCCCCCAGGTGTTTGGGGGAGTGGTTTTGGGGGGACGTCAGTGTCCTGGTTGTATGGGTGGCTCCCCAACCCATCACTGAGTGAGGAGTCACTGAGGCTATACTCCAGATCAAACAGGCAGCTCCTGGGCAACCCCTCAGCGCCGAAGCTGGTGAGTAGCAGCTGAGCGTGAGGGGGGAGAGGAGACGCAGAGGGCAGCGATGTCAAGCCAGATAGCAAAGGACACAGGATTGAGGTACAAAACAGGGAAAAAATAAGCAGCAGCAGGAGCCGGGAGAGCAGCGCATGATTATTCATGGCACATGCACTCTGGGTCTATGCACAGCCTAAGAGCTCATGGTTGGGGGTTAGCAGTGGCATGGGAAGAAAAAGAAGAGGTGCCTGACTTTCTCTTGCCAGCAGCCCTCGAAGTAGTGCAGTTTTGCGTTGATTTGTTTTTCGGGGGTTTCTCCGCTCGCTCCAGGGCTTGCGGGGGAGGAAACAATAGGCAGCTGTCTGCTTGTCCCTTCTTTTGGTCTGGTACAGAAGGGAAAGGATCCCCCTGGCTTCATTAAATCTGGTTAAGTTTAATTTCATTTCATTTGGTTTGGTTTAGTTTCATTTCTTTTCATTTGAGTTCATTTAGGTGTAATTATTTTAATTCCCTTTGGTGCCTTTTGAGGTCCCTAGTCAAGGGCCATACCACGGTCCTTCCCACCATGCTGGACAGACCACAGTGCCTGGTATGAGGGGCCCAGCGTGGGGTGGTCTCTGAGGCTAGCATTAGCCGGGGTTGCACGCAAGAGGCCACGTCATTGGAATAGGACCTCCAGGGCCAGTCAAGGCAGAACAGTCCCTCTTTGTCACGGGAGTCCCAGGACACAGAAGAGTCAGTGCTGGCATCACTGGAGTGGCCTCCGGTTTCCTGGCCATTTCTGGATCGTCCATCTCACAGAACCAGGATGTGGTGCGGCTCGCAGGTGATTTTTTACCGGAGTTTATCCTGCTTCTGCACAAGGCATTTTACATGCGCAAGCATAGGTTGGCGAGCAGCTCCGCGGTGCCGGAATGAGGTGCTAAGAGAGCAGCGGACATGAAAAATGGCGAGACAGATGCGGCAGCTGCTAAAAGACCTAGGACCTCAGAGGAGTGCCTGGTGAACTCTCCACTGTCTGAGTGGCTGGATGAAAAAGATCTGGACACGAAACTAGAGTGGCAAGATGAGTTGGAAGGAGAGATCCCAGAGCAGGAGAAGCACTCACAGATTGTATGGGTGTTCCGACAGGAGGAGTTGCCGGCACTCTTATTGGAGTCCTTGAAGGCCCTTAATATGCCCACTAGTCTCCCGGCAGAAGACGAGACGCTGGAGGATCCGCTGCTCCAGGCGGTGTGGAAGACGCAGAAGGTATTTTCAGTGCATAGAGTGGTCCGACAGATGATCCAGGATGAGTGGGATCTGCCGGAGACTGGCCTCAGAGGGGTGCGAACCATGTCACGCACCATGTGGACATGGTGGAGGAGTAGCCTAGTGGTTGGGGCAAGGTACTTCAGGCCGAAAGGTCGGGGGTTCAAATCCCACTAGAGGACAGCAACCTTGGGCCGGAAGGACTGGGGTTTCTAGTCCCACAGGTGCTCCTTGTGGTTTTGGGCAAGCCATTTAATCCTCCATAGCCCATGTTCCCTGTAAAATAGTTATCTCCAAGTTATAATGCCCTGTTCAATGTAATTTCAGTTTGTTCAATGTAAACCGCACTGATGCAGAATAGCGCGGTATATAAGAGAATGTAAATAAATAAATAATAAATAAATAAAATGTCACGCCTGTACCAACTACTGGATCAGGATCACAAGCTGCTTCGCTCACCTAAGGTGAATGCGGCGGTAACAGCAGTCACAAAGACGACGACGATCTCAGTAGAAGGGAGTGTGGCACTCAAGGATGGCCAGGATAGAAAGTTGGACACCTGTTGAAACAGGCCTTTGATGTCAATGCCCTCTTGCTGCAAGTCTCCATCTGTGGGGCCTGGCTGGCTAGGGCCGGCCTCCACTGGTCGCAATGGGTTCAACAGCTGGAAGAGCCAGCGAAGGACCTGTTCAGGGAGGCAGCCAAATTGGAGTCGGAGGCGGCCTACCTAGCAGACACCCACTATGATTTCATTAGAGGACTCTATAAGAGCATGGCCTCTTTGGTGGCAGCTTGCCACTACCTGTGGCTGCGGAACGGAGTGATGGACAGTTCCTCCAAGTTCCACCTCAGCAAGCTTCCCTTTAAGGGGAAACTTGTCTTCGGAGAGGAGCTGAACAAATTGGTCAAGGACTTGGGAGAGTCCAAAGGGGGATGCCTGCCCGAGGATAAGTAGAAGCAAGCCACATTCCACCTTCGACTTCAGGACAGTCGCGGGACTTCAAGCGTTTTCATACATTCTGCTTTATCCCTTACCAGAGGGGAAGATTCCCTTCCAGGGGATTTGAGGTTTTCGAGGAGCGGGCAGGAGTTTTGGCACCGCCTTGACCTCAGGTTCCAAGAAATCACAATGAAGTGAGGGGGCCCAAGTGGGGGTGCAACCCGTGGGAGGTCAGCTGCGGGATTTCAGACAAATTGGTCCTGGAGGTCATCCAGGAGAGTTATGACCTCGAATGGGCCCATCTAGTGGGCCTGCCTTCATTCAGTCTCCTTGCAAGGCATGGGGCAAAGTGGCGGTGGCAAAGGACACCTTGACACGGCTCCTGCAGCTAAGGGCCTTGGTGCTGGTTCCCAGAGACCAATACAGTTGTGGTCAGTATTTCTTTTATTTTGTGGTGCGTAAAAAAGAAGCGGGTGGTGCAGTTCCTACAAAGTCTCAGTTGGGTGGCCAAGAGCCATTTGGTTCCGTCCCAGGAGCTCGAGTATCTGGGAGCATGCTTCGACACCTGTGTGGGAAAGGTCTTTCTGCTGGAACAGTGAGCGCATGGGCTGTGACGACTGGTGCACCAGTTTCTGAAAATGTCAGAGCAGTCAGCCTGGCATTATCTGCAGGTCCTAGGGACAATGGCAACCACTCTCAAACTGGTCCCATGGGCGAGGGCGCACATGCAGCCATTGCAGAGAGTGCTGTTCCATCGGTGGTCCCAGCAGAGTCAGCCCTTGTTCAAGATACTCCCCTGCCTGCGGGGGACCAAGAGAGCTCTCACGTGGTGGCTTCGTCCAGGGAGTCTAGAAGAGGGCATGCCCCTCGATTCGCAGTTGTGGATTCTGCTGATGACCGATGCCAGTCTGTCTGGTTGGGAAGCCCATTGCGAAGGACAGATTGCACAGGGACAATGGAGTCCACAGGAGACCCTTTGGTCGATCAACAGGCTGGAGATGCATGCAGTGGTCCTGGTGCTCCAGAGCTTCTAGCTTTGGTTGCAGGGGAAGGAGGTCCGGATCCTCTCAGACAATGTGACCACAGTAGCCTACATCAATCACCAGGGAGGCACGGGCAGCGTAGTCTTAGAGGAGGAGGCCAAAATGCTATTCGGCTGGGTGCAAAGTCATCTCCAGGCATTATCGATGGTGCACGTAGCGGGAGTCAACAACATGATGGTGAACTACCTAAGCTGGGTGCACGTAGACCCCAGCGAGTGGAGTCTCAACCAGAGGGTTTCAAGCAGATAGTGCACCGATGGGGCACACCGGCCATGGACCTAATGGCAACGTTCCAGTTGGCCAAGGTGAGACTTTTTTTCAGCAGGAGAAGAGAAAGGATGTCAGAGGGCCCAGATGCCCTAGTGCAAAGGTGGCCGGCGGAGGGTATTCTCTATGTTTCCCCCCCCATGGGCGCTCATAGGCCAGGTTGTGCAGCAGAGAGAGGCTCACCGGGGGTTAGTCATTCTGATCACCCCGGATTGGCCAAGGTGCCTGTGGTATGCTGATCTGGTGAGGATTCTGACAGACCGGCCATGGTGGCTTCCGGCTCGAGAAGATCTCTTGACTCTGGGGCCAGTACACATGCTTCAGGTGGATCAATTCTCACTTATGGCATGGCTCTTGAAAGGGTGAGGCTGAAGATGAAAGGCTATTCGGGTCAGGTGATAGCAATCTTGTTGAAGGCTTGGAAGAGGTCTAGCATACATCTGGGAACGGCACGTCTTTGAGTTGTGGTGTGGGGACAGACAGTCTCACCCATCCACTGCATCTATTCTGGACATCCTAGTATTCTTGCGGACTGGTTTCGATAAAGGCTTAGCCACTAGTTCCTTGAGGGTGCAACTAGCAGTGATTTCCTGTTATCAAGGAAAGGTCCATAGGGTGGCGTTAAGTATGCACCCAGACGTATTGCACTTCCTGAAGGCTGTGACCCACCTGCGTCCTCCGAGGAGGTCAGTGGTACCGCCATGGGATCTCAATTTGGTGCTACCGGCACTTACCGGGGAGCCCTTTGAGCCATTGAGTCGGGCTTTGCTAAAGGACTTGACCCTGAAGATGATATTCCTTGTGGCGATTTGCTCGGCATGCAGAATTTCAGAACTTCAAGACTTATCTTGCCAGGAGCCATTCCTTTTGTTCTCAAGGGAGAAGGAGGTCCTTAGACCGTTGCCTTCCTTTTTGCCCAAGGTAGTTTTGGCCTTTCATTTGAATCAATCTGTTTCCCTACCGGCTCTGGTGAACATGGAAATGGGCTCCGCCAACCCGCAGTTGCGCCTCTTGGATATCAGAAGAGTCCTTCAGCATTATTTGAAAAGGACAGCATCATTTTGTAAATCTGATCATTTGTTTGTACTATTTGGGGGGCCACACAGAGGAGGCGGCGGCCAAAACCTCCATTTCCAGATGGATTAGGGAAGCTATTACATCGGCGTATATTTTGAAGGGTAAAACAATGCCGGCGGGGTTGCGTGCACATTCCACGAGGGCTCAGGTGGCCTCGTGGGCAGAGTATAGTTTAGTGCCACCGGTGGAAATCTGTAGGGCGGCAACGTGGTCTTCGCTTCATACTTTTGTTAAGCATTATCGCCTGGATGTCCAGGCGGCGGGAGATGCCTGTTTTGGATCAGCAGTGCTTCAGGCCGGTTTTTCTTGTCCCTCCCTTTAATTTAACTGCTCTGTTACATCCTAGAGGTGCGAGACTAGACTGGAGGGATGTTAAGAAAAGTGAAATTAGACTTACCTGCTAATTGTTGTTCCTTGAGGAACTCCAGTCCAGTCCCGGATCCCTCTCAGAGTGTGTTTTTGGGATAGGCTGTTATGCGACCCCGGTCCTGAAGCTGATTTCCTTGGTGGTGGAAGTAACCGGGGGGGGGGGGGAGCCGGGGAGTATGCTGGGGATGGTGTCTTGGGGTGGACCAGGAAAGCTGTTGGTCTCACACTCCATGCTGGACGGCGTCGCCCAGACGTTCCACAGGTAAGCCTCCTCATTCTGGAGGGACAGGGGATTCCTTCCCAGGTGGTGAAGGGAGTAAGATTTTTTAGATGTAGACTTGTTTACTCATGTTTAACTACTTATTTGTTGCTCCTGTAAGTCTGCTTTGTCAATAGGTTACTGGGGCTGGTAGGCATTGCCAGCTGAATAAAGTACACTGGTGTCATCAAAAGATGACATGCCCTGTCTCCAAGCTGCTGGAAGAGGTACTCTACCCAGAGGTTTGGGAATGGACTGGAGTTCCTCAAGGAACAACAATTAGCAGGTAAGTCTAATTTCACCATCTCCTCTAGTGCTGATTGGTTTGTTCTTCGGGCAGTCCATGATATGCACAGTATTCGTCACCAGCACCATAATTCAAAGACATTGATTTTCTTCCTATCTTTTTCACTGTCCAACTTTTGCATCCATAGGACGTTATCGAAAATACCATGGCTTGAACAAGTTGAATCTTTGTATGGAAAGAGACAACTCTGCTCTTAAGAATCTTGTCTAGGTCCTTCATAGCCATTCTGCCAAGATGAATGCGTCATTTGGTTTCTTGACTGCTTGTTTCTTTATTGATAGGTGATCCAAGTAGGTTAAAGTTGTCCAGTATTTCAATTTCTTCTCTATCAATGATGAACTTATTGATTTTGCGAGTTGTCAGGATCTTTGTCTTCTTTACATTAAGGTGCAGGCCCATTTTAAGACTATGTTCCTTGATCTTGAGAAGCAAATGTTTCAGATCGTCTTCACTTTCAGCCAGTAATGTGGTATCATCAGCATAGCGAAGATTATTGATGAGTCTTCCACCAATCTTCACACCTCTGTTGTCTTCATACAGTCCCACCTCCTGACGTGGTAGGAAAAAGAAAATCAATTAAAGAGGTCTTCGAAGGTTAGTGTGAACTGATGGAATTGTAGCAGCAACTGAATAACACCACATACAACATCCAAAGAGTTTAAGGCTGACATGGAGCAATCTGGAGTGGTGGTTGCAACCTGCACCATACACCTCACACTAAACAAAGACAGATATAAAAAGGCACACCTGATCTTTGCCCAAAGCAACCTTGAGAAACCATAGTCCTTCTGGGAAAATATTCTGTGGACAAATGAAACCAAAGTTGAGCTCTTTGGCAATGCAGAACAGAGATAATTTTACAGGCGAAGAAGTGAAGCTTATAAGGAAAACAACACCCTTCCAACACCTAAATATGGTGGAGGTTCCATAATGTTGTGGGGCTGTTTTGCTGCCTCAGGAATTGGAGGCCTGGAACATATTAAAGGAATCATGAAGTCAGAGGACTACCAAGGTATTTTGGAGTGAAATGTGCTACCTAGTGTCAGAAAGCTAGGTCTAGTTTGAAGGTCATGGGTCCTCCAGCAGACCAATAATCCAAAACATACATCTAAAAGTACAAAAGAATGGTTAAAAAGGTACAAATGGGGGAGGAAGTGACGTCACTGAACCTGATGGCGTGTGAGGGCACCGCTCTGGGCTACCCCTACTGAAATATAGGGAAAAAAAAACCCTCGAAGGTGGCTAAATTGTTGTGAAAATAACGGCGGAATACTCGGGGAGTGGACGGCAAACCAGCAGCGTGATCGGAGTGGCGCGACTGAAAGAAATGTGGAGGAATAGCGGGCGACGGTGAAGGCAGGCCCCGAGAGCAGTAGGGCAGAAAGCAGTGCGAGCGGAGGCAAGAGGGAGCCGGTGCAGCAGATAAAAAGCGAGGTGGTGTGGGAGACAGTGTCGGGAGTGGCTGTGAAGTACAACGTTGGACCAGCGGGGACTAGCGAGAGGAGAGACAGTGCTGTATTAAGGCGGACAAACTGGAGGCACAAGCCTAGTGAGAAAAGGAGACTGGAGACCACATGGCAGGCAAGATGGCTGCGGGAGCAGGCATGGAGTCTGCATGTGTCTAAGAAGAGAGTGTAAGTTGCAGCGAAGACCCAGAGGTGGGAAGCGCACAGAGGAAACACAGCAAGGTGGATAGTTTCACAAGAAAGCTGCAGAGAAGGGGGGAAGAAGAGCACAGAGGCAAGTGGTGAAAATTGAAGCAGTGCTGACAGGGTGGAGAAGCACGGAGAGCATTGAGGACATCAGCGGATTTGGGGGTACCAAAGGACTTGTATTAAAGTGCATACGATACTTTGGGGGGAAGTGGAGGAAGCAGGGCAGGGGAGAGAGCTGTGAAGAGCTTCATGACTACGAGAAGGAAAACTATGGACCTGTGAGAGTATGCATTTCAGAGTGGGGGTGGGGGGGGGGTGCATGTGAGCACACTGCCTTAGAGACTAAAAATAAACAAGTTGAACAACCGGAACCAGAGGGCGGGTCCATAAACAGAAATGCTGCTGAGCAAGGAAAGGACACTTTAAAGGGTATCTCCAGAGCTGAGCTAAGGGAATGGTTCACTGAAATAAAGACAGAAGTGCAAGCAGTGAAAACAGAGCTCAGTGATCGTATAGGAAATTTGAAGGAGGAGACAGTGGAACTGACACATACACCAAGAGACCACGAGAACCGCCTGCAAAGCCTGGAGCAGCAACAGGAGGAGCAGCAACAAGGGTTGCAGGTAGTAAAATAATGGCAAACGGAGATGCAATATAAGTTGGAAGATTTGGAGAATAGGTCTCGTAGGAATAATTTGAGGATCCGCAGAGTTCCGGAGGAGAGGGAATTTCAAGATAGTGTGAAAGTAGCTGCTTCAATATGTTCAGAAATTCTCAGAAAGTGGGGAGAGGAAGTGGCTCCAGAGGAGATAGCGTTGGACAGAGCACACAGAGCGCTTGGAGTGATGAGAGTGATCAGACCTAGGGATGATATTATTTGCTTTACCGGATATAAAATGAAAGAAAAGATTGCAACGAAAATAAGGAGCTTTGGAGCTCTCAACTGGCAACTCAGTTGGTAACTATATATGAGGACTTGTCCATTGGAACATTGCAGAGAAGGAGAGCCATGCAATCTGTTACGCAGACATTGCGAAGTGGCGATATCAAATATAGATGGTTGCATCCTTTTGGGCTGTCATTTACAGTAAAAGGGAAGATGTGGAGAGTACAAACATTAGAGGAGGCGCTAGTAGCTCTACAAGAAGTGGGGCTGAGGACCGTGAACACCAATGGCAGAAAAGAAATGAGCCAAACAGGGAATGGGACGACAAAGAGCAGAGTGGATGCAGAGCAACAGGAGATGAAGAAAGGGCAGAGTAAAGAGAGTAAAGGAAGGGCTAAGAGATGATCAGCTCTGACGGTGAAGACTGTCCAGACGGTCAAGTTGGGAGAGGAGGAGAGAGCAGAGATGATGAACTGGGAAAGAGTTGCATGGACTACAATATATATAAAAGAAGTTGGACATGTATAAGGTTCAAATGGTTGAAATATTAAACCTTGTATGCATAATGTGTTTGAATAAGGGGTGAGGAATGGTGGGAGGGAGAGGGAAGGTGGATAGGGGAAAGTTAATGACAAAGGAGGAGAGATGAGGTAGGAGTTGGGAAGTGGGGCAGGTGGGGGGAGCAGGGGGCGCACTACTCTAAATACTCCTGGTTAAGGAGGGGGGAGAGAGGAGGGGGGAGGGCGAAACGGAGAGCAAAGCGGGTGAGAAGGGGGGAGTAGGAGGGGAGTCTGGGGGCGGAGAGGGAGGAGGGTGGGGAAGGTAAAGGGGAGCGAGGGTGGAAGGGTGGTGAGAACTTAAAGCAGCTGAGGATCACTACCATTAATGTAAAGGGGTTAAGAATGTGGCAAAAGCGCAGGTTGTTGGAGAGGGAGGGTAGACGTATGAAGGCAGACATAATTTGTGTGCAGGAGACACATCTACAAGTGGGACAGGAATACTTGATAACCTCCAAACAATATCTAACGGTGCTATTGGCAGGACAGCGGGCGAACCCTCGGAAGGGAGGGGTGGGAATTTTGGTGGGGGAGGCATATAGGCACTTAGTAATCAGTGAGGGGAGAGGGAAAGAGGGGAGATGGGTGGGAGTGAAGTTGAGAGTGGGGGAGGAAGAGGTGTGGGTGGTAAGTATATATGGTCCCAATGAGGGACAGGGAGCAGCATTTGATAAAATGACAAAGGAGTTGGAAGAATTGGGTGATACACAGCTAATACTGGGGGGAGATTTTAATCTCACTAGTAACCTAAGGCTGGATAATAGTGGGGGGCAGAGTAGCGGCGGGAAGAAGGATAGACAAAGCCTGAGGGGGATGAAGGAAAGACTAGGGATGATAGATTTATGGAGGTCCAGGCACCCAGGGGAGCGTAGATACACATTTTATTCACAGGTGCATGGAACATACAGTCGATTAGAAATGATCTGGGGGGGTGACCAATGGGCTTCAAGGGTAAAGGAGGTAGAACATGGCAAAATTACATGGACAGATCATGCCCCAGTTAGTGTGCTTTTTGATATGGGGGGGTGGGGGTGGAGGAGGGGCTCAAGTTTTGGAAATTAAATTATTCATTGTTGGATGATGAGGAACATGTGGGGGCGGTGAGAGAGACGATAAGAGTATTTGGAATTTAATGAGACATGGGAGGTTCAGTTGAAGACCCTATGGGATGAATTGAAGGCAGTGATTAGGGGCTAATAAGTATAACAGCATGAATTAAACGACAAAAGAGGAACGCGGAAAGAGAATTGTTAGGGAAGATAAAGCAGCTGGAGTCCCAACATCAGTGACATAAGGATAATGGGGTAATGGCGAAACTGATAAAAGCTAGACCAGAGCTAAGTAGGCTGTGAGGCCAAGAAATAGTGTTTAAACTAAGTATATTAAAGCAAAGGTATTTTGCAGGGGATAACAAAGCGGGACGGTTTTTGGCAAGTCGGTTGCGGGCCCAACGGCAGGCAGCATTTATAGAGGGTATTAGAGATTGTAAGGGGAGGATGGTGCATCGCAGGAAAGAGATCAGTCAGGTGTTTGGAGAGTATTATAGTAAACTGTATCAAAGCGAGTTGCAACAGAGACAGGAGGGGATCAAGAGCTATTTGCAGGAGTGCGGGTTGCGTACAGTGGATCCAGAGGACAGGGAATGCATAGGGGAGGACATCAAGGAGGGGGAGGTGGTGGAAGCTATTAAGTCTTTGAAAATAGGGAAGTCCCCGAATTGGATGGGTTTACAGCGTAGTTTTATAGGAAAATGGGGGAGCAAATAACACCAATCCTGACAAGGGTATTTAATAAGGTGCTGGAAGGTGAAGGGATTCCTCCGACGATGGGGGAGGCGGGGATTACCGTGCTGCCAAAGCCAAGTAAGGATAAGGGTGTGTGTGGTTCTTATAGACCCATCTCGTTGATAAATTTGGATGCCAAGATTTTTGCTAAAGTTTTGGCAAACCGGATTCAAGGGCTCTTGCCTAAGATCATACATAGGGATCAAACGGGGTTCGTCAAGGGGAGGCAAGGGAGTGATAATATTCAGAAAGTGCTAAATATTGCTTGGCAACTGCAGGGGACTGGAGAACAGGCGATACTAGTTACGGTAGACACGAAGAAGGCGTTTGATCGGGTAGAATGGGCCTATATGTTTCAAGTGCTGGAACAGATGGGATTTAGGGATAAGTTTCTAGCGTGGATAAAAGCATTGTACGAAAATCCAAGGGCGCGGATCAGGGTTAATGGAGGTTATTCTGAGAAGTTTACATTGGGGAGGGATACGAGGCAAGGGCGTCCGCTATCACCACTGTTATTTGCGCTGGCTATTGAACCATTGTCAGACGCGGTGAGGAGGGAAGTGGATGTCAAAGAGGTGGTAGTGGGTGGAAGGGAGGAGAAAATAGCGTTGTTTGCTGATGATGTAATTTTCTCTTTGACGCAGCCTTTGACCACCCTGTTGATGAAAATTATACAGAGGTATAGTAGGATGGCAGGTTATAAAATGAATGAGGGGAAAACCAAGGTATTAGGGTTTAATATGCAAGGGGGCTTAGAGGATAGGTTAAAGATGCATTTTAATTTTAAGTGGGTGAAGCAGCAGTTCCGGTACTTGGGGATACAATTGGGGAAGCCAATAGAGAAGATTACACAGTGGAACTATAAGGCTTTGACAGAGAATATCAGGGGAGATTTATCGAAGTGGGGAGGGTTAAGACTGTCTTGGCTAGGCCGTATAGCGTGGTGAAAATGAACATACTGCCAAGGTTGTTGTTTATGTTTACCTCCCTGTCATATCGGGTGACCAAAAGAGAGATAGGAAAGTTGCACAATATGCTTATGCAGTTTATTTGGGAAGGGAAGCATCTGAAGGTTGCAAGGGGGACTTTGTACCAAATGTGGACAGAAGGGGGGTTGGGGGTGCCATGCTTGATAAAATATTTTGAAGTGGCGCAATTCCGGGCATTATTAGTGTGGCGGGAGGGGGTGGATATCTTAAACTGGGTTCAAATAGAGTCAGGGGGGGAAGAAGCTAAGGAGAGGAGAGTATGGGATCCGGGAGGCTGGAAGGATAAAGAAGAGAGGGGGAATCCATTTAGGGAGCTTATGTTCCAAGTCTGGAAAACGTGGAGGGGGTTTCTTTTGGATGGGAAAGTGTATTCAAGATATACGTTTATTAGAATGGTTGGTGATCTGGGGATGGGAGGGACTTCTCAGGTATTTAAGAGATGGGGTGGTAAAGGGTTATTGAGGCTAGGACAGCTGTTGCAGACGGGGGGGGGGGATGAAAAGGTTTGAGGAACTTCAGCAGGATTATCGGCTACACAGTAAGGATCAGTATGCCTATGCACAATTGTGGTATTATATGAACGCAAAGGAGGTGAAATCTGATATGGAAAGGAAACCGACACAATTTGAAGAGATGATGGGAAAACAGTGGACACAGAAAGGGGTCATATCAAAAATTTATAAAATGCTTGTACAGAAGGGGAGGTGGCAGCAGCGGTGGGAAGAAGATATTCCGGGAATGTGGGAAGACCAATGATGGGCAGAAATATATGAGAGAACCTATAAGCTGGCCAGGGGAACCCCAATGCTTGAAAGTAGTTTGAAGCTGAGGTTTAGGATGTATTGGATAACAGTGAGGTTACGGGGTTATCTTCCCAGAGGAGTCAAGTGACTGCTGGAAGAAGTGTAGGGAAAGGGGAGAATTACTACACATGATTTGGCAGTGCCCAAAGGTGCAGGGGTATTGGGGCAAGGTGGGCAGGCTCTTTGGGAAGATCACAGGAGTGCAGACAATATTAACACCAGAGATGGTTGTGCTTAATGAGGGGGGGGGGGAGAGAGGTGGAGGGGGATATGACAACCTTCATGGGATATGGAATTATAGCAGTGTGTATGTGTCTTTTGAGATGGTGGAAGAATGTTGAGGTGCCTCCGATGAGGGAGGTAGTGGGAAATAAGATGGAACAATTTTGGGGGCTATGCATGATGGAAGTGTATAGAATGCATCAGGTAGGAAAACACAAAAAGGTGTGGCAATGGTATGACCTGTGGAGGGTAAAGGGAGTGGAGCAAGTATGGAGAAGAGAGGTAGATGAAGAGGGGAAGGAGTGGAAGATGGGTTTGAGGGAGGGTGGGTCTGGCATAAGGTCTGGAAGGGAGGGTAGGTAAGGGAGGGGGGGCGAGAGTCGGAGGAGAGGGGGAGGGGTGGACAATTTTTTAGGAAGAGGTATATAAGGTAAATAGGAGGAAGGAGGGTATAAGGGGGAGGTATGGGAAATGTTTATATGGTTATATGAAATGTTTATCGGAAAGGTATATATGCTTGGATAGGTAAATCAGTAGTGTGAGAAAGTATATAATTCATAAGCACAGTATTATGGTGCAAGATAATAGAGAGAATGATAATCTTGTAATAGTGATGTATATGATGTGGATTAGAGCGTACGTGGAAGTTTGTAAACGAAGGGAGAAGAGTGGATTGGGGGTCACTGTAGAGGTGGAAGTTTAAGTGCATGTATACTGTTGGGAGGAGAGGAGGAGTTGAGCGATGTGTTATGAATACGTTTGTAAATGTTGCAAAACAATAATAAAATATAAATTACAAAAAAAAGGTAAAAATGGACTGTTAAACTTGCCAGCAATGAGTCCTGATCTCAATCCAATTGAGAACCTTTGGAAAGAGCTGAAATCTGCCATTGGTAAAAGGAATCCTGGAAACATTTATGAGCTGGAACAAATCACAGTTGAAGAGTAGGAGAAACTACCAGAAGACAGATGTACAAAACTTTATAGATGGCTACAAGAAACATTTGGAGGCTGTCATTGCTGCCAAGGGTTGTGCAACCAAATATTAGTGAAGGGTGCCATTATTCCTGTTCAGGTCATATTTTGTTTTTTTTTGTCCTCAGAAATTACTACATCTACATTACACAGATATCCTTTTTTGTTGTATACCTTTGAACATATATTTAAATATTTTGATGATATACAGTTGGAATATTTCCAATTATTTTCTAAGATATTGTACACAACATACCTAAAATGTAAGAGTGCCAATAATATTGACCACAGCTGTACTTTTCTCACAGCCCAGGATGCATGTTTACTAAGGTGCACTCCAGTATCATGCAATTGGGCCACCAAATTAACTCAAAGGCCCATGCTAATTTTTAGGGGCATGTGTGTCCATTTACCTGCTGATAGCTCAGTGCTAATGCACAGCACCATGCTAACCAGCACACGGGTGCACTTAGCACCTCCCATTGAGATGGTGTTATGTGCACCCCTGCTAACGGCAAAAGATGCTGTTAGCATGTGCCCAGTTAACTGCAACGTGCTATCAACGCCCACATTGTGTCCTTAACCCACCCATTCTTCACCCAACTACATGCTAAGCGGTTAGCTTAGGACTTTTAGCATAGAGCCCCACTCTTACTGTTAGCAACATGTCCTATGCGTGCAAAACCTCATGCTAACAGCACACTTTAGTATCCATGCCCCTAGATAATGCTAAAACAGCAAACTAAAAAGCCATTATTTCATTTTAATTTCTCACTTTTCCAATTTCAAACTCAGTGTAAGTTACAAATTCAGGGATAGAGGGCTTACAATCTAAGGGTTAGATTTTTTAATATACATAAATACATTAACACACAATAATTTGCATTTAATATGCATTAATGCACTTAACATGAGTTAGGCTCCTTTAAAGATAATGGTCTTGGGTTAAAACACACATGCCAATAAATATACCCCTACGTTTGTGCCTGAGGAAGTGAAGACTGAGGTGTCACAAGGACCAACTGAAGAAGAAGCAAGATCTGGACCTGTTTTTCCTTGTTCTCAGGCCACTGTTCTAACCACTAGGCGTCACTACTCCAGTACAACTTTTTCATCCTCTTAGCATACATTGGATCCATCAACAATATGTGAGAAACTGAGAACCTTAAACTTCTCACACATATGGGGAAATATGGAGCTACTTAACCTAGTTGCTCCAGGTGATGCTAGTGCATGTCCAGTGCTTGTCTGGGCAGATAACCTGGAAGAAGGTGAGCAGTCTTATTACAGGTCAGTCAGTCATCAGCAAAATGTAATCTTGCAGTTTTATGATTTCCAATGATACTACTAGAGTGGCACAGCAGTTATATAAAGGAACCACATCTGATTGCATGTGGCATAACTAAAAGATATCCTGAAGGACTACAAAAGGGGACTGCTACATCTGGAGAGAGATCTGCAATAGTGACTATATACTTCTGGGATTTTTTTCTGAAGGGAATTCTTTGGATTACAGCTGATTAATCTGTGAACCCAGTGTATTTGTTAAATCAGTTAGGGCCTAGTAGCAGCAGTTTAAGTTTAAATTTAACACACAGAAGAGAGCTTTCTCGTTAAATTTACAAACCAGCAGAGAGCTTGTAGTTTAAATTTAATACTCACTCAGGGCCTAGTAGCAGCAAAGTGCTTTTAGTTTAAATTTAAAAAACAGAAGAGAGCTTTCTGGTTAAATTTAGAACCCAGCAGAGCGTTTCTAGTTTAAATTTCATACTAAGTCAGAGCCTAGCAGCAGCAAAGAGCTTTAATTTAAATCAAATCAGAATATAACTTAGCATAAAAGGCAAAACAGGGTCAGTATTCTTTGAGCACTAAATAAATTCTTCTAGAGACCTTTACAAAGAGGCCTTTTACCTAGGGGGCAAGAGACCTGTGAAACCTTTTATCCAAATCAGTCATATATTAAGGACCTACGATTCATTAAGCTTCAGGTGAACAAGGTATATTAAACATATTAGGTACACTTTTATTAGTATAAGTATCCACAGCAACCCTTAGTAAGTAAAGACCTTAAAGATTTAAACACAAGCTTTAAACTAAGATGCAGACAGCAGTCCAGCAGCGAGATGGGGGCTTTCCAGTCTTTTGCATTGCGTGTCACATGTATGATTTTCTCCCAGTTGGTGAAAGGTCTTAGGTGTGCACTAGGTGCAAGGAGCTCTTTGCTCTCAGAGAACGAGTCTATTCTCTAGAGGCTAGAGTAGCAGACTTGGAAGACATAAGAAAGACAGAGAGGTACATAGACGAGACCTACAGGGATATAGTCCTGAAGTCCCACCTCCAGTCTGGCAGCATCCCTGTTGCCATGGAGGAGAGAGGTCACGTGACAGGAGAGCATCACCCTGGTGTGGCAGGAAGTGATCCTGTAACTAGGACCTGTCCTCCAGGTGATGTAAAACCCTCTCGCACCGAGGAAGTTTATCCAGGGCCATGTGCTCATGAGGGAAGGGTTAGGACAGCCGTTATAGTTGGTGATTTCATCATTAGGCATGTAGATAGCTGGGTGGCTGGTGGGTGTGAGGATCGCCTGGTAACATGCCTGCCTGGTGCGAAGGTAGCGGACCTCACGCGCCACCTATATAAGGTCTTAGATATTGCTGGGAAGGAGTCTGCTGTCTTGGTACATGGTACCAATGACATAGGAAAATGTGGTAGGGAGGTTCTGGAGGCTAAATTTAGGCTTTTAGGTAGGAAGTTGAAATCCAGAACTTCAGGGTAGCTTTCTCCGAAATGCTTCCCGTTCCATGTGCAGGACCCAAAAGGCAGGCAGAGCTCCGGAGTCTCAATGCATGGATGAGACAGTGGTGCAAGGATTAGGGTTTTGGATTTGTTAGGAACTGGGGAACATTCTGTGGAAAGGAGGGGCTCTTCCGAAGGGATGGGCTTCACCTTAACCGGGATGGAACCAGGCTGCTGGCATTAACCTTTAAAAAGGAGATAGAGCAGTCTTTAAACAGTTGCCCAAGAGCGCATGGTTCAGAAGAATGTATCCTTGAAAGATACTACCAAAAGCAGAGACGTTCCAAAAAAGAGCAAAGTAGCCCAAATGCCCTTGAGTATGGAGCAGACAGAGCTTAAAGATTCCAAATTATGCATGCCTACCAATAGCCAGATTAATATGAATGAAATGCAGTCTCTAAAATGCTTGTATGCAAATGCTAGAAGTCTAAAAAATAAGATGGGAGAGTTAGAATATATAGCACTAAATGAGAGGTTAGATATGATTGGAATCTAAGAGACATAGTGTAAGGAGGACAACCAGTGGGACACTGTGATACCTGGGTACAAACTATATCGTAATGACAGAGCTGATCAAATTGATGGAGGATTGCGCTCTATGTTAGAGAGGGCATTGAGTCAGAAAGGATTAAAGTTTTGCAGGAAACAAAATCTGCTGTAGAATCTCTATGGATTGAAATTCCATGTAAAAAGGGGAAGGCGATGGCAGTGCGGATGTACTATCGACCGCCTGGCCAGAATGAACAAATGGATGATGAAATGCTCAAAGAAATCAGGGAAGCTAACAAAAGTTACAGAACGGTAATAATAATGGATGATTTCAATTACCCCGGTATCGACTGGGTCAGTGTCATGGCAGGACATGCTAGGGAGCTAAAGTTCCTAGATGAAATAAATGACTGCTGCTTAGAGCAGCTGGTTCATGAACCGACAGAGGGGAAGCCGTATTGGACCTAGTCCTTAGTGGAACACCAGATCTGATGCAAGAGATAAGGGTGTTGGGGCCACTTGTCAATAGTGATCATAGCATGATCGCATTTGATTTAATTAGTGGAGGAGGGATTGTAAGGAAATCCACGGTCCTACCTTTTAACTTTTGAAAGGGAGACTATGATAAAATGATTAAAATAGTTAGAAAAAACTAAAAGGAGCAGTTGCAAAGGTTAAAGACTTACATCAAGCTTGGGTGTTGTTGAAAAATACTATCTTGGAAGCCCAGACCAGCTGTATTCCACGCTTTAAGAAAAGTGGAAGTCCAAAAAACTGCCAGCATGGTTTAAAGGTGAGGTCAGAGAGGCTGTTGTTGCCAAAAAAGCATCTTTCAGGAAATGGAAAAAAGAGCCAAATGACGAAAACTGGAAACAGCACAATTAAGAGAGTGTTATAGTAAACTGTATCAAAGCGAGTTGCAACAGGGACAGGAGGGGATCAAGAGCTATTTGAAGGTAGGCAAAGGGAGAATTTGAGAAGAAGCTTGCTGCGGAAGCAAAAACGCATAATAAAGACTTTTTCAAGTACATTCATAGCAAAAAACCTGTAAGAGAGTCAGTTGGTCCATTAGATGATAGAGGGGTTAAAGGGGCACTAAGAGGCGACATGGCTATAGTGGAGAGAATGAATGAATTCTTTGCTTCGGTCTTTACTGAGGAAGATGTAGGGATATTACCCATGACTGAAGTGGTATTTAAAGTTGCGGAAGAATTGAAGGAAATATCAATACATCGGGAAGATGTTTTACAATTATTTGATAAACTGAAGAGTAGCAAATCACCTGGACCGGATGGTATACATCCAAGTGTGTTGAAAGACCTGAAATAAGAGATTGCAGACCTGCTATTAGTAAACTATGAACTATCATTAAAATCATCTGTAATACCTGAATATTGGAGGATGGCCAACGTAATGCCAATTTTTAAAAAGGCTTCCAGGGGTGATCCAGGAAACTACAGACCAGTGAGCCTTATGTCAGTACCGGAAAAAATGGTAGAAACCATAATAAAGAGCAAAATTGCTGAACATGTAGATAGTCATGGCTTAATGGGAGACAGCCAACATGGCTTTAGACAAGGAAGATCTTGTCTTACTAATCTGTTATGTTTTTTTGAAGGTGTGAATAAACAGGTAGACTGAGGTGAGTCAGTTGATATAGTGTATTTGAACTTTCAGAAAGCCTTTGACAAGGTCCCTCATCCAGAGACTTTTGGCAAAACTAAAAAGTCATGGGATAGGAGGCAGTGTACTATTGTGGATCAGGAACTGGTTAAAAGATAGAAAGCAGATGGTAGGGCTAAATGGCCAATTTTCCCAATGGAGAAAGGTGAATAGTGGTGTAACCCAGGGATCTGTGCTGGGTCTGCTGCTTTTTGACATATTCATAAATGACCTGGAAAAGGGAATAATGAGTGAAGTTATCAAATTTGCAGATGAGACAAAACTATTTAAATTTGTTAAAACCCATGAGGATTGTGGAAAATTGCAAGAGGATCTTGATAAATTGGAAGATTGGGCATCAAAATGGCAGATGAAATTTAATGTGGACAAGTGCAAAGTTATGCACCTAGCGAAGACAACCCAAACTATGGTTACACGATGCAAGGTTCCACATTAGGAACCACCACCCAGGAAAAGATTTAGGCGTCATTGTGGTAACATGTTAAAACCCTCCGCCCAGTGTGCAGTGGCAGCCACGAGAGCAAATAGAATGCTAGGTATCATAAGGAAAGGAATGGAAAATAAAACAAAGGATATTATAATGCCTCTGTATCGTTCCATGGTGCGACTGCACCTTGAATATTGTGTGCAATTCTGGTTGCCGTATCTTAAAAAGGATATAACGTTATTAGAAAAGCTTCAGAGAAGAGCCACCAAATGGTAAAGGGGATGGAAGGATACCCCTATGAAGAAAGGCTAAAAAGGTTAGGGCTCTTTAACCTGGAAAAGAGACAGCTGAGGGGAGGCTAAAAAGGTTTGGGCTCTTTAACCTGGAAAAGAGACAACTGAGGGGAGATATGATAGAAGTCTATAAATTAATGAACGGAGTGGAACAGGTAAACGTAGATCGATTGTTTACATCATCAGAATATAGAAAGACTAGGGCACATGCAATGAAGCTAAAGGGTAAACTACAGTAAGAGAAAATATTTTTCCACTGAATGTGTAATCAAACTCTGGAATTTGTTACCGGAGGATGTAGCAAAAGCTGTTAATGTAGCTGGGTTTAAAAAAGGTTTGGACAAGTTCCTGGAGGAAAGGTCCATAAACAGTTATTAAAAAGGGACCCAGGATATCACTGCTTGACCCAATACAAGCATTGTGGAACCTGTGTCTTTTGGGGAAACTGCTAGGTACGTATGACCTAGATTGGCCACTGTTGGAAACAGGATACTGGGCTTGATGGACCTTGGTCTGACCCAGTATGACATATCTTATGTTCTTATGTTTATGTTCGTATTTTTTACAATGACCAGTAGCCTTATTAAAGGAGCAGGAAGAGTAAGAGTCAGCACTCACTCTCCTGTGTCCATATTTTTGTACATGCTGTGGTTGTCTACATGTGTGACAATGACATTTGGTATCCCTATATAGAGCTGATAAAACAGGAGATGAGACAGCCTTTCTATCAAATAGTCCACTTGTGTAATGTGGATGTTGTTTGGGATGTTCAAGTTTCTAAGTACCAACCTCATTATGTATAGTGGCTGGGCTTATGTGGAGTTCTGTAAAGTTGAGGTTATAGAAATAGAATCCTATATGGAGTAGATGAGGTTCCCTTTCCCATTCTCTCTTCCTTTGTTGTCCTGTGTTGATATTGTCTGGGCATGAAAGCGGTGCAGGGTTCGATTGTGACAGCAATTTTCTTTATGGCAGCGATTTTCAGTGCTGCTATATGGATAACACTGCATTCTATCTGCATAACTTAGGACAGAAAAAAAGCTGGATAATCCTGAGGCTGGCTGCATTGCCTAGATCAGCGATGGCGAACCTATGGCACGCGTGCCAGCTGTGGCACGCGAAGGCCTTGCAGCTGGCACGCGGGCCATAGGTCCGCAAAAAAAAGAAAAAGCTGTCTCTGACTGCGGACGCGACAAGGGCAGAATGCAGCGTCCCGCGGGGCCCCCTCCGCCCGCTAAGCCCCTCTGCAAGAGCTTTCAGATTCGCGAGGGAGAGCGTCTCCCTCGCGTCTCTGTTAAGCCCGCAGGGGCTAATGGGAAATTTCCCATCAGCCCCTTTAGACGCGAGGGACTGCTGGGAAATTTCCCATTAGCCCCTGCGGGCTTAACAGAGACGCGAGGGAGACGCACTCCCTCGCGAATCTGAAAGCCCTTGCAGAGGGGCTTAGCGGGCGGAGGGGGCCCCGCGGGACATTGCACTCTGCCGCGGCAGCAGCCAGAGCCTGCTTTTTTTTTTTTTAAATTTGCCGGGGGGGGGGGGGGGTTAGGACTGCTAATGGTTAGGGGGGGGGTTAGGACTGCTAATGGGCAGGAGGAGGAGGGGGGGGTTAGGACTGCTAATGGGCAGGAGGGGGGGTTAGGACTGCTAATGGGCAGGAGGGGGGGGGTTAGGACTGCTAATGGGCAGGAGGGGGGTTAGGACTGCTAATGGGCAGGGGGGGTTAGGACTGCTAATGGGCAGGAGGAGGGGGGGGTTAGGACTGCTAATGGGCAGGAGGGGGGGTGTTAGGACTGCTAATGGGCAGGGGGGGTTAGGACTGCTAATGGGCAGGAGGGGGGGGGTTAGGACTGCTAATGGGCAGGAGGGGGGGTTAGGACTGCTAATGGGCAGGAGGAGGGGGGGTTAGGACTGCTAATGGGCAGGAGGAGGAGGGGGGTTAGGACAGCTAATGGGCAGGAGGGGGGGGGGTTTTGGACGGCAAATGGGCGGGAGGGGGGGTGTTAGGACTGCGAATGGGCAGGAGGGGGGGGGTTAGGACTGCTAATGGGCAGGAGGAGGGGGGGGTTAGGACTGCTAATGGGCAGGCGGGGGGGTGTTAGGACTGCTAATGGGCAGGGGGGGGTTAGGACTGCTAATGGGCAGGAGGGGGGGTTAGGACTGCTAATGGGCAGGAGGGGGGGTGTTAGGACTGCTAATGGGCGGGCGGGCGGGGGGGGTAGGACTGCTAATGGGCTGGGGGGGTAGGACTGCTAATGGGCTGTGGGCTGATGGGGGCTGTCTGGAAATGGGGTGATGGGGGTTTAGGGCTGGAAGTGAGTTGATGGGGGGGGCTAGGACTGGTATTGGGTTGGGGGGTTGCTAGGACTGGAAATGGGCTGATGCAGGGACTAGAAGGGAATGGATGCTGGGTGAGGCTGGAACTAGAAGGGAGCTGATGTTGGGGGAGGATTAGAATGGGATGGGGCTGGGAGAGTAAAATGGAGAGGGGAAAAATATTTTGTGTGGGAGGGATAAAAAATCTACAATTGGCCGGGTATTGGGAGAGTAAGTGGGGATTGAGGATGGAGGGGTAAAATTTGAGTGGATGAAATAGGAATGAGGAAAGAGCAAAAGGAGAAAGATTAGTATGTTAAAGCAGATGTAGAGAGAGAATGGAAAAAAAAACTAGAAGAGAGAAGAAAGGACAAATGGACAGCAGATGATGGAGAGTTAGCAGAAAACATGAAGAAACCAGAAGAAAGTGGCTGGAGCAATTGCAACTGTGTAACTGAGCTGAGGTATTCTGTTTATGTAATTCCTTTTTGACATTGCCACTTGTTCTCTTTCCCCAGTAGGTCATGTATTGTTATTGTCTGAAATGTATTGGTTTAATATTTGCAGTGTTGCCTTTTGATAGGTATGGTGTGGTGCTTTGTGAGTCCTGGTAGTGCTGTTAGGATACGGCGGGTTTGCTATTGGTTCTAAATGGGCAGTGTTTGTAGTAGTTCCTAATGTGCCTGGCGGTTGGCACTGGATTATAGTAATGTAGAAATCTTTTAGTCTGTCTTTATCCATACACTCATTAAGAGACATGTTTACTAAAAGTTAGTGTATGTTAGCATTATGCAAATATTTATGCAAATTGACGTGCTGGCACTTTGAGGAAATTCTTTGGTTTTGTGCGGCAGTTTGGGCACTCGGGCTCAAAAAGGTTAGCCATCACTGGCCTAGATTATCAATGCCGGCCACTGTCTGGAAACTGGCACTCAATAATTGGGGGGAGGAGATATTCAAATTCATTTACATGGTTGGCAATATCAGGGGTTAATTTTCAGCAGTGATGGCTAGCCACATTAGCAGAGCTAGCTGCCACTGCTGAATATCCCCTCATGGTTTTTATTTAGCCGAGGCAACCAGGGGCGGCTCAAGGCAATCTTCTGCCTGAGGCAAGGGATGAGATGGTGCCGCCTCCCCCCCCCCCCGAGGCGGGGGGGAGCTTTCTCAAAACTGTGGTCAACTAATTAAAAAAGTCAATTAGATAATGTGGAAAAAATAAAAAGATGTCCGCACACCACGGAACTAAAAGAGAGAGCGAGAACCACTGCACAGTTTATAACATCAAATTTTAACTCATTTTTATGTTGTTGTTATAAACTATGTTATGGTTGTTGCTTTTTCTTTTTGAACATATGTTTTGCATTCACAGAACCCCCTCTCTCAACAGCAGGTGCAGAGCAGAACTAGAACATCCACCCACAAAACTCAATATCTAATTTAAAAAAAAATCTGATTATGGCCATCTCAACAACAAACATTTTCCTGGACCAGGCATAATGTTTATGAATAGGAGTAGAGGAATAGCCTAATAGTTAGGGCACTGGCTTAGGAACCAAGGGCCCAATTTTTGATAAGCAACTACACGGTTTAAAGCCCATGTCCATAGCTCATTATGCCTTGTTTATTGTTGTGAGGGTAGAAGGCTAATTGAGGATGCTGAACTCAATGCAAATCATATTGAAAATGTGTCTTTTATGTATTCCATGACTCAGAAGGAAAGCAAAAAATGAAGGGAAAAAATGATCAGCAAAATTTCTAGTTTCCATAGTAACTAAAATAATAATATTTATTAAAATATCAGAACACTCAGTTTGATTTTTCTTAATTCTTAGAACCCTGATATAAAATGTACAGTGCACACCTGAGCTTGTTTAGGGGTAAGGGCATTTCATTTTAAAAACTGCTGCAACTAGATAAATTAAAAATTTAAAAAAAATACCTGTTGTCCTGTTGGAGACTGGCAGCTGCCAAAGGTAGCTGGATTTGTTTTTTTTTTTTTTTTAACCTTGGGTTTTCCGGTGGCTGCGGGAGCTGCCATGTGCAGCTACGGCTGTTTTGGTGGTTTTGGAGGAGCAGCGCTAGGCTGAAAGAAATAGCCTCGAGTGAGTCGTGCTCCCGTGGCCATCAATGGGCCTTGCTCTGAGTGTGACCGGAGGCAGCGATGGGCAGCAGGAGCACTTTGACTACTCCCGATCTGGCAGGGAGAGAGAGGAGGCATGGCTGCTAGCAGCAAGAGGCTCGCAATCCTCACAGCTCCCATCGGAGATACTGTGGGATCGGGGAGAGGGCGGCAGAAGCAGCACCGGGTGAGTTTGGGTCAGGCGTTGATTGTGGCCAGAGGGCAGGAGGACAGGTGCTGTCTGTCAGCATCGGGTCTGCTCGTGCTTCTGGGGCCAGCAGACAGCATCGGGGGGACTGGGATTGGAGAAAGCAGGCAGGCCAGCTTTACGGGCCTACGTGCAGCAAGCTTAAATACGGCGCCAATCGGGCACGCCCGCGCCTTGCGGGCCCGCGCCTGAGGGCCTCGCCAGACGTGGACCGTGAAAACAAACCAGCAGCTTTACCTCTAAGAGCACCTTCTGCCGCAGCTCGCCTGAGACCAGACACAGAAGTAGCAGCTCGCTCAAACCACGTGCTCACACAAAAGGAGCCTCTATGGTCCAGGATCTTCAGCTGAGTCCCACAGCAAGTATATTCTTTTCAGACGTGACTCAACAAACTCTTCTTAAACAGCCTAATTATTTGATTTATACTATATTATCATAACTCATTGCATTCGCTTAACTTTATGTTACTTAGATCCACCATTACCAACAGTCACACGCTTGATATGAATATATTTATTACTGTTGCCAGTAGCATGTCCACAATTTATTACTGTCGCCAGTAGCACTCACTTTATTACCGTTGCATTCAATTATTAATGATGCCAGTAACACTCAGTTATCATTGTTGCATCTCGATTTTTACTGTTGTCAGTAGCATTTAATTATCAGCATTGTATTCAACCATTACTGTGGTCAGTAGCAATCATTTATTACTGTTGCCAGTAGCTCTCAGTCACTTTAATGCTAAGCTAGCCAATTTATGTAGTAGTGAATTCAAGTCCACAGGTGCATGCCAGCCTCCTATAAATTAAGATATCTTATCCAAATATTTTAGTCACATTACTGCTCAGCTATTCCATACCATTGAATCACCCCTGTGAGTTGATCACATCTCAACTGAGACCAATATTCCCCCAAAATGTATGCACTCATACCACTGTCTATTTTCTTTCTCACCTTTGGACTCCCTAGTCAGGCATTTAATACATATACTAAACATATCCCAATCCGTTACAGTAACAATAGGAGATGGTCAGAGAAAGTCCACCAAACTGCTCATAACACCTCCAACACTCCATATCAGCACCTACTATATATTCCCTTACAAAACATCAAAAAAAACCACTCGGACAAACATCAGCAACATCATCTACTAAAATGCGCGCTTATAAACGCGAGATCTACACGCCAAAAATGGCCAGCAATCTCCGACCTTATAACATTCCACGACCTTGACATATTAATGATCACAGAGACATGGTTGTCAGACTGTGATAACGCGATCATCAATCAAATGACCCCAGCCGGCTTCTCACCATATACTTGTCACAGAACAAAACAAAAAGGAGGAGGGGTACTCATCCTCGCAAAAGCAGAACTGAAATTCAAACTAAACGACGCATCTACCTCAGCGCACCTTGACACTATTACGATATCAAATGACCAATGCACAATCAATGCACTCTACAGAGCCCCAACATCTTCTTCTGATGACCTACCAGCAATCATCAAGCTTGCATGCAACTCGAACAATCCTCGATCATCAAACTGGCTAATAGGAGACTTCAACCTCCCCTCCTTACCTGAAGCACAAGCAAGAACCTTCCTTGAAGCTTTACATGACCTGGACTACAAGCAAATAGTACACTCCCCTACGCATGCTAAGGGTGGTATCCTTGACCTTATCTTTGCCCCTCAATATATAGCTGACACCAATCCTCAGCTGTTGACTGCTATATCCCCAGTACCTTGGTCTGACCATAATCTCCTCAACTTCCACATACCAATTACATACCACCATAAGACCAGTGACAGGGCCAGCACCCCCAACCCCGGAATACTAACAACACGATTTCGTCCACTCGACAAGGAAGATGTACTTATCAAGCTACTGCCACGCCTCGATGTTCCTATCCTTGACCCTGATGAACTTGTAGTGAATTGGAACAACAGTATCAAAGCTATAGCCTGTATCCCATCCACCAACAAGGTACCCAGGAAACGTGCGCACGCCCCCTGGTACAATACTGACCTTCGAGCTTCCCTCTTACAACTACGTAAACTTGAAAGACGATGGCGCAGGAATCAGACTACAGTAGCCTATCACAACTATAACTCACATCTAGCTCTACACAGAGAGACAATAAGTGAAAAAAGGAAACAACATCACTCAACCATTCTAAAACGGTCTTTGAATAGGACACATGACCTATTTAATATAGTAAAATCACTAACAGGGGACCCAGCACCAGTAAGCCCACTCATGCCTCAACCACAGGATTACTCGAACTACCTGCAATCAAAAATGATTCAATCTAACATGGTTCCATCCACCTGTAACCCAACCATTGCAACAAGTACACCAAAGCCTACCCTACTACTCAATTTCTCTGCAGTATCC
The DNA here is from genome assembly GCA_033557465.1 of Ichthyophis bannanicus. Lineage (NCBI taxonomy): Eukaryota > Metazoa > Chordata > Amphibia > Gymnophiona > Ichthyophiidae > Ichthyophis > Ichthyophis bannanicus. The sequence goes on along the minus strand of CM066043.1, from coordinate 144,948,577 downwards.
ACTAAAGAAATTGAACACACCATTACCTCCATTAATCTCACCACGGCCCCAAATGACCCTTGCCCAGCAAGCTGGATAAAGGAACTTCGACATGAACTAAGCCACTCATTATGCAACATAACCAACCAATCACTACTAAGAGGCGTCTTCCCACAAAGCTTAAAACACACATCAATCAGGCCCCTACTAAAAAACAGTCGCCTTGATACATCCAAAGTTGAATCCTACAGACCCATATCAAGTATTCCCCTGCTTGCTAAGATCATCGAGAAAATAGTCCAGCGACAGATCCAGCAACACGTTGACACTGAGTCACCTCTCGACCCAGCTCAACATGGCTTCAGAGAATCGCATGGGGTAGACACCATCCTAACTACCCTCTTCGACAAACTAATCACAGGAATTGATAATATACACCAAGGCTTCATCCTCATCTTTCTCGACATTGCAGCCGCCTTCGATTCTGTGAACCATAAGATACTATTACAACGTCTCCAAGAAAAAGGGTTACAGGATACTGCACTACAATGGTGTGAATCATACTTAACTAATAGATGGCAGCAAGTAAAAACAGGCAACACTTCCTCCGAGCCTTTCCTACAGAAGCAGGGAGTACCCCAGGGATCATCCCTGTCTGCTTTACTATTTAACATTTATATGCAGCCTATCTGTTCCCTGATCCGCTCCCTAAATGTAGAATGCCTGGTGTATGCCGACGACATACTACTATACATTCCATTCACTATTGAGCAGCCCGATTTCTCCCCTATCATCAGATGTTTTGATGCAGTTGCTGAATGGCTCCTCACTCAAAACCTGAGGATCAATCATAGCAAGACTGATGTCCTCTTTATCACTAGGAACCAGAAATTCGTCACACCTCCATACCTGCAAGTTAAAAATGCTGAACTCAAAACAAGAGACACAATCCGATATCTAGGAATTACCCTAGATCGGCGTCTGGACATGACAACCCACGTAAAGACCGTTGCAAGATCAGTTTACCACAAGATACGAACCCTCCGCCTCCTCCGCCCACTACTCGATTTTTCGGACTATCGAACAATATTTCAGGCCCTAGTAATCCCACACCTTGACTTTGCAAACATCATCCTCCATGGCCTCCCACAGGCAACCCTCAGCCCGCTTCGGCTGGCCATGAACTCAGCTGCTAGGGTTCTAACAGGTGTATCAAAATTGGGACATATAACACCAGTAATGAAGGAGTTACACTGGCTACCACTACAAGCCCGAATCCAATACAAGGTACTAGTCATGACTTTCAAGGCACTGAACAACCAGTCTCCCACACCTATCAGCAATCTGATTAACAATATCCCTGAGAACAGAATAAGACGACCTGCACTACTCAACATGTTAATAGTACCCAAATTTACCACAAGGTGCACAAAAACAACTACCAATAGAGCTTTCTCGATTTATGCTCCGACAGCCTGGAATGAACTTCCCACCTGGATTCGATCCATACCAAGCCTCACCACATTCAGAAAAGAAATAAAACACCATCTGTTTCAAATCTACTATCCTGAAACCAGTCCTGAAAAACACAAGACACAAGCATTCAGCCCTTGCTCTAACTATCCCAACGCCCTAACCCAACATGAAAATGGTTAGCCGCCCCTCCCCCTATAGCTGTATCCTGTTCCCCAGCCGACCTAGCTACGATCATATGAAGAGCTTAAATATTCAGTTGTATATAACTCTGTGTAAATTTTACGTGTATATATCTTATAAATAGTTTCCCCGTTATTCTCCCATTATAACTTTACCCCTGTTCTATGTAAGCACATTGTGTTATGTAAAAACATTGTTGCATTGTTCAGTTGTAATGTAAACCGCACTGATCTTAATAGCGCGGTATATAAGAAAAATAAATAAATAAATAAAATAAAATAAATAAAATAGTTCTTGGAAACAGAGGCAAAGCCAGCCTTAACCAGTGGCCGCGGAGGCTTTTTTTTCAATGCCGGAAGAGAGATCGGTCTGTTGGAGCACTAAAGGGGGGCTGCGTTGGGGGTTCTGTGATAGAAGTGAGGGTGGCCAGTTTGTGGGAAAAGAGAGGCAGGCCAGAAAACAGCAGCTGATTTGTCCGCCGGCGGCACTGCAGCTGTGTTTTCATTTTAGATTTTGCTGCCTCTGGCCTGCCTTTGTCTTCCCACATGGGAAGGCAGAGACGGCAAAATCTAAAATGAAAACACAGCCAGAGTGCCGCCCCCAGCAAACTGCCCCCTGAGGCCACCACCTCAGTCGGCCTAATGATAGAACCGCCCCTGGAGGCAACTATTGTTTAAAAAATGCTGACTGTCATGGCTGAATATTGGCCCATTAACGCTGTGAGTATCAGAAAGGTGTGCTTTGCAATTTGAGCTGTCAGTTGGACACTTTTATGGGCAGGAGAGTTTTCCATCAATTAAGGAAAAACATAGAATGCATTTTTAATGTTTTTATATTTGTGCTTTGCAGTTGAATTTTTCACTGCTGTTTCCTAAATACCCTGGCAACATAAATGTTTGAAAGAAAATTTAAAAGAGGCACGAAGGCAGTAGAAAAGTGGGCAGGTGTTTTTGACTTCATGCCTTTAGTAGTGCTGATGCAAGTCCATAAACATTCCTTGTGCATTTTCCTTGCCCAGTTCCACTTGTTGCTGACATCAGCAGAAAAGTGTTGCATGATCAAATATGGAAAATAAACCACATGTATATTGTAATGAAGCCAATAACATAGTAGGTTCCAGAGAGCAGGAGTAAGATTGAAAAACTCTGTGTAAAAGGAATTGGAATTGCTGAGAAATGCAGGACCTCCCAGCAAACTTAGGATAAAACTATTTTTATTTGCCTGAGCCAGTAAATATAATTTGGGCAAACATTTCTCCAAGTCTGTAACAGCCAAATTAATCCCTAGGTGAATTTAAACTGTATGAACTCCTCTGGCACGGAGAAAGTGGGAATTTATTTCAAATTGCTATGCTTTTAATCAAGCCTCGGTATAGGCTCCTTCTCTTTAATAGGAAAATCAACAGAATGATTTACAGTCTAGCACATTTCTTAAATTTATTGACTGATATAATTTAGGTCTTAAACTTTTTATTGCTTGTCAGAAATGCTGACTGATATTACTTCAGTGTCTTCAGTAGAAACATACTAAAGACAAAATAACACTGCATTCTAGTCACCTTCTTCCCACAAAATTAACTTTTCCCTGGTTCTACCAAGATCTTTTATTAATAACTACTGCTTGTACAGCTTTATACAATAGGCATCCCGTCATGAGGCTGATGAACTAGACTGCAGTGTTTTTGCAGAAGGAGAATTTGTATGAAAACATGTGCAAAATGCAAGAAATAATGCTTTGTGCATTTTCCAACTAAAAAATCCCTTCTGTGAAGAAACTAGTGAATTTTGGGCTCTCTGTATTGTAAATTTTCTGCTGCGTTCAAAAGCTCATGAATTATGAGATGCTGTGATGGAGAGGTCTACAAAGTAGCTCATCATTTATATAGTTTTGAAAACTGTTAAGTGAAAATGTGTTTGCATGCCAGTTTTTGCAGAAAAGAATCTCAAGCAGCTAGTTTTTTTGGTCTTTTCCATGCAATATTTCTTGTGAAAGCTGGCTATAGAATTCATTTGTATCTATAGCACATTTTTAAAAAAATGGGCTGCTTATCCCACACTTAGTAGAAAGGGTTATCAAAATGTTGTGAATTCTAAATTATTAGCTCTTTCCTTAAAATTGTAAACAGAAACCTTTCCAAATTTTATTTGTATTCTTTATTCATTAATTTTCGATATTACAACTTCAAGGAAACATCCTAAGAAGAAAAAAAGGAATTAGATTAAAAAAAAGGAAAAACCAATTTATAGTTAATAGGACAATTCAAAACAATTCCCTACCATCCTTCAAAATTCAGATATCCAAGAGATCAAAGAAGACAAGTAAAGGAAATAAGCATTTACCATTTTTAAAGTAATAATCGTAGAAAAAAATATTACCAATCTGCTGGATTACAACAGTTCTTATCACCTCCCTCTAGGAAGATACAGCATTATCTAAAGAGGCCCCAGTTGGCCCTCCATCATTAACTTATTACTGCTAGGGGTCAAGCTGCCAAATAACTCCCTGTGTTGGACAACATACACTGTGAAGGAGTCCATCGACAGGTGCAGCTGGAGGAGCAGGGTAAAATCTCATTATACCTTTCCATGTCATCCTGCTAGACCAGTCCAGACAAGTGGATTGTATTCCCCTAACAGCAGATTGGTGGAGACAAAGAATCAATGAAAAACCCAGGTTTCAGTGACATCGCTGCTATGCCTCTATTCACCACAGCCACCAGAGTTCTCCTCAGTATTTCTTTGTCTTCAGCAGATGGTAGATGGATTTTCTCCTCTCTGAAGCAAATCTGAGGATTGAGAGGAAAAGATTGATTAAACATGTGAATGACAACCTTGAATACGACTCTCTCACTTGAGCACGATGTGGGAGGCTCCATTAGACTGCAGTCTTTTCAGTAGCCATATGAGGAGGGAAAATTGGTTCAGCTCCACGCTCTTATCATGATAAGAGTCTGTTCAGCAGCCACAAAATTGGAAAGACCTGGAAGAGTGCAGCAACCTCACACAGCCTCAATGCTCTCTCCCTCCTCCTCTGTTACCCCCTGCGCTCTCCTGAAGATTGCAGAAGGCTCTCAGAGGGATCTGCCTGTCAGCCACCTTAAATGCAGTGCTACAAAAGCCAGTGAAACAGTATCGTGGAAGTAGAGCTGAGCCCAGCATGGATCCTCTGCCTGGGGCTCTCAGGGGTTGAGTACCAAGGTTTGACCTCATCATTGTCCTTGTTAGGGGCTCCCGATCCTGTCTGTGTGGGACACAATTCGGAGTAGATTGCTAACGACCATTGGCACAGTGTGCAGTTTTCCTGCCGTTTTCTGCTATGTTAGTAACATTTTCTCCTATTGTGCGCCTGGCGGTCACACAGTCTGTACATGTGTTCCACCCAAGCAGCTCCAACATGTATTCCAACCTTAATGCCTGTAAAGAGCATTGCAGTAAAAGTGCAGTTAACGCATGCCGCCATAAAAGTGCAGACAACGTGCACCACAGTAAGAGCACAGTTAATGTGCGCCTCCAGGCTGCCACAGTCTTAGCGTGCGCTGTTGTGATACTTGCCTTAACTATGTCTTCTCCCAGGAAATGTTGTTTGACCTTAGTCATAGTAACATAGTAACATAGTAAATGATGGCAGATAAAGACCAGCATGGTCCACCTAGTCTGCCCAGCAAGATGGCAAGAGTAGGTGCACCTGTCACTCTGTGCAGGCCACCCCTCCCCATGTCTTTGTTTAGGGGTAAACCCACCACTCCATGTAGGACACCCCTATTTGTTGAGACGTTATATGGTTCAGAAGTTAGATGGTACCGTTTATTTTGTTTTTATCCTATTGCTGTAAAGGGATCCACTGTGTTTGTCCCATGCTGTTTTGAATTCTGTCACCGTGTTTGCCCCCACCACTTCCTTCAGGAGGGCATTCCAAGCATCCACCACCCTTCCAGTGAAAAAATATTTCCTGATATTGCCTTTCAATTTACCACCTTGCAGCTTCATGTTATGCTCTCTAGTTTTACAGCTTCCCCATCTTTGGAAGAGGTTTGTTTGTTCATCATTTCTCTTTAAGTATTTAAAGGTCTGAATCATATCTCCCCTGTCCCTCCTCTCCTCCAAAGTGTACATATTTAGGTCTTCAAGTCTCTTCTCATAAGGCTTCTGACGCAGGCTCCAAATCATTTTGATCGCTTTCCTCTGAACAGTTTCCAGTCTTTTTACATCTTTTGCAAGATATGGTCTCAAGTGAGGTGCCTCATCTCTGGATTCTGGACTATGCTCTTCTGGCATGGCAGTTTGAGTCATCCCTGGAAAGACTGCTCCCCCTCTTTCAGCCGGGCGATGCAATTAGTTCGGCCTTGCTTGCCTCAGATCAGGAAGTAATGGATGGTGCTATGGGTAAAGATATCCAGCCAGCTGGAGGTTCTGGTAACTGTGTTTTGAGCCACTCATCATCCTCTGGGGGGGTCTATCGTGGCTGTTCCCCCTGATGTTGGGGGGTCTTTTCCGAGAGGAGAGCTTCCAGACTCTGGATTGTCCTCCCCAGAATTCTTTCTTCTTTGCAGTCGGCCTGGTCCTTCTGGCATGGAAATTCAGACCCAGCGACCTCTGGCTGCCCCTGGGAGCAGTCTCATGTGGGGCAGGTGGAGAACTGAAGCCCTGTTCATTTGCCCTTTGGCTTAGTGTCCTTCGCATAGGGTGCCTCCCTGGAGATGGGAAACAGCTGGGAGCTGTCTGAGATTTTGACTAGTACTTGAATTCAGATGGCTTGGTGTATTGGGCTCTGTCGTGGATGAAAAAGTACTTTCACCTTTAGAAGATTGTGAGGAAGCTGGAGTGATCTGTCTATTCCGGAAGGAGGAGCTGGCAGCATTGATTGCCAGGATCTCACCCGCCTTGAACTTGATGGATGCTTCTGGCACGGAGCAGGAGCTGAAGGCAAACTCGCTCCTTCAAGGGATGCACAAATCCACTATGGTCTTCCCGTTCCCAGATATGATCTGGTCTGAGTGGGACTCTCCCGACTCCCTGCCTAAAAGGTTAAGGGTATGTAAGATCTCTGCTCTTCCAGAGGAGGAGTGCGTTGAGTGGTTGGCATTCTTAAGGTGGATGCTCAGGTCAATGCAGTAACCAGACAGACCACCATTCCTGTAGAAGGCGGATCGCCTTTAAAGGATTTTCTCCACCATAAGGTGGATTCATTGTTGAGGAGCCAGTTTGCCGTGGCGGCAGCTATTCTGTTGCTGGCAGTAGGTACCAGCCTGATGCCTCAAGCCCTGTTCGAGTGGATTCAGTCTCTTCCACTGTGTGATACTACCCTTCTTTTGGAGTCAGTTGTGGCCTTCCTTTCTGATGCCATGTATGGTCTAGTAAATTGGTGGCCAGGGATGGTGCCCTGATAATGGTGTGATGGCATTGGATTTGGCTCTGGCCCTGAGCAGCGGACACATCTTCCACAGCCTGGTTGGCCCAAATGGCTTTTCAGGGGAAGCTTCTGTTTGAAGTCAATTTGGAGAAGCTGGTGAAGTACCTGGGCAAGCCAATCTTACCACTTTCCAGAAAATAGGTCTCGGGGACCTATGAAGCAGGCTGGTGCCCCTTCTCGTCAGCCTACGCACATCCACCGGAGGAGCATTGGCTATATTCCTGGGGTTCTTGGGACTCTCATTCTCAATCCTTTCGTGGAGCGCGTGGGCACAGGGACTCAGTTATTTCCAGAGGAGGACATTGATGGGCTACACAATGAAGGTTTGAGGGCCCATTCCCTGATTCCTCCAGTTGGAGGCAGGCTTCGCCTTTTCTTTCAGGAATGGGCCCAGGTTACCAAGGATTGCTGGGTGCTGGACACCATTTAGTTTGGCTATGCCCTAGAATGCAAAGAGCAGATTCTGAATGCCTTTGTCATCTCCCCTTGTAGGTCTGTGATAAAAAGTGCCACAGTGGACCACCTTGGACAACTTGCTGCACCTAAAGGCAGTGATGCCCTTCCCACCAGATGAGCAGGGCAAGGGCAGATACTCCATCTATTTCGTGGTGCTTAAAAAGGATGGTTCCTTCTGGCCCATTCTAGACCTCAAGGGAGTTAGCGATCCCCTCACCCGTCCTGCCCTTCCAGATGGAAATCTTTCACTCAGTGATTCAAGCAGTGCACTGAGGGGAGTACTTGTCTTCTCTGGATCTGGCCAACGTGTATTTTCTTATCCCGATCCAGGTGGATCAGCAAAGTATCTGCTTGTTGCCATGTTTGGCTCTCACTATCAGTTTGCCGCCCTCCCTTTCCGGCTATCCACCACCCCAAAGATGTTCTCCAAGGTCATGTTGATGACAGCTGTGGTGCTGTAGCGCCAAGGGATCTGTGGCCATCCTTATCTGAATGACTAGCTTATTTATTTATTTAGTTATTACAGTTGCTTATATATCGCACTATTCGGTATTAGCGCGGTTTACAATATAACAAAACGACCAAGACAACCATCTGTTTGGTTTTACAAGGAACAGGAGTACCAACTTGGCTAACGGGGTTGAACTATATACATGAGATAATAATTACAACAACAGGGTTGAACTATATACATGCGATAATAAATTGCAACAACAGGGTTATCCAGGCCCATTCCCTTTCAGAAGTGTCTTGGGTGTCATCCCGAGTAGTTCTCTTCTTAGAAAGCCTCGACTGCATGTTCTTTCAGGGAATGAACCAGTTGTGGCCTTCCCAGTCCGTGGAGTTTCTGGAAGCATGTTTTGACACTCAAGTGGGCAAAGTTTCCTGTCAGAAGAGAAAGTCAAAAGATTGTTGGATTGCCTAGTGCTGTTTTGTGTGATTTATCTTCAACTCCTCAGATTGATGCCATGGGCGCATGCTCACATGTGACCACTATAGCGGTCCTTGTTGACTCAGCGGTCCCTCAGTTCTCAGGAGTTCAAGCGCAGACTCCTGCTCCCATTGATGGTGAAGTCCAGCCTGTGGTGGTGGCAACAGCCCTGCATTCTGAGGAAGGGCATGCCACTGGATGATTTCTCCTAGATCCTCCTGACAACAGATGGCAGTGTCTCGGGCTGGAAAGCATGTTGCTAAGACCATACGGCCCAGGGCTGTTGGAACCGCAGGTAAGCAGTATGTGACATCAACCGCCTCGAGGTGAGGGCCATCAGGTTAACTGTAATGCGTTTCTGGCCACTGATCAAGGGCCAGGCGGTTTGAGTGTTTTCAGATGATGCTACAGAGATGGCTTATGTCAATCAGCAAGATGGCCCGAGGAGTACTAGGGTAGCTCTGGAGATCGCTCTCCTGTTTGCCTGGGTGTAGAAAAACTTCTGAGTCTTGTCAGCTCAGCACATTGCCAGGGCGGACAATGTGGAAGCAGCCTTCCATCAGCCAGCACTCCCTGAACCCTGGAGAGGGGGAGTTGAGTTAGGAGGCATTTCAGTTGATTCTGCGCCTCTGGGATTGCCTCAGAATGGATCTGATGATGACCTGCTTCAATGCCAAAGTTTGCAGCTGCTTCAATTACACACAGAGATGGGGTCTGAGGGCATCATCACCCTGACCCACCCTTGGCTAAGTTAGTACCTACTGTATGTGTTTCTTCCATGGACCCTGGTGGGGAATGTGATTCAGCGTATGTGCTGCCACCCAGGCAGGTTTGTTCTGATGGCACTGGATTGGCCAAGGAGAGCATAGTTTAGAGACTTGAAGTAGCTCCTGCAGGCACCTCCTCTTTGGTTACTTCTGTTTCAGGGCCTATTGCAATAGGGGCCAATCACCCTGGAAGACCTGGTTCCCTTCTCACTTCCGGCTTGGCTCTTGATAGGAGACTGTTAGCAAATAAGAGTAACTCTCCAGCAATGGTCTCAACTCTGTTCGGAGCCTGGAGGAGGTGTTACCAAGCTAGCTTACATATGGATATGGTGCCTCTGAGTGATATTGTGATGCTCAGCAGTTGGCTTCTGAGTTGGCCAAGGTGCCATCTCTGTTGGTCTGCAGGATGGCCTTGAGAAGGGCCTTTCCCTTAGCTTCTTGAAAGTTCAGATGGCAGATTTGGCCTGTTTCTGAGGTCAGGTGGCTGGTAAGTCTCTAGCCTTGCTCTCGGATGTCTCACGCTTTCTCCAGGGGGTTCGGCATCTGCGTCCTACCCTCCTCCCCCCCCCTCCCCAGTCTGTAGCCCTGTCCTAGGATCTGTGCCTGGTGCCTGGATTTGACTCTCAAGACTGTCGTCTTGGTCACGATTTGTTCTGCAAGTTGGATTTCCAAGCTGCAGGTTCTGTCTTACCAAGATCCTTATCTATCTTTTTAAAGGAGGCCTGTGTCTTCCTTCTTGCCTAAGATGCCTTATCCCTTTCTCATGAGCCAGGTTGTATGCCTGCCCTCCTTCTTGAAGGAGCAGTGTTGGGAACAATAAGGATCTCTGCCTTGTGGATGTCCAGAGGGTGTTTCTCCAATACGTGGAGGTTACAAATTCCTTTCGTAAGTCCAGTCATTTTTTTGTGCTGTTTGCTGGCCCCCGCAAGGGTGACACAGCGACTATGTCGCTTTTGAGGCACTGGATCAAGGAGGCCGTGGCCTCAGCATATCTGTTACAGAGTTGGCCAGTTTGCGTACCAATTCTACCCGAGCACAAACATCTTCATGGGCGGAGCGGAGCGGAGCTCTGTAGCTGCTACAAACATTTGTTGGGCAGCAACGTGGGCATCACTTTCCACTTTTGCCAAGCATTACCGCTTGGATGTCCACGTATGGGTAGACACATCCTTGACTCAAGGGTTTTGCGAGCTGTTGTGTCTTCTTCCCCACCCACCCCCCAGTGGAGTTGTAGCTTTGATACTTCCCACTTGTCTGGACTGGTCTAGCAAGATGATGTGGAAGGTGACATTTTACTTACCAGTTAATGTCCTTTCCTTGATTCCTGCTAGACCAGTCCAGGGCCCACCCCAGAAACTGTATTTGCTCTATTCTTCTGCTGTGGTACCTTTGGGTCTGCTATAATTTTTATACTTGGCTTTGCAGGTTCATCTTCTACTGACAGCCTTCTGTTTATACTTTCCTGTACATAGTTCTCTAATGTTGATTGCTCATTGTTATCCACAATTGAGGTTTTGTGAGGCTTGCAATGTTTCTCCCATAGGCTTTGGGATGAATACTGAGGAGACCTCTGGTGGCTGAGGTGAATAGAGGCATAGGAGTGATGTCATTGAAACCTGGACTTTTCATTGGTTCTTAGTCTCTACCAATCTGCTGGTAGGAGAACACAACCCACTTCTCTGGACTGGTCTGACTCGAGGAAAGAACATTAACTGGTAAGTAAAATGTCACCTTTCTGTTCCTACCATTTCAATCTAAACAGTCATCAAGACTCTGGAATTTCAGTGTACTCATCTTCCCCTAGGGCAGCAGTTCCCAAATAGGGTCACATCATCAGTGGATGGGGTCACAGAAGCAAGACCACTCTCCCTCTCTCTGTATCTTCACTGTGATTAGTGCCTTCTAATAACCATCATCATAGGGTCCTCTGCTGACTACTGCCACCACTGCTATTGCTTTTAATGGAAGAGGAAAAGAGACAAAGGATGAGCAAGGAGAGGGGGAGCAGATTAATATTCATTATCATCGGGGTTCAGGTGGATTTTTAAGTGTTAAAGTTGGGTCATACTGGTTAAAAGTTTGGGAAGCACTGCCCTAGGGAGCCAGCCTTCCCTTTGAAAGTTTTTTATGCTGAGGGGCAAAAATGTGAAGAAGATGAATATTCAAGGAACCAGACTGGAAATTGCCCTCATTAGAAATAGACCAGGCAGTGAATCTTCTCGGGAGTAACCTCCACATTTTGGAACTTGCTCCCAGAGTTACACTTGTACACCACCTTGAGTAAATTTCTTCAAAAAGGTGGTTAATAAATCTTAATACATAAATAAAAATTAATTTACCCAGATAAAAAGTAATCTATTCAGTTAAATTGCCCACTGTCTAAGTGGGTAAACGTATGTTTGCTATTTCACAAAGTGAGTACTTTTGGCCATAGTTAGGAAATGTATTCCCAGGTGCGTTTTGATCATGATTCGAAAATAACACATTTAAATTTTGGGAGAATTTTCCTCTCAGTAAGTCTATTTAAAGAGCCTAGCTACCAACACTTTATTTAAACCCAGATATTTAGCAACAGAACATATCTAATTTCTGGCACTGAATATCCGGGTACTCCAGATAGTAGCATCACTGTCCAGTTATTAGTGATTTTCAGCTACTAACCGGATAGTGAAAAACCGGTTAAAATTAGGACAGCTATTTAGTTAACCTTACTTTAACTGGTTAAGCTATCTCACCGCTAACTGGATAGCGATTGGTACCGCCCTCGATTTGCTCACAGACTGCACCAGATTTAACTGGGCACTTTTTAGGCGGTCTTTGGGGATATTTAAGGGCACTAACCGATTAGTGTCACTGAAGATCAGACTCAGCGTGTTTTAACCAGTCAGCCAGCTGGGAAAATTTTTGTCTGTCCATATGCATGTTTGTTTGCACATGAATAAGCATGGGCAAACAAACATGTGTATGCTATCCCCTTCCCGCTGATATAGGCACCCCACCAGCCTCAATCTTGATTTCCTGCCCCAACTCCAAGTCAAACTGGCAGGCAGCACTGCTATTTAATCTGCCTGCCAGTATGACTTGACGTCGGGGCAAGAAAGTACCCTGACCCCTGGACTAGCATCTGCCTTCTCCCCCCGCCCCCCATCCGTTGACACCGCTGCTGTTTCTTTTGCACCTTCCCCTCAGGCCAATACCTGCCTTTGCCTCCACTCCCTCCCTGCTGACACTCCTACTATTTGTCCTGTAGCAGTGGCATAAACAGCAAATAAATGCAAGACTGCTAAGTATGATGTACATCCACATTGTTGAAGGCTGTGCCAGTCTCACTCTCAGAAACAGGAAGCTTACATCAGAGGAAGGAGGACCTGCAAAGTCTTCAATGGCACAAACGTACAGTGTACTTAGCAGTCCCGCGCTTGTTTGCTGTATTTTTGCCACTGTTGCAGGTCTGGAAAAGTGTCAACAGCAAGGATCTATGTGGGGTGGGGGGGGGGGGGGAGAGACAGATCGGGTCATAGGAAGGAAAAAGGGAGGGACTGAAGAGGGATAGAGCATAAGGAAAAGGGTAGAGTTAGCAAGAAGAGGGAAGGAAAGTATGCAGGTGCAGAGAGAAAGAAGAGTGGTGGGGGAGGAAAGATATTGGGAGAGTGCAAGAGGGGGGATTTGGAGGGAGGGATTGAAGAGGTATCCAGGGAAAGGAGGGAAGGGAGAGTACATGAGTGGGTGGCAGCGCAGGAGGCAGAATGGCAAAAAGTAGGGAGGAGAAATAGTGCAAGAGAATAAAAGGTAGATGGAGGGGAGTACAAGGGGACAGAGAAAAGTACTAGAGAGAGAAAAGATTGCATTTCCAAAAATACATTTGACACACCCGTGACATTCATGCACATTCACACCACCTGATACGCCCCATGATACACACACACACACACACACAGGCCCAACACTCGTATAACACACACATACAAAGTCTGATACCCCATGATGCATTCACAAACACACCCCGACACCTGCATCTTACAAAGACACATACCAGCACCCTATCATACACACACAGATCACCTAACAGCCCCATGACACACACAATATCTACCACCTAACACCATCATGATACATACACATACATACACAAACATCCCAACACACACTCCATGACACACACAAATACAGGCCCTCAATACACACCTTCAACACATGAAAGGATCCAATACACACACACAGACACAGGTGCCCAACATACATGGACACACCCAGGTACCCAACACAAATTGTCAACATAGCCCCCAACACACAGAAAGACACAGGTCTTCAACACATACTGTCTACATGTGCATGGCCCCAACACGGAGACATGCACAGATCAGCAATATACACTACCTATATGTGCACAGTCCAAACACATACAAGTCTTGCACTTGTTTGCTTTTTTACAGCACCAGCATGCACACATACATGTACACACAGGCCCTGAATACATATACCCACATGTGCACAGCCCCAACATGCAGATAGACACACACATACAAAGACAGCTCACACCACCACCCGTGGCACGTACACATAAACATACCACATGACATCCCCATGATATGCACACACAAATACACAACACAACTTGACAAGTGGTCTGATGTACCTGCCAAGATGCATATTCTCACACATAGACATGCATGCATAGATGTACACAGGCCCTGACTCTCTGGCAGCACGCACGGCCCCTGACACTCATACGTATAAATCCACACCCATACATGCCCCTATTCTTTGACATCCCATATTCACATCCCTACAGATAAACTCTGCCCATGGAGCTATCCAAATTATGCTTCTGATCTACAGACACACCCACAGAGCTCACATACACCATCATTAACTACCCACATTATGTTCACCTGTCCATTGACACATCCCCTGCTATCCTTCTGAGATACACTTTACTTTGGCTGCTTCCCCCACAGAGATATGCACGAGTCTGCGAATGGCGGAAAGGGGAAAAGCGCCATTATGTCACACTCTAAAGTGTGCACTTTTCAACTTGTTTTTTTTCACAGACCTTTCATCTTTTGCAGATCTGAGTCAGGAATGCACTCCCTAAGCAATGTACCTTTCCCATTCGCTCACTTATTTCTACAACTCATTGACAACCTTGACATTTTTCTCTCAGCAAGTCTAATAAACTGGTCTTTCAACCAATACACACAGCTGCTGCTTTTCTCTGGAACTCAGACCGCTTGTCTCTACACACAGAAACACCCAGTGCTTTCTCCGTTGATATCACTTTCTCAACCACAGGCTAACAGTATTTTTTTCAATAGGTTCCAGGGGAAAATCCCTGCTGATGTGCTTGCTCAGAAGCCTATGGCTGCTACAAAATGAAACTCAATTCCTGTCTCAAATCCAGATTCTGTTAGGTAATGATTTAACTGCAAAGCCAGCTGGGTGCTTCTGCTGAAGTTCCCTGCAGCCTTGTAAAAAAATAAAAATAAAACTATGACTACGGGAGCATGTGTAACTCTCCTGCAGGTGTGTAATTCTTACAGCAAGCCCTACGCTGTATGGCAGAAAGTTGTTGCACCACTTCAAGAGTAATAGACAGTAGTCCTTCGGTCTCTTTTCTTGGAGCTAAATGTTCGGGGTTAATTGAATGGGATCAAAATACATTGGGTGGTCATGGCACTTAAACTCCACTCATAACTTTTCCCTTCTCAAAATAACTGAGCAGTCCAGATTTTATGTTCTGAACCAAAGGTTTACTTAAGTAACTTCAGGGTCACTGATAACAATAGCAAAAATTACAACTGGCAGTGCAATAAGAATAGAACTATAATACAAGCAGTTATCTCATTTTTCCTTCTCTTAGAATATGTAGCAGATAGATTACTTATTTTTCCTTTTACTTTATTAGATTTCAACAGTTCACTCTAAGTGCTCTCTTTCTGGTGCTGGGTTGGAACACCCAAGCTCTGCTCCACCACTCCAATTGTATGACCTCATATCGTAAGTGGGAACCTCCCTCTTGCTATAGCAATATCTTTCCATGTACTTGGAGCTGGTGAATTGTATAGGTGCAGATCCTCTGTGTTCAGTCCTGGCTCTAGTGTCACTAGTCACTGCTGAACTCCTGTGGTTCCTTTTTCCTTAGAGCTGGTAGCCTCTGTAGATGCAGGCCCTGATACTGCTCTGCAGATGTTCCTGGTTCTCTGAGTGGTTGATGTTCTTAGAATTTTTTTCTCTTTCCCTTTTGGAGTATATGGATCCCCTATCCCTTGCATGGGTACAACTGCTCTCCTGCTAAGTTAGTGGGGGTAGGCTCTGGGCCTGGGGCTCTTTGTCTGGATGGTATGAAAGGCTGGGTAATAGCTTCCAACAGCTTCCCCCCTGCCCACTCCCTGCCCTGAAAAATCTGCTCTGGGGTGGCGGGGGGTGGGTGGGAAGAAACTGTTGGAAGCTATTCTCCAGCCTTTCATACCATCCAGAGATTGCCCTCATGATACAGTGTGTTCCTTCCTCATGGTACAGTGGCTTGATGCCAAAGACAGACCTCTGCCTTTGGGAGTGGCTTTAATACAGTATGGCTTGGATTTTTCCCTCCCAGAGGAGTCTCCTCCTCCCAGTATGATGTAACAGGATAAAAAGTCCCTTCCTGTATTCTCGAAAAGGTCTAGGTCATCTCCAGGCTATATTGTAGTAATTTAGTAGGGGGAGGCTCTGCTGCCCCAAGTAGTGACATCCAAGAGGTCTCTAAACAATGCAGGGACAATGCATAGTTGTGCCCTTTATGTAAGAGTAGAAGCAAAACATTTTTGTTTGCTTTTAATATTCTAGCACTTTAACCCGAATGAAAAGGATGTCTTTATTCAGAAGCATAGGACAGTTGAAGTAACTGGCAGACGATCTAGAGGTAAAACTGAAGTAGACATTTTTCTGGTTGCTATACACACAAAAAAGGATATACCAGATGGCCCAGTGGATTAACTGATGGACTGTTGGCAGCAGGATACAGTAATTGTCCTGGACAAGACTGCACCTTGGAGACTAGTGTCAGTGATTTTCCTTTATTTCTTCATGCTTTTTTCAGTAGTTTGAAGAGAAGAGAGGCCGCTTATCAAACAGCTAGAGAGGCAATGGTCTAAAACTTGTAACCCTGCTGATAGGAAAAATTGGTGGACCATGGCCAGTAAATATTGCTCAAAGATCAAGAAGGAGAAGAGGAAGGCCATTATTGTATCCATTGCATCAGCTGAAAGTGGCTCAAGGGGGTGGGGGGTTGATTTTATAAATTGTTTTTCCATGTATGAAGCCCATTTTACATGTGGAAATGGCCTTTAATAAAATTGCACGGTGGTAAAGGTGTGGCAGCATGAAGGTGCATGCTTACACATATGTCACATCTAGGAATTTCTGGGGGCATAATTTGGTTGGAGCAGGTGTAGAGTTACAGTGTGTCTGGGTGCGCACAAACAAATGCTGAAAACAAAGACACAAATGGCGATTCATGAAAATGTTCCGAGAATGTGTGCTTAGTTAGTTGATGCCTTGACAACCCAAAAATCACTATTTTAGTCACTTTTTTCATTTGGACAAAAACTAATGCACATGCTAGTGGGGAGCATCCCCACATTTAAAAAGCCTCATTCTAACATGGCATTTATATGTGTAAGCCAATTTACATGTGTAAATGCTGCTATTTAGCTGTGGGGATGTTTTTAGTGTGATCACTGTGTTGGTACTATCTGTTCAGTTTAGGCCTGCTATCGCATGATGCTTTTGGCTGCCCTCACTTTTTCCCTAACCTGGTCTCTTTTTATATGAATAGTATTGGGCTGTTTAATGATATATGGCCATATTCTACCTGTATATTTTTTTAAATGCACATATAGCATGTAGGGCTACAAGGATGAATGTGTCAGTCTGGGACTTAGGTATTCCTCTTTTGGAAAAGATTTTGAAAACTACATAGCATTATCTAGCCTCTAACTTCTGCTCTTTCTGCAAATGTTTCTGTGGCAAATTTTAGACAAGATTTTGTTTCAAAGTTTTTTTTCTGTGGGCATGTTTTCATTGTTTAAAGGTTGCATGGTCATAAAGGTTAACAATCGAACAACCACAATAAAATATAAAGGGAGGGTTAGTTAGTAAAGTACGTTATGGCAAGAAAGTACATTAGTTGGCCCTTAAAGCACATAAAAGGGTAATAGCGTGTGTTATATTACTATAATGCACAGATTGCCACCACAATGCACATTGAATACTAATAAGATGCAAATGCAATCCTGGTGATATTGTGGGGTCCAGATGGAAGCAACCCCACTTGCTCATTAGTATTCAAATGAATAATGTGGCTTATAGTAATATGCAAGCTGTATTATTCAGGGAAAAATAATGCCAGCTCAAAGCTCATGTTAAGTTTATACCTGGATCATTAGGCTGCTAGCACATGGCCCAATGCTACAGGTCAACATTTAAGGGGCTACATTTTAAAAATGTAATTGGTGGTTGGGGGTCACCACCTCCTGGCACCACCAAGAAGAGAACGCGTCCCCCTAACAACCTCCTTCTCCACACATAGTTCCCATCTCCTACCCCCCCCCCCAGACATCATAAAAATCTCATCCCTTACCTTCAAGATCTCTCCCATCCAATCCAAACCATCCCCTCAAAACCCTCCTGGGTTCACCTCCATGCAATATTGTTGATCTAGTGGGGCCCGGATGGGAGCAACCTCCACTTGATCCTGTCCAGACCAGCACCAGGTTTAAAATGGCACCCATAATCCCCTAGCAGTAGTCTTGTGGTACTACTGCTAAAGTTGAACCCCAGCGATAGTACCTCAAGACTATAGCTAGGGGATTGTGGGCACCATTTTGAACTGGCGCCAGCTTAGACAGGAGTGAGTGGGGTTGCTTCCATCTGGGCCCCACAAGACCACCAGGATTGCCTACAAAGGTGATGCTTTATAAAGACAAGTGTCTATCTGTCTTTATAAAATACTTGGAATAAGTGGCAGAAAAATCAGACCTTAAGTTAAGGTGTGGATATTTACATACAGCCTTAGAAATGGTATAAATTCTCATGCTTAGGTTTGCAAGTGTGCACTTTAAATATAGTAATTTAGAATCTACATGTGTACTTGTGTACTCTGCCTATCCTCCTTCCAAACTCCACCCATATGCACACACATTGGTATTGGCAAATTCCACACCATCAAATCAATGTGCACACATTTACACTGAGTGCTGTTTTAAAAGAGGTCATTTATATGCATGTGTGGCCAGATACACAGGGAAATGATTAAAATAGTCCCATTTAGGTGCTTATTTTCATACCTAAAGTAGAGCTCTCATAAAATGTCCCTCTTCTCATGTAGCTCACTGAGGCAAACACTTAATTTCTCAGCTGCAAGAAATTAAACCATCAGAAATATTTGTGACTTTTCAGAACTCTGTAGGCAAGCTGACTTGTTGGGAGACTACTTACGAGAGGAGTTCCAAGATGTCTGCCATAACATAATGCTCTTTGGCGTGGTTTTTCTTGTTGCTAAAAATAATTTCCTAATGGGCAAGAGAAAAGGGAAAACTTGAGTCTTACCCTTCCAGAGACGAGCAGAAGCCCCTTTCTGGTCCAGTCGCTTTTCTCGGCCACTCAGGTGTAGCCTCAATAAACTCCAGAGAGAACCTGTGGTTGCCGCTAGCGCTGGCAATGGGCTGGACACCTCACTGAGTCTGGAGATGTGGGACTAGTCCCACAGGTGCTCCTTGTGGTCTTGGGCAAGCCACTTAACCCTCCATAGCCCATGTTCCCTGTAAAATAGTTATCTCCAAGTTATAATGCCCTGTTCAATGTAATTTCAGTTTGTTCAATGTAAACCGCACTGATGCAGAATAGCGCGGTATATAAGAGAATATAAATAAATAAATAAATCCCCCATTACAGCCATGCCCAGTGTACCCTCCATGTTCTCTCTCTGGCATCCTGGCATCAGAGGATGATGTTGTGCTACCAGTGGAGGGGAGAGGGAGTGAGAGATGACAGAATGGGCTGAAACTGGCATCATCTTTGCCCAGGAGAGGAAACGTGTTGGTAGGAGTGGATAGACAGCAACAAGTGGTGCAAGATTCCTTGTTCTCTTGGGCATTAGCTGCTGATCTTCGACTGGGTAATCTTTCTTTGTCTATTACTTTTCAGTCTTGTCCCCTAGTCGTAGCTCTCAATGTTATTTGGCAAGCCATTGCCGATTTGGGTTTAGCTTTGCTCTCACATGTTAATGCCCTTTTGGGCAGAACTTCACAGTTGGATGGAAAGGTTCAAGAAAATGCCAATGAACTTTTGTCTTTAAGATCTGAGCTTAAAGAAATTGAGCAAAAATTTAGGAGCTCCTAGTCTTTTCAAACTATGGCGCTGATTCAGAGACTCAGGACGTGCAGCCCCGCAAGCCGTCCGGACGATATTCCCCCTCCTGCTCTCCCTTCACGGCTAGAGCAGTAGGACAGGGAGAGCTGGGAGGAGGTGGGGTCAGGGCGAGGTTTGGGCAGTCCGAAGGGACGTACAGGGGTGATTCATGTCATGGCCCTGTACATCCTGCGGGGTCATTGGGGACATGCAGATTATTCCACTTCAAAAGTGGAATAAGCTGCACTGACCCGGCGATTGGGCCCAGGGATCCCCCCCTTGGGGCCAGGTGGGGGGGGGTGTCCCCACCATCCGATCCAGGCCCGGCTGTGGGTCAGGCAGCAGGAATGAGGTGGTCCTAGCCGCGTGAGCCAAGGGCGTCTGTGGGGAAGCTGTCTTCACAGGCAGGCAGAGGCACTCCAGGCTGTCCTTGGGCCAGATTCTGTGTACCTTGGAAACATTTTGTTCCCGCGGTTCAGAATCGGGTCCTAACAGGGATGTCTAGATGGTCTAGATGTGCCCCTCTCGGAATCGGGCTCTATGGTATTGAAAGATCTATCTGGTTTACATTTTAAAATGAAGGCACTGGAAAATATTACTCGAAGTTGCAACTTGCATATTTTGAACTTTCCACATTTGGCTTCAATATCGCCCAAAGATACTTTTATTAGATATATGACTGAGATATTGGGATTATTGGATTATCTGTGGATCTGATTATTTGCCCTCAACAAAGCAGCAATCTCCTTTGGAGCGGGAAGGTGTGCCTTCTGCCAAAGACCCTTTATTGATGGACTCTCTTGAGCCTTTCATTGGGGCATAGCTTTCTTTGCCTGGGAAACAATCGGGACAATGGCAACACTGTTGGTAACCTTTTTGACTATAGCAGTTAGAAATAAAGTATTGTAATAATAATTTAAGAAATGTGATGTTAAGTTTCTGGACTCATTAATTAGAATTGATCCTGGAGCTGCTTCTTTTGATTTCCTGATTGCTTACCTGAGGTTCCTGCCTGCCTAGCTCCTCATTGGGCCGCTGGACTGGAGGAGGGCCATTAAAGATCGGCCCCTACGCGGGACGCGTTAAGCGGACGCATTCCCGCAGTTCCGTGACCGAAGGGGCGTGACCAAAGGGGCAGGACACGCCCCTTTGGTGCCCCTTCGGTGCACGAGGTGCATTGGTGGTATTCAGGTTATGGGGAAGCAGAGGAAACAGCACTCTCAGCCAGCGCAATCGAAGGCGGTTAAGATTATTGGCCCCATGGATGCCCACGTATGTGTGGAGAACTCTCCGGCACTGTTGGGTTCCTTCCCATTGGATTCGCTGGACTCATCAACTGTGAGTACTGCCTCCTCATCCACCTCTGCTTCCGCTACGGGTTTAGTTCAGCCCGATCAAGAGAGAACTGTTCTTGATAGTTGTGCCGTTTCTTCTCCTGTGGATACGAAGGGCTTGGATGTTTCTCCAGCTTTACTTCCAGATTCGTTTTTGCAAGTAACTTCTTCTAATCTACCATTGTCATTACCGTTACCATCGGTGGTTTCCTTTCCGGGTTTTGCTGAACGATGTTCCCCTCCTGAACATGTTTCTTTGAAAGATGTCTGGCTTGTTGTTTCACAGATGGAAACAGCGTTAAGTGCTTCATTGCAGAAGATATCTGTTTTCTCGAAAGAGACGGTTGGTAAACTAACTGATCATGAAGCTCGGCTGACATCTGTGGAAAGGCTTGTTAATTCTACTGAGCAATTTGTTTCCTCTCAAAGTGAAGTTAATTTGAAATTTTCCCAGGGTTTTAGTTCTTTGCAACGACAGGATGAATTTCGAGAAAATGTATATCGGTCAAAAAATTTATGTTTTCTAAATTTTCCTAGGACACATTACTTATCCCCCTTGTTGTTGTTGCAAAAATACTTTAAGGAAATTCTGATGTTTAAAGACGCTTCGGATATTTTAATTTCGAAATTGTATTATATACCTAGAGTTAAAAAAGATTTGGATGGTAACGTGTCAGGGAATATCCAAAGTGAAAAGCTGGCTTCTTCCACTCTGGATCTATCTGGCTTTCTTGAATCTTCCACAGATGATATTCCTACAAGAGATACCTTATTAGTTTCCTTTGTTCGGAAGATGGATAAGGATAGGGTTTTGACGGTTTACTTTCAGAAGAAAACAGAACAGTTCTGTGGTCAAGTTATTCAGATATCTCCAGATGTGGCTAAAATCACACAAGAACGCCGTAAGGCTTTCTTAGCTCTCCATCCACGTGTTCTTGCTTTGGGGGGTTTATTTTATCTTAAATTTCCCTGTAAATGTCAGATTACATTTCAAGGTAAGCGATATATATTTTCTGAACCTGATCAATTAGTCAGCTTGTTGAGTGAGAGGGAACTGGTATAACTTGGTGTAATTATGGGGGGAATATAGTGTATCACTTGATTTAGTATATTGAGCTTATTGGTTTTCTCAGGTTTCCTTTTAAATTTGACTGCAAATGTGTGAAGCTGCTCCTTGATGTGGACTGGATATTACAGTTTATGTAATGTTTTCTTTGTAATTTTTGTTTCATTTTGAAATAAATTTTGGAAATTAAAAAAAAAAAAGAATTTATCCTGATGTGACAAGGGAGATGCAAAAAAGGAGAAAGCAATTTTTACTCTTTAATCCTGGGATTTTACAGCTTGGAGCATTGCTTTTCTTGAAATTTCCATGTAAATGTATCATAGAATATCCATCTTTGAAATTATCTTTTCCTTGACCCTTCCCGTCTAGCTGTATTTATTTCTGCTAAGCAAATCCCTGTTTTGCTGTCTTCTCCAACCTCTGTGTCACCTGTTATATAAATCCTGTGTATGATATAATATGCTTCCTGAGTTATGCATGACTATGTTTTTTTCCTTCTGTTTTGACCTTCGCAAGGTTGTATTTTCCTTAAATACAGTTGTGGTCAACATTATTGGCACCTTTGCAGTTCAGCCTCTTAATGTCCTATATCTCCTAAAAAAAAGTGGCCAGTGAAATGACTTTGAACTATATATGCACACATATTTGACACATAAAAGAATCCAATACAAGATCAATTATTAAAAAGGAAATAGTATAAAAACTGGAACATTGCCAGGAAGTGATTATTTCAACAAAAAGAAAAACCCACAAAATACAGGTAAGTGAAATATAAACTATTTTAAAAAAAACTCCCAAAACACCAAATAGGTATTTTAAAAGCATTCATTCATTCAAATACATATGTCGAGAAGCCTAAAAGGGAGCGAACAATGCCCTCTCACAAAAGGCACCTCCTTTTAATCATTTTTATTATATTGCATGTGCTCTTGTACGTATCTCAATAGAAGCGCTTGAGGACCAAAAATCACAAGAGATTCTCTGCACTCGAAGGGCCACGTTTTGGACCAAAGTTTCACAGTCCTGCATCAGGTATTGAGAAGATTCATGATTATTGGCACCCTTATAAACAAGTCAAATCAGTTTGAACAGAAGAACCACATTCTCATTGCAGTAAAATCAGACGCACCTGTGATCAATTGTCGTTACTCAAATGATTTGAATGAACCACTGAATGATGACTCTAAAGACATGGGGAGGGGTGGCCTGCACAGAGCGACAGGTGCACCTACTCTTGCCATCTTGCTGGGCAGACTAGATGGACCATGCTGGTCTTTATCTGCCGTCATTTACTATGTTACTATGTTAATGTTTAGAATGGCCATATTTCCTTCTTGTTCCATTTTCACAATGGTGAAGACAAGAGAGCTACCTGAGACAAGTCAGAGAAGCCATTATCACCAAACATCAAACTTCAAAGGGGTACAAGGCCATCACCAAAGATCTTGGAATTCCTGTGTCTACAATGTTGTTGTTAAGAAGTTTTCTGCTCATGGAACTCTAAAGAACCTCCCAGGATGTGGTGAAAAGAGGAAAATTAATCCAAGAAGTATTCAAGGGTTCATGCAAACTGTTATAAAAACACCACATACAACATCCAAAGGGCTTAAGGCTGACCTGAAGTAATCTGGAGTGGTGGTTTCAACCTGCACAATATGCCGCACACTAAACAAAGAAGGACTTCATGGGCGAAAGTCAAGGAGGACTCCACTGCTCAAAGACAGACATAAAAAGGCACGCCTGATCTTTGTCCAAACCCACCTTGAGAAGCCACAGTCCTTCTGGGAAATTGACAAATGAATTCAAACTTGAGCTGTTTGGCAATGCAGACCAGCAATACATTTACAGGCTATGAAATGAAGCTTATAAGGAAAAAAACAGCCTTCTTACAGTTGAATGTGGTGGAGGTTCCATAATGTTGTGGGACTGTTTTGCTGCCTCAGGAACTGGAGGCTTGGAACGTATTAAAGGAATCATGAAGTCAGAGAACTACCAAAGTATTTCAGAGCAAAATGTGTTACCTCATTGATCCTCCAACAGGACAATGACCCAAAACATACATACAAAAATACAAAAGAATGGTTAAAAAGGAACAAATGGACTGTTTTAAACTGGCCAGCAATGAGTCCTGATCTCAATCCAATCAAGAACTTTTGGAAAGAGCTGAAAAATGCAATTAGTAAAAGGAATTCTGGAAACATTCATGAGCTGGAACAAATCACAGTTGAAAAGTGGGTGAAACTACCAGCAGATAGATGCACAAAACTTTTAGATGGCTACAAGAAATCTTTAGAGGCTGTCATCACTGGCAAAGATTGTGCAACCTAATATATTTGTGAAGGTGGCATTATTCTTGTCCAGGTCATATTTTGGTTTTTTTTTTTCTCAGAAATTACTCAGAAGTTGCACAGACATCTTTTTTTGTTGTATATCTTTGAACATACTATTTATTTATTTATTTGTTTGTGCTATTTCAGATCAGTACAGTTTACATAAAACATATGAACGTGGATTACATATAACATTTGAACAATGTTTGCATATAGCATATGAACAATAAACTAGTTTACAATGAACAGGTTACATATGATAACTTTAAAACAAGTTGGTATAGCTAGGAACATATTTACATTATAGGAATATATTTACATTAAAGACAGGATTAAGTTGGCATCATTTAGAGTTTATTTGTGTTTGGTTGGCATTAATGTGAACGGTTGAAAGTGAACATTAACGTGTAATTACATAAGCTTGGTTTTGTCAGGGGTTAAAGTTCAGTGTTTGGCATGAGCTGTCGGCTATTTGTATGACTGATCTAGGTTGGATGGTTATACGCTAGTTGGAAGAGGTAAGTCTTCAAAGCCTTCCTAAAAGCTGTAAGCTCCAGGATGGTACGTATCATAGGGGATAGTGCGTTCCATTGAGTTGGCGCAAATAGAGAAAAAGCACGGTTCTTAGTTGATTGGGTACAGGTTCTTACTGTAGAAGGGGTCATGAGAAAGTTTACCATACATGTTCTCCTGGTCCTGGTCTCCGGTGTTCGTTGTATGAGTTCTGAGAGCGAAGTTGCTGACATTCTATGCAGGGCCTTAAAAGTGAGTAGCAGTGCTTTGTAGGTCAGATGACTTGCTATGGGGAGCCAATGCAGCTGAATCAGAAGAGGAGTGATGTGGTCGTATCTGGATGCAGACAAGATTGTACGGACAGCTGTGTTCATGGCGAGTTGTAGAGGCTGAAGAGTGTGCTTCGACATACCATGAAAGATGATGTTGGAATAGTCCAGATGAGGGAGGATGAGAGCTTCAGCAACCGTGCGGAAGTCTGAGGATTTGAGGAAAGGACGTAAGTGCCGGAGGGTTCTCAGTTTATGATAGACTGCTTTGGTGATATTTTGGATTTGGGTCTCCCAGCACAGGCGTTGGTCGATTGTTATTCCCAGATAGCGGACTTCTTGTTTGGTTACGAGGTCGAAGTCTTTCACTTTGAGGGAGGGTGGTGGGGTAAATGTGGGGTCCTTGGATATAAATAAGACCTTGGTCTTATTGCTGTTGACCATCAGGTTGTGGGTTATGAGCCAATCTGAAACTGTGTTGAAGCATTCTACTATGGACGAGTAGTCCATCTTGTCAATGAGGAATGGAGTGTACAGTAACACATCATCGGCGTAGATGTGGTAGAATATGTTGAATGATTGAAGAATAGAACAGATTGGCTGGATGTAAATGTTAAAGAGTAGGGCTGAGAGGGAAGATCCTTGTGGGACCCCTTGTGTTTGTTAAAAAGGCCTGGATGCATGGTTATCTATGCAGACTTGTTGTTGTCGGTCATAAGAACATAAGAACATAAGATATGCCATACTGGGTCAGACCAAGGTCCATCAAGCCCAGTATTCTGTTTCCAACAGTGGCCAATCTAGGTCATACATACCTAGCAGTTTCCCCAAGGGACACAGGTTCCACAATGCTTGTACTGGTTCAAGCATTGATATCCTGGGTCCCTTCTTAATAATGGTTTATGGACCTTTCCTCCAGGAACTTGTCCAAACCTTTTTTAAACCCAACTACACTAACAGCCTTTACTACATCCTCCGGTAACAAATTCCAGAGTTTGATTACACGTTGAGTGAAAAAATATTTTCTTTTATTAGTCTTAAATAGTTTACCCTGTAGCTTCATTGCATGTCCCCTAGTCTTTCTATATTCTGATAAGGTAAACAATCGATCTACGTTTACCCGTTCCACTCCGTTCATTAATGTATAGACTTCTATCATATCTCCTCTCAGCCGTCTCTTTTCCAGGTTAAAGAGCCCTAACCTTTTTAGCCTTTCTTCATAGGAGTATCCTTCCATCCCCTTCACCATTTTGGTGGCTCTTCTCTGAACCTTTTCTAAAATCGCTATATCCTTTTTAAGATACAGCGACCAGAATTGCACACAATATTCAAGGTGCGGTCTCACCATGGAATGATATAGAGGCATTATAATATCTTTTGTTTTATTTTCCATTCCTTTCCTTATCATACCTAGCATTCTATTTGCTCTCTTGGCCGCCGCTGCACACTGGGCCGAGGGTTTTAACAAGGTATCCACAATGACGCCTAAATCTTTTTCCTGGGTGGTGGTTCCTAAAGTGGAACCTTGCATCGTGTAACCATAGTTTGGGTTGTTCTTCCCTAGGTGCATAACCTTGCACTTCTCCACATTAAATTTCATCTGCCATTTTGATGCCCAGTCTTCCAATTTATCAAGATCCTCTTGCAATTTTCCACAATCCTCCTGGGTTTTAACAACTTTAAATAGTTTTGTGTCATCTGCAAATTTGATAACCTCATTTGTTATTCCACTTTCCAGGTCATTTATGAATATGTCAAAAAGCAGCAGACCCAGCACAGATCCCTGGGGTACACCACTATTCACCTTTCTCCATTGGGAAAATTGGCCATTTAGCCCTACCCTCTGCTTTCTATCTTTTAACCAGTTCCTGATCCACAGTAGTACACTGCCTCCTATCCCATGACTCTTTAGTTTTGCCAAACGTCTCTCATGAGGGACCTTGTCAAAGGCTTTCTGAAAGTCCAGATACACAATATCAACCGACTCACCTTTGTCCACCTGTTTATTCACTCCTTCAAAAAAACATAACAGATTAGTAAGACAAGATCTTCCTTGTCTAAAGCCATGTTGGCTGTCTCCCATTAGGTCGTGACTATCTACATGCTGAGTAATTTTATTCTTTATGATGGTTTCTACCATTTTTCCCGGTACTGATGTCAGGCTCACTGGTCTGTAGTTTCCCGGATCACCCCTCGAACCCTTTTTAAAAATTGGTGTTACATTGGCGATCCTCCAATCCTCAGGTATTAGAGATGATTTTAATGATAGTTCACAGATTACTGATAGCAGGTCTGCAATCTCAAATTTCAGTTCTTTCAACACCCTTGGATGTATACCATCCGGCCCAGGTGATTTGCTACTCTTCAGTTTATCTAATAGTTGTAAGACATCTTCCTGATGTATCGATATTTCCTTCAATTCTTCCACACCTTTAAATACCACTTCAGTCATGGGTAACATCCCTACATCGGTCGGATAGGTAGGATTTGAACCAGTCTAAGGCTAGGTTTCTTATGCCTTTTTGATACTGTTGGGTGAGCAAGAGGTTGTGGTTGAAATACTAAAATATTATGTTGACATACAGTTGGAATACTGTCAAGTATTTCTCAAGATATTGTACACAATATATCTAAAATGCAAGGATTCCAGTAATGTTGACCACAACTGTATTAGAGTTGGTTCGCCTCCTCATTGTGGAATTCAGAGGATTTAAAGAATTCATCTTTTTTCCTGTATTATTTCTATTTTTTCACCCTAATATCGGGAGAATTTTCTGTAACTTTTCTGAATAAAGTGTTTAATTGCTTAATTTATATTATTGATAATTATATAAATGAAAATTAATTTTAACCTGACTTGTTGGCTCTGTGCACTCTTCTGCTCTTCTTTAGTCTTATCCTTAGATCTGGCCCCGACTCCAAACTGCCTAACATTATCTTTTTTACATCTCAATTGGCATTTTCTAATGCATTGCCCTAATGCTAACCCATGTTTCCACCAGTGGCACAGTCTCTCTGTGACATTTTCGGGCAGCTGAATAATGTGCAGAGAAAATCATCCATGTCAGGAATTGCTGCAAGCAGAGTTGATCATTTTATTAAGCTCGACAGTGGCCTTTCTTAATATCTTTCTGACTTCAAAATGATTGCTAAAACATATCCCATAAAATCCATGAGAAAAACTCGCTGTTTTCAAGGACTCGGAGGACTTTGTTTTATGGCAATGTCTCTTCTGCTGACTACAGAATTCATGCTGCCGCTGCACTCTCATGTTTTATATGGAAAACCTCGAATCTAACCTTTGGCAATGATGCTTCCTTGGAGAATGTCTCTTGGACTGCATAATTTCACAGCACTTCAGAAAAATAGAAAGTCAGAACACAGGGCTTACATTAAACAGCAAATCCGGAAGTTTCCCTAAGGAAATTCTAGAAAAGAATGAAATACAGATAAACAAAAGCATAAAGAATTTATTAAATCCCATACCTGGATTCTCTGTTCTGTTAGAATATTTCAGGGGGAGGGGGGAGTCACTAACATACTGTTGAATATTCAGCTATCATTTTTGTTTCAATTGAGATTGATAAAAATGGAAATTTGAAAACCGAAGCCTAAAATATGTTAATACTCGTAAAGCCCATAAAGCCCATCTAGTTTCTTTAGTTCTATTCCTGTGCAATTAGGGATATCCTATAGGGGATGCAGAGGGATGTAGGGGAATGTGCAGAGACTCCTGTTGGGACTTTCATGCATACATCAGTAGAGGCCATAGGTGTAGTTTGGGGGGAGGGGACATGGAGGGCAGTAGCTACTCCCCCAAATATTGCAGGCACTAAAGGTGATCTGGTACTCCTGCCCCCACTGTCAGTATGACTTCCTTACCCTTTGCCCCCAAAGTAAGAAGGCAAACTACACTGATGGTAGGGACTGAAAACTGGATCCTAAATGAAAAGGCTATGTGTGAAAAAAACAGATGCTCAGTTGTAGGACTGCTTTGGGTGCAATGTCATAGACCCCAGTAGGTTTTTGTCTCTCCTTCACAACTAACGATATTCTGGGCTTTTCACATGAGGTTTTGAATTCTATGGCTGTTTTTGTCTCCACTACCGCCTTTGGGAGGTCATTCTATGCACTGACCATCTGTTCTGTGAAGAAATATTTTCTGATATTGCTCCCGAGTCTACCTCTTTGGAGCCTCTTGTTCTACAGCAATGAAAATTTTCAGAGGGGTAGCCATGTTAATCTGCAGTGGCAAAAATGACAGAAACAGGCGGTACCTTATAGATTAAGGGAGAAAGTTACCAAGCTATGATAAAATAATCACATTTTGCTACAGCTTAGTTTACCATAGAAGCAAAGCTGGTGCTACATAGCATGCTAAGTGTGGCAGACGAGCACCGATCAGAGCAGTGCTTAGTTTTAAGTGGTGCAGTTTCCTGTGCTGTAAAAGACGGGCCTCTACCATAAAATGGTGGTGTTTACTTTGTGCCAACCTAACAGCCACTGATGGAGTCGGCACTTTGTATATCAACAAATTCAACATGATCTGTTGCCCTCCCGGCTCCCATCACCTCTTTATCTTCAGTGATTGCCACCATGGGATCAGAGCTAGGCAAGCTCTACTAGCGCCTCAACCCCAACTTATTCTTTCCGGAATCGCCACCACAGAAGCAGCATTGAGAGCACTCCCCCAGCACCTAACTCCTCCACAACTGAAACTTGCCTGCGCTGTTCACAGTACCAAAACAGGCCTGAAGATCTCTGCAGCTCCAGTGCCACTTCTGGCATCTTTGCTGGTAAGCTCCTCTCTAGATAAATTGTCAATCTCTGGTGGCCCAAAGGTGCTCTCCCACTTCTCTCGGGGACATATCCATAGTCTTCTTTCATGTCTTATTTTTTCAAAGACACAGAAGGGAAGGGCAAGAACCTAATCCCTCTCTGCCATCTCTGAGACTCCCAAAGCAACAGAAGGGGGATAGAAGAGAAATTAAGGTGGGGGAGGAGAGGGAAGTGATCTGGACTCCTCCAGTTTTGGGGAGCAGGTCGTCCTCTCAATCAATATGCTGCTGTAGGTGTCACTGGATTCCATGTGTTGTTAACAATAGTCTTCCATCCTTGGTGATCGGTGGCAATAATTCTGGCCTCGTCGATGGTCAGTCATTGGTTCCTTAGGTCTTCCTCAATGTGTCTGAGCCACGTTTTCTTTGGAGCTGCTTGTTGAACCCTCCAGTGGACAGGTTGCTCTCACCAGAGGAGTTTGTATGACAGCTGACTGGTGTTCATTCTGCAAATATGGCCAAACCATTGCAGTCTGTGTTTTTGGATTTCTTCTTGGACTAAAAGCTGATGGCCGCACCTTCTCCAAATTGTCTCGTTTCGATGGCGATCACAAAGAGAGACACCCAGAATCTGTCTCAGGCATCGCATTTGAAAGACCTCGAGCTTGTTTATGTCAGGTTTGAGCAGAGTCCACATTTCCAATCCATACAGGAGAATTGGCATGATCAGTGTTCGGAAGAGGCAAATTTTGGACTTGGTGAAGATATTGGCTGCCTTCTAGAGGCACCATTTGAGCTTTGTGAATACTACTGTTGTCTGGCCAATCCTGCTGTGGACATTGGTGGTGGGATGCCACCTTCTTCTCGTGCACCAGCAATCTCAGGTATTTTAATTCTGGGACCTGCTCGATTTGGATTTCATTGAGGCGAACAATAGCTTGTGATCAATCCGTGGTCATAACTTTGGTCTTATCCACATTGAATCTTAGGCCATAAGATTGGGTGATGCAGGCAGTGTGGTAAAGGATGTCTGTGGCCTCTGCATCCATGTCAGCAAATATGGCACTTTCGTCTGTGAACATCAAGTCGATCAGGAAGTCGTTCACGTCGTACTGAACCCTGCATCTGTCCTCCAATGTTTTCCTCATAATGGCATCAATCACAATATTGAAAAGCAGGGTGGAGGCAACATCATCCTGGCAGACTTCAGTTTGGATATGAAATTCCTTGGACAGTTCATTTCGGATCTGCATACTGCTGGTTGAGCCATTGTATGATGCTTGGAGAAGTTGGATGATCTTCAGTGGCGCGTGCTCGTTCTCCAGTGCCCTCCACAGGGCAGACCAGTGAACACAGTCAAATGCGGATTTGAAGTCAATGAAGACGATGATAGTTCGCTTTCCACATCTGATCCTTTTCGCCAGTTGATGAATGGTGAATATTTGATCAGTGCAGCCTTGATGTGGCCTAAATCCTGCTTGTTCTTCCCAGCTGGTCTGTTAACGATGTCTCTGCAGCCTTGATTGTATGATCTTCATGAACACGTTGCTAACAATTGAAAGGAGGCTGATGCCGTGGTAGTTCTTGCAATCCCGCCCATCGCTTTCTTCAGGATTGGCACGATGTTCCATGTGCCAGAATAGTGTTAGGAGGATGTGAAGCCATTGCAGCAGGATGTCTTCCCCAGCTTTGATCATTTCGGCAGTGACTTGGTCCACTCCAGGCACCTTTTCATCTTCAATGATTTTATTCAACTCTTCACTCCATCAATGACTCACAATGGATTCTCTGGCAGGTCAATGGGTAGTGGCTCAGGTGGTGGTCCCCGGGGGAGATAATGGTTGTATAGTTGTTGGAAAAATTCTTTCCATTGTTGCAGACGTTCACCAGGAGAACTCACGAAAGTGCCATCTGCTTTCTTGATGTTGTCATTGATTGACTTGGTTTTACCACTCAGTCTCCTTAGGGTCTGATGCAAAGTCCAGTATTCATGCCTGGTTGCTGTTTCTTCCAGGGTGGCTGCGACATCATTTCAGCAGGCTTCTTGTTCTACCTTCATCGTCTGTCTGACCTATTTGTTCAGTCGCCGGTACTGCTCAAAGTTGACGTGTTTGATTCGTTTCCATTTATCCACCAGATCCATGCACTTATCTGAAATACATGGCCGGGTCCAACGTCGGATGGGTGGACACAGAGGAGTGGCACATTCAGAGGGTGCTGAAAGGATAGAGAGAAGGAATGATCTAGACTCCTCCAGATCATTCCTTGGGCCAGAAGAGAGAGGGAGAGAAAGTAAGAAAGCAAAACAGGGGTGCAGGATGGAAAGGGATCCAGACTCCTCCAGTTGTTTCCAATGTTAGTGGGAGAGCAGGCCAAGCACATGCACAGAGGTGTTTGCGTTAGCAGCACCTATATCTTGCGCACCAAAAAAGCAATTGTGTGCATGCGCTGCAATGCTGTGTGGTGCATAAGAGTCATCATTCAGCTCAGAATAATATTAGTGTCTTTGAACAGAACGTTTGAGCAAAACAATTGCTCTCATGTGCCACGTAACATTCTGTCACATGCGCACAATTGTCTTTATAGCACAGGATATAGGTGCTAATGCCTGTATGCCTCCCCTGCTATTTTTATTTTTCAGGCCTCCCTCACTTCAGCAAAGCCCAGAAAAGCTGTTGGAGTTGCCCGCTCAAGAAATAGGCATAAATTCCATCTCAGCACTGATCATAGTCTCTTTATGTCTCCAAGCCGGTGTTAAAGTCTCAGCATTGAGCTCAGCCTTCTGCTCTTCTGCACATTACTGCATCCAGGTGCCATAGCTAATTGTTTCATTACTGTCTATTTTGAATGTTTTTAAATGTGCTTTGTGTTGCTGTTAGCACAGGCATCTGTGCAGTGATTAGGCTTGCGTCAAATCCCTTCCTGCATTCTTAGCCTTGTGGCAAATCCCTTCTTGCATTCTGTGCCTATGCTAGCGCAGACAGATTGTGCTTAAACACTGAGCTGATGCCAGCCAGGCCTGTCCTGTCCACTAGGTGGGCTAGGCAGCTGCCTAGGGTGGCAGACTTCTGTGGACGGCACAGAACAGTGCTTGTGGCAGGCCATGACCTGTCACTTCTGACCTCCCTCCAACGGGAAGTTGTATCAGAGGGAGGTCAGAAGCGACAGGCCATGTATGCCAAAGCACATGGCCTGCTGTGGGCTGCCGCTCCACGCCGAGCCATCCCTCCCTGACCCTGCTGACAGAATTGGTGGCAGCAGGGGACCGGTGGCATGGCTCGGCTCAGCTCGGTGCAGGGGGGGCAGCACGCATGGGTCTTCTGTCTGGGGCAGCAGAAACACTTGTGCCGGCCCTGATGCCAACACAAATGGCTACGCCCTCAGGTATTTTGGTCATTATGTTGAATGCCACTGATCCTGACGAAGGATCAATATGTTGTAAGTTGTAGTTATCAAAGCATGGCATAGTAAAACATTCTAAGGAAAAATAGCTTGCATTAACATATTTTATGGAAACTAATGTTTGGGCTTCTTGGTCCAGTTTATTAACAGTGACTTGCTAGGCACAGTATAGCATGCAGAAATGCTGGCATATGAATAATATAAGAACATAAGATATGCCATACTGGGTCAGACCAAGGTCCATCAAGCCCAGTATCCTGTTTCCAACAGTGGCCAATCTAGGTCATACGTACCTAGCAGTTTCCCCAAAAGACGCAGGTTCCGCAATGCTTGTACTGGGTCAAGCATTGATATCCTGGGTCCCTTCTTAATAATGGTTTATGGACCTTTCCTCCAGGAACTTGTCCAAACCTTTTTTAAACCCAGCTACATATTCAGAGTATTATTTTTTCTTGCAGCTGTCTAATGATATGCTTCTATACTATTTTACCAATTATTTTTCACAGTGCTACTACTTGTAACCTGCTTAACACCTGTGGTTTATATCAGTATATATTCATGTTGTCAATGTCTTCCTACAGTAACAAACTATATTGTGACTGTCCCTTTGCATCAGCATTATGCCAATTTTGTAAACATAAAGACACGAAAAGCTAAGTGATTATAACTTTGCTGACAATTTCTGATAGCATGGCAAGTGATCTTTTTCATGGTTAATAATTAGAAAAAATTAATCTCTAGGAACAAGCAGGAATGCAATCTTCACATATGGGTGACATCTGCACCGACTGAGCCCACGCGGGAATGCTCCCCAGCATCCAATAGGAAAGCCTTTGGGAGCACTTCACTGCGCCTACCTGCCTGCCTTCCCAACTCCTCTCAGTTCTTCATTTTCCATGGAGCCAGTAGGATATGTCATTCTGTCACGG
This sequence comes from Ichthyophis bannanicus, assembly GCA_033557465.1. NCBI lineage: Eukaryota > Metazoa > Chordata > Amphibia > Gymnophiona > Ichthyophiidae > Ichthyophis > Ichthyophis bannanicus. The sequence continues at coordinate 144,914,369 of CM066043.1, read as the reverse complement.
CCCAAAACCTTCATTGTTTTGTCTGGAGCATCATGCTTCTGTCTTCCTGTCGAATCCGACACCGGCCCCGATAATTCTTTTTTAATTTTGATCTCTTTTTCTTTTTTCTTTCATGTGATTTTCACTGCTAAACTAGCCTCCATAGCCTTATCTTCATTCTGACGACAACCTTTTTGAGGCATGGAAAAGCCAAGTAGTGTTTTAAAAGTGTACCAAGTGTGCTGGTACCATATCAGTCACTGATAAACATGACGTATCTCAAATGTTTGGGGGCTGAACATCAACCCAATTCTTTTCCTTTGTGCCAGTAAATGATAAAGAGAGGCCTAAAGAACTGAACCAGACAGTACGGACCATTGTTCACCTTGGATTTGATGTCAGTAGCTTCCACTTCCTCGAGGGCTTCGTCTTCCTTTCATGGGTCTCCGGTTTCTTCAAAGTCCAAACATAAAAGTCTAAATCTCTGACTGCTCTGAAGTCATCGTCATCGAAGACTGATGCTGAGACTAGAGACAAATCCCAGTATAACCATCGCAACTCTCATAGAGGTGCTTCTGATGCAGACCGGCCAGACAAACTGCCCCAGCAGGAGGATCTGTCCTCCAAAGCACAAGAGAGGCTCCGGGGCGCTCCCAAGGAACCAACCTCCGGAGTGCTACCAGTTCCAGGTTCTGGGACAGTGCTTTAAAACCCCATGGGAGATTCCAGCCAGACATCAGCCTTCTCCCTGGACCCCAGTGCATGCAGGCTCTCCAAAGGAGTTTGGACACACTCCTGGCAACCTCAGTACTGATAAAATTAAGAGCTCCATGAGTGCATGCTACTGTACCCAGCTTTCAGCCACATGTATCAGCCCCAATGCCGGCCCTCAAACTGGAATTGACTGAGCCACCAAGCGTGATACTGCCGTTGGAACCGACTGAGTTCCCTGGTATCCAACCGACTCAAACTGATATAGCTCTCTGTTCCGATACTTCTGAGCCTCAGTATCAGGCATTGACCTTCGACATCTATGAAACATTGAGGTTGAACTCGGGAGTATCGATACTTTGACTTCTTGCCAGACTCTGATTCCAATTCTTCAGAATCTGACAAAAGAATCACTCAATTCCCAGGATCTATCACACATCCCTTCGGACCCTTCATTGCCTCAGGAATGGTATCAGTCCACACCAGAGGATATGTCCTTTCAGGACTTCATATATGACATGACAGCAGGGCAGCTACATTGATGGTGCATTGGATCCTACAGGATCTTATGCTCCGCATGTGGGAGGCCCCGCTCACAATTCCGCCTGTCAGCAAGAGGCTCGATAACATGTACCGAATACCAGAGTGCCCAAGCTTCCAAAAGCCTCAGCTCCCCCACCACTCCATGTGGTGGAATCAGCGATGTGCCGCATAAAGAGTTCTAAGAACCATTCGTCCATGCCATCTGGCAGAGACTCGAGGACACTCGATGCCTTTGGGCGTCGATGCTTCCAAGCATGAATGTTGGCCTCAAAAATAAATTCTCACATGCTGGAGACTTTCACTCTATGCTGCCTGAGGATAAGCGGAATGCTTTCCAGACACTCATAAAGCGAGGCCAAAATACATCTAAGTTTCTTACCATGGCCTCTTTTGATGCCTTTGAATCAACCAGCAGAGCTTCAGCAGTCTGCATTGGGGCTCTTAGAATGGCTTGGTTTCAGGCATCAGATTTTGAGCAATGAGTTCAAGATAAACTTGCCAATATCCTATGTACTGGAGAAATCTTTTTTGGCAAGGATTGGAGGAAAAAGCAGGAGAGATTGAGATGGACGATCTCACCCTAAAACATCTTTCCAGGAAGACAGCCGATCCATCCAAGAAGAAGGCTCTTCCCAAAAAATCTTTCTATGCTAAAAAGAAGAGATACTTTCCTTCTTACCTAGCATCTGCTGCCTATCAGCCTCAGCATACTCAGCAGAGACAGCAGGGTCCTCACCAGACCAAGAAACCCAAGGCTTCTAATCCTCAACCAGCTGCACAGGCACAACCTTTTTATTTTACTTTGTTTCCTCTTTCTTTGTCCTTCCTTTATAAGTTTAGGGTTTGCCTTATCGCGCTTCGGTCTCTCTTGCGGGAGAAGGGGGAGGGGCTACCTTGCTCGTGGGGGAGAGCCGCGGATGGTCTGTGTTGCTGGATTTATGGGATTTTTCCTTGGTGTAAACTAGATAACAAAAAAAAACCCCGAAGAGGGGACAGTAAGTCTGCAGCAAGTAGTGTCGGTGCTTCTTGACTAAGCATTGCTATGGCGGGGCGTCCACAGTGTGTTGTCTGTGGAACCCGCAGGGGCGCAGTAGCTGATTCAGGGGTGTGCCAGAGTTGTGCCACTCTTTCCTCAGCTGTGGAGCAGCAAATGGATCTTAAAGAGGTCTCAGAGACGCAGGGGGGTTCTTTGGGATCGACAGCGTCCCCTCAGGCCCCTGAGCAAGGTTCGCCATTGGAGGACGCGGCGGGGCCGTCTGGGGCACAGCTGGCGGCGCAGTCCTCGGACCTCGGGGATTTTAGCCCTGATTTCATGCTATTGATGCATCAGGCTTTCTGTTTGAGGCGTCAAAGTAAGTTGCCGGGGTCTATGGCGCTGGCCGAGCCCTCTCCCCTTTCGGTCGAGGGGGGCGAGGATCCTCTGGCTCCTAAGAAGTCGAGGACGCGAGAGGCCGCGGCTGCGGATCCGGACTGGTTGGACGGAGAAGAGATTGATTGGGATCTTGAGGAAGGGGTTCAGGATCTTGAGGAGGGGGAGATCCCTGAGCCCGAGGACCAGTCTAAGATCATTAGAGTCTTCCATAGGGAAGCGCTACCGGCATTGATCACGGAAGCGATGCAGATGCTGAATCTTTCCACGCGAGTTCCTGTGGAAGAGGAAGTGGAAGTGGAAGATCCTGTCATTCAGGAAGTTCGGCAGACACAGGTGGTTTTTCCCATTCACAGGGTGGTAGACAAAATAATTCAAGAGGAATGGGACCGACCAGAAGCAGGTCTACATGGTGTAAGGACTATGAATAGGCTTTATCCTTTGGCAGATAAAGATAAGGACAGGTTCAAAGCGCCCCAGGTGGATGCAGTAGTTTTGGCTGTGACAAAGAAAACTACTATCCCAGTGGAAGGTAGCGCGGCCTTAAAGGATGTCCAGGACCGTAAGGTGGACGGTTTGCTGAAACAGATTTTTGAGGCTGATTCTCTGTCGTTACAGGCTTCTATTTGTGGTGCCTGGGTAGCTCGAGCGTGTTTACGCTGGGTTCAGAGGTTGAGACAGTCCCCGCATATGGACAGCGAAGAGCTCAAGGAGTTGAGTCGCCTGGAGTCCGGAGTGACGTATCTCGTGGACGTGCATTATGATCTGATCCGTGCACTTGCTAATAGTACGGCTTCCGTGGTGGCCGCCTGCAGATCGGTGTGGTTATGGAATTGGGCGGCGGACGGATCTTCCAAGTCTCGCCTTAGTAAGTTGCCGTTTAAAGGTGGTTTATTGTTTGGGGAGGACTTGGATAAGTTGGTCAAAGACCTGGGTAAGTCCAAGGTGGGCCAGCTTCCGGAAGATAAACCGAAACAGGGGAGGCCCGGTTCGAACTTTCGGGTCCCGTTTCGGGATTTTCGACGGTTCCGGGCGTCGAGGTTCTCCAGTTTCCAGCGGGGTCAATTTCCTTCCCGAGCCCAGAACTTCCATGGGTTTAGGGGAGCCAACAGAGGGTTTTCCTCAAGTTCCACTTCCGCACCTCGCAAGGCTCAATGAAGTGAGGTGGGTCCCAGCGGAGGGGCCTCCCATAGGAGGAAGGCTGCGGGAGTTTCTCTCTGCTTGGACCCACATCACCTCTGACCAGTGGGTGTTGGAGATAATTTGTCAGGGATATGCATTAGAGTTGGCGCGGCCGGTGACAGATTCCTTCGTCATGTCCCCTTGCAGAGGGCCCAAAAAGGTCCTGGCGATTCGCGAGACCTTGGAGCGGCTTGTCCAGTTAGGAGTGGTCGTAGAAGTTCCGAAAGAAGAGTACGGCGTGGGGCAGTAATCCATTTATTTTGTGGTGCCAAAGAAGGGCGGATCTCAAGGCCGTGAATCGGTGCCTGCGGATTCCGCACTTCAGGATGGAAAATTTGCGTTCAGTGATTGTAGCGGTGCGTCAAGGGGAGTATTTGACGTCGCTGGATCTTTCAGAAGTGTATTTGCATATTCCTATCTGGGCGCTCATCAGAGGTTCCTGAGGTTCGCTCTGCCTTGGGGTCATTATCAGTTCCAGGCGTTGCCTTTCGGTCTGGGTACGGCGCCCCGGACCTTCACCAAAATTATGGTGGCGGCAGCGCTGCGCAAAGAAGGAATCTCGTGCACCCGTACCTTGACGATTGGCTGATATGGGCCATATCCGAGGAAGAGAGCGTTCGGGTGACAGGCAGAGTGGTGGAATTTTTACAGACTCTGGGGTGGGTGGTAAACCGGACCAAGAGTCGGCTAAAGCCCTCCCAGGATTTAGAGTACTTAGGAGTGCGGTTCGACACGAAGAACGGTCAGGTGTTTTTGCCGCACAAGAGAGCTCAGGCACTTCGGAGTGTAGTTCGTCAGTTCAGGTCCACTCCAGCCCCGTCGGCATGGTCCTACCTTCGGGTGTTGGGAACGATGGCGGCAACGATAAAGGCAGTGCCATGGGCCAAGGTACCTATGCGGCCCCTGCAGAGAGCGCTGCTTCGTCGCTTGGCGCATCATTCCGATCATCTGAGCAAACGGCTACCATGTCCAGTCATGGTCAGGCAGTCCCTGCAGTGGTGGCTCCTCAAGTCGTCGCTGTCAGCCGGCATGCCGCTGGAGCTCCCGGATTGGCTACCGCTGATCATGGACACCAGTCTAGCCGGCTGGGGAGCCCACTGCGGGAGCAGGTTCGCGCAGGGGGTTTGGTCTCCTCTGGAGGCGTCTTGGTCAATAAATCGATTGGAACTGCGCACGATAGCGTTAGCACTAGTGGCGTTCGAGGAGTTGGTGTTAGGTCGCCAAGTTCGGATTCTTTCCAACAACTCGGTGGTGGTCTCCTACATCAATCGTCAGGGGGCACAGGAAGTGCGGCGATGCAGGAAGAGGCAGACAGGTTGTTCGCTTGGGTAGAGAAGCGTTTGACGGCGATCTCGGCAGCTCACATTGCAGGAAAAGACAATGTCAAGGCGGATTTCCTCAGCAGAGTGTGAGTAGATGCGGGGGAGTGGGAGCTGCATCCCGACGTCTTTGCGCAGATAGTGAATCGATGGGAATTGCCCATAATGGATCTCATGGCAACCTTTCAGTCGGCGAAGGTCGGCAGGTTCTTCAGCAGGAGGCGAGAGCGGATGTCGGAGGGCATCGACGCGCTGATGCAGCCGTGGCCTACAGCGGGGCTCCTTTACATTTTTCCCCCATGGGCATTGATAGGCCGAGTAGTGCAAAAGATTGGGGATCATCCGGGAAAGGTGCTTCTCGTGGCGCCCGACTGGCCGAGGCGCCCATGGTATGCAGATCTCGTGCGGCTCCTGGACAGTCAGCTGTGGCGGTTGCCGGCAAGAGCGGACCTGTTGCTTCAGGGTCCTCTCTTCATGCCTCAAGTGGATCGGTTCTCGCTTACGTTCTGGCCATTGAAAGGGCGCGGCTGAGAAAAAAGGGCTATTCGGCGGCGGTCGTTGCTAAGCTGTTTAGAGCACGCAAGCAGTCCACTTCCTTGGCGTATGTGCGTGTTTGGCGTATTTTTGAGGATTGGTGCGCGAGAAAGCAGATCCGGTCGTCTACGGTCGATATTCTGTCAATTTTAGAATTTCTGCAAGACGGGTTTGATAAAGGTCTTGCAGCCAGCCCGCTGCGCGTGCAGTTGGCAGCTCTTTCCTAGAGTGTTGATTCCGCCGTGGGACCTCAATTTGGTGTTGGCAGCCTTATCTAAGCCTCCTTTTGAGTCGTTGCTTCAGGCTTCGGTGAAGGACTTGACATTGAAAACGGTTTTCTTGGTGGCGATCTGTTCAGCTAGGCGCATTTCGGAATTGCAGGCGTTGTCGTGTAGGGAGCCTTTCTTGTCCTTTTCTAGGGAGAAGGTGGTGCTGCGTCCGGTTCCGTCCTTTTTGCCCAAAGTGGTGTCTTCCTTTCATCTGAATCAGGCGGTATGTTTGCCGGTGCTGGGTTCTCGGGAAGGTGGTGAACCGGCGCGCAGTTTGCGACTGTTGGATGTAAAGAGGATGTTGAGCAGATATTTAAGAGTGACTGAGTCCTTTCGCAAATCGGATCGGTTATTTGTGTTGTTCGGAGGTGTGCGCAAAGGGGAGGCGGCAGCTAAGGCCTCCATTGCCCGGTGGGTTCGGGAGGCGATTGCTTCCTCCATCTTATTCAAGGACGTGCGGTACCCGCCGGGTTGCAGTGCATTCCACCAGAGCGCAGGCATGCTCCTGGGCGGAGCATAGTTTGGTTCCGCCAGGGGATATATGTAGGGCGGCGACTTGGTCGTCTCTTCATACTTACAGTAAGCATTACCGGCTGGATGTTGCGGTGGCGGCAGATGCCCAATTCGGTTCGGCAGTGCTGTGTGCCGGTTGGCGGGGTCCCTCCCAATGATTACTGCTCTGGTACTTCCCAGAGGTAGAGGACTGAACTGGAGGAACGTTAAGGAAATGATAATTACACTTACCTGGTAATTGTAGTTCCTTGAGTGACGACAGTTCAGTCCTCCATCCCGCCCAGAGTATTATTCAGGAGGACTTCAGCGTTTCCGCTAAAGAAGAGAATTCTTACAGGTAGGTCGTTTAGTTTGAGTCATTCTGTTATCTGTTTAAAGTTCTATGGGGCAGCAAAAGGGTGTAAGAAAGCCTTGCCAATTGATTAAATGGTTTTAAGAGTAGGTAGAATAGATACTATTGATGGATTTTGGCTACTTATTGGTTGCTCCTTTGAGTCTGCTTTGTTAATAGTTCACACTGGGACTGAGGTGAGAGTGCAGCAGGCTATATCCAGTGATGTCATCATTCTGACATACCAGTCTCCAAAGCTGCGGGAGGAGGTTGACAACCCAGAGGTAGAGGACTTGAACTGTCATCACTCAAGGAACTACAATTACCAGGTAAGTGTAATTATCATTTTTTGCACAACCCGGGGCACGGATGGGGCAGGGGGGGCCAGGGTTTAGTCCCCGCAGCCTGACCCTGGCCTTAGGACACCATGGTGCCGCAGCTCCATTTAAAAGTCCTGACTGAGTTAGCTGGGGACAGTCCTGCACATGCAGTCCGGACAGAATCGCGGTCCCGGCCTGCACGTGCAAGACTGTTTGCGATTCTGATCCCGCGGGGCTAGACATGCCCCGCGGGATCAGAATCACAATCCCCTTTGTACGTCCAGTTCAGACCAGACGTACAGAGGGGATCTATGTCCAGGACAGAAATGAGCCCTAAGTATTTACTGCTCAGTACTTATTTTTATTCTAGCTATATATTTGCCCCTTCACTGCAATTTTCTTACAAAATTTGTTTGGATGGAGAAATACTAACATGGAGAAATACTAACAAAGGAGTTTTGGGAAAAAGGGGGATGGAGTGTAGCTAATGTTAACAGTAATATTGGGGGGGGGGGCACAAGAAACTCTAACACTGGCCATACACAGGAGCCACAACCCTGTAGTAACTCAGTACCACAGGTTAGTAACTTCTCCGGCAGCTGCATTATTCTGCTCCCCTGGAGCATTGGGCCGCTAACATGTGGCCAAATGCTTCCAGGGAACCTTTCCTAAAGAGGCCAATGCATTATAAATGGAGCCTAGTTTAGAAATCCCCCACCAAGTTTCACTAGCAAAGATCTCCACCCACTCACACAGGCTGCTCTTTGGGGAGGATCTGGAAAAAGTGGTAAGGAAAATCAGGGACACTAAGGTGCCTTGGCTTCTGGAAGATAAGTCCAAGACAGCAGGCTATGGATCCCATTCTAGGAACCGGGGGCATGAGGAGTGGATATTTTGCTCAGCCCACAGGGCGAATCCTCAGAGGTTCTGGTTTCTCCTGAAAGGCCACTTCTTTCGTGGGGGTGATCAGGTTGCCAGGGGTGGGGCCACAGGAGGCTCCAGAGCTGCCAAGTCCTCCTAATGAAGTTTGGGGGGCCCTAGTGGAGGTACAGTTGATAGGTGGACTCCTAATTCGATTTTTATCCTGCACTCAGCCCGGATTACAATGAATGCCTGGGTCTTGGAGGTGATCCATGAGGGTTACACTCTCGAGTTTGCAAGGCCCCTCGCGGACACTTTCATGGTTTCTCCTTGTTGAGCCCACACCAAGCCTGGGCTATTCAGACGATGCTTGGATGTCTTCTACAGCTCTAGATCATTATTCCTGTGCCCCCAGAGGAATGGGGTGTGGGACGTTACTCGATTTACTTTGTGGTGCCCAAGAAAGAGGGTTCTTGACTGCCCATTTTGGACTTGAAGTGGGTAAACAGGGCCCTCAGGTACCTTGCTTTCGCATGGAGACCCTGCGGTTCATCATCGCGGTCATTCATCAAGGGGAATTTTTAAAGTCTCTGGATCTGTCCGAGGCATAGCTGCATATTCCCATTTGCCCGGAACATCAGCGTTTTCTGTATTTTGTGGTCCCACTGGGGAATTTTCAGTTTCAGGCACTCCCCATCAGCCTTGCCACCGCCCCCCGGGTGTTCACCAAGGTGATGATGGTAGTGGTAGTAGCCTTGCAGAAGCAGTGTGTCCTGGTTCACCCATATTTGGACGATTGGTTGATTCGGGTGAAAAACCTGCAGGAGAGTCGAGAGGTGATAGCCAGCTTCAGGAGCTGGGCTAGGTAGTGAATTTTTCCAAGAGCAGTCTGGCTCTGTCTCAATCCTTGGAGTACCTGAGAGCCCTCTTTGACACTCGGCAGGGGATGGTATTTCTGCCAGAGAACAGGATAGTGAAGTTGCAAGGTCAGGTGCGCAAAGCCTGTGGGTGGTTTCCCACCCAAGAGTTTGGGACTTTACAGGTGCTCAGTTCGATGGTGCCCTCACTAGAGCTGGTACCTTGGGCTTGGCTTTACATGCAGCCTCTCCAGGTGGCACTTTTGGCACAGTGGTCCCCGCAAGTGCAGTCGATGGATGTCTATCTCGTTCTCCAGGGTGAGTCTGAATTTGTAGCTCGACTTGGCAAACCTTGTGGCCGAGATGCCTCGTGAGATCCCAGACTGTATGGTGGTGACCACGGATTCCAGTATCTTCAGTTGGGGGGGGGGGGTGCTCATTGTCAGGCCCAGAGACAGCAGTCGCCAGAAGAGAGAAAATGGTCTATTAGTCATTTGGAGACAAGGGCAGTGCATCTGACCTTAGAGTTTTTTCTCCCTATTATTCGGTGGCACACGGTAAGAGTGCTGACTGACAAATGCGACAATGGTGGCTTACATCAACCGCCAGGGCAGCACTCGAATCTTGCTGGTGGCGGCAGAGGCAATTCCATTTCTACAGTGAGCAGAGGTCCTTCTGCTTACGCAGTCGGCAGCACATGTTGCCAGGATGGAGAATGTGCAGGTGGATTATCTGTTGGACCAAGAGGAGTGGTCCCTATCTAAGTCGGCCTTCCAGTTGATTGTGAGGTGCTGGGGCGTTCCCATGATGGACTTAATGGTGACAGTGGTGAATGCCAAGGCCCCCAGGTTCTTCAGCAGGTGATGGGAGCACATGATGGAGGTTCTTGACACATTAACTTAACCCTGGCCCAGCAGCAGGCTTCTCTATGTGTTCTCTCTGTGTTCTCTCTGTGACCGCTGATCGGTTGCATTCTGCGGTGGGTCGAGGCCCACGCAGGGTGCGCAGTGTTGCTGGCTCTGGACTGGCCCAGACAGCTGTGGTATGCAGATCTGGTGCAGCTTCGGATGGCAGAGCCTTTCCTTCTTCCTCTGGAGGCAGATCTTCTAACTCAGGGACCTCTCCGGATGCTGGACATGGATCGGTTCTCGCTTACAGCCTGGCTCTTGAGAAGGTGTGTTTGAAGCACAGAGAAATACTCCCTTCAGGTGACTGATATCTTATTACAGGCTCAGGAGCATTCTACATCATAAGAACATAAGAACATAAGATATGCCATACTGGGTCAGACCAAGGTCCATCAAGCCCAGTATTCTGTTTCCAACAGTGGCCAATCTAGGTCATATGTACCTAGCAGTTTCCCCAAGAGACACAAGTTCCACAATGCTTGTACTGGGTCAAGCATTGATATCTTCGGTCACTTCTTAATAATGGTTTATGGACCTTTCCTCCAAGAACTTGTCCAACCTTTTTTAAACCCAGCTACACTAACAGCCTTTACTACATCCTCCGGTAACAAATTCCAGAGTTTGATTACACGTTGAGTGAAAAAATATTTTCTTTTATTAGTCTTAAATAGTTTACCCTGTAGCTTCATTGCATGTCCCCTAGTCTTTCTATATTCTGATAACGTAAACAATCGATCTACGTTTACCCGTTCCACTCCGTTCATTAATTTATCATATCTCCCCTCAGCTGTCTCTTTTCCAGGTTAAAGAGCCCTAACCTTTTTAGCCTTTCTTCATAGGAGTATCCTTCCATCCCCTTTACCATTTTGGTGGCTCTTCTCTGAACCTTTTCTAAAATCGCTATATCTTTTTTAAGATACGGCGACCAGAATTGCACACAATATTCAAGGTGCGGTCTCACCATGGAGCGATATAGAGACATTATAATATCTTTTGGCCTATGTACTGGTTTGGTGCATCTTTGAGGCTTGCTGCAGAGAGAGAGGTGTGCGGCCTCTAAGGGCTTCACTCCTGGAGATTTTGGTTTTCTTACAGCATGCTCTTGACAAGGGTTTGGCCTTAAACTTCTTGAAGGTACAGGTTGTGGCCCTGGCTTATTTCTGAGGTTGAGTGCAAGGCGAGTCCCTTGCCTCTTTTCATGACGTGGTCCATTTTCTTCGAGGGGTTAATTATTTGAAGTCATCTTGTCATCCCCTTGTTCCATCCTGGGATCTTAATTTGGGCTCACTGCACTCACAAAGCTCCTGTTCGAGCCTCTCTCGGGGGCTTCTTTGAAAGATCTAACTCTGAAGGTGGTGTTCCTGGTAGCAATTTGTTAAGCGTGTTGCAACTCGGAGTTTCAGGCTCTGTCATGCGAGCCCTATTTGGTGATTACGAGAGAAAGGGTGGTTCTATGCCTGGTTCTTTCCTTTTTGCCGAAGGTAGTTTTGACGGTTCACATCAATCATGAAGTGACTTTACTGGTCTTTGCCAGTTCTCCCAGTTTAGCGGAGTCTGGGGATCTGTGTATGCTTGATATCCACAAGGTGCTTAAGCATTACTTGAAGGTGACGGAGGTGTTTTGGCATTCAGAGTGCCTCTTTGTGCTGTTTGGTGGGCCTTGGAAGGGTGAGGCTGTTTCTAAGGTGACCATTTCCCGCTGGATTCAAGGTGCCATTGAATCCACATATTTGCTGAAGGGGCACATTGTTTGGCGGGTTTGCAGACTCCTTCTACCAGGGCTCAGGCGGCTTCTTAAGTGGAGTTCAGTCTTGTCCCAACTCAGGACATTTGCAGGACGGCTATGTGGTCATCGCTTCTTTCCTTTGCGTTTCATTACAGGCTGGCTGTATAGGCTAGGACGTGGATTTCGGGGCTCAGATGCTGCAGGCCAGCATTTCGGTTCCACTCCATGATAGTACTGCCTTGTCACATCCCATGTGTCTGGACTGGACTAGCAGAATGAACTGGAAAGTGAAATTAGGCCTTACCTGCTAAGTTTCTTTCCTGGAGTCCCTCCAGTTCAGTCCAGGACTCATCTAGGACTTGGTTACTGTATTCTGCTGGTCTTGCATCTGTTATGAAAAGGAGTTATTGCTAGAATGAGCAAGTTTGGACTAGTGGGTGGTGTTGGTTCCCCCTTTGTTCCTTTTGTTTTTGGTTGGTTTTGGGGATTCTGCTGTACTGCTGCACTGCTTGCTATCCCCGTTGTGGACTCTGGCCTTGGGGGAGGGGGTGCCTTGCGTGGGAACAATTCCAAATACAAAATAAAAGACTAATGAAGGAGCTGTGCATATCTTTTTGGGGTGCACGTTTCATTGCAGGCCTAATGGAGTTTTGGAGTTCTGCTACTTTGTGAGGTTCATACTGGCTCTGCAGGGGAGCACAGGCCATTTAAGAGAGGTTTGGAGTTTGTTCTCGGTCTCCATCTGCTGGTGGATGAGCATAATCTTGCATCTGGACTGGAATGGAGGACTCCAGCAAAGACAATTAGCAAGTAAGGCCTAATTTCACCTTGGTCTAAGGGATCCAAGCAGGAGTGATCCCCACTCGCTCCTGCCCAGGGTAGCGCTGGGTTCAAACTAGAAACCTTTGACACCTAGTAGTAATTTCGCAGTACTACTGCTAGGAATGGCCTTTGCCCAAATGCTAATTCATTTCTCAGCCACTGGTGCATTCTCTCTGTGACACTTTTCTGGCAGCTGGATGATGTGCAGAGAATATCATCCATATCAGAAATGAATGCACATCCCTTTTTGTTGTTAAGTGCCATCGAGTAGGTGAAAGTGCCATCGAGTAGGTGTCGACTCTTGGCGACCCTCTGGATAGTTGTCCTAAATTGTGTTCCTTCTTCAGTCTGGCAGCTCATTGTTGACAGACTGGTACTCGTAGCTGCTGTTATTGTATGGATCCATCTCATTGCTGGCCTAGGAGGCAGAAATAAGGTATTTATTGTATTTTGATTATATGTGTATTGCATTTGTTTTGTATTATTACTTTTATTGTAGTTTATATGAAGTTATGGGCATTGGGAAGAGAACTAGTCACTTTTGCCTGGACTGGAGCTTTGAGGAGAGTAGTAGCTGAACTCTCTGCTTGGAACCATAACAGAGGGAGGAGTGAACTGAGCATAGCCCCCTTTGTGATAGGTGCTTGATAAGAGTGTGGAGGAGCCATGATACATGGCCATGGTCACATGGGCAATGAAACATGGCCAAAGGGGTATGTATCTTTGAACTCCTTTGGAGTAATTTTAGAGCCCTATTCTTGTATGTTGTGACTTGATTTGTTTTCTTCCTTTCTCTTTTTTATTTTTAATGGGAAAGAGGCAGTTTAAGAGTATTTCAGAGAGGAAGAATCTTGTCGTTCTTAAGAACTGGATTTTAGCTGTTCCCACCTCCATTTCCAGCTGAGTTAAGGACTTTGGAGTCTTCTCCTCTTTGCTTTAGAGGTCGGGGTACAGGAATAGAGGAGGTAGCCCAGGGTTCTGATGTCACCATTCTAGTGATCATTTCATCCCTTCTCTTGGCTCTGAGGGAATCTCTACCCCTAGCTTGCCTCATTACGTTTCTAATTTGGAAATTTGGAAGGTGGTTGGCAAGCCAAAAGCACCACTATCAGGCTGTCTATTCCAGTTATGTAAGATCTCTGGGGAGGCAGTGCAAAAATGTTCTTCTTTAAAGAGGGGTTGTTAGGGAATGTCAGGACTCTGCTTAGGTCCATGAAATAAAGAGTAGCATTAGAGACCTCTAATAGTGCTTTGATTAAAGGTAATATTATGCTTGAGAATAAATTGGAGAAGATGGAGAATGTATTAATTTTTTTTTACAAATTTTCCTTTTTGTAGTATGATTTCTCTATATGAGATGCTTAAACAATATATGGTGTACACAATATTTTATATCTGGATCCAAATTCACTCATAGTCAAGACTTATTGTGTGCTGGGATGGGAATGGGGATGGAGGACTAGATGTTTTAGAGCAAGTTAATTTAACTGCCTTGCTGTAGATGTCTATTCAAGAGAACAGAGCACTACATTGTTGGCCATATCCATGTTGTTTCCTGATAGGAACAGAGTTTTAAGATGGCTTTTTAAGGAGAAGTATAAACCCTTTCATGGATATAGGATACATGTTTCTCCCATTCTGTCTCCTAAGATTCAGTCTGGAATTCAGGAGAGAATTTTTGTAATTGCAACCTAGGACTGCCCTTGGGAAGGCCCTTTTACCTGAAGTATCCTAAGAAATATTTGGTTAAATTTAGTAAGAGAGATTATGGGGTCAGTTTACTAAACAGCGATAGTGACGATCATGCAAAATTGGTGCTGCAGCCCCGTTGTATTCATTGGGGCCGTGACATTAATTTTGCACAATCACCGCTATCGCTGTTTAGTAAACAGACTCCTATGACTTTTTCAAGCCTTCTCAGTTGAAGTTTTTAATTCAGAGCCAGTAGACTTACCAGAGCATATGAAAATGATGTTCCTTATCGTCCCTCCAGTCCAGTCCCACACTTCTGGGTAGTGTACCTCTTCCAACAGCTTGGAGACTGAGCATGTCATCTTTTTGATGACACTAGTGTACTTATGCAGCTGGTATCGCCTTCCAGCCCCAGTAGGCTCAGTCTCCCAGCAGCTGGAAGAGGTAGTGAGTCAGGGTGCTGGACTCGCTGAAGGAACAACTAAGGAGATAGGTTTAGTTAGAGTTTGCTTTTTATTTCCCCTGCTAAGGTGCAGGTTTCTTTGTTTTTAAAGACAGAAAATAAAAAAAACCCAAACCAGATGGATCAGAAGGAACCTGGGGACAACGGGGCTAAGGGGAGGATATTCCTTCTCTCCCCCCCCCCCCAGGATTTTGGGAGGGGGTTCTGTGGAGGCCTTCCTCAGTCCGAGACTCCTGGCAACTCCCGAACCCATTATCGGGTGAGGAGCCGCCGCAGAGGCAGCATTGGATTGACAGGAGTGAAAGCCAACAGCCCTGAGTCGCCCCCCTCAGTGCCGAAGCCAGAAAGGAAGGCTGAGCACGAGGGGTAGAAAAGCCATGTGGCAAAGAGGCTCCAAGGTAAGGACAGCAGGAACCCCTAGCAACCGCCGGAACATGAGGAGACAGAGAGCAGCTTGCAGCCGCGTGTTTGGGAGCTGCAGCAGCGAGGGAAACACCCCCCGCTGTGTTTTGGGCTCCCGGGAGAGGCAGTCACTGGAGAATAATGCAGGACAGAGTATCTTCCTAGGGGGCCATTTTCAGTTTCCTTTTAATTTCAGTTTCTGTTAATTAGATTTTATTTTAGTTCAGGTACTCTAATGCTCCATCCCTGAGCTCGTGGAGGTGCATTGTGCTAGGGATCCTTCTACCTGGGTACAGATTGAAGGCGTACCTGGGGAGTACCTGCAGCCCTTTCCACCATGCCGGCCAGTCCGCAGTGCCTGGTATGTGATGGTATTAAGGGAGGTGAACCCCACTTCATACCTCTTCCTTACACATTCCTTGTATTATACAGCTCAAAACTTATTCAGTTCACAATGACCTTTAGAAAAAGCCTAACTAAATATGCCATTGTCTTGATGCTGGCAGATTTCAGAGAGCCATTGTGCCTGGTCAGGTGGGTCAGGAGATGTAAGTGACAGTTTGTTGAAACATTGTTACTTTTTTCATGAGAAGGATCAGGCTATAAAAGTCAGAGACAGAAATAAATGGAAGTTAGGCAGGAAAAAGTGCCGAGTAGCTGTGTAACCACAGTTTGTTTCTGTGAAACAGGAAGCACCTGCATTTAAGAAATGTATATAACTAGAAAGAGAGAGACAGTCAGTGGGTAGGAGACAAATGAAATCCTTCTATCTGTCTATGGTCAGTGAGTAACCTGACGTGATCATCTTTTGTCTCTTAGCCCAGACTCTGGGGAAACTGTTAGGTACTTATGACCTAGATCGGCCACTGTTGGAAACAGGTTGCTGGGCTTGATGGACCTTTGTCTGACTCAGTATGGCATATCTTATGTACTTATTAAATTAGTGATATTGCTTGTAAGGGAAGCTGTACTCCTTACAGCTATTGGTATTACTTAATAAAAACGTAAACTTTTACTCGGAGAAAATGTCGGTCGGAGTCTGATTGGAACAGTGCATGATCCCTTTCATATTTTGAGGTACAACAAGGCAGCGCAATCTAAACATCCTCAAGAGACCCGATGGGGAATGGTCCCAGTGGCAGGCATCTGCCTAGTAGACTGCACGCAAGAGCTAGGTCATTGGAGCAGGGCCTGCAGAACGAGACGAGGTAAGAGAGTCCCTCCCAGTCGCTAAGAGACCCTGGAGGCAGGGGGGCACCATGTTACCTTCAACGGATCTGGTCCCCGGTCCCTGCGTGATGCCCAGGCCATCCACCAATAGGGAAATAGGGCTCCTGGGGGAGTTCTCATAGGCAAGTCAAATGCAAGACATTGATAAGGCAGGCAAAGGGAGAATTTGAGAAGAAGCTTGCTGCGGAAGCAAAAACACGAAGTAAAGACCTTTTCAAGTACATTCGTAGCAAAAACCCGTGAGAGAGTCAGCTGGTCCATTAGATGATAAAGGGGTTAAAGGAGCACTAAGAGGCGACAAGGCGATAGCGGAGAGACTGAATGAATTCTTTGCTTTAGCCTTTACTGAGGAAGATGTAGGGATGTTACCCATGACTGAAGTGCTATTTAAAGGTGCGGAAGAATTGAAGGAAATATTGATACATCGGGAAGATGTATTACAACTATTAGATAAACTGAAGAGTAGCAAATCACCTTGGCCGGATGGTATACATCCAAGGGTGTTGAAAGAACTGAAATACGAGATTGCAGACCTGCTATTAGTAATCTGTGAACTATCATTAAAATCATCTCTAATACCTCAAGATTGGAGGATCGCTAATGTAACACCAATTTTTAAAAAGGGTTCCAGGGGTGATCCGGGAAACTACAGACCAGTGAACCTGACATCAGTACCGGGAAAAATGGTAGAAACCATCATAAAGAATAAAATTACTCAGCATGTAGATAGTCATGACCTAATGGGAGACAGCCAACATGGCTTTAGACAAGGAAGATCTTGTCTTACTAATCTGTTATGTTTTTTTGAAGGAGTGAATAATCAGGTGGACAAAGGTGAGTCAGTTGATATTGTGCATCTGGACTTTCAGAAAGCCTTTGACAAGGTCCCTCATGAGAGGCTTTTGGCAAAACTAAAGAGTCATGGGATAGGAGGCAGTATACTATTGTGGATCAGGAACTGGTTAAAAGATAGAAAGCAGAGGGTAGGGCTAAATGGCCAATTTTCCCAATGGAGAAAGGTGAATAGTGGTGTACCCCAGGGATCTGTGCTGGGTCTGCTGCTTTTTGACATATTCATAAATGACCTGGAAAGTGGAATAACGAGTGAGGTTATCAAATTTGTAGATGACACAAAACTATTTAAAGTTATTAAAACCCAGGAGGATTGTGGAAAATTGCAAGAGGATCTTGATAAATTGGAAGACTGGGCATCAAAATGGCAGATGAAATTTAATGTGGAGAAGTGCAAGGTTATGCACCTAGGGAAGAACAACCCAAACTATGGTTACACGATGCAAGGTTCCACATTAGGAACCACCACCCAGGAAAAAGATTTAGGCGTCATTGTGGATACCATGTTAAAACCCTCAGCCCAGTGTGCAACAGCGGCCAAGAGAGCAAATAGAATGCTAGGTATGATAAGGAAAGGAATGGAAAATAAAACAAAAGATATTATAATGCCTCTATATCATTCAATGGTGAGACCGCACCTTGAATATTGTGTGCAATTCTGGTCGCTGTATCTTAAAAAGGATATAGCGATTTTAGAAAAGGTTCAGAGAAGAGCCACCAAAATGGTGAAGGGGATGGAAGGATACTCCTATGAAGAAAGGCTAAAAAGGTTAGGGCTCTTTAACCTGGAAAAGAGACGGCTGAGAGGAGATATGATAGAAGTCTATACATTAATGAACGGAGTGGAATGGGTAAACATAGATCGATTGTTTACCTTATCAGAATATAGAAAGACTAGGGGACATGCAATGAAGCTACAGGGTAAACTATTTAAGACTAATAAAAGAAAATATTTTTTCACTCAACGTGTAATCAAACTCTGGAATTTGTTACCGGAGGATGTAGTAAAGGCTGTTAGTGTAGCTGGGTTTAAAAAAGGTTTGGACAATTTCCTGGAGGAAAGGTCCATAAACCATTATTAAGAAGGGACCCAGAATATCAATGCTTGAACCAATACAAGCATTGTGGAACCTGTGTCCCTTGGGGAAACTGCTAGGTACATATGACCTAGATTGGCCACTGTTGGAAACAGAATACTGGGCTTGATGGACCTTGGTCTGACCCAGTATGGCATATCTTATGTTCTTATGTTCTTATGAGTTTGTCTTACTTTTGCATGAAGTGTTTTTCTACGTCAACAGGGCTTAGCAAGCGGCTCCTCGGTCCCAGAATGCAGGGCTAAGAGGGCGTTGGACATAAAAGAGTACGAGTCAGGGGCAGTGGCAACAAAGTGATCTAGAGACTCAGAGGAGTAGCAGCAATCGCCATTGTCAGAGGGGCTGGATGGGAAGACCTTGACATGGATCTAGATCTGCAGGAGGAGTTGGAAGAAGGAGAGATCCCAGAACAGGAAGATTGGGCTTGGATTGTTCCAGTGTTCCACCGGGAGGAGCTGCCAGTGCTCATTTTGGAGTCCCTCAAAGCTCTGAATATGCCCGCTAATCTCCCAACAGAGGAAGAGGAACTGGAGGGTTCGCTGCGCCAGGTGGTGCAGAAATCGCGGAAAGTCTTCCTGATACATAGAGTAGTATGACAGATGATCCAGGTTGAGTGGGATCTGCCGGAGGCTGATCTTAAAGGGGTGTGATCAATGACACACCTGTACCTGCTACCAGAGCAAGAATGAGAGTTCCTTCAATTGCCCAAAGTGACGCAGCGGTGTTGGCAGCAAAAGAGGAGACCTTGACTCGTCTCTTGCAGCTAAGAGCCATGGAGCCAGTTCTTCAAGACCAGTACAGCTGCGGTCCTTACTTCATTTATTTTGTGTTTGCCCACAAAGGAAGGTTCCTGTCACTCAATTCTCGACCTCAAGGGCATGAACCACTGTTGCCGGGTACTGCCTTTTCACATGGAAACATTGAGATCACTAATAACGGTGATAAGGAGCAAAGTTCTTGACATCTCTCAACCTCACGGAGGCATATCTGCACATTCCCATCCATCCAGAACATCAGCAGTTTCTCCGCTTTGTGATGCCAAGGGGCCATTTCCAGTTTTGAGCATGGCCCTTCGATCTGGCGACCACCCCCCCCCCTACCTTCACCATGGTCTTGGTGGTGGGGTTGTGGCAGCTCTCCACAAGGAAGATGTATTCGTCCACCTGTTTCTAGACGATTGGCTGATCCAGGCAAAGTACAGGTATGACAGCGAAAGAGCAACAGTGCGCGTGGTGGAGTTCCTTCAAAGTCTGGATTGGGTGCTCAACCTGGCCAAGAGTCAGTTATGGCCGGCTCAAGAGCTAGAGTATTTGGGAGCGTGCTTCAAAATCTGCGTGGGCAGGGTTTTCCTGCCAGATCGCCAGGTGCAGGAGCTATGACTATTGATACAGCAGTTCCTGAAGATGGCGAGGCCGTTGACATGGCATTATTTGCATGTTCTGGGGACTATGGTGGGCAAGGACATGCGACTGCTGTAGAGGGCTCTGCAAAGGTGGTGGTCCCATCAGAGTTAACCCCTGTCCCAAGTACTCCCCTGCCCACAGAACACCAGGAAAGCCCACAGGTGGTGGCTGCATCCGATCAGCCTAGAAGGGGGCATGCCAACCGAGTCCCTGGTGTGGGTTCCGTTGATGACCGATGCCAGTCTGTCAGGTTGGGGAGCTCTTTGCAAAGGACACTTTGTTCAGGGACAATGGAGTCCACAGGAGGCCCTGTGGTCAATCAACAGGCTCGAGATGCGAGCTATGACCTTGGCGCTAAAAGATTTTGAGCCATTGTTGCAGGGGAAGGTGGTCCAAGTCCTCTCGGTCAATGCAACTATGGCAGCTTACATCAACTGGCAAGGAGGAGGCCAAAAGACTGTCAGATGGGCAGAGACTCATCTCCAGGCATTATCAGTGGCGCACATACCGAGAGTCGACAATGTGATGGCATAATACCTCAGCTGAGTGTGCATGGACCCCGGAGAGTGGCAGCTCTACCAGGGGGTGTTCGTGCAGGTGGTCCACCGATGGAGCACACAGGTCATGGACCTAATGGCAACGTTGAGTCAGCCAAGGCCTGCCAGTTTTTTCAGCAGAAGTTGAGAAAGTATGTCCGAGAGCCTGGATGCTCTAATTCAGTAGTGGCTCAAAGTGGGTCTTCTCTATATTTTTCCCCCCGTGGGTGTTCATAGGCCGGATAGTGCAATGGATAAAGACACTCTGGGGATTAGTAATTCTGGTGGCACCAGACTGGCCGAGGCACCCATGGTATGCCGATTTAATTTGGATACTGCCAGATCGACCGTGCTGGCTTCCAGTTTGGAAGGACCTCTTGACGCAGGGGTTGCTTCACGTGCCTCAGGTGGATCCATTCTCACTTACGGCATGGCTTTGGAAAGGGCGAGGTTGAAGAAGAAAGGATATTCAGGCTCTGTGATAGCAACCTTGCTACAGGCCTGGAGGAGGTCTATGAACCTGGCGTACATCCGTGTGTGGTGCATCTTTGGATCGTGGTGCGGAGAAATACAGGCGCGTCCTTCCACTGCCCCTGTCCCGGACATCTTGGCATTCTTGCAAACCAGTTTTGATAAGGACCTAGCTGCCAGTTCCTTGAGTGTGCAACTGGCAGGAAAGTCTACGGGATGCCGTTGGGTACACACCCAGATGCGCTGCAGCAAAAAAGATTCCCTCACCCCCAGAGCTTTAACTCCGCCCTTCGACAGCATGAGCACAACCCCACCCCTCCTCCATTATCTTCCATGGATACCCCACACCCAAAATCCCCTCCCCCGGCACCTTCAGTAGAGCGCCCCTGACAGCCCCCTGGCTCTTACTGGAGATTCTCTGGTAGCTAGTGGGGGGGCAGACCCTCTTGACTGTCTGTGCCCAGATACATAATGATGACTATGACCCCTAGCAGTAGTATCGTGAAACTAATGCTAGGGATCAGGTTGCCAAATATAAAATGTGATAAGAGCTGTCGAGGATGAAGGCTCTACTGAAGGTGTTAGGAGCTGTTGGAGGATATGAGGTTTTGTTGAGGATGTCTGCTGCAGTCCAGTGTGGGATGAGGGGGTTTCGATGATGTAGGTGGGCCCTTGATAGCGCAATGCACTTACCGCCTCCTGATGTATCTGCACTATCTGCAGCAGTGACAATACATAATAGCTTACCATGTGCCATCTGCAAGGCACTGTCCATATTCATAACCTGTCCATTCCATGGTAAACACTTACTCACAATTTACACATGGAAAGTCCAGCACTTAGACATGCAAATGGCATCCATGTGTAAACAGAAATTTGAGAAAGGGCTAAATTTACATGTGGATATCCATTATACTTAGAAATTGCAAGGAAGCATCTCAGGGGCATGGTTAGGTGTGGCCTGGGTGTGTCAGAAATCTACATACCGGTATGTTTTTAAAAAGTGCTCATTTCAGCCAGCTATTTACTGGAAGGATTAAGGGGATTATCCTCCTTCATCCCCAGTTGTGTATTTCCTCCTCCAAATTGAGTTTAAATAAAGACATCAACCTCTAGTTAACTGGCAGCAGTTGTACATGCAGGTTTGCAAAATGACCCAAAATGTTGGTATTTACATGTGTAAGTTGTGAAATATCAATTTATGTGTGTTGACATAAGTTGCCATGTTTCCTCCATTGATTATTCCCATGTCTAGATGTAAAATGTTTACTCTGGCTCCAAGTATCAGCAAATACAAATGCGCACTATCTTAGCAAAGGCTTACATTTGGCAGAATCTTTATTTATTTATTTATTTAATTTTCTTATATACCGCGCTATTTGTCATCAGTGCGGTTTACATTGAAACAATACAACAATTGGTCAGATATAACAGACCTATTACAAGTAACAGGAAAATTAACATGGAAGTAAACAGGGAAATCATTTATATTTCTAGAATCTTATCTAAAATACTGCTGTAATTGTGTACAACCTGACCTCCATGTCTTAGTTTTTAACTCCATGCACTATCTGAAATCTGGCTTTATGTGCATGGATTAGTGCTCTAAGGGGAGGGGGTGTCATTACTGTGTATTAAGGGAATAACATGCAATGTTTGCCACTTAATGCACGTTAAATGGCAAAATCATGTATTATTTTGCCATAATCATTTACTGTATTGTGTGTTAACAAATTGTGTGTTGCAAACAGGGCCGGCCCGTCCATTGAGCAAGAATGTTCTTTCCACAGGGCCCCGCGTTTCAGGGGGCCCCGCGCAAAGAACATTCTGCTTTTTTTTTTAAAAATTATATTAAAAAAAAAAAAAGCTGGCTCTGGCTGCTGCCACGGCCTCCGTGGCAAAATGGAGTGTCCCGCGGGGCCCCCTCTCCTCGCTGAGCCTCTCTGCAAGGGCTTTCAGATTCGCGAAGGGAGAGTGTCTCCCTCGCGTCTCTGTTAAGCCCGCAGGGGCTAATGGGAAATTTCCCATCTGCCCCTTTAGACGCGAGGGGCTGATGGGAAATTTCCCATTAGCCCCTGCGGGCTTAACAGAGACGCGAGGGAAACACTCTTCCTTCGCGAATCTGAAAGCCCTTGCAGAGAGGCTCAGCGAGGAGAGGGGGCCCCGCGGGACACTCCATTCTGATGCTGCGGCAGCAGCAAGAGCCAGGTTTTTGTTTTTAATTTTAAATTTGCAATAAGCCGATATGGGGGGGGGGGGTGTTAAGAGTGGTGCGGGGCTGGGCTGCGGGGGTGTTTAGACTGGGGCTTGGCTGGGCTGGGGGGGTGTTAAGACTGGGGCTTGGCTGGGCTGGGCTGGGCTGGGGGGTGTTAAGACTGGTGCGGGCTGGACTGGTGCTGGGCTGGGCTGGGCTGGGCTGGGGGGGTGTTTAAGACTGGTGCTGGGCTGGGCTGGGCTGGGCTGGGGGGGTGTGTTAAGACTGGTGCTGTGACTGGTGCTGGGCTGGGCTGGGCTGGGGGGGTGTTAAGACTGGTGCTGGGCTGGGCTGGGCTGTTAAGACTGGTGCTGGGCTGGGCTGGGCTGGGGGGATGTTAAGACTGGTGCTGGGCTGGGCTGGGGTGGGTGTTAAGACTGGTGCTGGGCTGGGCTGGGCTGGGGGTGGTGTTAAGGCTGGTGCTGGGCTGGGCTGGGAGGGGTGTTAAGACTGGTGCTGGGCTGGGCTGGGCTGGGGTGGGTGTTAAGACTGGGGCTGGGCTGGGCTGGGCTGGGGGGGGGGGTGTTAAGACTGGGGCTGGGCTGGGCTGGGCTGGGGGGGTGTTAAGACTGGGGCAGGGCTGGGCTGGGCTGGGGGGGTGTTAAGACTGGGGCGGGCTGGGCTGGGGGGGGTGTTAAGACTGGGGCTGGACTGGGCTGGGCTGGGGCTGGGTGTTTAGACTGGGCTGGGCTGGGCTGGGGGGGGTGTGGGCTGGGTGTTTAGACTGGGGCTGGGCTGGACTGGGTTTGGGCTGGGGGGGGTGTTGGGCTGGGTGTTTAGACTGGGGCTGGGCTGGACTGGGCTGGGGGGGTGTTTAGACTGGGGCTGGGCTGGGCTGGGGGGTGTTTGGGCTGGGCTGGGGGGTGTTGGGCTGGGTGTTTAGACGGGCTGGGCTGGGCTGGGCTGGGGGGGTGTTTAGACTGGGGCTGGGCTGGGCTGGGCTGGGGGGTGTTTAGACTGGGCTGGGGGGTGTTGGGCTGGGTGTTTAGACTGGGGCTGGGCTGGGCTGGGGGGGTGTTTAGACTGGGGGCTGGGCTGGGCTGGGGGGGGGGTGTTTAGACTGGGGCTGGGCTGGACTGGGCTGGGGGGTGTTTAGACTGGGGCTGGGCTGGGCTGGGGGGGGTGTTTAGACTGGGGCTGGGCTGGGCTGGGCTGGGCGGGGGTGTTTAGACTGGGGCTGGGCTGGGCTGGGCTGGGGGTGGGTGTCTGGAAATGGGGTGATGGGGGGTTAGGACTGGTAATGGGCTATGGGGGGATTAGGACTGATAATGGGCTATGGGGGGGGGCTAGGACAGGACCAGGGCTGATGGGGCGGGGGTAGGACTTGAGGTGGGCTGATGTGGTTAGGACTGGTAATGGGCTGTGGGCTGATTGGGGGGGGGGGTTAGGACTGGCAGTGGGCTATGGGGGGCTGACTGGAAATGGGCTGATGGGGGGTTAGGACTGGTAATGGGTTATAGGGGGGGCCTAAACTGAAAATGGGGTGATGGGGGGGTTAGGACTGGAAGTGGGTTGATGGGGGGCTAGGACTGGTACTGGAAATGGGCTGTTGGGGGGAGCTAAGATTGGAAATGGGCTGTGGTGGGGGCTTGAATTGAAATGGACTCATGGAGGGGCTAGAACTGGAAGTAGGCTCATGGGGGGCTTGGACTGGAATTGGGCTGAGTAGAGGGGAGCTAGGATTTGACATGGGCTGATGGTGGGGCTAGGAAATGACTAGAAATGGGCTGATGGGGGGCTAGGATTGGAAATGAGCTGATGAAGGGACTCAGACTGAAAATGGATGGGGGAGCTAGGACCGGAAATGGGTTGATGGGGGGTAGGACTGGAAATGGGCTGATGCAGGGACTAGAAGGGAATGGATGCTGGGTGAGACTGGAACTAGAAGGGAGCGGATGATTGGGTAGGATTAGAATGGGATGGGGCTGGGAGAGTAATATGGAGAGGGGAAAAATATTTTGTGTGGGAGGGATGAAAAATCTACAATTGGCCGGTTATTGGGAGAGTAAGTGGGGATAGAGGATGGAGGGGTAAAATTTGTGTGGATGAAATAGGAATGAGGAAGGAGCAAAAGGAGAAAGATTAGTATGTTAAAGCAGATGTAGAGAGAGAATGGAAAAAAAAAACTAGAAGAGAGAAGAAAGAACAAACGGACAGCAGACGATGGAGAGTTAGCAGAAAACATGAAGAAACCAGAAGAAAGTGGCTGGAGCAATTGCAACTGAAAAAAAATGCACAAAAGGTAGAAAGATATCTCTTTATTTATGAATTTATTAACTGGAATATGAAAGCTCTGGGAAATGTGCATCATTAACGTCTGCGCTTTGTTTGGTACAAGAGGAAATTAATTTATAGTTTTATTTCTACAGTGTTGTTGTACATTCCAAGTTTGGCTTTTGGGGTTCCCAGTTTAATTATTGCCTTCCTGTTTCTAAATTGTGATTCCTTGTTTGATGATGGTCTATGTTCTGCATGTGTAACTGAGCTGAGGTATTCTGTTTATGTAATTCCTATTTGACATTGCCACTTGTTCTCTTTCCCCAGTATTCTCTGAAATGTATTGGTTTAATATTTGCATGTTTCCTTTTGATAGTTAGGGTATGGTGCTTTGTGAGTCCTGGTAATGCTGTCAGGATATGGCGGGTTTGCTATGGGTTCTAAATGGGCAGCGTTTGTAGTAGTTCCTAATGTGCCTGGCGGTTGGCACTGGATTATAGTAATGTAGAAATCTTTTAGTCTTTCTTTATCCATACCCTCATTAAGAGACATGTTTACTAAAAGTTAGTGTATGGTAACATTATGCAAATATTTATGCAAATAAGGCCACTTATGCAAATGAGGCCCCGCACCGAGTCTCCGCACATGGCCCCGCACCCCCCTTGGGCCGCCCCTGGTTGCAAAGCATGTAAATCTATGTAAAACAGCTCATTATAATGCAGATCAAATAATGCTGCCTGCAGTGAACTTCACAAGTCACATTATTCATGGAAAATTATGCTGTTTTTGCGTTGGTGTTATTTGTACCCCTGGGAGCATAGGGCCGCTAACATGTGGCCTCGTGCTCTCAGGCAACATTTTGAAGTTTCCAGGATTAAATAAAAATTCTGTGTGGACCCTCCTTCCCACTTCAGTCAAGCCTTTCCACCTCTCAGACCCCAATCAAGACCTCTACCCTTCCAAATTACCCTCCCCCCCAGGCCTCCCAGGGTTTTCCTTAACATCTGGTGGCTGGAGCAGGAGCAGTCACCAGTCACTCCAGCTCCATTAGGCTCTGGGTGCAAAATGGTGTTGATTGACCTCTAGGGGTAGTCTGGTGGTATTATTGCTAGGGGTCAAGCTGGCAAATATAGGTAAACTCAAAGCTGTGGTATAATACATCACATTTTACTGTAGCTTAACTTACTATGGGAGTCACAAACCTGAGATAACTTAGTACCACATGTTAGTAACTTCTGTGGTATACAAATAATGAAACTTGTGATCAACCTTGCAAGCTGTGTAATATTGCTTCCCTGGAGCATCTTGAGGGGATTGGTATTTCGCAGCTTGGCCCCTATTGGTAGTACCATCAGATTACAGTATCACAAAGGGTAAATTGGCATCATTTTGCATCTGCACTCTGACAGGGCAGAAGCTACTGGGGATCATTCCTGCCCCAGCTGCAAAACACCAGAAAAATTCATGGTAGGTCCCTGGAGGGGGCTTTTCATGGAAGTAGAAGGGGTTCTTCAGGGGCTAGGAGGGCCCCACTTGGGGGGCAGGGGAAGAGGGATCTGCATGAAACTTTAATATTGGCTCCCTTAAGATGCCCCTGGAAGCAGAATAATACTGCTTGCAAGGCTGATCATGCTGCATTATTTGTATACCACAGAAGTTATTAAAATCAGGTTTGCAATTCCTGCAGTAAGTTAAGCTGCAGTAAAAAGTGACATTTTATCACAGTTTAATAACTACCTCTCCCCCTCCCCCAAAGTGTCACAGGCATTTAGTAACTGTTACCAGGACTGTGTGCTAACAGTTACTATGTGCTAATTCAGAAGGTAACTGCTTGCCGTAATACTGAAAGTGGATAATTAAAGCTTTTGGGACCCTTTGCTTGGTGGTCTATTAGTTAAATGTCATCCACAGATGACCCTGCTTCATTTATGAGAGATACTGAGTTTAGATGGTCCTAGGTCAGTGTTGATGGATCCTCTAATAGTGCCTCTTTTAGATTTCTTTCTATGGATGGCTGCTTACCCTTTCAGTTCCTCATGCAAATCAAAGTCCTTTGGTCTTCTATTAATTCAGTCACAATAGTTTATATTTTAGTGAAATCTTTATCAGTAGATTTGTAAGTGGAGGAGTAGCCAAGTGTTTAGAACAGTGGTCTGGAGATCAGCGAGACCAGGGCTCAAATCCCACTGACACTCCTTGTGGCCTTGGTCAAGTCACTGAGCCCTTCATTGCCTCAGGTACAGAGAGAGGAAGATAGGCATCTATATTTGGAAAAACTTAGAGAACTGTTTTTTAGAACAGGGTCCTGTGCTACTTTCTAGGGTGGCACCAAAAACACGTGGTAACCCTGTGTTACCTGGGTAGCATGCTTTAGTAAACATACCCAGGAAACAGGAATCATAAAATTAAATGCTTTAAATGTTAAAGCTTTAAGTATAATGGGGAATTTACAAAAGAATGAAATATACAAATTTGGCTCCATTATGATGTATGTTCAAGATTTTTCAAAAATTTTCAAATTCTATTCTGACAGGGTAATTTTACCATTTAGGGATTTGGGGAAAAATGAATGGTTATATCTGAAGGAATCGCCAACAGAAGACAAACTTGCTGCTGCACTGGGGTTCCATGTCAATACTAAAAAACAGGTGGTAAGCGGAGGAGAATAAGAACAATTTTCTAAGGGATTTCTACAGTTAAGCAGAAATTTACCTGTGAAGCTGCCCCCACTCTTCGAAAATTCTCTTCCCCTTCTGCCAGGGAAAACGGGTGCATCGTGGATGGGGCTACAGTGGGCTGCTGGAAGTATGTGCAGAAAATTTCATTTTGAAATCCCTGCACCTGTTTTATCCTTGTTTTGCTGCATCATTTTTAGACATGTGCACAGGGGAACATGTTTTTGTTCATTTGGGATTTTCTTCCAGTTTTCAAATGTTACAACTCATTTCACACATCCATTTTAATAAAAATGTTTTAAGGTGTGTTAGAATGTTTTAATTGATTTAATGCAAGTTAATTTCTAGATTAACAAGCATTAAATTGTCTTAGCCCCATGCTGTCAGTAACTATGGGCTTCAGCATGCACTTAACGCACACCAAAACACACACTGACTGCGCCGTGCCCTAGGACCCCTAAATATTTTAAGGAGTGCTAATGAATCAAATACACAAAATAATTTTATTTATTTATTTATTTAACATTTCTTATATACCGCCTTTCATGATATCAAGGCAGTTTACATTGAACAAACTGAAATTACATTGAACAGGGCATTATAACTTGGAGATAACTATTTTACAGGTAACATGAGCAATGGAGGGTTACGTGGCTTGCCCAAGACCACAAGGAGCACCTGTGGGACTAGAATTGTAATTGTGCGTTCCTAATACTTTTGTACCTGCAGAGTAAGTAAGGAAAATTGTTCCCGTGGCACCAGCAGCCAGGCACGTTTCCCTTTCTAAATTCACTTGCAGGCCAATAGTTACCTTTGCCATCCCATTATATTCATAGTTTGCTACTACTTGAATGTAATGACTAGAAAGGCTTAAAAACGGGGTTATTTCAATCTTCTATTCTTTCCCCAGGGTTATTAAGGTATCTGCAAGATAATTACCTAGCAGGGATGTATTCTGGGATGACTTGAGTAAGTATGCATCTTTTTAATCTCTACATAACAAATGAGACTTATATTTGGTAATCTAGTGTTCCTTATCGTTCCACCAGTTCAGTCCTCCATATCTGGGTTGTGTACCTCCTCCTGCAGCATGGAGACTGGACAAGTCAAACTCGTGACATCACAGGATATACCCTGCTGGTCTTCCCCCATCATTCTCCAGTGTGTCCAGTCTCCATGCTGCAGGAGGACATAGTGAGCCTAGGTTCTGGGCTCACTAGTGGCATACATAAGGAATAGTTGTTCAGATAGTTCTTTTCTGTGGTTTTCTTTCTCGCCTATTGTTATTATATTATTATATTTTATTTTGGTGCTGTTACTTTCCTATTAAAAAAAAAACAAGGAAATGATGGGGGTTCCAGACACAGGACTTGAACAGCGCTGACCCTCACTTCTTAAATTGTCTATCTTCTTAAAAAGTTTCTCTCTGCCAGTTTGAGCTGCTCTCCCCTCCTAGTCTGAACAGAGGGGAGCTGTGCGGCAGGGCAGAAAATCTGCCCGTTAACTCTGAGGCCCGCGCTGTGAGTAGAGCTTCACTACTAGAGCCAGATAGCTCTCTCCGTGGTAGCAGCACGGATGGAAGGGCGCCCGATACCACAGTCGGACGGAGAAGGGCTTGGGGTCATATTTGAAGGTGAGTGCTCCGATGAGTCACGGAGAGGCTCGGAGCCTGCGGGTCCCGGGTAGGGGTGCAGCGCGGCCAGCAGATCCTGTTGGTGCAGCAGGCCATTTCTCCCGCACTTTCCTTCCCGACCGCGAGGCAGCAGTGGTTTTTGGCCAATGAGCTGGAATTGTTTGTTTCAGCATTAATTTACTGTAGTTTATTTTGGTGTTACTTAGAGCATTAGAGCATCTTGGAATTTTATTTCTTTATTTTATAGGTTTCTTAAAAAAAAAAAAAAAAGCTGCGAAAGGAACTGTATCATCTATTTCAGCCCGCAGTGGGCTCAGTGCTCTGACATGAGGTCGATCATCAGGGAAGGTGGTCAGCCTAGAGTCAAGGTTTTTCTGTTTTTTCCTGGCGCTCACGCAGGCCCGCTGAACGCGGGCCGGTGATTCCCATGCTTTTATGCGCGAGGCAGCTTCATTAGTTCCGTTTGTCTCAGGCTGTGCTTGATGGGGAATTAGTTTATTTCAATGGGGTTTCTTTATTCCTTTTGTTTAAAAGAAAAAGAGACATATCTCTATATATTTATAATTCTTCTGGAAGAACTTACTTTGAATTTATTTCAGGGGTTATTCTTTCATTCCTGGGGGAGGTTAATTGCGTATGGGTGCTGATGGTGGGACATCGGGTCCTTATGTGTGTTATATTTTTGGTTTGGGCAAGATCCATTGTTATTCCTGGAATTTCATGGCAAGTACCGTCGGCAAGGCAGAATATTACTGCGGTCTTCAGCGTTGGGGCTGGCGAGTGTTGCCCACCCGGATGCTGGCCAGCTTTGACACTGCTTGGCTTCACAGATCAGCTGCAGTGTGGATTACTGGGGGATCCTACCCCCAAAATAGACCCCTTAGACCTTACGGATGTAATTACTTTCAAACCTGTTTTTTGTTTTTCTAGTGGTTACCTGCTTTCTGGATAACTGGCCTTGCTTAGCAGGGGCCCTAGAGGATGACAGTGGGGGAAACGGTTCCTGTTGGAGAAATGGCGGGTGCATTTAGAGCAGAGTTCTTTTGCTACCCCAGGGTGCTTATCCCTTCTCTGAGAGGAGAGGTACAAAAAAAAATAGTTGTATTGTCGCACCCAAATTCAAGGAGATTCACAAATCCATTGTGCTTCCTGGGGCCCTTTCTCTGAGTGAGGCTCCGCCTCATGGCTGTTGAGTCCGGAATGTATTCAAACCTTTTGGTGGTTCAGGTCTTCCCTTGGTCCGGAGTTCATAAGTTTCCGGTAGGATTGAAACAGGGCAGTTTTGAATGTGAAACTCCCCTGCTGCATTTAGGTCTGATTTTGGGGTTTTCTTATTCCGGCCCGTATATGTTTAACTACGGCTGTGTGTTAGGTGCCTGGTGGAGGCAGCCACCAGAGAGTGAAGCGGGACAGAGCAGTTTCTGCCTAGGGAGGCATCTGCAGTTTCCTTTTTAATTTCAGTTAATTAGGTTTTATTTTAATTACTTCAAAGGCTATGTGCCGGACTCTGTTGGAGGTGCACTGTGCTGGGGAGCCTATTGCATGCCCGGGTTAGAGAGAGTTTCTGGAGAGTGTTCCAGCCCTTCTCGCCATGCCAGCCAGGCCTCAGTGCCTGGATTGGAGAGGATATCAAGGGATGTAACTCCCACCTAATCCTTCAGCAGTCCGGGTGTTATGCAGCTCAAAACTTTTTCAGGGCACAATTGCTTGATGCAGACAGGTGGGGACAGGCCTAATTTGGTAGGCCATGGTGGTTATCGCGCAGGTCTCAAAGTGCTGTA
Source organism: Ichthyophis bannanicus (assembly GCA_033557465.1). Classification (NCBI taxonomy): domain Eukaryota; kingdom Metazoa; phylum Chordata; class Amphibia; order Gymnophiona; family Ichthyophiidae; genus Ichthyophis; species Ichthyophis bannanicus. Next base: position 144,883,419 of record CM066043.1, on the reverse strand, counting down.
CGCCAGATTTAGTGAGCTAAACGGATGGTACTTTGTTGCTTTCTTCTCAGAAGAATCTGATAGATAGTCAGAGACAGAAATGAAGAAGTGTTTACAAAACAAAAACCCAGTAAATAAAATCTACATATAGGTTTGTAGTAGCTTCAGTTCGGTGGAGAATCGGAAGTGCTTACATTCAAGAAAGGTATCTAGTTAGAACGATAGTGGATAGACAGCAATAAGATCCTCCCATCTGTCTATGCTCAGTGAGTAACCGCTCGTTTGGGTATGCCTCTACGAGGTACATAGACTTCCAGAGCTTAAGGGTTTTTTGGGGTTTTCAAAGTGCAGGAAACGGGATCCTTAGCTACTTCTTCCGCGAATACCCAAAAACCACAATGAAGCAAGGCGGGCCCAGATGGCAGTTCTGTTGAAGATAATTCGTGAAGGGCATGCCCTAGAATTTGATCGCTCGGGCTTAGATCTCCAGGAAATAGATCACTGCTCCGAGTGTTCCGCTTTTGAATGGAACCGTTACGATCGGTAGTGGTGGCGGTCCCGCAGGGGGAGTTTGTTTTGATATTTCTAGGCCTGACTGACGCATGCTTACACGTTTCACTATGGGCAGCGCATTGGAAGATTCTAAGGCTTGCCTATCCTTGAAGGTATTTTCAGTTTCAGGCCTTGCCCTTTCTTTTGGGCGACGGCCCCGCATATCTTCACCAAGGTTAGGGTGGGGGCAGCGGCGGCTTCGCGTAAAGAAGGAATTTTAGTTCTCCCTTGTTTCGACGATTGGCTGATTTCACCATTTCACCTGGGCCGGGAGTGTCCGGGTTATGGACAGAGTAATAAAATTACTTCAGGCTCTCGACTGGGTAGTCAATGTGGTCAAAAGTCATTGGTCTGTCCCAAGTCCTAGGGTACTTGGGGGTGCAGGTCGACTACCAAGGGGGAACAGTGTTTCAGTCGGAGTGGAGAGGTCAAGCCCTTCAAAAGCTAGTATGCAGGTTTTTCGGGCGGGTCCGCTTCCGCCGGATAGGAGCTATCCTCGGCCACTTGGGGCAGTGGCGGCGACTCTGCAGGTTGTTCCGTAGGCCAGCATGCGTGCGCTTTTCACAAAAGTCCTGGTTAATACGATGATCGCAACAGACCTATTCTCTGCACAAACGGCTCCCGTGTTCAGCGCAGGTCAGGCAATCCCTTCATAGGGGACTAGTCCCAGGAGATATTGCGGCATGCGTGCTACTGGAACATCCGCAGTGTTTCCCGATGTTGGCAGATGCGAGTCTCACACATTAGGGAGCTCGTTGCAACGATTTTTTCGCACAGGATGTTTGGAGCGTACAGGAGCCCCATTGGTCATTCTACCAATTGGAGCTGAGGGTGGTTGCGCTGGCGCTTCAAGCGTTCGGTTCCGAAGTGAATGCTCGGGCGGTCCGACACTTCTGCAACGCTGGCTTACCTAGACCGGCGGGGGGATTCAGGCAGTGCGGCCATGGAAGAGGAAGCAGAGGCTCTGTTTGTCTTGGTGAAGCCTCGACTGCAGGCACTATTGGCGGCACACTTTGCAGGATCAGACAAGGTGATAGCGGAATTTCTCACAGAAGTCCGGGGGGGATGCCGGACAGTGGGAGTTTCATCCTGAAGTGTTTGCACAAATAGTCATTAGATGGAGTTCTCCGATCATGGTTCTCCTGGTGACATTTTTTTCGGCCAAGGAGAATCGTTTTCATAGCTGAGAACGAGAGAGGATGTCATAGGGCGTCGACCCTCTGATGTAACCATGCCCGTTGGTCAACTTTTTCTAGGGCCTTCCCCCGTGGCGTGCGTAGGGCAGGTGATTCCGTGCATCAAGGTGCTTCAGGGGAAAGTGGGGCATCTGATGCCAGCTTGGCCGAAACGTCTGTGATGTGCTGGCCTGGTCAGCTTGCTGGATGGGGTGATTTGGTGATTTCCCGCAAGGGCGAATCTGTTGACCCGGGGTTCTCTTCGTATGTCTCCGGAGGGTAGATACTCAGTTTTCCTTTCGGGGGAGAACAGTTTTTGTCCTGGGGCCCTGGGGTGTTGTCTAGAGAACGTTTCGAGCCCTTGTATCTTGTTTCGGTCTAGGACTTGATTGCAGAAACAGTGCTCTTAGTGACCATTTGCTCAGCTCGCCGGGGGTCGAGTTTTCAGACTTTCAGGCTTTGTCTAGAACCGTTCTTCCTTTCTAGAGAAAAGGTGTTTTTTGCGGGCACTTCCATTCTTTTTGCTCTAAGTAGTTCTCCTTTCTCATGAATCAGTCGGTCTCGTTACCAGTTCTGTGATCCTCGGAGGGCGATGCTTCAATTAGGAGTCGGTGGTTGGTCATTAAAAGAAAAAACCCCCCAAAAAAACAGAAAAGGGCTCTGCGACCATGCTTATAAGTTTTGGGGGCCTTTTGAAATTCGATTTGTTTCTTTCTTATCTCAGGGGTCCGCAGAAAGGTGAAGCAGCAGCCAAAACTCCAATGTCCAGTTGGATCCGGGAGGCAATAGCATTGGCATGTCTGTTGCTGGACCGTCAGGCACCGGTGGAGCACACGTCTTCCCGGGCAGAGAGTAGTTTGGTTCCGCCGGTGGTGATTTGCAGAGCGACGCTATGGTCATTCCTCCTTACCTTGACTGTTCAGACAGCGAGTGATGCCTGTTTCGGGTTGGTGGTGCTGCGCCCTGGCTAGAAAGGTCCCTCCCGATGATTACTTCTCTGTTACATCCCAGAGGTGGAGGACTGAACTGGAGGAATGATAAGGAAATGATAATTACACTTACCTGGTAATTGTAGTTCCTTGAGTGACGACAGTTCAGTCCTCAGTCCCGCCCAAGGATGCGCTATTCAGACGTGGTTCTTAACAGTTTGGAGAATATGCCGGAGATCACAGTGGTATCTTATTTTTTTTTTTCTGACCTCTTTTGGTCTTCATTACTTCTTTCTGGCTGTCTTACTCCGATCGGGGGGGGGGGGGGGCCGGAAAAGGGCAAGAAGGAGGTGATAGCTCTCTCCTTTATTTTAGGGGATTCTCATTTTAAAACTTAAAGGTTAAGTTTTAGAGTTATGAAAAAAAAAATGAAATGTGTGCCTTCGAGTCAGTCCTGACTCCTGGCGACCCAGAAGCTCCTGAGTTTTCTTGGCAGTGTCACCCACTGGAAGTAGATTGCCAGGCCTTTCTTCCGAGGCAATGGATGGTTAAGTGACTTGCCCAAGGCCACAAGGCGTACTAGTGGGAATCGAACCCTGGTTGCTTGGTTACAAAGCCAGTGTTCTAACCACTAGGCTACTCCTCCACCCTTTAGCCACTTATTTGATTCTCCTTTGAGTTTGCTTTGTCAATAGTTCACTGGAGGATGATGGGAGAATACCAGCAGGGTATATCCCGTGATGTCACGAGTTTGACTTGTCCAGTCTCCATGTTGCAGGAGGAGGTACACAACCCAGAGGTGGAGGACTGAACTGTCATCACTCAAGGAACTACAATTACCAAGTAAGCGTAATTATCATTCTAAAAGCTTCAGAGGCTTCAGTCTTCAGCTCATTTCATCCCATTATTTCTACAGCAAATCCCTTGTTGCTAAAAAAATTTGAAATTCAGAGCAATCGTTTTACTGATGGTGGAACCTTCTTGATCTTTTCAATTTGTTCTATTAATTTATCATTCTCAGAAAAGAGAACATATCCTCTTAACCTAATATGTTTCATATATTGCAATGTTTCCTGAAGCCATGTCAACAGAAAATAATATGCCTCTCTAATCCACATGACAGCACAGCTCTTAGAAGAAACATTAAAACACATCAAATAGTGTTAAAATATTATTTTAAACTTTGAGAACATGCATTAGTTACAAGATACTGATTTTTAGTATGGAGCCATATGTCCACTTCCAGGGAAAATGTGCATCTGAATTATTAATCATGGTAAAATACATTGGTTGAAGACTCGTAAATAGTTTACTTGACTATTCCGGTAGATTACATACAGTATAGCAGATCGTGTTCTTTTGTGTATTCACTTGGAGATTCCATGAAAGGATTGTCCTATCAGATTACTAGGTATTCAAAACTAATTATTAGTGAAAGTTTCCCATATAGTTTTCATGATATACGTACATTACCTTACACAGTCTACACAGCTCATTGTTTATTAAGTACGTGAATGAAGATAAAGCACCATCAGCCCAGTGTAATGAAATGCACTGCCACGTTATTGTGTGCCAAAGTGTATTATGTGTCACAGGCTCCGTTGTATAAAATGGAACTTGCTATACATAAAGCACATTGCATGTGATAACATGGTAGTGCTATTATTATATTTGGTCATGTATCTATTAGACAATGTAGTATCTACTCACTTCACAAGATCCTGTCTATCTGATCTTGGACTTAAATAAATAGCTTATAGAGACAGAAAGAGTTCAATATGTTCTGAAAAGCTTGATAAGCCATTGAGATTCATTCCTTGTGTGGTTAAAACCTGAGAAGCATTTGAGTATTGAATTGAGAGATGCCAGTTTGGATTATATTGGATTTCTAGATGTGAATTTGATAGTCTTTTAGGGGAATTCTTTTCAGTACCTTCTGATGTGGTTAATGGCTATTGGGAGGTAGTTTTGTCCATGTTATTTCTGCCATCAGTATTTTTATTGTTTTCATTGGACCCTAAAGTTCTTGAAGTAAACCTGTTGGTTCAGAACACACATTCTGGCCTGACCTCAGTTATTTTGAGAAGGAAAGAGGAATGAGTAAAGTTTTAAGTACCATAGGACTCCCAATGTATACTTGTCCCATTCAAAGAATCCACTAATTTTACCAAGAGAAAGTCTGCATTGCTCTTTTGTGGTTGTGACTACTGTCTGTCATTATAGCGTAAGTGATTTCTGTAAGGGCTATATGTAGGCAGGGGATTACGTATACTTTGGGTGAATGCTTTAAGGACTTCTGGTCTTTTATGAAAGAGCTCTATCGGGAAGTAAAGGTTTTTTTCTCCTGACTGAATAGACATTATCGTGCAATTCTGTAATCATAAGGAACTTTTAAACCTAGTTTTCTTCCCGCAGACAAATCTAGCATATTACTTGAGGTGACTTTTTGCAGGACTCTATCTTCAACCACATATTCATGTGCTCTCTATCAGTGACTCGATTGAATTTTCTTTGCAGGGAGTTGGAATATAGCAGAACTGCCAGACTGTCTCAGGCAGCAAAGAGTTTTACATAGAGTATGAGCCTCGCCCTAATCAGTCATCTGCACATTGATGTTTTCTGCTGGAGGCTGGAAAATGTGGCCTGAATTACAGACCAGAGTAACATGACTCCGCCTTCTGTGTTAGAAACCAATAAACACAAAGTTATGCGCGGGATTAAATCTATGTGGGATCGAACTAAATGCTTCCTGAGTCTGTGCAAAGATTTTTTGTGCAATATGAGAAAGAAACATACTGTGGGATAAATACTTCCAGATATTTAACAATTTAGGAATTTTGCTGAAGTGAGGGCTATATACATGTACTAATCATAATGTCTGTAAGAGTGCATGGAATCTCTAATGCAGTGTGTAACTTTATGCCTATAATATACTCTGAATTGATGAAGTAGAAAATCTAACACTAATTTATGCCTAAATAAGGTAGTTTGCATCTATGTGTAGTTATACCTTGCTTTTAATGTACTTGGAACAGGTTTTTTCATTAAATATAAATGTAAATTGCCCAAGCCTGCTTTAGTTAAGGCAGTTTTTCTTGAGCTGAGTATTTCTTCATGGCAAATAGATTACTCTGATTATGTCTTGGGGATACACATTTCTTTGGTGGTAAAAATCCAATAGAAAATCAAATATACTTTTTAAAATTAGTTCATTTAAGTATAAGTAATGTATGCAGAGGCAAGATTAATATTTTAAGAAAATTAATTCTATCCAAAGTGTCATGTTCAGATATATGAAACTAAAACAAAATAGCATCTATTTTGAGGGAGGAGTGGCCTAGTGGTTGGGGCAAGTTACCTCAGGCTGGAAGGTCAGGGGTTCAAATCCCACTAGAGGACAGCAACCTTGGGCCGGAAGGACTGGGGTTTCTAGTCCCACAGGTGCTCCTTGTGGTCTTGGGCAAGCCACTTAACCCTCCATTGCCCATGTCCCCTGTAAAATAGTTATTTCCAAGTTATAATGCCCTGTTCAATATAATTTCAGTTTGTTCAATGTAAACCGCCTTGATATCATGAAAGGTGGTATATAAGAAATGTTAAATAAATTAAATAAATAAATAAATAAATCTACAATACTTAATTTACTGTAAATTTGTGGTATGAGGCCAAAGTTCTGGTTACTAGTAGCCATTCGTGCAGAGACAATAATTGGTTATAGCATGATTTTTGACAGAATACTGATTTATTGTGATATAGAGCCTCCGGCAGCAGGGAACAGCTCCTGCATCGTCCAGCCAATCGGGACTGCCTGCACGGCCATACAAGTTCGCACCATCGGGCGCGTGGTCCAGGAACCCCTGCCACCATCTGCAGCTCTCCCCAGTCGGGGGATAGAGCCTCCGGCAGCAGGGAACAGCTCCTGCATTGTCCAGCCAATCGGGACAGCCTGCACGGCCATACAAGTTCGCGCCATTGGGCGCGTGGTCCAGGAACCCCTGCCACCATCTGCAGCTCTCCCCAGTCGGGGGATAGAGCCTCCGGCAGCAGGGAACAGCTCCTGCATCGTCCAGCCAATCGGGACTGCCTGCACGGCCATACAAGTTCGCGCCATTGGGCGCGTGGTCCAGGAACCCCTGCCACCATCTGCAGCTCTCCCCAGTCGGGGGATAGAGCCTCCGGCAGCAGGGAACAGCTCCTGCATCGTCCAGCCAATCGGGACTGCCTGCACGGCCATACAAGTTCGCGCCATCGGGCACGTGGTCCAGGAACCCCTGCCACCATCTGCAGCTCTCCCCAGTCGGGGGATAGAGCCTCCGGCAGCAGGGAACAGCTCCTGCATCGTCCAGCCAATCGGGACTGCCTGCACGGCCATACAAGTTCGCGCCATCGGGCGCGTGGTCCAGGAACCCCTGCCACCATCTGCAGCTCTCCCCAGTCGGGGGATAGAGCCTCCGGCAGCAGGGAACAGCTCCTGCATCGTCCAGCCAATCGGGACTGCCTGCACGGCCATACAAGTTCGCGCCATCGGCGCGTGGTCCAGGAACCTCTGCCACCATCTGCAGCTCTCCCCAGTCGGGGGATAGAGCCTCCGGCAGCAGGGAACAGCTCCTGCATCGTCCAGCCAATCGGGACTGCCTGCACGGCCATACAAGTTCGCGCCATTGGGCGCGTGGTCCAGGAACCCCTGCCACCATCTGCAGCTCTCCCCAGTCGGGGGATAGAGCCTCCGGCAGCAGGGAACAGCTCCTGCATCGTCCAGCCAATCGGGACTGCCTGCACGGCCATACAAGTTCGCGCCATTGGGCGCGTGGTCCAGGAACCCCTGCCACCATCTGCAGCTCTCCCCAGTCGGGGGATAGAGCCTCCGGCAGCAGGGAACAGCTCCTGCATCGTCCAGCCAATCGGGACTGCCTGCACGGCCATACAAGCTCGCACCATCGGGCGCGTGGTCCAGGAACCCCTGCCACCATCTGCAGCTCTCCCCAGTCGGGGGATAGAGCCTCCGGCAGCAGGGAACAGCTCCTGCATCGTCCAGCCAATCGGGACTGCCTGCACGGCCATACAAGTTCGCGCCATCGGGCGCGTGGTCCAGGAACCCCTGCCACCATCTGCAGCTCTCCCCAGTCGGGGGATAGAGCCTCCGGCAGCAGGGAACAGCTCCTGCATTGTCCAGCCAATCGGGACTGCCTGCACGGCCATACAAGTTCGCGCCATCGGGCGCGTGGTCCAGGAACCCCTGCCACCATCTGCAGCTCTCCCCAGTCGGGGGATAGAGCCTCCGGCAGCAGGGAACAGCTCCTGCATCGTCCAGCCAATCGGGACTGCCTGCACGGCCATACAAGTTCGCGCCATTGGGCGCGTGGTCCAGGAACCCCTGCCACCATCTGCAGCTCTCCCCAGTCGGGGGATAGAGCCTCCGGCAGCAGGGAACAGCTCCTGCATCGTCCAGCCAATCGGGACTGCCTGCACGGCCATACAAGTTCGCGCCATCGGGCACGTGGTCCAGGAACCCCTGCCACCATCTGCAGCTCTCCCCAGTCGGGGGATAGAGCCTCCGGCAGCAGGGAACAGCTCCTGCATCGTCCAGCCAATCGGGACTGCCTGCACGGCCATACAAGTTCGCGCCATCGGGCGCGTGGTCCAGGAACCCCTGCCACCATCTGCAGCTCTCCCCAGTCGGGGGATAGAGCCTCCGGCAGCAGGGAACAGCTCCTGCATCGTCCAGCCAATCGGGACTGCCTGCACGGCCATACAAGTTCGCGCCATCGGGCGCGTGGTCCAGGAACCTCTGCCACCATCTGCAGCTCTCCCCAGTCGGGGGATAGAGCCTCCGGCAGCAGGGAACAGCTCCTGCATCGTCCAGCCAATCGGGACTGCCTGCACGGCCATACAAGTTCGCGCCATTGGGCGCGTGGTCCAGGAACCCCTGCCACCATCTGCAGCTCTCCCCAGTCGGGGGATAGAGCCTCCGGCAGCAGGGAACAGCTCCTGCATCGTCCAGCCAATCGGGACTGCCTGCACGGCCATACAAGTTCGCGCCATTGGGCGCGTGGTCCAGGAACCCCTGCCACCATCTGCAGCTCTCCCCAGTCGGGGGATAGAGCCTCCGGCAGCAGGGAACAGCTCCTGCATCGTCCAGCCAATCGGGACTGCCTGCACGGCCATACAAGCTCGCACCATCGGGCGCGTGGTCCAGGAACCCCTGCCACCATCTGCAGCTCTCCCCAGTCGGGGGATAGAGCCTCCGGCAGCAGGGAACAGCTCCTGCATCGTCCAGCCAATCGGGACTGCCTGCACGGCCATACAAGTTCGCGCCATCGGGCGCGTGGTCCAGGAACCCCTGCCACCATCTGCAGCTCTCCCCAGTCGGGGGATAGAGCCTCCGGCAGCAGGGAACAGCTCCTGCATCGTCCAGCCAATCGGGACTGCCTGCACGGCCATACAAGTTCGCGCCATCGGGCGCGTGGTCCAGGAACCCCTGCCACCATCTGCAGCTCTCCCCAGTCGGGGGATAGAGCCTCCGGCAGCAGGGAACAGCTCCTGCATCGTCCAGCCAATCGGGACTGCCTGCACGGCCATACAAGTTCGCGCCATCGGGCGCGTGGTCCAGGAACCCCTGCCACCATCTGCAGCTCTCCCCAGTCGGGGGATAGAGCCTCCGGCAGCAGGGAACAGCTCCTGCATCGTCCAGCCAATCGGGACTGCCTGCACGGCCATACAAGTTCGCGCCATCGGGCGCGCCCGTGCCTGGCGGGCCTGCGCCAGAGGGCCTCGCCAGAGAGCCTCGCCAGAGGGCCCTTTGGCGTGGCCCTTAGGCGGAGGCCCTGGTGGAGGCCTATAGCTAATTACGGACTTGACAACCGGGTAGCCATCTCACCGTCACAGAAAACGCTGTGAGTATGATCAGATGCATACACATTATAGCCAGACTGAAGATGCTTGCAACAAAGTAACCTTGATGTGACATACCTTAGTGCAGTGAGCCACGTGCTCTAAGGCCGCATTACCCCACAGTGTAACCATTGTTGTTGAATCTTATGATATAGTGAAACAATACTGTCTTTACCTATGTATTCAATTTAGTAACGCTGCAGTGAGTTGAAATCCACAGTTAAAGTGTTTTTGTACCTTACTTATAACCTCCTCAGTAACGCTAAGTAGTTTAAATCGGTAAGCGTTGAATGTCAGTAGAAAGTGTTGCTATCCCCCCTGTAGCAAACACTACCATTCTAAACCAGCTCACCCACATAGCAGCATATCATACCTCTCCAACAGCTTCTACAGCCCACATCCTTACTCACTCAATCACCAACACCCTCCATGATGGCCATACTCATACCACTGACCATTCTATTTCTCACTTCTGGATTCCCCAGCCATGCACTCAATACATCTGCCACACATATCCCAATCCTCACTAGCCATAGTAGGAGATGGTCAGAGAACCACTACCAAACTGATCATAACAACCCCAGGACAATTTACCAACACCTATTATACATTCCTTTACAAAATATCAAAAAAACCCAACTGCAAGAATCAGCAACAACAGTTATTGAAATGTGCACTCATAAATACTAGATCTACACGCCAAAAATGGCCAGCAATCACCGACCTTATAACATCCTATAACCTGGATGTGTTAATTATCACTGAGACTTGGCTATCAGAATGTGATAATGTGATCATCAATCAAATGACCCCAACAGGATTTTTGCCATACACCTGCCACAGAGCTAAACAAAAAGGAGGAGGGGTCCTCATCCTTGCAAAAACGGAACTCAAATTTAAATTAGTTGATGCATCCACCTCAGAACACCTTGACATTATTACAGTATCAAACAACCAATGTACAATCAATGCATTATACAGAGCCCCAACACCCTCCCCTGATGACCTACCAACAATCATCAATCTTGCATGCAACTCAAAGAACGCACGATCCTCAAACTGGCTAATGGGTGACTTCAATCTCCCCGCACTGCCTGAAGCACAAGCACGAACCTTCATCGAAGCGCTGTATGACCTTGACTATAAACAACTAGTGAACTCCCCAACACATGAAAAAGGCGGTACCCTCGACCTTATTTTTGCGCCCCAGTCTATAGTCAACACCTCTCCTCCGCTGTTGACCTCCATATCTCCAGTACCGTGGTCTGATCACAAACTCCTAAAGTTCCGAATACCTAGCACCTACTTACCCAATAACAAGGCCAGGACTAATATCCCAGATCACGGAACACCAACAACACGATTCTGCACACTCAACAAGGAGGATGTACTTGTCAAGCTTCTTCCACAACTGGATGTACCAACCCTTGACCCTGACGAACTTGTAGCAAATTGGAATAATAGCATCAGAACCTTAGCTTGCATCCCATCCACCAACAAGTTACCCACAAAACGCAAACATGCTCCCTGGTACTCATCTGACCTTCGATCTTCCCTTTTACAACTACGTAAACTAGAAAGACGATGGCGAAAAAAGCAAACTACCATAGCCCACCAAAACTACAATTCATACCTAGCATTACACAGAGAGAAAATAAGTGAAAAAAGGAAACAATATCACTCGATGATTCTAAACAGATCATTGAATAAAACACACGACCTATTTAATATAGTAAAATCACTAACAGGTGACCCATCACCAGCAAGCCCACACATGCCTCAACCACAGGATTATTTGGACTACTTACAATCCAAAATGATCCAATCCAACATGACCTCATCTAACTGCGGCTCGTCCAATGTACTTAGTACACCAAAACCTACAATACTACTCAAGTTCTCTGCAGTATCTACCAGAGAAATTGAAGACACCATTGCCTCCATCAATCTCACCACGGCTCCCAATGACCCCTGTCCAGCAAGTTGGATAAAGGAACTTCGACATGAACTAAGCCATGCATTATGTAAAATAACCAACCAATCACTATCAAGGGGCGTCTTCCCTCAAAGTTTAAAACATACATCAATCAGACCCCTGCTAAAGAATAGTCGCCTTGATACATCCAAAGTTGAATCGTACAGACCCATATCAAGCATTCCACTGCTTGCGAAGATCATCGAGAAAATAGTCCAGCGTCAGATCCATCAGCACATCGATGAGGAGGCACCCCTCGATCCAGCCCAACATGGCTTTATGGAATCGCATGGAGTAGATACCATCTTAACTACCCTATTCGACAAGCTAATCACTGGAATAAATAACATACACCAAGGTTTCGTCCTCATCTTTCTTGACATTGCTGCCGCATTTGATTCTGTAAATCACAAGATACTATTACAACGCCTCCAAGAAAAAGGATTACTGGGAACCGCACTACAATGGTGCGAATCATACCTAACTAACAGATGGCAGCAAGTAAGAGCAGGTAACACGTCTTCTGAACCATTCTTACAGAAGCAGGGAGTCCCACAGGATTCATCCCTGTCTGCTCTACTATTTAACATTTATATGCAGCCCATCTGTTCCCTGATACGCTCATTAAATGTAGAATGTCTCGTGTATGCTGATGACATACTACTATACATTCCATTTACCATAGAACAACCTGATTTTTCCCCTATCATCAGATGTTTTGATGCAGTGGCTGAATGGCTTCTCACACAAAACCTGAGGATTAATCATAGCAAAACTGATGTCCTATTTGTCACAAGGAATCAGAAATTCAACCCACCACCCAACCTGCAAGTTAAAAACGCTGAGCTCAAGACAAGAGACACAATTCACTACCTAGGCATCACCCTAGATCAGCGATTGGATATGATAACCCACGTAAAGACCGTCACCAAAGCAATATACCACAAAATACGAACCCTTCGCCACCTCCGCCCACTACTGGACTATTCAGACTATCGAACCATATTTCAAGCCCTAGTGATCCCACACCTGGACTTCGCGAACACCATCCTCCATGGTCTTCCACAAGCGACCCTCAACCCACTTCGGCTGGCCATGAACTCAGCTGCTAGGGTTCTTACAGGGACATCACGATTGGAACATATAACCCCAGTAATGAAAAACCTACACTGGCTGCCACTACAAGCCCGAATTCAATACAAGGTTCTGGTCATGACCTTCAAGGCACTGAAGAATCAATCTCCCACACCAATCAGTAAACTGCTCAACAACACACCCAACATCAGAGCCAGAAGACCTACACTACTGAACATGCTAACTGTACCTAAGCTCACCACAAAATGTACAAAGGCAACTACCAATAGAGCTTTTTCAATTTATGCCCCGACAGCCTGGAACGAACTTCCCGCTAGTATTCGTTCCATAGCCAGCCTCACCTCCTTCAGAAAGGCAATAAAACACCACCTTTTTCTAATTCACTATCCTGAAACCTTGCCCGAAAAACATAATTCATTTGCACTCACACCACACATTTACTGCCCTATCACACAACATGAAAATGGCTAGGTACTCATCTCCCTTAGACCTACACATTCCCCCATCTGACCTATAAATGCCCACGGTTTACTGGAATACTTAACTCTATGTAAATATTTGTACATACCATGTGAATAGTTTCCCTGTTATCCCAGTTTGTTTATGCCTTGTTCTATGTAAGCACATTGTGATATTTAATGCATTGTTGCTCTGTTCAGTTTTACTGTAAACCGCGCTGATTTCAATAGCGCGGTATATAAAAAATAAAAATAAATAAATAAATAAATAAATAAAATATAAGGATTATGCTGACTTTGTTTTATGGGTGATTAAAGTTTGGTTATAGAATGTGGTTGTATTGGATTGGGGTAGTTAGGTTAATTGTGTTTATTGGATGAAAAGGTGTGGTTAGGTGGAGGTCATAAAGATGATTAAAGTAATTTTATTTTTGGGCCACTTTCCGCTGCATGGATATTTTATTCTTATGGGCTGTGTGACAGATAATGTATGCTAAGCGTTAACAAAAAGAGCTTTAATTGATATTTTATTTAATACTTTAATGGAAACTGCTTTGCTATAAAAGGAAAGGAGGGTAGATGGGCCATACTGGTCTTAATCTGCTGACACATACTATCTAACTATGCTACTATGAGGTGTATCAAAATTTTAATAAACTATTAAGTATACCATGCTTTGAGTGACTTAGTAAGCATGTTATCAAATCAAATGATTTAATAAACAAGCAAATAAATATTTCTGAAATAATCCAACTTTTCATTCACAATGAGTTAAAAGAAAGTCATGATGCTTGGATATTTATAACACACTTGAGAGATTGAGTAGGGAGAAAAAGAGATGGAATTTGAAAGCTCAGGACTAGTAGCTTTCACTACAAACCTAACAAGGCAAGATAAGGAGGTTGATATTTAAAAGCACTTATATGGTGCCAACTGTGAACGTAATTTGTATAAATATATCTCACGTGAATAGATAACTCACTATATTTCATTTTTTACATCCAAAATTATGTGTTTGGGATTTGGGGTGATAGAGGAGTGGTATCACTTAAATATATAACTTAAGGTTAAGCAGTGACACTCGGCCACTAAGGGGGTCTTTTTAGAAGTTTTATTTGTGATTTGGACATCTGAAAACAGGCATTCAGATATGCAAATCACTAAAACATCCCCAGAACCATTTTAGAAAACCCAAAGATATACGTGTCCATGCGATCACATCCGAGTCAGCCGATGATGTGCCTGGTGGCATTATAGGGGCAGGTTGCACATGCACACACGATTTTAGACTAGCTATACATTTCTGAAATCATCATCAGGGATGTCCATTGCTATACCTGCTCCAGGGCTCGAACAGGATTTGTAAAGATGCTCGTTTCACTAATGTAGGAATAGTACAATGAAGAAGAAAATACCAGTTCACTCCTACAATACTTTTCACTCCTTCAAGATACCTACCAGTATGCAGAACAAGTATTTCTCCAGGTTTCCATGCAGCAACTAATCCCTGTTTGTAAAATGACAGGCTGGTACGTGCAAGAGGGAGATATCCACAGTTGTGTTCTGTGATAGGGCAGTGTGTATGTCTATGTCTTCTATTCTATGGACACACATATACTCAGGGCCTCATTTGTGCTGGCATGGGGTGGAATGGAATTCCAGCACTTCTCCAGCTTAGGAAGTGATGTTACTAGATTCCATCCCTGGGGTGGAGCCAGCTGCTAATTTATCTGCCTGCCTCCCGCTGAAATGCTGCTTGCAGCAAAAGTTGATGTGAGCCACTCCATTCATTTTTAATTGGAACATGTCATGAAAACCTGAAATTATGGGGGGGGGGGGTGTTCAGTAGTGGCCCCATCCCCACAGTTTACTTCCAGGCCTGGCCCTGTCCCCGTAGGTCACTTCTGGCCCAGACCCTGCACACAGTTCTACTTCTTTTCTGTCAGCCCTGCATATTCTACACATTCAGACATACATAGAAATATATAGACAAGACCTATAGGGATGTAGTAGAGAAGTGCCACCTCCAGTCTGGCAGCCTTTCTGCTGTCATGGAGGAGAGAGGTCATGTGAAAGGAGAACTTCATGTTGGTGTGGCAGGAAGTGATCCTGCAGCTAGGACCTGCTTCTCAAGTGATGTAATACCCTCTCGCACTGAAGATGTGTCTCCAGGGCCATATACCTATTAGGGAAGGGTTAGGACAGCCATTATAATTGGCGATTTGATCATTAGGCATATGGCTAGCTGGGTGACTGGTGGGCATGAGGACCGCCTGGTAACATGCCTGTCTGGTGCAAAGATAGCAGACATCATGCGCCACCAAGACGAGGTTTTAGATAGTACTGGGGAGGAGTCTGCTGTCTTGGTACATGTTGGCACCATTGACATAGGAAAGTGTGGGAGGGAAGTTCTGGAGGCCAAATTTAGGCTTTTAGATAGGAAGTTAAAATCCAGAACTTCCAGGGTAGCATTCTTTGACATGCTTCCTGTTCCATGCACAAGACCCAAAAGGCAGGCAGAGCTCCATAGTCTCTATGCGTGGATGAGATGATTGTGCAAAGAAGAGGGTTTTGGATTTAGGAACGAGGTGACATTCTGGGAAAGGGGAGGGGCTTTTCTGAAAGGATGGGCTCCACTTTAACCAGGGTAGAACCAGGCTGCTGGTATTAACCTTTAAAAAGGAGATAGAGCAGCTTTTAAACTAGGTAATGGGAGAAAGCCAACAGTCGCCCAAGAGTACATTGTTTAGAATGATGTATCTTTGAAGGATACTAGCTAAAGAGGGAAGTTAGGGCATCCCGATAGAGAGGTCACAATAAAGGTAAAAGTAACCCAGGTGCCTTTAATTCAAAATCAGACAGGATTGAAAGATTCCAGATTACCCCTGTCATCCAATAGCCAGACTTAATATGAACAAAAAACAAACTTTGAAATGCCGATACGCAAAGTCTAGAAGTCTAAAAGATAAGATGGGAGAGTTAGAATATATAGCACTGAATGAAAAGTTAGATATAATTGGCATCTCAAAGACTTAGTAGAAGAAGGATAACCAATGGGAAACTGTGGTACCAGGCTACAAACTATATCGCAAAGGTAGGATAGATCACATAGGTGGGAGAGTGACACTCGTATATGTTAAAGAGGGCATTGAGTCCAACAGGATAAAGGTTTTGCAGGAAACAAAATACCCTGTAGAAACAATATGGATAGAAATTTAATGTAAAAAGGGGGAGGGAATAGTAGTGAAGGGTGTACTACGATCTGCCTGGCCAGAATGACTAGACAGATGATGAAATGCTAACAGAAATTAGAGACGCTAGCAAAGTTTCCAACTCAGTAATAATGGGAGATTTTAATTATCTCGGTATTGACTGTGCCAATATTACATGAGGCCATGCTAGGGAGATAAAGGGGTTGCTATTTTTAAGTGCCATCGAGTCGGTGTCGACTCATGACGATCCTCTGGATAGTTGTCCTAAACTGTGTTTGGTCCTTCGTCAGATGGCTCATTGTTGACAGAGTGGCACCCATAGCTGCTCTTACTGTATCGATCCATTTCATTGCTGGCCTTCCTCTTTTGTGTTGACCTTCTACCTTGCTAAGTATGATGTCTTTCTCCAATGATCTTTTTCTTCGCATGATATGTCCAAAGTATGAAAGTCAAAGTCTTGTCATCTGAGCTTCTAAAGAAAGCTTAGGTTTGATCTCTAGTATTGACTGGTTTGTTCTTTGGGCAGTCCATGGTATACACAGTATTCATTGCCAGCATCATAATTCAAAGGCATCAATTTTTTCCCTATCTTTTTCACTGTCCAACTTTTGCATCCATATGACATTATTGAGAATACCATGGCTTGAACGAGTCGAATCTTTGTATGGAGAGAGACATCTCTGCTCTTAAGAATCTTGTCTAGGTCCTTCATAGCCATTCTGCCAAGAGCAATGTTTCATCGGATTTCTTGACTGCTTGTTGTTTCTTTATTGATAGTTGATCCAAGTAGGTTAAAGTTGACCACTATTTTGATTTCTTCTCCATCAACGATGAACTTATTGATTTTGCCAGTTGTCAGGATCTTTGTCTTCTTTACATTAAGGTGCAGGCCCATTTTAAGACTACGTTCCTTGATCTTGAGAAGCAAATGTTTTAGATTGTCTTCATTTTCAGCCAGTAAAGTGGTATCATCAGCATAGCGAAGGATATTGATGAGTCTTCCACCAATCTTCACACCTTGGTTGTCTTCATACATACACCTTTGCTGATTTTAAACCATTCTGTTTCTCCTTGTTCCGTTTGAACTGTTGCTTCTTGATCAATGTAAAGGTTGTGCAAGAGAACTATCAGGTGTTCTGGTATACCCATGCTTCTTAATGTGGCTCAGAGTTTCTCATGGTTTACACAGTCAAAAGCCTTGCTGTAGTCAGGGAGATAAAGGGGTATCTTTACTAAATGGCATTAAGGGAGTCAGTATGCGTTAACGCCTGTAATCAGCACCCTGACGCTGTTAATGCAGCAAAAAAAAAAAACCTTTAACGGGTGTTAAAGGCTCCAGCAGCATTAAGGGCCCAGTAGGTGGAGAGTGGGCAGTAACAATGTGTGCTCCCTTAACACCTGTTGTGCTACATGTCTAAAAGCCCTTTAACACTGGGAGCCCTAATGCCAAGTAAAACCTCGCAGAAAGAGTGTATTTAGAGCCCATTTTAATGTCTGCAATGTGATGCATAGACAAGGGAGCCCCAGACAGTGATAGTAGTGATCCATTAGCAGCATCAGCATGGTGCCCAAGTATGAAACGGCACTATGTTGATGGTCCAAATGGAACAAAGGAGGTGGCACATGGGTCATGTAGTGGGGTTGCTGGTGCACTGGTGAGACCAGGCAGCTGCCCATGTGGCACATAAGAACAGAAGATTTATTTATTTATTTAACAGGTTTTATATACCGCCTTTTCATAGATCATTTAATATCCCAGACTGGGTCAGAGCAAGGTCCATCATGCCCAGTATCCTGTGTCCAACAGTGGCCAATCTAGGTCACAAGTACCTAGCAGTTTCCCCAAAAGAGACACAGGTTCCACAATGCCTGTACTGGGGCAAGCAGCAGATTTCCTGGGTCCCCTTGAATACTAGGTTATGGACATTTCCTCCAGGAACCTCTTCCCAACCTTTTGGAAACCCAGCAATACAAACAGCTTTTACTAAATCCTCCGGTAATGACTTCCAGAGTTTGATTACGCATTGACTGTCAAAATATTTGCTCTTATTAATCTTAAATGGGTTAGACTGTAGCGTCATTGCATATCCCCTGGTCTTTCTACATTTTGATGGTGTAAACAATCGATCCACATGTACCCGTTCCACTCCATTCATTACTGTATAGACCTGTATCATATCTCCCCTCAGCCATCTTTTCTCCAGGTTGAAGAGTCCCAACCTTTTTAGCCTCCCCTCCTAGGGATATCCTTCCATCCACAGTACCATCTGTGATGTCCAACATGATGCCACAGTGACACATAGACATGCTGCCGCTGCGGAAAGGAGATGGGCCACATGGGGTGGTCCAAGGCTCCTGGCACCCTATGCAGAGATCCTGGCTGCTCCCCCTGCTGCTGCTAAAACCAGCTGTGGAGGATGAGGCCGAAGGTGCCAGCAGCTGTAGCCCCCCAGGTAGCTGCAACATGCAGGTGCCTGGGGAACTACCACAGCAGAGACTCTCATCCTCCCCCTGAGATGTATCAGTGGCAGGCGGGATGGGGTCTCTGCAAAGGTAATTGGTTGGGGGGGCTGCCTGGCTGACCATGTGTGCCTCTGCCCCCCCCCCCCCCATCCGGACTTTGCACCCTAGGCACCCACCAAACCCGCATGTTGAATGGGATGGGAATGCGCACCACCACCACTGACAGCACGTGGGCATGTCAGCATGATGTGGGAGGAGGGGGCAGCAACACCTGGCTGCAGCAGACCAAAACCATGTCCTGATCCTGTGTGCGGTGCGCATTGCAACATGTGCCAGGATCTGTCTGATGGGAAGCCTGTCAGCCCTCATGGCAGCACTGTGATTCAACACACACAGGCAATGTGTATATGAGTAGAGGGTCCCAGGTTCAAGTCCGGGCTGAGGTTCATGTATTGCATTTCCCTGTGGCTAAACTTTAGCCTACAGTGCAGGGTACAGCACCAGCATGTGCAACCCCCAAGTAACTGGCCAGTAAGGGTATAAACACCCATCAGCCACATAGACAGGCTCCACCATCCACAGCTGGATGGAGAGGCAGGCTGATAGCACAAGCACACTGAACGGACGTTAATGTCAGAGCGCGCTACTAGCACCTGCACAAGGAGCACACATTAACAATGCTTAAGCTGATATGGAGTTCTGGGGACCAGGTGCTTTGCGTCCATCCTCACCTTCAGTGTATCGTACTGAGCTGATGTGATGGATCAGTCCATTCTCCATTTGGTGATCAGCTGCAGACTGCTGTTCTGCATGTGCAGTGCAACATGGATACTGGAGGGGCTAACCTGTACCAGTACACACAGCAGACAGTTTAGGCAGAGACATGCAGGCTATTTGAATCCAGACATTACAGAGTAGAGATATGGATTTGTAGCATACTGGTTAGTGCATCGCTCCCATAAACAAGGCACAAGAGTTTGATTCCCACTTGCTCATTTTGTGCCTGTGTGTTACTCAGGTCATATCCCTGCCTATAACAGTCCAGGCTCTGCTGTGACTTGCAGACATTCATCCTTCTACTTTGTAATACCTTCT
The DNA here is from genome assembly GCA_033557465.1 of Ichthyophis bannanicus. Lineage (NCBI taxonomy): Eukaryota > Metazoa > Chordata > Amphibia > Gymnophiona > Ichthyophiidae > Ichthyophis > Ichthyophis bannanicus. The sequence goes on along the minus strand of CM066043.1, from coordinate 144,863,595 downwards.
GGCCACACTTTGGATCAGCAAACACGCTATTCCCGATCATGCTCCTCTGAGAGCATGGCTTTCTTGGCTCTGTTGCAGCCCATTGCAGGGGATCAGATATGTTCACCCGGCAGATGTCAGGTCCTTGTTAGGAGGTCATGCGATGGTCATGCCATGGTCATGCGATGGTCATGCCAATGGCTTGCTGGCTAAGATACCATGGTTTCAGGCCCACTACCACTCCTATGTGACATTTCAGAATGTGTTATTGTCATAAACATAGAAACATAGAAAAATAACCACAGAAAAAGACCACATGGCCTATCTAGTCTGTCCTTCCATATCAACAACAACTTTTTTCCTTTAGAGATCCTCTGTGTTTGTCCCATGCTTTTTTGAATTCAGATACTGTCCTCATCTTTACCACCTCCACTGGGAGACTAGTCCACGGATCCACCACTCTTTCCATCAAGAAATATTTTTGCATATCACTCCTGAATCTATCCCTTTTCACCCTCATCCCATGTCCCCTCGTTGCAGAACTTGCTTTTAATTGAAAGAGGCTCTCCCCCTGTGCATTTATGCCACAGAGGTATTTAAATGTCTCAATCATATCACCTTTATCCTGCCTTTCCTCTAAGGTGTACATATTAAGATCTTTAAATCTGATCTCATATGCTTTATAATGAAGACCACTAACCATTTTAGTAGCCACCCTCTGTACTGACTCCATTCTGTTTATATCCTTTTGAAGGTGTGGTCTCCAGAATTGCACACAATACTCCAAATGTGATCACACCAAAGGCTTATACAGAAGCACTATCACCTCCTTTTTTCTGCTAGTCATTCCTCTGCATATGCACCCAAGCATCCTTCTAGCTTTTGCTGTCGCCTTTTCTACCTATTTAGCTACTTTAAGATCATCAGACACAACCATGCCTAGGACCCGCTCTTCTTTAGTGGGCAAAAGTACTTCACCCCCTATACTATATTGCTCCCTTCCAAATGCATGACCTTGCATTTTTTAACATTAAATCCCAGCTGCCAAATACTAGACCATTCTTCAAGCTTAGCTAGATCCCTCCTCATGTTATCTACAGCTTCCTGGGTGTCTATTGCAGATTTTGCTCTCAACCGCAAAGAGGCAAACCTTACCCGACAGCCCTTCCGCTATATCACTAACAAAGATGTTAAAAAGAATTGGACCAAAGACACATCCCTGGGGCACACCACTGGTAACTTCATTCTCCTCAGAGTGAGCTCCATTTACCTGTACTCTTTGTTGCCTCCCACTCAATCAATTTCTAACCCAAGCAGTAACTTTCGGGTCTATCCCTAGGGTGCTCAGTTTGTTTATAAGTCGCCTTTGAGGAACGGTGTCAAAGGCTTTACTGAAATCTACATACACCACATCTAGGGCTCTCCCTCGGTCCAACTCCCTGGTCACCCAGTCAAAGAAATCAATCAGATTTGTCTGACAAGACCTGCCTCTGGTGAATCCATGCTGCCTCGGATCCTGTAATCCGCTGGACTCCAGAAACCTCACTATTTTCTCTTTCACCAGCGTTTCCAATAATTTACTCACCACCGAAGTTAAACTAATCGGCCTGTAGTTTTCAACCACATCCTTACTTCTGCTTTTGTGTAAAGGCACCACATGAACCTCTCTCCAGTCCTTTGGCACCATTCCCGACTCCAGTGAGGCATTGAAAAGGTCAGTCAGTAGAGCTGCTAGAACGTCCCCAAGTTCCCTCAGTATTCTAGGGTGTATCCTAGAATACTGTCTACTTTAAGTTTTGCTAATTTCTCACGAACACAGTCTTTGAAAACTGTTCAAGATGCCCCTCGCGTCTGTTCCTGTTTGTGGGTGTTTTCTGGGGTCCTGTTCCTGGTTCTTCATCTGTGAACACAGAACAGAAATATTTGTTAAGCAATTCTGCTTTATCCTCCTGAACCTCTACATATTCCTCCCCTTCACCCTTGAGTCTGACAATACTACTTTTGCCCTTCCTCTCACTAACATATCTGAAAAATGTCTTATCCCCCCCCCCCATTTTATTGCATTGACTATGTTGTCCTCTTTTTGATTCTTTGCTTTCCTGACTACTTTACTAGCTTCTCTAAGTTTTTCCAAATATAGATGCCTGTCTTCCTCTCTCTGTGATCTCTTGTATTTCATGAAGGCCTCCCTCTTTTTCTTCGCTTTTTCAGCTACTTCTTTCGAAAGCCATAGCGGTCTCCTTTTCCTTTTACCTTTATTTACAATTTTAACAAAAAGGTTGGTTGCCCTTAAAATATCCCCTTTCAGTTTTTCCCACTGTTTTTCTACATCCCCCAGCTGTTCCCATCCTGCTAATGACTCCCTGAGGTATTGCCTATCTTGGCAAAGTTAGTTTTCCTAAAACTAAAATTGTATGTCTGCAACAACCTTCATAGGCTGGCAACACCACCTTGTGACCTTGTGCAGATCGCTTAACCCACCAATGGCTCAGCCGACTGTAAGTCCGTATAGTCCCTGTTTAACATCAGACATTACCAATTGACGGTAAGATGTACCCCGATGTGACTGCACTGCATACAGCTGTAATCTACTTGGGCAACATGAGTCATGTCTGACATCATGTCTGTTACTCTACACCTTTGGCTCCCTTACATCTTTGCAGTACATGCGGACACATCCTATCCCTCGGATATCCATCTGCAGGACTCAGCTCATGTCAATATGTACCCCATGTGCCCAGTATGGATAACACCTGTGCAGTTGTTATCGGCACATTTGTCTGAGGTGTTGTCTGGTGGCTGTATGGCTAGGACAGGTGTGAGTCCAACATGTCTGGTACCAGGCCTTCCAGGTGGCATTGCTACACATTTTCATGCACAGTACAAATATGTTGGGGATGGCACTTACAGCACATCGGTGATACCAGCCTTTACCATACTCTCCTCTGCCGCCATCCGTCCTTCAGCCCATCCATCCACCTCTGTCAGCTTTGTGCAGTCCTGTCTTCTTGTGCAGGCTGCTATACCATGACCTGCACTGGTACTCTTTCCCACAATTTGAGACCACACACATACCTTTCCTGTGCCTGATCTGCATGTCACTACTCCTACTCTCTTCTTCTGTCACTGCACACATCCTACCACTTCTGACTCCACTGCATGGTAGCATTCCCAAAGGCTTTCTTTGAAAGCTGGGGAAATGCTCCGCGTGGGCTCCATTGGCGCCGACGTCACCCATATGTGAGGACTGGTTCCTGCTGTTCCCAGAGAACACCTGTTAAAGGTGAGTAACTACGCTTTTTGCTATTAAGCAGCAGACGTGTATGTTTCAGGGTGGAGAAAGGATGATTTTTCAAGGCACTTACACATGAGCACCTTCTCAGTTGCCTCTCCTGCTTTATATCTGACATTTTGATTTTGACGTCCCATTTTGTAGGCAGACTTCCTTTCTAAAATATGCCTTCACATGTATAAATTATGGGGATTATTTAAGAAGCCTTATTCACAATACTTCATTAGTGCACTATCACCACCTTTTTTATGCTATTCCATAATGACTTGCTGCTGATGATAGAAGGCTGGGAACTTATATATCTCATCGGGATCATTCTTGGAATGGTGATGGTGGGGTGAGCATGATTGTTGAGTTTAATTATCAAACTCTAAAGCTAGGATTTGATAGATGCCATTTGGAACCTGGTGCCTGATAGGGCAGGAGTGACTGGGATCACTCCTGCCTCCCACAGCTAGATACCAGGAATTGCAGAGGTAGATCTTGGGTGTTCCTACAAAAGGGTTGAGGATCTTTGCGGGGGGGGGGGGGGTCAGCATGTGTTTTTGTGAGTGTGAAGTTTTTTTTTGGGGGGGGGGGGGGGTTGCATTGGTCCTTTTAAGTTGGTGCCCAGGAGCGTCAGGCTGCATGTTAGTGGCTTCTGGGAAGGAAAAATAATGGCAGCTCAAAGCTATACATTTTCAGCCCACCCAAACTACCCCCTCTTGAAATGTCTGCATCCCTGAGATCTCCAAGTGTAGATAGTGGCTTTCTGAAATCACCATTTACAGTTGTATGCAATCCACACATGTAAAGGCTGCTATTTACATTTCTAAAATTGTCTCTTTGGTGTAACAGGATAATAATTTCTACTTTTCACCTGTACAAGCTTAGAGCAGAAGTTTTGATACATCTAATAGACAATTGTTATAGATTGCCATTTGGGACTGTAGCTATTCTGCATCATACATAATCTAATGATTTGCAGGCCGATGCAGAAAGCTAGTGCGGGCTTTACGAGCCCATAATGTCATGTTTAAGCACATTTGTATGATCCTTCCAATGCAGGAAATAGACATAAACGCCGGCAGAAAAACTAGTGCCCAATTAACTCCATGCATATTTAAATGAACACTAATTATTTAAATGTATTTTAATCTGCTGGGCTGGTATGCAAATCATGACTGCGCCTGATGCAGAGACAGGTGTAGATGATTTCACAACCAGCCATAGCGCCAACATTTTTACTGCAAGGTCTGAGTAGAAGTAAACCTCCAACGCTGCACTTGACAGTATTTTGATGGCACAGGGTGCTTTCCCCCAATGCCTAGATCATCTTTTCCCCAGATGATCAGGCATTGGGCAAAGCCCCGATGCCATCAAAACACTGTTGGTGCTGTGCCGACAAAAAAAGAATCCCTGATGTCCTGTTCCCCCGACAGTAGGAGACAGAGAGATCGTCTCCTGCAACTCTGGAAACCGGCTGTTCCTGCTCCGTATAGCCAGCAATAGGCCCTTATGAGCATTTTTGTAGCAGAAATTAGTCACCAGTGCTTGAAAGAGCAAGCCAAACTAGCGCAGACTTCTTGTGCGCATGTGTTTGGCTTGCTTTCCCAGTTTAATGCTGCGTTGGCTCATTTGCATGTGCAGGGTTACTGCGGTGGGCACTTGCATACCCTAACCTTCCTGCATCGCATGTTAAAATGTGTGCGTTGTCAGTAATATTAAAAAAATCAATCAAGCGTGAGTCTAGCGCCGGCTTTCTGCATTGGCCTGTTGGTTTGGTTTCCCATCTCCAACTTGAAATGTTTTTGTTCTATAAACAATTTGTAAATTGGACTGCAAGGCATTCCCTGGGGAACAGTACTAGACCACTTAATTAATTCAGACAGCAGAGCAGCCTCTGGCTGCTAAACTCATTCTAAAGTGCTGAAAATAAGCACAAGAAGCCTTTGAATTTATTCACAGAAAATGTCCTTGTTTTTCCAGTCCTGTCAGAGATGCATTTCAATGTAATGCAACTGGAAATACTGTAAACTTATTTACGCATAGATATCTTAAAAATGCACAATATGAACCTGACATGACTTTAGATCCAAAATGTCATTGATGTCATCATTAGCATGTATCCAGTTGATTAGCATGCCTTACAACTTTATTGGGCCCACAATCAATTTAATGCATGTTAACCTGCAAACTAATAGATGTACCATCAAGTTTCTCATGTTAAAATGGTCTCATTTGTGTTAAAAAAAAAAAACAAAAAAACCTCAACATTTTATTAACTTGAATGCCTGAAACAAACTGAAAAATAACCCTATCAAAAACTAGGAAAATTTCCAAAAAATCGCTACTACTACACCTGCACAAGCGTAGAGCAGAAGTTTCAATACATCTAATAGACAATTGTTATAGATTGCCATTTGGGACTGTAGTTATTCTGCATCATACATAATCCAGTGATTTGGTTTGGTTTCCCATCACTAACTTGAAATGTTTTTTGTTCTGTAAACAATTTGTAAACTGGACTGCAAGGCACTCCCTGGGGATCCAAATATATTTTGTTGTGTACATCTCTAATAAAAATAATGTGTAGGATATATTTAAAAACAATTATATTTTGGCTGGTCATTTTTGTCTTTTTATTACAAGATGTTTGTATTATGCTGGTAATATATATTTCTTGCAGTGTTTACATACTAGTGACATCTTTTGTCATTGACATTTTTTCAGACAAGTGGGAATAATCTGAGGAAATATTTCTTTATTAAAAGGGTGATGGATGCATGGAACAGCCTCCCAGTGGAATTAAAAAAAAACATGGGATAAATACAGGGGATCTCTGAGGGAGAAGTACTTAATATGGATGAACAAACTGGACAGGCTGTATGATATTTATATGCAGTCTGTTTTCTCATGGAACAGTGGCTGGTTGCCAGAGTTCTGCCTTTGGGAGTTATTTATATAGGAGCCAGATTTTCCTTCCCTGAGGAGTGTCTTCCCTGCCTGATGTAAATTGACAGAACCTCCCCTCTTCTGGGAAATTACCAAGTCATCTCCAGGCTATATTGTAGCAATTTAGTAAGGACACTGGAGGTCTCTGTTGCTCAAAGCAGTGACATCCAAGGGTTTCTACACTTGCTGCACCTTCCCTTTGAATATTTTCTTTAAGGCACATTTTACAATGGACGTTCAAGTGCAATATGGGGCATCAAAACCAGAACGTGCAAGTTCAGGCAAAATTTCAGAAACGTGGACATGTCCAATATGGTCGTCTATGGAGAGTAGCATTTCAGAACAGGGACATCTATTAGTCTAATGGTTAAAGTAGTAGGTTAGGAGCAACATTACTAGGGTTCACATTCCAGTGTAGGCCTTTGTGATCTTAGGCTAGTCACTTAATTTTCCATCGTCTCAGCACCCTTTGGCTATTTTAAGAGCACAACAAGCACTTTCCTGATACCTGTTTGTGCCTGGAACATGTCTAAACATGGGCCTGCTGCAGATGTTTCTGAAATCAAACGGGGACATCTAAGTTCACTGCAACTCCTCAGACATGCCTTCACCTTGCTCCCTGCCTACTTGGACATTCCCGCACCGGAGACATCTGTAAAAGTCATTTGTAAAATGGCTCTGGAGACATCTCCGTGATCTCGACATCTGTATGCTTCCAAATCACGACTAAGACTTTTAAAATGACCTCTTTTGTTAATAGTGAAGTGTAGGCACCTAAAAAATGGGTAGTTCCAAAGTATGGTTGGGTTGAGGGAGGGAAAAAGGTGATTTTGTAGCTTTGGAAATGTTTTCTGGGAACAAGCAGAAAGTCAGTCCTCACATATGGGTGACGTCGGCACCAACGGAGCCCTCATGGAAGCAACTCCCCAGCTTTCAAAGAAAGCCTTTGGGAGATGCCACCACGCATGCGTGGTGCCCTTCCTGCCCAAAGGTGCCATCTTGCTCAGTCTCCTTTTTTCCGTGGAGCTCTTCAGATATCTGTCTGATTTCCCCTGGAAAAAGTTGATCTTTTCTTGACCTGAGCTTCAAACTCTCTCCGGTTGTGCACCGGTACTCTTCTTGCCACCCGAACCTGCTGCCTCGGCATCTAGTCTCGGGTCCCTTCATTCTTCCCACCTTTTGGCACCTTTGTGCCTTTTTTTTTTCCAACTGGCAGCACTGCGGGTCTTCGACCCTGCTGGGGTACTTTATTCCCCCATAGCTACCAGTGCTTTTAAGAAGTGCGATCGGTTTGCCAAGATAATGCCCCTAACTGACACACACAACTGTTGCCTACGCTGCCTAGGGCCAGACTGCAATCTGTGAAAAAAGATGTCCACCAAGGCCCTCAAGAGCCGTCAGCAGCAGCACGACAAGTTCTTCCTGGAGTCTCCGGCTCCGAAAGCCAAGGCTCCCTCTGAAGCTGCGGAATCCCGTGGCGCCACTATGGATCACGGTCGATGCCATGGCTCTTCAGAAAGGGGGTCGCCTTTGAGAGAACACAAGAAGAAGAAGAAACCCTCGAAGGCAGCGTCCCTGGACAGCTCTGACAGCTCGGGTAAGCCCCGGGCCAGGTCCCGCAGTCCACAATGGTTGTCGAAGGAAAAGGAGCGGGAGCGGCCTACCAAGATCGCCCGAAAGGAGTCGATCACAGATCGGTCTCGGTCGCCAAAGCCTATCCACATTGAGGACTCCCCTTATGTGGAACCGGCGCTAGACTTGAGTTCCTCGATGCCCATGCTGACGGCTGCAGAGCCTTCTGGACTCGAATCCAGGATGGCAGCTTTGGAGTGCAGTCTGACTGCCTTCATAGACAGCAGCAGGTGTTGATGTCTGGTACTACTGGTTCCTCCACCCAGATCATTGGGCCTTGATGTCAAGGACATCCTTGGAGGCTGACCCAATCCTCAAGACCATGTGGCCTCGAGTCAATCCTCGGCTGAGGTCTTGCTCTGGGTCCCGTTCAATGGTGCCAAGGTCTTCCCTGGCTAGCACACATGGCACCAGCCGCTGGGCCTCCGAGGGATACGGGCAGGGCTCCAGCCCTAAGCCCGTGAGTCACCCTTTCCTCGAGTCTTCCATCGACTATTCAGAGTGGGAGACAGAGGACAAGGAGTCCCCCCAGACACCCGATGCCATTGCGATGTCCCCTCGGACTCGCCACCTTCTGAGCCCCAGCATCGGTCCCCATCCAAAGATATGGTATTCCTCGACTTCGTACGGAATATGTCAAAAGCCCTTGCATTCCCGATGGAATTAAAGGAGGACCCTCAGATAGAGGAATTAGAAATCTTCCAGTACGAGGCCCCGTTGAGGCAATTGCTCACAGTACCCATCCCACCCATCCTGGAACGGCTAATGCTCTGTATGTAGGAGACACTGGCATCAATGCCGGTGGTGAGCAAGCGGCTCAACGATGTATTGGGTCTGTCGGAGCCTGGTCTTCCAAAAGTCACAGCTGCCGCATAACTTCATGGTGGTGGAGTCGGCCATGCATCAGCTGAAGAGCCAGAAGACATACTCTTCAGTGCCCCGGGGTAGGGAGGCCTGCACCTTAGATGCCTTCAGCAGAATGTGCTATCAGGGCTCGATGCTCATCAGCCAGATCCAGGCCTACCAGCTGTACATAAGAGGCCTGGCAAAGGAACTCTCTGGGTTCTTGACTGGGCTCTCTGAGGAACCCCTGTAGCAGTTCAGGAACCTGTCCAAGGCAGTTCGTGAATGCTCCAAGTTCATGACAAGCAGCCTTTGACGGCCTCGAGTCGGCAACTAGAGTGGCCGTGGCCCGACGATGGGCTTGGCTACAGTCTTCCGACCTCGAGCAGTGGGTTCAGGCAAATTGGTCAATGTCCCATGCCAAGGGGAGAACCTCTTTGGCGAACCCATGATGGAAAAGGCCACCGAGTTGGAGACCGAGTTCATGACGAGGACCAGGCTCTCCAAGAAACCACTGCCCCTTTCTGATGGAAGGGCTTGGGTAAAAAGCCCTTTTACCTGAGGAAAGGGGCTGCTTACAAAATCTACCCACATTTCCAGGCTTCCCCAGCAGGGTCAGCAGGCTAAGAGACGTGAGCAAGGTCATTGTAAGTAGAAGGCTCCGAAGTTCCAGGCCATGGTTCTGGCCCAGCCAAGGGGGGGGGGGGAGCTTTTGACTCCTTGAGCATAGCCTCTCTACCCCAAAGAGGACAGCAGCCCACAGGGGGACGTCTAATCCTGTATGCCCACAGGTGGCCAGCCATCACCACCAATTCCTGGGCACTCCTGGTGGTCAAGGAAGGCTACCTCCTCCATCTGGCTCAGACACCACCACCCCCCCCCCCTTTCTTCCCAGGAGAGGCCCCCAGGTCTCCCCTTCACTGGGACCTCCTATTGAAAGAGCTTGCAGGCCTTCTCGAGGACAAAGTGGTAGAACTAGTACCCCAACGTCTCAGGGGTAAGGGGGTTCTACTCCATGTATTTCCTCATGACAAAAAGAACAGGGGGCCTAAGGCCTATCCTGGACCTGTGCAACCTGAACAAGTTCCTGGTGAGGTAGATGTTCAAGATGTTCTGCCTTGGAACATTGTTGCCTTACCTCTAGCAGGGAGACTGGCTATGCTCCTTGGATCTGAAGGATGCCTGTACCCACATCCTTATTCACCCCAGCCATAGGCAGTACCTTTGCTTCATGGTGGGGGGCAGCCACTATCAGTACAGGGTACTACCCTTCAGTCTTGCCTCCACCCCCAGGGTTTTCCCCAAATGCCTGGCAGAAGTAGCCATCTTCCTCTGTCTCCAGGGGGTATTTATCTTCTCCTACCTGGACAACTGGCTCATTAAAGGAAGCACAGCCACAGAGGTGCAGCAGGCCACAGCACGCACCATCCAGGTCCTGCAACATCTGGGGTTCTTGTTAAACTACCCTAAATCCCACTTCCTCTATGCAATGTCTGAAATTCATAGGGGCAAGGCTGGACACTCTTCAAGCAAAGGCCTTCCTTCCCCTGGGCTGGGCAGACAGTCTCAGGGCACTGGCCGTAGGTGTGCAACGCCATCCCTCAGTGTCAGCTTGGCTTCTACTGCGCCTACTCGGACACATGGCCTCTACAGTCCTTGTCACCCCAGATGCCCCTCTGCACATGAGGGCCACTCAGTGGTGCCTCTGGGACCAATGGACACAGGCCACAGGCCGTCTCCAAGACAAAGTTTCAGTGACCTACCAGCTTGCCGAATCTCTGACTTGGTGGCAAAATCCCCAACACCTGCAGGTGGGGATGCCCTTCCAAACCCCAAGCCCTCTAAAGGTCCTCACTACGGACACCTCCCTGCTGGGATGGGGATCCCACTGTGAAGAACTCCACACCCAGAGCAGCTGGTCTCAAGACAAGGGCAACCAGAAGATCGACCTCCTGGAGCTTTGGGCAATATATCTGTCCCTCCGAGCATTCTGTCACTGCCTGAGGCATCAGCCGGTGATGAACCAAACAGACAATCAGGTGGCAATGTTCTGTGTGAACAAGCAGGAAAGCATGGGGTCCTGTACCCTCTGCTGTGAAGCGATGACACACTGCTCCTACAGGCGGTATACCTACCAAGCCAGGACAACGCTCTGGCAGACAGACTGAGCAGGATCCTCCAGCCGCATGAGTGGCAGCTGGACCCCAGAGTAGCCAACCAGCTCTTTTTTTTTTTTGTAACTTAGTCTTTATTGATTTTTCCATATTTATTATTGCAAAACATTGTCAGAAACTAATATACATTCCAAACAGATGCATAGGCAAAAATTGCATTTCATTTTCCTTATGCAGTGTATGTTCAATATAGCTTACATCCTGACCAATAAAACCCATGGTAACTCCTCCCCCCCAACCAGAACTAACACCCTATACTCCCTCCCTTCCCCCCCCCCCCTAATTTGAACCCCTGGAAGCCAAGTATGTTATCAAAGGCTGCCATTGTTTATCAAACTTATCCGCCTGGTTTCTCTTTAGCGCTGTCAAGCGTTCCATATTTAACACTCTATATAATCTGGTGTCCCAATGTGCCAGGTCTGGTGGTGCACTCTGCTTCCACTTCCAGGCTATTTCACATCGAGCCGCAACAAGACATGTCCTCATTGGCTTACTCCATCTATTGGAGAGATTGGTCGGCCACATACCTAATAGAAACAGAGAGGGGCACAGTTCCGGTGTCACCCCAAAGATTATCCCCATTTGATCTCTGATCTTCGTCCAGTACAATCTTACCAGTGGGCAATCCCACCACATATGCATATATGTACCTTGGGCGCCACACCCCCTCCAACAAAGATCAGAGGTCGTAGGGAACATCTTATTAAATCTTACTGGAGTGTGATACCATCTCATCATAATCTTATAAGCATTCTCCTGAATTGAGGTGCCGAGGGATGACTTTAATGCACCCATATATATCGCTTTCCATTCATCAACTTCCCACTGCACTCCAAGGTCCCTTTCCCATTCCATCATATATCTAAGCTTCCCCCCTCCCCCCCCCCCCCCCGGTCTGGCCGTGTGTAGACTAGCATAGAGCAGCCAAATTAATCCTCGGGATTGATAATGCCCTGTCCACAAGGCCTCAATATCATTTGGCCCCTCATCAATCCTTTCCATATGCTCCTTCTGGCATACATAATGGGTCACCTGTAGATAAGCAAAGAAATCCCGTGACCCCAAATGATATTCCCCTTTTAGCTGCTCAAAAGACTTAATTTCTCCCAACTCTGTCAATTGCACAAATGTCTCTATCCCATTCCGTGCCCAACCTCTAAATATTCCCTCCCTACCCGGTCCGAAGGCAGGAGTGGCAACGGTGCAAGTAAGGATGTCCCCGCGCTTGTATTAATCCTATGCCACCCCCTTTGCCATTCAGTCCATAGATGACGCACAAAGGGGTTCACCATCCATTCCCCTTGCAGGAGACTCTTCTACAACCAAGGTATATACTTTAATCTCCACCCTTCCACCCAGAATTGTTCTATAGCTTGAAATCTTTTGGGGCTCTCAGACTCCCGCCAGTCCATGACCTGCCGCATCTGAGCGGCCAGGTAATAGTCTGCAATCTCCACCATTCCCAAGCCCCCTTTCCACCTCGAGGTATATAGTACTCTCCTTGCTATACGTGGGGGCCGATGTCTCCACACAAACAGAAACATCTTCCGTTGTAGTCGTTGTAATACCAGTCTAGGGACTTTCAAAGGTAATACCTGAAAAAAATACAGTAACCTAGGTAGTACCGACATCTTAAGCACTGTTATCCTTCCTAGCCAGGAGATTTCCTCCTTATTCCATTTGGCCAAGTCCCGTAATATCTGCCCAATCAGAGAGGGATAATTAGCCCCATATAAACCATTGGGATCCCGCGTGAGTTGAACTCCAAGGTACTTAATGGACCATGGGTCCCATCGAAAATTATAGTTCCCCTTCAAATGCCTCTCTAAATCTTCCGATAAGCTAATATTTAGTGCCTCAGTTTTAACCCAGTTTATTTTAAAACCCGCTACCCTCCCAAATTGTTTCAATTCTTCCATGTAGATTGGCAAGCAGTGGGCTAGTCACAAACAACAACAGATCATCTGCAAATTATGCCACTTTATGCTCATCCTCTCCTATCATCAACCCCTTTGCATCCGTATTCCTTCTCAACCTTCACGCCAGCGGCTCCATAGTTAAGGTGAACAGCAAGGGGGAGAGAGGGCATCCTTGTCTCGTCCCTCTTTCTAAATGGAAGAAATCCGAGTGCCTCCCATTTATCTTTACTGCTGCCACAGGGTTAGCATGTTGTTGTTGTTGTTAAGTGCCGTCGAGTCGGAGTCGACTCATGGCGACCCTCTGGATAGCTATCCTAAATTGTGTTCGGTCTTGAGTCAGGCAGTTCATTGTTGACAGACTGGTACCCGTAGCTGCTGTTATTGTATCTATCCATCTCATTGCTGGCCTTCCTCTTTTGCGTTTACCTTCTATCTTGCCAAGCATGATGTCTTTCTCTAATGATCTCTCTCTTCGCATGATGTGTCCGAAGTATGAAAGTCATCTGAGTTTCTAAAGAAAGCTTAGGTTTGATCTCCTCTAGTACTGACTGGTTTATTCTTCGGGCAGTCCATGGTATACACAGTATTCGCCTCCAGCACCATAATTCAAAGGCATCAATTTTCTTCCTGTCTATCTTTTTCACTGTCCAGTTTTCACATCCATATGATGTTATTGAAAATACCATGGCTTGAACAAGTCGAATCTTTGTATGGAGAGAAACATCTCTGCTCTTGAGAATCTTATCTAGGTCTTTCATAGCCATTCTGCCAAGAGCAATGCGTCGTCTGATTTCTTGACTGCTTGTTGCTTCTTTATTGATTGTTGATCCAAGTAGGTTAAAGTTGTTCACGATTTCAATTTCTTCTTCTTCAACGATGAACCTGTTGATTATGCCAGTTGTCATGATCTTTGTCTTCTTTACATTAAGGTGCAGGCCCATTTTGAGACTGTTCTTTGATTGTGAGAAGCAAATGTTTCAGATCATCTTCACTTTCAGCCAGTAATGTGGTATCATCAGCATAGCGAAGGTTGTTGATGAGTCTTCCACCAATCTTCACACCTCTGTTGTCTTCATACAAACCTGCTTCTCTGATGATTTGTTCTGCATATAAATTAAATAGGTAGGGGGAAAGTATGCAGCCTTGTCTTACACCTTTGCTTATTTTAAACCATTCTGTTTCTCCTTGATCTGTTCAAACTGTTGCTTCTTGATCAGTGTACAGATTGTGCAAGAGTACAATCAGGTGTTCTGGTATACCCATGCTTCTTAATGTGGCCCAGAGTTTCTCATGGTTTACACAGTCAAAAGCCTTTCTATAGTTGATAAAGCACAAATAGATATCCTTTTGGTATTCTTTAGTCTTTTCAAGGATCCATGTCACATCCTCAATGATGTCTCTCGTTCCTCGCCCTTTCCTGAATCCTGCTTGCACTTCAGGTAGTTCTTGTTCCAGGTATGGTTGTAGTCTATTTCTGAATAATCTTCAGTAGAATCTTGCTGGCATGTGGGATCAGAGCGATTGTGCGATAATTTCCACAGTCAGTTGGATCACCTTTCTTTAGTATTGGTATAAACACAGATCTTTTCCAGTCAGTTGGCCATGATGTTGTCTTCCATATTTCTTGGCAGAGCCTTGTAAGTACGGTAACAGCTGTATCAGATTGCTGTAATACCTCTATGGGAATGCTATCAATGCCTGGTGCTTTGTTCTTTGATAAGGTTTTCAATGTTGCTTTAACTTCTTCTTTCATCACCAATGGTTCCCAATCATAAGGTACAGGTTGAAACAGCTGTTGGTCCATTTGATCTTTATCATATAAAAACTCTGTATAGTCCTTCCACCTTTTCTTGATCTTCTCAGCATCATTCAACATAGAACCTTGAGCATCTTGTAACATTCCAATTCGAGGCTGGAACTTTTTCTTTAACTCTCGTAACTTTAGGAAAGCCGATCTTTTTCTTCATCTAATAGTTTCTGCTTTTATTTCCTTGCATGCGTTGTTGTAGTACTTTTCATTGTCCTGTCTTGCTGCATGTTGGAAATCTCTGTTGAGTTCTGTGATTGTCTATCTTTCTCCTCTGGCTTTAGCTTCTCTGCGTTTCTGGGCAATTTTCAGAGTTTCTTCCGTCATCCATTTTGGCCGTTTTTGCTTTTTCACCTTTTATTTATTTATTTATTTATCTGTATTTATATCCCGCTTTTCACCGGGTCAAAGCGGTGGGGCATATAACAGGGGGTGGGGAAATCAAATAGTGGGGCATATAACAGGGGGTGGGGAAATCAAAACCTTTTGTAGAGACTTCTCGCTTTCTTCCAACACAACCTTCTTGATGTCATTCCATAACTCTTCTGGAGCTCTGTCATTTGTATCTAAAGCAGCAAATCGATTTTGCAGGCAGTCTTTAAATTCCAGTGGTATATTCTCAAGGTCATATTTTGCTGCATTCATGAGTGGTTTGCTCTTTTTCAACTTTAGCTTGAGTTTGCATACTAGTAGTTCCAGTCAGCTCCAGGTTTTGTCTTTGTTGATGTTATAGAACTTTTCCATCATTGCCTTCCACAGATGTAGTCAATTTGATTTTTATACAATCCATTGGGTGAAATCCATGTGTACAGTCGCCGCTTGTGTTGATGGAGGAAGGTGTTTGAGATGAATAGATCGTTGGTCTTGCAGAATTCTATCAGTCTTTCTCCAGCTTCATTTCTGTTGCGAAGTCCATATTTTCCAACTACTTTGCCGCCTTCTTTGTTGCCAACCTTTGCGTTCCAGTCACCCATGACCATCAGGATATCCTGTTTGCATGTTCTGTCAATTTCAGCTTGTACTTGTTCATAGAACTCTTCAATTTCATTCTCTTCTGCAGCTGTTGTTGGGGCATATACTTAAATTATAGTTGTGTTGATAGGCATTCCTCGTAGACGAATAGAGAAAAAGCGTTCGCTGACTGAATTGTATTTCATTACAGTTCTTGTAAGTTTCTTCTTTATTATAAATGCAACACCATTTCTTCTTTGTCTTTCATTTCCAGCATAGTAGACCATGTGATCATCTGATGCAAAGTGCCCAATGCCAGTCCATTTCAGTTCGCTGACACCCAACAGATCAAGTTGTACACGTTCCATTTCATTCTTGACCACCTCCAACTTCCCTTGGTTCATGCTTTGTACGTTCCATGTTCCAATGCGTAAGACATCTTTACAGGTTCTGACTCTCATTTCATGCGCAGCTACATCAGCAGTCAGACGTCCCGAGGGCTTTGATCCAACCACATCATAAATGCTGGCTTTACTCTGAAAAGTCTTCAGCTCTTCCCCAGTAGCTAGTTGAGTGCCTTCTGACCTGGGGGTCTCATCTTCCAGCACTATAGCACAATTTGTTTTGTTGTAACTATCCATTGGGTTTTCATGGCAAGATACAGAAGTAGATTGCCGGGCCTTTCTTCCATGCAGTTTAAGTTTGGTGTTGTTGCCGTTGTCACAGAAATGTGATCCTCCGCCGTCAACACTATCCCATTCTGCTGCTGCCCAGATGGGTGGTTTGTCTTAGTCTGGCACCTCAGCTGAGACCTGTCCATCTTGCTAGACCCTGCCAGTAGTTAAACTACCGATAGTTTAGCTCTCAGCATCACTGATGCACACAAGCCCTCACAGCACAACAAGCTGCAAACCAAGTGAGGGTTAGCATAGAGTGCTTTAATCCATTCCATCATATTTGAGCCTATCCCTATCTTTTCCAGCACCACAAACAGAAAACTCCACTCTACACGGTCAAAAGCCTTTTCAGCGTCTATGGCCAGCAATAGCAATGCTTGCTGTTGCTTCTTTGCTGTCCATATTGCTTGGATTGCCCTCCGAATATTGTCTCCTGTATTCCTCCCAGATATGAACCCGGTTTGATCCGGATGTATAATTTTTGGTAGTATACTCCCAAGCCTGTTTGCTAAAACTTTGGCTAGGATCTTCCCATCAGTATTCAGCAACGAAATCGGACGATAAGACCCGCACAAAGTGGGGTCACGGCCCGGCTTCGCTAGAACCGATATCCCCGCTTGCTGCACGGAGGGAGCCAACCGTCTCCCTTGTAAAACCTCGTTAAAAAGCCTTTGTCGTGCCGGTGCTAACTGATCCCCGAATTTTTTAGAAAAAAACACTGGGAAACCGTCCAACCCTGGTGCTTTATTTAGGGCCATCTCTTTGATTACCTGCAGAATTTCCGCTAGCCCTATATTCTGATTTAGCCGTTCATAATCAGAGTCTGTTATCTCTGGGAGCTCCCCGCCTTCCCTCAAATATTCCTCCGCACTGGTTATTGACCCCCCCCCCCCCTTGTGTGCTTGTATATAGGGTTTTATAGTAATGTTGAAATTGTTCTCTAATTTCCTCGTTACGGAATAACAACTTATCTCCAGGCCCTTTGATTTTTATTATATTGGACCATCTTTCCCGATCCTGTTGCTTACGAGCTAACAATTGTGGTGACGAATCTGCTCCAGAGCCCGGGGAAATAGAAAAAACACAGACCTTTACCTCCAGGCAGAAAGAAAGTGCAGGGAGCCGTGACTTTAAAAGTTCAGCTGGAGAGAAAAAAAACATATCTAAAGCTGCTGTCTTAAGGCCACGCCCCAACACCATAACAACTAAGAGAGGTAATGAGAGACAGCTGAGGGAGGAGTGGAAAGGTGCAGGGCATTCCCACTCATTTAAGCCCCAGAGAACAGGAAGTGAGAGAGACGGAAGGGGGAACGTAAGAGAAATCAGGAGCAAGCACAACCAAGAGAACAGCAGAGAAACAGAAGTGGAAGAAATCCTGAAGGAAACAGAAAGAAAGGATTCTAGCAGAGAGCCCAGAGAAAGGTACTCTAATGACAGCTTAAGGGAAGACTCTCCTCATAGCCAGCAACAGAGTCTTGAGCAGAGCCAGTGTGGTAGAAAGGCTACAGCTGGTCTAGAAAGCAGGAGGTTTATTCCTGAAGAGACTACTGTCTATAACCCAGGTACGGGGACTTTCCAGGAGGAGCTGGGTCAAAGAAGTTTACCTCGGGGAAGGCTGTTAGAGAGCTGTTAAAAGAAAGGAGCTGAATTCTTTAGAAGTTCTAAATAGCTTGCTACGGGATAAGGATTTCCTGTGCCCTGATAACACCCCTGAGCCAAGAGGGAGGTCTCATTGGGAACGGGTTGTTAAGCTGCTGGAAGAAATTAAACCCACATTGTCCCAAGCTGTTTCCAGTCTGGAGACTGCAGAGTCTGACTGTGAGTGTATGCAAATAGATGAGGCTGATATTGAATCTGATTTCTCAGAATGTGAGATGGACTGTGCTTTATCTTGGAGGGTAAAGTGAAAACCTATAGATTGTAAACCTGAAGAAAATCCCAGACTTATTATGCTTGAATGTCTGTGGTTAAAACAAGCCTAAGAAGATTTGATATGAAGTTGCTGCTGTGGTTTTAAAATGCATGAGACCGTCAGGACTGCATTCTGAATGTGTCTGGAGCAATTAACAAAACCTGTGATAATCCAAGTAAAAAGGAAAACTTAAAGTATAAGTGCTGCAGTTTAAAGACCATTGTTTTGGCTTAAAGTATGTGTTGCAGTTTAAAGAACACTGTTTTGAAGCTAAAGCTAGCCAAAGACTGTAATGTGATAATTTGTGGCGTGAAGAGATATTTACCTTGCTGATGGAAGCAAAGGTAATTAGAGACTCTGGAAAAAGTTTTGTACAGAAGTTACCTTTCTTTTGAGCAAAAGTATCTTACCTTATATGATGTGCCAAGCTTCTATGGAAGTTCCTTGACCCAAGGAGGCAAATAAATTTCCTGTGTTGCTTTCAAACCCTCGGCTTAATCATTTATTCACAACTACAACTCAGTGCAAGCAACTACAACTCCGAGAAGCCCTAGCTCTGGGAGCTCACATAAAGGGGACATTGAAAGGGCCCCCTTTCCCTTCTATAGGCAACCGCCTAGGTGGGGCAAGGAGGCCACACAATGTACTAGCTTTATTATTAAATTCATAATATTGATTAACTCATCTCAGCTGATAATTTATAGGCTCCATCTGTAGCGTGGTTAATTCTGCTCACGCCCCCTCTAATTGCGCCCTTATTCACGTAGCGCCCCCTTGTTTATGGTGTCGTTCCAATTCAGTGATCTTACCTATTAGTTCTCCCATCTGTCCCTCTCTCTCCTGTTTTTTCCGCACCGCCCAATATATCAATTTCCCCGTAAAACCGCTTTTAACCCATCCCACAGAATCGCCCATGTCACCTCTCCTGTATCATTCAACTGAAAGTACTCTATAATTTCTGCCTCAATATCTTTTAATACCTGTTTATTTTGCAGAAGGTTTTCATTGAGACGCCAAAAGGTCCAGCCCTCCTTATCGCTCTCTCCCCCAAATTCCACCCAAACAGGACCGTGGTCTGTCCACGTTATGGGCCCGATCTCTGCTCCAGTAACCCTTCGAAGCCAATGCTCATCCCCAAGAAAAAAGTCTATCCTACTATAACTGTGATGTACCTGAGAGTAATAAGAGTAGTCCACTTCCAGAGGATGGACCTGGCGTCAGATATCGCAAACCCTAAATTTCTTCATTAGCTCCAACAGTTGACTTTTCCCCCTAGTCCCCCCACTATTCCCCTTCAATGATTTATCTCTCCTGGGGTCCAATACTTCATTAAAATCTCCCCCCAGTAATAAAGCCCCATGACTTTTATTTTTCAGCCACCTTGATAATATCCCCCAGAAATTTGTGTGCGGGTCATTGGGACTGTAAATATTTAGAAAGGTGACCTCCTGACCATTCAATTCCCCCCCAAACTAAGAGAACTTGCCCCTTTATTCCTTTTAGCACCCCCCCCCCCCCACCTGAAAGGAGACATCGCTCCTTATCATAATTGCCACTCCTGCCTTCTTATGGGTGCCTTCAGCATTAAACCAAATATCCCCAAAGGCGCACCGTGCCTTACCAAATGCTCATCTTTAGGTAATAAATGCGTTTCTTGCAGGAAGGTCACCTGCCATTTCTGACGTTGTGCTTCTCTAAATATCGCCTTCCTCTTTTGTGGAGTGTTCAATCCTCTGACATTTAGGGAGCCTACCCTAAGTCCTGCAATCTTAGGTTAGTCTTAATACCAGCTCTTCCCGCTGCTTTATGCTTGACCTCCACCCTCCCTCCCTCCCCCTTCCCCCATCCTACCCCTGAACCCTTCCCCCCTCCCTCCCTCACCTACATTCTCTTCCCCCTCCCCTCCCTTCCCCACGATCACCTCACAGGCCACTCTCCTGCGCCTCCTTATCCTGAGGATGTAACCCACCCCCCGGGCCCCCCTCCCCCCAACTAAGTAGCCCCCCCCCCCCAATCTCGCCCGTATGTTAACATCCTTCTCCCATGGTACTTCCTTACCTCCCAAGGGAAAAAAAGAAAAAAGATAGGGGGGGGGGGAATTTAGTCTTCCCCCAACTATACCCTTATTACCCTTCTAAGATCTGATCCCCCTGCTAGAACCCCCCTTCACTCCCCATCTCTTAAACCCACAACATCGACCAATAATGTAAAACATTAGAGAACTATGATCAACTTTTAAAGTAAACATTTATATTGAACCAGAAACTAAGCACTTCCCCCCCCCCCTGCACACTTGGGGGATAGGGAGCGAGAACCCACCGCCGTGGGTCTCCCCCCTCCCTCCCCGTTCTTGCCCCCAGTGCTTTCCAACCAAATTAAATCTCAACAGTTCTCAGCCTCAAGAGAGCGGCATGGAACCACTGTGCACTCCCTCTTCTCCCCCAGGAATATTCCTAGAGAGGCGTTGAAGCCGCCGACCCCTCGTAGGAACCCATTGCCACTTCTGTTTCTCCGCCAAATTCACAGATCTGTCCTCCCGATCCTGGGCGTCCAGCTGGATCCGATTCTGGGGCAAATTCGGTGCCGCTGCCTGCTCCAAACACCTCCAGGCTTCAGTCACAGTTTTTGCACGTTGAGTGGCTCCGCGCACCTCAAACTGCAGCCCGAAAGGAAATAGCCATTTATATTTAATGTTCTCCTGGGCGCATAGCCCGCCTACGCTGTAATGTCAAGGGAGCTAAGTCCTGAAACACCTCGATAGTCGCCTCGTGCCAGTGCAGTTTACCTTTCTTTGCCGCTGCTTTCATTATTTCTTCCTTAATCTGGTAGTTGGAAAGGCAGGCAATTATATCTCTGGGGCGATTCCCCAGAGGAGGCCAAAGGGCTCTATGCGCCCTGTCCAGGCCAATCTCCCGTTTTGCTCCAGATGACTCCGGGTTCTCCCCGGCCAGCAAGGCCTCGCATATATCCTGGACCACGCGGTGGGCTTGTTTAAATTGCTCCTCCTCCGGGACTCCCCGAATGCGAATATTACAGCACCTCAACCTGTTCTCAAGGTCTTCAATCTTATCCCTCAAATCCTCACTCTCCTTCCGCCAGCTGTTGAGCGCGCTCTGTGTGTCCTGCGCCGCCATTACCACCTCCTCCACGTGCTCCTCAAGGTTATCCACTCTCTCCCCCAAGGCCTGCAAATCCAGTCTGAACTCATGCAGCATCTCTTTCACCTCTTTTTTCACGCCATTACCTCCGTTTTTATTTCTTTGCATCATCGCCACAGGTCTCTCCTTGTGCACTGCTCCTCAGCGTTCTCCGGTTCCTCCTCCATCTCACTCTCGCCTCTCTCTCCCCACTCCATCTGCGATCTCAGTGGAGCATAGGAGGATCTGTATTTCTCCAGCTTTTTCCGAACTGACATTCTAGGAGATGCTATCTGCCACTTTTCAAATAATTAGCACTCTGGGAAGGCCCAATGCATATGCTCTTTGCTACTTTTCTCTCCGTCCCGAAGAGAGCTTCTCTTTCAGGCAGCCATCCCTGGTGATGACGTCACGTTCTCCCCGCCAACCAGCTCTTTTGAAGTGGAGGAGTGACCTAATGGTTAAGAACACTGGCTTGAGAACCCAGAGACCAGGGTTCGATTCCCACTAGCACTCCTTGTGGTCTTGGGCAAGTCACTTAACTCTACATTGCCTCAGAAAAATCCAAGTTATCAATGTCCCTGTTTAATGTATATTACCAAGTTTAAGTTTCAATGTCAACCGCTTTGATTGAAATGCTAAAGCGGTATATAAAACCTGTTAAATAAATAAATACATTTTGTCTCTTTGCCATGCTTCTGTTCCCAGCAGCCCCACCCTTCCCGGGTAGCGGCAGATGCGTTTCTCATCCCATGGTCAGACAGCCTCATGTATGTCTTCTCAACCACGCTGCTGATTGCCAAAACACTCTTCAAGGCTCTTCACGACAAGGCACTGCTGATTCTGGTGGCTCCACAGTGGCCCAGTCATCTGTGGTTCCCGCTACTCCTCCAATTGTCAGTGGAGACGCCAATCCCCCTGGAAAACTCCCTGGGGCTCTTGTCTCAGGAGGAAGGCTCTCTCCTGCACCCCAACCTGGGGTCCCTATCACTGATGGCATGGCTGCTGAAAGGGTGACCTTAGCCCCTTTCAGCTTCTCGGGAGAAGTGGAAGAGATCCTGCTGGCCTCCCGTAAGACCTCTACCAGGAGGGCTTATGCCTTCAAATGGCGCAGGTTCTTGGCCTGGTGCACAGAGCAACGGGTGAACCCATTCTCCTGCCCGGTGCAGCTGGTGCTTCAGTACCTTCTTCATCTCTCATAATCTGGGCTCAAATCAAACTTCGTGAGAGTGCACTTCAGCGCCTTGCGGTGCATCACCATTCTGTTGAAGGCAAGCCCCTTTTGGTCCAGCCTCTGGTGACCTGCTTCTTGAGAAGACTCCTGCTGTCCAAACCCCCCATCTGCTCTCCGGCGATGGAAGGGGACCTCAATGTAATATTGGCACAGCTCACTCACCCACCATTTGAGCCTCTAGTTATCTGCCACCTGAGGTACCTCTTGTGGAAGGTTGTGTTCCTGGAGGTGCTCACCTCCACTCGCAGGGTCAGCGAGCTCCAAGCCTTGGTGCTAGAAGCACCGTATACCAGTTTCTATAAGAAAAGGGTCGTGCTACATACACACCCCAAGTTCCTTCCAAATTTGGTATCTCCTTTCTACCTCAACCAGGAGGTGGTGTTACCTACCTTCTTCCAAGGCTTCACTCCAACAGGGTGGACACCATCTTTCAGTCCTTGGGATTGTAAGAGGACCCTGTCTTTCTATATTCAGCGGATCCAGGGCCACTGGAAACCTTCTCAGCTTTTTGTTTCTTATGACCCCAGTCGGCTGGGGGACGCGGTGACCAAACAAATACTGTCCACCTGGGTGGCAGATTGCATCGCTCTAGCCTATGAGCAGGCTGGACTCGTGCTAGACGGCTGGGTCACGGCTTACAGTGTCAGAGCCATAGCGGCCTCTGTGGCAAACCTGTGCTCCATTTAGTTGCTGAACATCTGCCAGGCCCCCACCTGGTCTTCAGTCCATACCTTCACAGCTCATTACTGCCTGGAAAGGGAGTCCCAACAAGACAGTGCCTTCGGCCAGGCCGTGCTCCATAATCTTTTCAGAGTCTAGGCATCTCCTACCCTCCGACCTTTCTGTGTTCAGGCTACTGAAGCTTTGGATCCTATTGTAGTCTCGGACTCAATTGCCGCTGCTCACAGCTCCTCTCGAGGGTGACCGTGGCCTTTTCTATGGGTTTTGATAGCCTGTAGCTAGGGAGGTCCCGTATGTAAGAACCAACTTCCTGCTTGTTCCCAGAGAAAGCGTAGTTACTCACCTGTAACAGGTGTTCTCTGGGGACAGCAGGCATCAGTACTCACAACCCTCCCTCCTCTCCTTGGAGATGCTTCTTTACTATCTTTTGTTTTTGCCATCTTTAGCTATGTCATCTGATTCAGCAAGATGTCACCTTTGGGCAGGAAGGGCACCACGCATGTATGGTGGCATCTCCCAAAGGCTTTCTTTGAAAGCTGGGGAGATGCTTCCACAAGGGCTCCATCAGCGCCAACTTCACCCATATGTGAGGATTGATTCCTGCTGTCCCTGGAGAGCACCTGTTACAGGTGAGTTACTAGATTTTTCTGCAGGGAAATATGTATAAAAATGTTCTAAAATTCACAAAAATAGTAAAATCTGGGCATTTTCATCTGTTTTTCCTTGCAAAGTCCCTTTTGTAAAAAATATTCACAAATTATGAGCTCTCACTGTAGTAAACATTTGTGCATAGACTGCTATATATGGAAGTTTATTTAAATGCCTAAATAATGAAAAGCTATAATTGAAAAAGCATGCAAAGTACCTCATTGATCATGAATTTTGTGAAAACTGTTCTTGTTGTTGTTAAGTGCCGTCGAGTTGAAGTCGACTCATGGCGACCATCTGGATAGCTATCCTAAATTGTGTTCGGTCTTCAGTCAGGTGGCTCATTGTTGACAGACTGGTACCCAGAGCTGCTGTTATTGTATCGATCCATCTCATTGCTGGCCTTCCTCTTTTGCGTTGACCTTCCATCTTGCCAAGCATGATGTCTTTCTCTAATGATCTCTCTCTTCACATGATGTGTCCAAAGTATGAAAGTCGAAGTCTTGTCATCTGAGCTTCTAAAGAAAGCTTAGGTTTGATCTCCTCTAGTACTGACTGGTTTGTTCTTTGGGCAGTCCATGGTATACACAGTATTCGCCACCAGCACCATAATTCAAAGGCATCAATTTTCTTCCTGTCTTTTTCACTGTCCAGCTTTCACATCCATATGATGTTATTGAAAATACCATGGCTTGAACAAGTCGAATCTTTGTATTGAGAGAGACATCTCTGCTCTTGAGAATCTTATCTAGGTCTTTCATAGCCATTCTGCCAAGAGCAATGCGTCGTTTGATTTCTTGACTTTTTGTTGCTTCTTTATTGATAGTTGATCCAAGTAGGTTAAAGTTGTTCACAGTTTCAATTTCTTCTCCTTCGATGATGAACCTGTTGATTATGCCAGTTGTCATGATCTTTGTCTTCTTTACATTAAGGTGCAGGCCCATTTTGAGACTTGTCAGACGGATGCCTGAGTGAGAATGTTCACAGTCTTGGCAAAGGCATATATCAATATGATTTGCAAGGGATTGTGGGAAATGCAGTCCATTCACACCAGACACAGCCGCTCACAATAATTAGTTGTGCTTGAGTGTAAAGCCAATAAGATATTTATTTATGGGGTTATTTCTCCCAACGCAGATATGCTTGGTAGCACATAAAACAGGATACTTGCTTTCAGTGTTAAACTTAGAAAAACAAAATCAGGAAAACAACAGCTGAACTTGTCAGGCAATCAAATCAAAAGAATAAAGACCTGGTTGGTAACAAACTGGTCTTTTCTGTTGGCTCTAGCTAATATTTTCTTAGCAGTGCATCAAACAACAAGCAAAACCCACAAAGAAGGGAAAAACTGTTCTTTTCAGGTTAACTTCTTATATCTTCACACATAGACTCAGAAGTGATTTCCTCAGAGCTCACAAGCAATTAGGTAAGGCTCAATTGCTAGCAGTTACCCAGCTGAAACCCCTTAGCTGGCTTGCTTTCTACTGCGTGGCTCAAATCCTACTCAGGAGCTTTTCTGTGTAGATTAAAGAACAAGTTTGTATTTCTTTGTGATGGTTGTTGTACTTTGTAACAGTAAATTACCAAAGGAGTTTAGACAGAGAGCAATCCATGTATTCACAGCCTGTGTCTATAACCTCTCCCCCTTCTTCAACAATCATGGGTTCAATATCATGGATTGGCACAGAGGAATTTCTCAATTGAGCACTCTCAGGAGAATACTTGTTTCCCTGCTGTCTTTCAAGGGTATAGCTAGGGCATAGATCAGGGTTCATACCTGAGCTTCCATTGCTGTTAGAGTTCCTCTCTAAATAGCCTGGCCAGTATGTAGTCCAGTTCTTATGTCCAGCCTTCCAATCCAGATCCCTGGACACTGGATCTCTCTTCACATACCTTCTGGCACGGGTCTTAGGGTCCCTTCCAAGTGCAGCCGTCTCCCTCACAGGTACCGTCTGGAGATTCCTAGCCCTGCAGCACCACTCCTCTGGTTTTCCCCAGTCCAATGGTGTATGCTGGCCTTTTGAATGTCTCCCAGTATACGTACTGCTCTGGACTCCTTTAGACCTCCCAAATGCTTTTCTCTTCTTTCTTCCAAAGAGTTTCTTGCCCTCTCTGTCTGTCTGCTCTGGCTTCTGCTTTTGATGATCCTCCAGATGATGAAGATGTCCAAGCTGAGGATATCCAAGCTGATTCTGAGGATGATTCTCTGTAGAATAAACTCTACCTTTATTCTGCTTAGATGAGTGCTCCACCCTAGCACAGCGCAGCTGTGCTGAATCAGGCCCTGCCCTTTGAGATGAGTGCTTGGGGATTACCTCATAGCCCTCCTGATTGAACACATGTTTCCCCACTTCAGCTCCTCTAATGGCTGTTGGAAACCTGGTGCATTCTGGGACTGGTAGTCTTTTAGGGAAAAATTCTGTTTTCTCATTTCTACCAGAACTGACAGGTTGCTTGTTCAGAGTCACTTCACCTTTTCTATAGCTCCTTCCTGAGCTATGATAAGCTTCCTTATCACAGACTATGTTCTTTGATTGTGAGAAGCAAATGTTTCAGATCATCTTCACTTTCAGCCAGTAATGTAGTATCATCGGCATAGCGAAGGTTGTTGATGAGTCTTCCACCAATCTTCACACCTCTGTTGTCTTCATACAATCCTGCTTCTCTGATGATTTGTTCTGCATATAAATTAAACAGGTAGGGGGAAAGTATGCAGCCTTGTCTTACACCTTTGCTTATTATAAACCATTCTGTTTCTCCTTGTTCCGTTCGAACTGTTGCTTCTTGATCAATGTACAGATTGCGCAAGAGAACGATCAGGTGTTCTGGTATACCCATGCTTCTTAATGTGGCCCAGAGTTTCTCATGGTTTACACAGTCAAAAGCCTTGCTATAGTCGATAAAGCACAAATAGATATCCTTTTGGTATTCTTTAGTCTTTTCAAGGATCCATCTTACATCCGCAATGATGTCTCTCGTTCCTCGCCCTTTCCTGAACCCTGCTTGCACTTCAGGTAGTTCTTGTTCCAGGTATGGTTGTAGTCTCTTTTGAATAATCTTCAGTAGAATCTTGCTGGCATGTGGGATCAGAGCGATTGTTCGATAAATTTCACAGTCAGTTGGATCACCTTTCTTTAGTATTGGTATAAACACAGATCTTTTCCAGTCAGTTGGCTATGATGTTGTCTTCCATATTTCTTGGCAGAGCCTTGTAAGTATGGTAACAGCTGCATCAGATTGCTGCAATACTTCTATAGGAATGCCATCAATGCCTGGTGCTTTGTTCTTTGATAAGGCTTTCAATGCTGCTTCAACTTCTTCTTTCATCACCAATGGTTCCCGATCATAAGGTACAGGTTGAAACGGCTGTTGGTCCACTTGATCTTTATCATATAAAAACTCTGTATATTCCTTCCACCTTTTCTTGATCTTCTCAGCATCATTCAACATAGAACCTTGAGCATCTTGTAACATTCCAATTCGAGGCTGGAACTTTTTCTTTAACTCTCGTAGCTGTAGGAAAGCCGATCTTGTTCTTCCTCTAATAGTTTCTGCTTCTATTTCCTTGCATGCGTCATTGTAGTACTTTTCCTTGTCCTGTCTTGCTGCATGTTGGAAATCTCTGTTGAGTTCTGCGATTGTCTTTCTTTCTCCTCTGGCTTTAGCTTCTCTGCGTTTCTGGGCAATTTTCAGAGTTTCTTCCGTCATCCATTTTGGCCGTTTTTGCTTTTTCACCTTTTGTAGAGACTTCTCGCTTTCTTCCAACACAACCTTCTTGATGTCATTCCATAACTCTTCCGGAGCTCTGTCATTTGTATCTAAAGCAGCAAATCGATTTTGCAGGCAGTCTTTAAATTCCAGTGGTATATTCTCAAGGTCATATTTTGCTGCATTCATGAGTGGTTTGCTCTTTTTCAACTTTAGCTTGAGTTTGCATACTAGTAGTTGATGATCTGTACCACAGTCAGCTCCAGGTTTTGTCTTTGTTGATGTTATAGAGCTTTTCCATCGTTGACTTCCACAAATGTAGTCAATTTGATTGTTATACAATCCATTGGGTGAAATCCATGTGTACAGTCGCCGCTTGTGTTGCTGGAAGAAGGTGTTTGAGATGAATAGATCGTTGGTCTTGCAGAATTCTATCAGTCTTTCTCCAGCTTCATTTCTGTTGCCAAGTCCATATTTTCCAACTACTTTGCCTTCTTCTTTGTTGCCAACGTTTGCATTCCAGTCACCCATGACTATCAGGATATCCTGTTTGCATGTTCTGTCAATTTCAGCTTGTACTTGTTCATAGAACTCTTCAATTTCATTCTCTTCTGCAGCTGTTGTTGGGGCATATACTTGAATTATAGTTGTGTTGATAGGCAATCCTCATAGAAGAATAGAGATTAAGCGTTCGCTGACTGCATTGCATTTCATTACAGTTCTTGCAAGTTTCTTCTTTATTATAAATGCAACACCATTTCTTCTTTGTCTTTCATTTCCAGCATAGTAGACCATGTGATCATCTGATGCAAAGTGCCCGATACCAGTCCATTTCAGTTCGCTGACAACCAACAGATCAAGTTGTACACGTTCCATTTCATTCTTGGCCACCTCCAACTTCCCTTGGTTCATGCTTCGTACGTTCCATGTTCCAATGTGTAAGACATCTTTACAGCTTCTGACTCTCATTTCATATGCAGCTACATCAGCAGTCAGACTTCCCGAGGGCTTTGATCCAACCACATTATAATTGCTGGCTTTACTTTGAAAAGTCTTCAGCTCTTCCCCAGTAGCTAGTTGAGTGCCTTCCGACCTGGGGGTCTCATCTTCCAGCACCATAGCACAATTTGTTTTGTTGTAACTATCCATTTGGTTTTCATGGCAAGATACAGAAGTAGATTGCCGGGCCTTTCTTCCGCGCAGTTTAAGTTTGGTATTGTTGCCGTTGTCACAAAAATGTGATCCTCCGCCATCAACACTATCCCATTCTGCTGCTGCCCAGATGGGTGGTTTGTCTTGGTCTGGCACCTCAACTGAGACCTGTCCATCTTGGGAGACCCTGCCAGTAGTTAAACTACCGATAGTTTAGCTCTCAGCATCACTGATGCACGCAAGCCCTCACAGCACGACAAGCTGCAAACCAAGTGAGAGTGTGAAAATATATTTGCAGGATGGTTTCGCAGAAAAGATGAACAGTGAGGTATAGTTAACTCTCTCATGAATGTTTCCAATAAAACTGATACTCACCTATAACAAACTTAGGAGCATATTTGCTAAATTGGGGTAATGGTCTGTATGGGCTATTTATAACTAGATCCCATGTTATTCAATGGAACCTAGTTATAATTAGCCCATGCTAACCGTAAGCCCAGCTAATTAAACATGCCCCTTAAGCAGGAAAGAGGTCCCAAAGCTTTGGAGCTCTTCTTTATCTAAATTGTTTTCTTATTAAGTTGCTTTGTTTCCCATATTTTATCTCAACGGAAAGATGCAGTCTCAATTTTCTTAAAGCTGCTTGATTATATACAGGAAAACCAAGGAATTCTAATATGTTGTATAAGTTTGTCTTCTCAAAAGTGCTTAAAATGGTTTTGTCGTTGGCACATATGCATTTGGCACGGAACACATTCCCCTAGTATTTGGCATGGTTCCCTAGTATTAACTCAAATGCACAGAGTGGAATAATTTATATTTAATAATCCTTCAGAATTTATACATAACAAGTTATTTCTCCTTTTACCTAAATTGAATAACCCATGTTGATGATAAAAGTTGTTTTTGGTGAGCGATAGTGATGGCAGTTTCTTCTATTGGGACCAGAGCCAGGTTCTGGCACCATGAGCCTTCATTCATATCTTCCCATGAGTTTTTTACCTTTTCTCCCAACTCATCTAGCCCACTTATAATAGCAAGAATCCCAAGGCACTAGCCATGAAGGAAGGCTTTTTGTATGGACACAGAACTACGCGACAGCTGATACTAACATCTCTTTGGTTCAGTGAAACGATGAACAAAGTAAGAGAACTGTCTTGCTATCTTCCTATCTGATAAGAACAAAGCAGCACAAGGATTTAATTGAGCTTTGACCATTTAACTGTATTTTAGCTGATACAGCTAACATGATAATAGATAACTATTAAGGATCGTCAATGGTATAAGAAAGATGCAGGTAAAGTTTGTTTTTCAGAAATGGCAGAAAAATTGGTAACAGTATGAACACTGCTGAGGGAATAGACAGAATCAGAAGTGACTTTAAAAGCTTGAGGAGTGTTCAGTTTGTTTGGCAGTTAAAATTCAGTGCAAGAAAAGTGCTTAATCATACACTCAGGTGCAGAGATTCAAAAGAGGGGTTGGAAGGTGAAAGTGGAAAAGGTTGGTGTGCACTGATCAGGAAAAAGAACTTGGGATGATAGTGTCTAATCATCACAAGATGATAAAACAGCATGATAAGGAGGTGGCTATAGCCAAAGGGATATTATGACTCATAGGCTGCATAGAAAAGGCATAACAAGCAGAAAAGAGATGATAATGCCATTGTACAGGTTATCAGTGAGGCCTCTCTTGAAATACTGTGTTCAGTTTTCGAAGCTACATCTCTGAAAAAGGCAGCCAACAGAAATCATAGGAGATGAATCTTCAGAACCTGGACACATATACCCTAGAGGAGAGGAGAGGAGAGACAGGGAAGAAATGATACTGATATTCAAGTATCTGAAAGGTATTAATGCACAAACTTTTCCAAAGGAAAGGAAGCAGCAGAATTAGGGATCATGATATGAAATTTCAAGGAAGTAGACTAAGGAACAACAGCTGGAAATATTTTTTCATAGAAAAAGTAGTGGAAAGCTGCGGTAAAATATCGCATTTTATCACAGCTTAATTTACCACAGGAGTCAGTCACTAACCTGCGGTAACTCATTACTGCAAATTAATTAACTCAGAAATGAATAATGCAAACTGTGATCAACCTTGCAAGCTGTGCTATTCTGTTCCCTGAGAGCATCGGGATGCTAACACTCAGCCCTGTGCGCCAAGAGAGTGGGGCCGGTGCATGTCAATATTTGCATGAACCTTCCAGTCAAAACTCCCCACACCCCTGAACTCTTCTACAAACCCTCCGTCAAGACTTCCACCCAAAGACATCCTATGGACCTCTCTCCCCCAGAAGTCTCCCCCCCCCCCCCCCTTAGGCCCGTGCAGCCTACCTCTGGAAATCCTTAGAGGTTTAGAATAATTGAGCAGGAACAATCCCTAATCACTTCTGCCTCATCCTGCACTGAGTTCAAAATGTTGCCAGTTGGACCCCTAGCAGTAATCTTGCAGTACTACATAACACAAGTTATGAATCTATAATTACTTATGGCAGCTTGTTATGAATCATAACACATTATCCCACTAGAGGACAGCAATCTTGGGCCGGAAGGACTGGGGTTTCTAGTCCCACAGGTGCTCCTTGTGGTCTTGGGCAAGCCACTTAACCCTCCATAGCCCATGTTCCCTGTAAAATAGTTATCTCCAAGTTATAATGCCCTGTTCAATGTAATTTCAGTTTGTTCAATGTAAACCGCACTGATGCAGAATAGCGCGGTATATAAGAGAATGTAAATAAATAAATTATGAATCATAAATTTGCACAGCTAGCTTACCTTCTGATCTCCCTAATACATCAAATATCTACCTCTTCCCTTCCTTTTCACACTGTCATTGGATTATATTTCATGACTCAAACTATCTTTTCTGGCAATGTCATTTCTTACTTCTCAAACCTAGCCAAGAAGAGGATAGTTTTATAACAAGTTGCCTAGGTAGAAAATCCAAGTACGGGTCTAATTTGGGGATACTTCACAAAGACAAAACAGGCGCCTATGATGTCTTTATAAAATAGGCTCACAAAACTTGCAACAACCATGGGTAAATACACTTTTGTAATTTGCACTTTTCTCAGGAGTTAGTGTAAATCTGCATGTGTCAAGCACACGTGTAAATGTGTATTTCATGAAATACATGCAGGCTTCACGACTGCCCACATTCCTCACTGAACACACCTAAACACAGGCGTGAATATTTTCCATGCCTACTTTATACACATGTAACCCTTAGGGTAAATTTAAAACAATATCTACTCATGGGAAAAAGTTTATAAAATGACCCCTAAAATGTAATAATTTAGCCTGAAAAAATGTTTTATCTTGTTGTATTTTTTTTACCTTGAGTTTTGTGCATGTAAGTGAACTGACACAGGACCATACTTCATTATCCAACAAAACAAAAAATATTTCTACTCCGAAATTACTATTCATACACACTGTTTTGCATGTAACACTATATTATATGAGTATTTATAATTGCAGTAGGTACTGAAAATCTGCCCGTTCTATACCAGGAATCCCACATTAATGAGTATATGTCCTAGTCTGGCCTGCCTGCTCATTTAAAAATTTAGGGCTCGATATTTAAAAAGATTTTTGCAATTTGCAGAAACTACAAATAGCATAAACCCTGCTGATCCCAATATTCAGCAGCACTAACCAGCCAGTGCCACTGAATATCTCCACAAACTGCCTTGGCACAATTGGGATAGTACTGGGGTGATCTTCAACCCACTAACCAGATAAGTAATCGCATAAAGATAGGACAGATTAATGGTTTCCTAACTTTATGTAGTTTTCCTATCCGGTTTAACAATGAATATTGCTGCTGACCAGATAGCAAAACAAGTTAGTGGTGAAACCGGATACTCAGTGACAGACACTGGATATCCTCCAGTGCTGATATGGAAACATAGAAACATGACAGCAGAAAAAGACCACATGGCCCATTCAGTCTGCCCTTCCATATTGACTGTTATAGTCCCTTTTTTTCCCGTTAGATATCCAGTTTCCTTTCCGCCCGTGGTGGCCAGGTGCTTTAATTCTGAAACACGTGTCCTAACTCCCAGTTTGAATAGTCACTGGTCATCTAATTCTTTCAGCATAAGGACTACTATTTGTATTGTCACAAATAATATATAAGGGTATAGTATTCAAGGATAAAAGTCAAAAAGCCGACACAAAGACTAACTACAATGTTCAGGAAATTTGACAGGGAAAACTTTTTAGGACAGATATTACCACATATTCCTGAAACAGTAACAGACATCAATATCAGTATTGCTAACTGGAACGAGACTATAAAAAAAGCAGCTATGCTTCCTAGCTCTAAAACAAACAAATCCAGATCCAAACAGAGAGACTCCCAACCTTGGCACTCGCAAGAAATTAGACAAATAAAGAGGGAACTTAGAAAGATTGAAAAAAGATGGCGGAAAACTAACTTAAATAATGACAAATTTATACAATGAGAAACTAGACTACTACAGAAAAACAATAAATGCATCTAAAAGAGCCTTTCATACAAAATTACTAACAAATTCCCTCAATCGTCCCAGAGAATTATTTGAAATAGTTAAAAAAGTATCAAACCCTCCTAATACAGATGTCACCCCTATTAACCCACAAACTCTTGCTGACTATTACATAATTAAGCTCTCTCCACTATCAGACCCTCCAATTCCACTAATTTACTCTAACCCAAAGCCTGAACACATATGGGATAAATTTCATCTCCAGGAACAAGCAGGAATGAGTCTTCACATATGGGTATCGTCGGTACCGACGGAGCCTGCGTGGGAACGCTCCCCAGCGTCCTTAAAGAAAGCTTTTGGGAGCATCCCACAGCGCCTGCGCGCTGCCTTCCCGCCTTTCCCAACTGCCTTTCTCCAGTTCTTTTCCGCGGAGCCAGCAGGTCGTGTTTCCTGTCACCGCTGAAGAATTTCTTCTTTTTTCTTTTCTTTTTCTTTAGTCGCGTGTCTGCCTTCTCGATTCCGCACCGGTACTACCGGTTCCTTTTCTTTCTTTAAAAAAAAACAAAAAAAAACCCACCTACTTTTTCAGTACATTTTTCTTCTGGGGCCTTAGGCCTACAGAGATATTTTTCCCTCTTGGAAAAACCCGCCTCCGGTTTTAAAAAATGCACAAAGTGCAGTAGCACTATTTCTGTCACCGACACCCATGACTGGTGTCTAAAATGTTTAGGTCCTGACCACTCCATTGCGGATTGTGAGTCCTGTTCTATGATGTCCAAAAGAGGGTTACAGAATCGGGCAGCTAAGCTCAGTACCCTGTTTCCCTCCGATGCAGCTTCCGTGGCATCGACGTCTTCCAGGGCTTCTTCTTCATCCCATCGATCTCAGGTAACCAAACTTAAATCTGGCCGGTCCTCAAAGAGTTCATCTCCCTCTAAGTATCGAGATGCCCCCGGGCTTACTCTTGAGGATACCACACCGGCAAAGTTACCCCGGCGGGAGGCTCCGGCTTCCAAAGGACTACCTATGGGGTCACAGATTGACATCGATGGCTCGGCCTCGACCGATCACCTGTTACAATGTTCTGGGGTACCGGCAGTTTCTACCGGTACCGATATCCAGACATTGGTGGCGTCGATGGATCAGAATATTCTGACCATGCAGCGTGCCATCACAGCATTCATTCAAGCTGCAACGCCTACGGTACTGCAACAAACCCCGTTGTTGGTCCCCGTACCGATTCCGGTACAGGATCCGATTCCGGTTCTGATACCAGTACCGCTTGCATCGACATCAGCATCGACAGCAGCGGTACGCTATCCAGTGATGCCTATCAGTACCGGCCCGGTACCGATTACTCCCGATGTCGATACCTCCCGGTACGCGTATCGGGCTCTACGAGAGCATCCAGACAGTCGATACTTCGATTCTTCTGAAGACTCTGACTCTTCAGAGGCCTCAATTGAAGCATCGGGGATCCTTCCTCAGGAACCCTCTTCTCCAAAAAGGAGAATGTCTCCTCCTGAAGACTTATCTTTTCAGGACTTTATTAGGGAGGTGGCCAAAGGCCTGTCCATCTCAGTGACCTCTGAGACTGAACCTAGAGCCAAAAAATTAGATATCCTACAATATCCTAAGACTCCTAAAGAGGCAGCCACCTTACCAATACATGAGATTCTTTATGAACACATGTTGGGTATATGGGAGACTCCTCTTTCCACCTCCCCTCATTCCAGAAGGTTGGACACCATGTATCGTGTTCCTCCTTGTCCTGGGTTTCATAAGACTCAGCTTCCTCACCACTCCATTGTGGTAGAGTCTGCCATGAAAAAGATCAAGAGTACAAAAAGGCACTCCTCTCTGCTCCTCCAGGAAGAGAATGCAGAACCCTAGATGCCTTTGGCAGGAAAATCTTCCAGGCCAGTATGCTTGTAGCCAGAATCAACTCCTATATTCTCTATATGGGGATGTTTCTAAAAGAAGTTACAGATCATCAGCAAACCTTATCTCCTTTTATGTCAGAAGATAAGAGAGAAGAATATATCACCTGGCTTAAACATGCACAGGATGTATCCAAGTTTTCCAACCGTGCAGCCTTTGACTCTTTTGAAGGGGTCAGTAGAGCCTCGGCTATTGCCATAGGTGCACGCAGAGTTGCTTGGTTGCAAGCCTCTGATTTGGAATCCTGGGTACAGGATGGTCTAGGTAACCTTCCCTGTACAGGCGAAAACCTATTTGGCAAAGATTGGCAAGCAAAGGCCAACCAGATGGATGCTGAAAATTCTGCTTTAGATAGACTTTCAAAGTCTACTACTGCTCCTTTCAAAAAGAGGTTGTTCAAAAAGGGATCTTTCCCAAAGAAAGGGAAATTTTCTTCTTATGGTCAGGCCTCTTCTCAAGGTCGTTTTGCTACAAAGAGGCAGCAACAACCAAAACAGGCCAAAACCCAGGCTGCGAGGACTGCTATGGCCCAACAGCCTCAGCCTCCTCAGGGCCTTTGACTTTCCACTAGAGAACGTAGCCTTTCTGGCTCTAGAACATCCAGAGCCCCTCACCATCCCAGGAAGGTTAGCTCACTTTGCTCCCAGATGGGAACAAATCACAGCAGAGCAGTGGACCCTCTCCATCATAAGGGAAGGGTACAAACTTAATTTCTTAAACCTTCCTCCTCACACCATGGTGAAACAGTTCAATTCTCCAACATCTCTCCTCAACCTTCTAGGTCAGGAGATTGCTACCCTTCTTGCCCAAGGGGCAATAGAAGAAGTACCCCTTCTTCAACAGGGTTCAGGGTTCTACTCCCCCTATTTTCTCATCCCAAAGAAAACAGGGGGCTACAGACCCATATTAGATCTCAGAGAATTGAACAAGTTTCTATGCAAGGAGAAATTCAAGATGACTTCTCTCGGAACTCTCCTTCCATACCTCCAGAGTCAGGACTGGCTTTGTTCTCTAGATCTCAAGGATGCGTACACCCATGTTCTCATCCATCCAACACACAGAAGATTCCTTCGCTTCCTGTACCAAGGAAAGCACTACCAATACAAAGTGCTTCCTTTCGGTCTGGCCTCTGCTCCAAGAGTGTTCACAAAATGCATGGCAGTAGTAGCTGCATTCCTACGCACTCTAGGATTATTCGTATTCCCATATCTGGACGACTGGCTCATCCGAGCTCCATCCCAGTCAGAGGCCCAGACTTCTCTAGCCTGCACAATGCGTGTTCTTCAGTATCTGGGACTGGTAATCAACATTCCAAAATCCCATCTTACCCCTACTCAGTCTCTAGAATTCATAGGGGCCTTACTGGATACCACAACTGCAAGGGCCTATCTTCCCCAGGCCCGTTGCCTACGCTTGGTGCAGTTAGCCTCCCAGATTCAGTTAAAATCCCATTTAACTGCTCGAGAGATGTGGCAACTTTTAGGCCACATGGCATCCACGGTGCATGTGGTTCCCTATGCTCGCCTTCACATGAGAGCAGCTCAGTGGACCCTATCCACCCAATGCACCCAGGCATCAGGTTGCCTGTCAGACAAAATAGCAACCTCCAGTCGCCTATTTTCGTCCCTCCACTGGTGGAAGTCCACTCTGAATCTGTTGCTGGGGTCCCCCTTTCAACAGGTGTTACCCCAAGCAACCCTTACAACAGATGCCTCTCCAAAGGGTTGGGGGGCTCATCTACAAGACCTCTCGATCCAGGGCATCTGGTCTCCACAGGAGACATATCTTCATATCAACCTCTTAGAGCTCAGAGCAATCTTTCTGGCTCTCAGTGTCTTCCACACCCTGCTCAGCTACAAGACAGTCCTCATCCACACGGACAACCAGGTAGCTATGTTCTTCGTGAACAAGCAGGGGGGAACTGGCTCTCTGTCGCTTTGCAACGAAGCTCTGAGATTGTGGGCCTTCGCCAGAGAGCATCAAATCCATCTCATGGCAGTATATCTTCCAGGAGTTCAAAACTCTTGGGCAGACAGACTCAGTCGAGTTCTGCTTCCGCACGAATGGTCCCTCCATGGGGACCAGATAGCCAGAATTTTTTGGATTTGGGGTAACCCAGACATAGACCTGTTTGCAAGTCCGTGGAATGCCAAACTTCCCCGGTTCTGTTCCAGGATTCCATGTCAGGGAGTTCAGGCCAGGGATGCCTTCCTCCTTTATTGGGGGCAAGACTTCCTTTATGCCTTTCCACCTATTCCCCTAATCCCCAAGACTCTGTTCAAGCTTCAGAGAGACAAAGGGACTATGATCCTCATAGCACCACTTTGGCCATGCCAAGTGTGTTACCCTCTACTTCTGCATCTCTCTCAAGCTCCCTCCTTAGACCTGGGGTCTGCTCCAGATCTCCTCTCCCAGGAGGAGGGAACTTTGTGGCACCCAAATCCTCAGTCTCTTCATCTCAGGGCCTGGTTGCTAAAGGCCTAGACCTTCAAGATTTACAACTTTCTCAGCAAGTGACGGATATCC
Organism: Ichthyophis bannanicus; assembly: GCA_033557465.1. NCBI lineage: Eukaryota > Metazoa > Chordata > Amphibia > Gymnophiona > Ichthyophiidae > Ichthyophis > Ichthyophis bannanicus. Next base: position 144,825,977 of record CM066043.1, on the reverse strand, counting down.
TTCATGCTTCCAGAAAGCCTTCCACCAGACGTTCATATGCTTTTAAATGGAAAAGGTTTTCCATTTGGTGTGCAGAGAAGGGTCTCAACCCTCTTGCAATACCTTTGCATTCTTTACTAGACTATTTGCTGCATTTATCCCATGCAGGCCTTAAAACAAATTCAATCAGAGTCCATTTGAGTGCTATTGCAGCATCCCTTAAGCCTCTCAATGGACAACCTATTTCCTCTCATCCTCTTATAGCAAGATTCATGAGAGGCCTTCTTTTGACTAAACCTCCCATTAGACCACCTCCAGTGGCCTGGGACTTGAATCTGGTTCTTGGCCAGCTTATGAAGCCACCCTTTGAACCCTTAGCCACTACCTCCTTAAAATTCCTTTCTTGAAAGGTAATTTTTCTCATTGCAGTCACCTCAGCTCGCCGTATCAGTGAGCTGCAAGCTTTAGTGGCTAATCCTCCTTATACAAGGTTCCATCATGACAAGGTAGTCCTCAGAACTAATCCACACTTTATGCCTAAAGTGGTCTCACCTTTTCATCTGAACCAGGAGGTCTTTTTACCTGTCTTTTTTCCAGGACCTCATGCATCAAGTGCAGAGAGGAATCTTCATACCCTGGATTGTAAAAGAGCACTTGCTTTCTACTTACACAGGACACAGCAACATAGAAAGTCCTCTCAACTTTTTGTTGCTTTTGATCCTTCTCATTTAGGACTTCCAGTCTCTAAGAGAACTCTGTGCAATTGGATTGCTCAGTGTATTTCCTTCGCCTACCAAAGTAAGAACCTTTCTCTGGAGGGCCATGTCACAGCTCACAATGTGAGGGCCAAGGCCACCTCTATGGCTCATCTAAACTCTGTGTCCATCGACCAAATCTGTCGAGCGGCCACTTGGGCATCGGTTCATACCTTCACAGCCCATTACACCTGTTCCATACCTAATCAACTCCTACCCTCCATCCCTGAACTGGATGCCTGAGATTCATGGATAGAGGTAGAGCCCTTCCCAGGGACTCACAATCTGGGTGATCTCCCAGGCATCTCTAGCTGGAGAGTCCCCATATGTGAAGACTCATTCCTGCTTGTTCCTGGAGATAGCACAGTTACTTACCTGTAACAGGTGATCTCTGGGAACAGCAGGACTAAGTCTTCACAACCCACCCACCTCCCCTAGGAGTTGTATCTCTCTATCTATCTTTCCTTTCCTCTCTCTCTCTTTGTCTCAGCTTTAAAACTCGAACTGGAGAGAGGCAGTTGGGAAAGGCGGGAAGGCAGCGCGCAGGCTCTGTGGGATGCTCCCAAAAGCTTTCTTTAAGGACGCTGGGGAGCGTTCCCGCGCAGGCTCCGTCGGTACCGACGATACCCATATGTGAAGACTTATTCCTGCTGTTCCCAGAGATCACCTGTTACAGGTAAGTAACTGTGCTATACTGTAACACTAAAAGAACTGGATAAGGTGATCTCAGATATTAACACAACCACTTCTAGTCTTGATCCCTGCCCAGTTAGCTGGATCAAAAATACTAAACCACTCCTAGCGCCCTACATTCTAAATATAGCAAATTTTTCTCTCACACATGGTACTATGCCAACCATCCTAAAGAGAGCCTCGATTAGACCTATTCTGAAAAACAAAAAACTAGACAATCTTGATCCCTCTTCATATAGACCTATCTCTAGCCTTCCATTTATGGCAAATATTATAGAAAAAATAGTATATAATCAACTTCACGATCACATTGAACTTCATGCCCCCTTAGATTCACACCAATACGGCTTTAGACCATACCATAGTGTAGAAACACTTCTTGCAGTTATCTTTGATGATATTCTAAAATACATTGACAAATCAAAACAAGCAGTATTACTTATATTTTTGGATATATCGGCTGCCTTTGATTCAATTAACCATCGTATCCTTTTTGAAAGACTCAAACAGATTGGTATACATGGCACTATTCTTGCATGGTTCCAATCATATCTAACTGATCGATCACAACAGGTAAAAATAGGAAACCATACATCTAAAACCTATACGCAAAAACAAGGAATCCCACAAGGTTCTGCATTGTCAGCTCTACTCTTTAACATATATTTACAACCTATATGCCACATCATTCAACAGTGCAAATTAAAATATGCAATTTATGCTGAGGATGTTATGATTTATCTCCCTATGGACATAGACTCCCTGGACTTCTCCAATATCAAATCATGCTTCACTAAAATGACGCAATGGCTAAATGAACACAATCTACACATTAACCTCAAGAAAACAGAAGCGTTATTTGTTTCTAGAAATCAAAAATTTACCCCCCAACAGAAATAAAAATTGAAAACATAAGCATTCCCATAAAAGATGAAATAAGATACCTTGGCGTTATCATAGACAGAACGTTAAAACCATTATTATCAAATCTGGACTTCAGATCAGTCCTTCAAGCCCTGATCCTGCCTCACTTAGATTTTAGTAACATAATTCTTCAAGGTATTCCAAAACATGCTTTACACCAACTAAAAGTAGCACAATATGTTGCTGCAAGAATGCTTATAAATGCAGGTCCAACTGAACACATAACCCCTATACTGTACAAACTTCACTGGTTACCTATACAAAGTAGGATAAAATATAAAGTTATCATAACAACGTTCAAACTGATAAGAGATATAGCCCCATCATATCTAACTGATCTACTGACAATTCATTCAAGGACCAGAACAGTGAGACAAAGGAACCTGAACACACTACCTGTTCCAAACAACTTTTCAAAACTCAATAAAACTACAACAAATAGGGCATTCAGCTTCAATGCTCCTTTAATATGGAACGCTCTGCCAGATAAACTCAGAGATATCACAGATCTTTCAGCATTTCGAAAAGATCTTAAAACTCACTTATTTATAGAGTACTTTGGAGACTCATTCCCAATAGATGAAATATTTCCCACTTAAACTCATGTATACTCATATTCATTAATTCACAACTTACTTTTTCCTTTTTCTTACTCTATCTTACAATACCCAATTCTCCACATTATCTCATTTACTCTTTACACCAATAATTCTAGTGAACTACAATACATTTTTCCTTGCTCAGATAAGATAACATTTTTGAAATTTGTAAATATTTAAATCTGTATATATGTTTAAACTATCTATATACCTAATCAGCATTTAGTCAGAATTGTAACCCTCAAATTACCATTTTTATTATATACAATTTAATGTTCACTGTAATTTCAGTTGTTTGAATAAGTTTCAATGTAATGTTCAAGTTTTGTTCTATGTAAACCGCTTTGATTTTTCTGAAATGCGGTATATAAAACCGTTCAATAAATAAATAAAAATAAATAAAATATAATTTTTATGTATGAAAGGACTGTCCAGCTTGTATAATATTGAAAGCTTCTCGCACCATTAAAATGTTTATTCATTTTCTGTAATCCATTAGGGACACATGAAATTGTAAATAAATGTCAATGATGCATTCGGCCTGAAATGTTGTTAGGCATTTTGATGCAGTCAATTGGCTCATGGCATTATGTCCTCCGCTACACTCTGACATTATCTAGTAGAAAGTGAAAGACGATTGAGTTCTGTGGCAATATACAAAAGACATTTTCATAGTACACTGGCAAAGCATTAAAATCATGTAAATGAAACAGTGGCATGTACCCAGCATGTATTATGGAAAATTAAACAAATATCCAGAAATCAACTTTGGAAATTCTAAAGGGTCTGAAGTAGCCTCCTTTAGAACCAGACTGAGGTTTAGATTGTGAGACCCTTGCTAGTTATTTTGCAAATAAAATTCAGCAACTTGTCATTAATTAGAATCATCTCTAGAGAAGAGATGAGATACCACAAGAGGTTCCAGGGTTGAGAGGGTTGTCATTTTTCCTAGTCACTAGTTTAGAAAAGCCTACCTTTGCAGAGGGGGCTAGTGGGATACCACAAGTAGTCCCTGAGATTAGAGGTTTTCAGGCTTTTCAGATATTACTTAGACCCTTGCCTTTAATTGTTTGGCGTAACTATGTATGATCGTTACACTTTTTTTTTTTTTTTAAAAGACAGTATCCCATTTCTCATAAACAAAACAAGCATAGTAATTAGACCTTGGGAAAACTGATGAAACAGACATGATTGCATGTACATCACAGTAAGATAGTAAATTATGGCAAATAAAGACCAAAATGATTTATCCAGTCTGCCCAGGAAAAGTGTTGAGGGTGTAACAGTGGCTCTGTTTTGAATTTCAATTGCCATTCTGTGCACATTACCCTCGTTATCATTCTGTTTAGGGTTGTGGCTGCAGCTTCAGTGCTTTTTGGAAGCACAGTAGTATCATTTACTGCTGTTTTGGGCTGAAGCACTGATCTTGTGCAAATTATCTCAGAGCTCTGTTACCATCCTTTTGTGATTAAAGAAATCCTTTTTGGTTAAACTCATGCCTTTTTGAGTTCCATTACTATTTTTGGAGGTTGGTTACTAATCTGCATTCAGAGAATGAGAGGCAAAGGAGATCATTTTAAAGGCTTAATCGTGATTTAGGACATCTGAAAGAGTGCACGTGGATATCTCCAAAGTCATTCCACAAATGACGTTTACACGTCTCTGGTGCAGGGATATCCAAGTAGGCAAGGAAGTGTAGTAGAGGAGTGTCTGGGGAGATGCATTGGCTTTGCACGTGTCCATTCCATCACAGGAACGATGGGGATGGCTGCAGGCATGTCCACATGGCCTTAAAACGTCTAGAGATTGTAGAGAAGATAGAGAGTTAAGTGACTAGTCTAAGATCAGAAAGACCCTCACTGGGGTTTGAACTCTGGCCATGCTACTTCCAACCACTATTCTAACCATTATGTTATTAGACATCCATGTTCTGAGATACTATTCTCGGGATGTCTATGTAGATGTCTCTTTAGACGTCCATTTCGGGCATGTCCATGTTTCTGAAATTATGCCTGAACTTGCATGTGCCTGCTTTCTTTTTTCAGATGTTTTAGCTTTGATGTTCTAGATTGCACTTGGACGTCCCATTGTAAAATGTGCCTTAAAGAATGTAAATGCATGCAAAATAACTCATTATGATGCAAAGCCCTTATATGGCAGCTTGACTTGAATCATAAGTAATCTTGAGTACTACATAACACTACTACTTGTGTACTGCAGTAATCTTGCAGTCCTCTAGTGGGATAATGTGTTATGATTCATAGGTGTCTATCTAATCCTTTCTTGATAGTGTCTGCTCATTGTAACTTCAATAATCTAACATTCCTGGATTGTTTTGAATGTTCCTTTAATTATTTTGATAAGATCATTATTTTGTTGATGGATTTCTTTGTGGACTGGCCCAGTGGTGTTACAACAAAACATTAATATGTAGAAGACACATATTTGATTCCCAACATAGTTTTTACTCCTTATGCCAATCAGATGAGGGAGCACCACGAAAGCAAAGTTCCACAGAGGAGGAATAAGCAAGGCACTACTTTTATGAGTTGACTAAATCCCTGTTGAACCTAGTTTAAGTTGTAGAAATAGGGGTGGGATAGATGACATGCTGATTTAGGAAATCTGTATACTGCACTGTGTCGGTGTAGAACTTTTCAATGTGTAAGGACTATGACTGATTCCAATAGGAGTTGAGGTCCAAGATAGAAAAAAAACCTCAAAGTAAACCTTTTTCTCAGTACATATATATATATAAGAAAATTATTATATGTAAACTTTTCAAAGCATGGTTTGATATCTACTTTAATTACCATATACACCATTAGCCTTGATCAGAAAAATATTCTGTTCTTGACTACTTCCCCTTCATGCCCTATGGATTAGCTTCCCTCTGAGTAGAATATTTAAATCCAATCAAGGTTTTCAGCATGCTGTACTTCTTTTTGGAGAATGAAGGACAAATAGGGCACGTCTTTTATCTACTGAAAAATGACAAGTGGTGTGTAAATTTGACATTTAGCAAGATGCAGACAGCCCTACTAAAATGGGGATAGTACAACACAATGACAGATCTATCAATTCTAAATGCATCACTAGGCATAAGAAGTAAGAGGGATAATTTCTTCCAGCAGCTCCCCCAGACAGAGATTGAGAGACGTTGCCTAGGTGGTAAGATAAATGTCCTTGTGCTCCCGCTTACAGTAAATGCTTTTCAGAACACTGAAGCGACCACAAACAGATATGAGAGATTGCAGAAGAAGTGTAACTTATGATTGTTTCTTGTCAAAATTGCTTCTCTTAGCTATTGCACTATCTATCTATATTCCTCAATAAAGTGGAGTGAACAATTTGTCAAATAGTTATAGAAACATGGAAGATGTCAGCAGAAAAGGACAAGTTGGTCCACCCAATCTGCCTATTTATACCTGCCTACTTCGCTGTCATAGATTTTGCTTGATCTGTGATCTCTCCTTCCATCACTATTGTCTTTGTGTCTGTCCCATGCACACAACAATTCTGCCACTCTTTGGGTTCCTAGCGCTTCAGCTAGAAACATATCCCATGTACCTACCAACCTCTCAGTTGAAAAGTAGGGGTGTGGAGTTATTTTTTACTCATCTTTGATAGTTTTTTTCTCATTTTCATTTTTCGTTATTTAGTTTATGTTAAAGATTCTTAAACATATCTAGTATAGGCCATCATATTAATTATTTAAATTTATTTATTAAAATTTCAAAGTACATTGATAAAAACATTGGGCCCAATATAGGCATTTACACAGTTTACTGAGTTGTAAACCGTGTCAATGCCCCTAAGTGGAATGCGTTAGTGCCACTGAAAATCCCAGAGTTACACCACTATATGCCCTGATGCTAACCGCTTAGCATCAGGGCGTATCGGGGGACATTCCAGGGGTGGTACCCAGGGATAACCGGTCAGCGGCGATATTCAGTCGCTGCCCAGTTATCCCTCAGAGGCAAAAGTTAGGTGCAGAAAACGCTGTCCTAACTTTTGCTGCCGAAGCTAACAGGCCAGCGGCTGAATATTGCCACTGCCCGGTTAGCTTCTGCGCTATGCACAGCTGTATGGCAAACCCAGATATTCAATGCTGGTGGCTGGATATGGTCCCGGAATTGAATATCTGGGTTAAGTCTTCAGCAGCGATGACTAGGCATTGTACTCGCACTAGCCGCCACCGCTGAATATCGGACCCATTGACATTAAGAAAAATAAAAAAGGACAGAAATGATTCCAACTAAAGCAGTCAAAGAATTACCCTGTTATGAAAAAGAACATTTATCCTTGCTTGAGTAAGCTCACAATCCTATCAGAGGGCGAAAGAAAACTACTGGAGAAAACCACTACTAAAATAGAAATCAAATAGGAAAATATAGTGGACTTTCACAAGAATAGCCTTCAAATACTATGCCAGATTCAAGCCTAACTAAGGTTCACTGTGTGTAGAAGAGACAACCTTGGTGGATGGAAATGCCAAGAGCTGAGAAGGGTCATAAAAAAATATATCTAGCTCCAGAATAGCACTGCAAACATTTACAGGAAAATCTCAAAATGAATTCAGCAGCACCCAGCTGGACTACCTTAGGCCTAAGAAGCAGAAATCACCCGTCTTTTTTAAGTCTCCTTCAAGACACTGGGAAGCACGCTGATCTAGCAAGTCAAAAACAAAACATTCTTAAACTTAAAAAAATAACGTCAATGGCCAGTCTCTGACACAGTCCAGTGCCAACTGCACTATCAATACTGAAGATACCACAGCATCTTCACCCTATAAGTCCAAGAAATTAGTTAAATCTAGGCTGCCCAAAGACTGCTCCTGGGAATCCATTCCCTGTGCTGCTTTTTTCTTAGCCTGACGAATATAGTAAACTTTGGAAACAAGTGGGAAAGTTGCTTCCAGGACCTTTAAACCTCCAGGAGATAAGATCTAAGCAATGTCCTGTGCTAATATTATTTTTGGAAAATTGACCCGTAGATTCTTCCTGCACAGATTCAGGTTGTTCTTAACAAAAAGAGCTTCATTAGTTTCCAACATGTATTTATAACAGTTAAGACCATCTTATTTTGAGAAGAAACTGCCAATACATGTTCTAATTGTTGGGACACAACCTGTATTTGACATGACAGAGTCTGTTGCATCATTTGTATTGGCTGCCAAAGCCTTTGGAAGGAAACATTGAAAGGGCAAGAAAGCTAAGGTAACAGATTCAATGGGGTCTCACTGGTTGTTGATTCTCCTCTAGTCGTTGCGTCCTCATCCACTCAGTGATTGAACCACTACAAAATTAGGCTTTCCATTCCTGCAACCAAAGAGAGCATTGCAGGCATCGGTGTCTTTGACATCAGCGACCCCCTCCCTTCATGAACCAATGCATGGATCAGGATTATCTGTCTGCGTCACTACCCTTAGCATACCATGTTGTCCTGGGATTAGCTGTGTAGGGAGTTCTGACACCCCGAGTGAAAGTGATACTTCCTCTTAGTCCGAACCGGAAGTGTCTAGCACTTCATCGCTGATAGGCAAAGATACGACCGGAGTTTCTAAGGCTGCTGCCTGGTGCACAAAGGTATCCAAAGGCCCGAGATCTACAGTCTGCGCTACCCCACTGGGCTTACAAGGCTTCTTCCGGGGTTTAGCCGCCTTCTTTACCATCACTGATATGAAGGCACTCACACAGCCACACAGATGACCGCTATCTTGACATGCCATCTCATGACATGCATATTTGGTATTTAGGCTCTCATTTATTGAGATGTGTTAATGTATCCAAAAATGCAAGGAAGTAGAACTTTAAATAGAACAAGTAAAGAACAAATACATGTATTTTAAATATTACATCCCAATATCACTTCCAACACTTTTTAGTGTTTTACTACAAAAGAGCTCAAATGACGTCATGATACCAATGTTCTGCCAGACTACATTTTATTATTGCTCTTAAACCTTCAGAATTCTTAATGTCTTGAAACAAATTGAGTAAAATCAAAATTATTATTGAAATGCTCCCATTTTTCACCATAACTATACTTTAAAAGATTTCTACTTATCTTCACTTGTCTTAAACAAAACACATGTTGATCATGCTGGCTCAATAGGCAAAAGTTCTTCCAACAAAACCCTCCAACCTCGCCAGTGTTATCACCCCACAGGGTTTTAAACTACTACTAGAGAACTGCAATCACCATTGACATTTTGGGTAGTCATAAAAACATCTGGGGGGGGGGGGGGTTCAGTAAACATACTATGTCTGTATATATCCCTGCCGACTTTTATATATTGGGAAAACCAAGAGATGTTTTAAGATAAGAGTTGTATTAAAATAAAACTTGCAGACAAACCTCTGGTTGAATATTGCCATGCCTATGGTCATAAATTGAAGATTTAAAGTTGTTAATTGTTACATAACCTAATATTTCTCAGAGACATGGTAATACTGATGAGTTATTATTAAAAATAGAACTACAATACATTTTTGACAGGAATACTGTTCTCCTAATGGATTCAGTCAAGAGATTGATTGAGGGTGGTTTTATGAGTAATTTATTATGATCAATTTGTCTATTCTCCTGCCTGTCTTTTAACATATATAATTCTTGTCTTTTTAGTTTTACATTCTAAGGATGTTGTTAAGTGTCGTTGAGTTGATGTCAACTTATGGCGACCCTCTGGATAGTTGTCTTGAACTGTGTTCGGTCTTTGGTGAGGCAGCTGATTGCTGATAGAGTGGCATCCAATCCTGCTCTTATTGCACCGATCCATCGCATTGCTGGCCTTCATCTTTTACATTATCTTTCAATCTTGCCAAGCAGGATGTTTTTCTCTAATGATCTATCTCCAGGAACAAGCAGGAATGTAGTCTTCACATATGGGTATCGTCGGTACCGACGGAGCCTGCACGGGAACGCTCCCCAGCATCCAATTAGAAAGCTTTTGGGAGCATCCCACAGCGCCTGTGTGCTGCCTTCCCGCCTTCCCGCCTTTCCCAACTGCCTCTCTCCAGTTCTTCGTTTTCCGCGGAGCCAGCAGGTCGTTTTCCTGTCACCGCAGAAATTATCCAATATTTTTCATTCTTTTTTGTGGTAGCATCTGCCTTCCTCGATGCTATACCAGTACGCCAGTTCTTTCTTTCTTAAAAACCACCCAAAACTTTGTAATCTTTTTCTGGATTTCCAACCTTTTTTTTCTCGGGTGCCACACGCCATTTTGGGCATTAGGCCCAATTTTTTTTCCTCAACATGGAAAAACCCGCTTCGGGTTTTAAAAAGTGTTCCAAGTGTGGCAGTACCATCTCCGTCACCGACACTCATGAGTGGTGCCTCAAATGTTTAGGTCCTGACCACTCCATCTCGGAGTGTGTTGCCTGTGGGATGATGTCGAAGAGGGGTCGGCAAAACCAAGCTGCTAAGCTTGGCACCCTTTTTCCCTCCGATGCAGGATCCGTGGCATCGACGTCTTCCAGGGCTTCGTCTTCCTCTCATAGATCTCAGGTAACCAAACATAAATCTGGCCGGTCCTCAAAGGGTAGATCTTCTTCCAAGCATCGAGATGCCTCTGGCTTTGCCCTTGAGGGACTTGTACCGGCAAAATTGCCCCAGCGGGAGGCTTCGGCTTCAAAAGCATTATCGGGGCTCCAGGATGTTCTCGAGGCCTCAAGTTCAGCAGAACTACTGGTGCCATGCTCTGGGGTACCGACACCCAGGCATCGACAGCGTCAATTGGCCAGAGATTCCTGGCTATTGAATGCAGTCTGGCGGCTCGCCTTGCGGCATCTGTGCCCTCGGGACTGCTTCAGACAGTTCAACCGGTATCGACACCGGTTCCGGCACCGCTATCGGTACCGGTACTGACAGCATCGACATTGGCGAGTGTGCTACCAACACCAAGCCATGCTATTTCCTCCGGTATCGACAGGCCGGTACCGGACCCCTCCGGTACCAACTTTGATCGGTACCGGTATCGTACTTTACAAGAGCACCTGGACAGAAGATATTTTGAATCCTCCGATGACTCCGATGACTCTGAGGACTCTGACAGCTCTGTCGATGCCAGAGTACTTCTCTCTGAGGAGCCTTCTTCTCCTAAACGTAAGATGTTTCCTCCAGAAGATATATCCTTTCAGGATTTCATCAGGGAGGTGGCTAGAGGTCTTTCCATCACAGTGGCTCCTGAAACAGAGCCCAGAGCAAAGGAGTTGGAGATTTTACAAGATCCTAAAGCTCCCAAGGAAGCAGCTACTTTGCCTATTCATGAGATCTTGCATGATCTCATGTTAAGAATTGTAGGAAACACCTCTTACCACCTCTCTTTATTCCCATAGGCTGGATACCATGTATCGAGTGCCTCCTTGTCCTGGATTTCAGAAAACTCAGTTGCCACACCACTCCAGAGTGGTGGAGTCAGCTATGAGAAGGATCAAGAATGCAAAAAGACATGCATCTAATCCTCCAGGACGTGAATGTAGAACTCTTGATGCCTTTGGGCGTCAAACCTTCCAGGCCTCTATGCTTTCTGCCAGGATTAGTTCCTACATCTTATACATGGGAATGTTCCTTAAGGAGGTTACAGAAGATCTAGAGCTTATGAGCCCTCTCCTTCCTGATGATAAGAGGCAGGATTATCTTACACTTGTCAAACATGCCCAGGATGTTTCCAAGTTTGTTAATCGTGCAGCTTTTGACTGCTTTGAGTGCATAAGCAGAACTTCTGCCATTGCCATAGGTGCTCGTAGGATTGCCTGGCTCCAGGCATCTGACTTAGAACTCTGGGTACAGGACAAACTGGGGAATATCCCTTGCACAGGCGAAAATCTCTTTGGCAAAAATTGGCAAGAGAAAGCTAAGGCCCGGAAGGTTCTCGAGGTCTCCTCCGACTCTGAGTTGGATTGGGAGACTGATGATGTGTCTGCCGATTCCTGCCTCCATCGGGATGTCCCTTCAGACCCCTCCCCTCTGGAAGACCTGCATAGGTTCCCTCCCAAGGACCTCTCCTTTTTGGAGTTTGTCTGGGACATGGCGAAGGCCTTGGTCTTTGCCATGGAGTCCAAGGAGGATCCTCGGGCATAGGACCTCGTGATTTTCCAGTACAAGGCCCCTCCAAAGGGAGGCACTTATGGTACTGATTCCCCCCATCCTGAAGTGGCTTCTCTTCCACATGTGGGAGACCACAGCCTCACTGCCAATTGTGAGCAGGCAGCTTGATGCCATGTACTGAGTCCACAGGAGCTCCAGATTCCAAAAGGCACAGCTTCCTCATAACTCCATGGTGCTGGAGTCAGCCATGTGCAAGATTAAAACCAAAAAGACGCACTCCTCGCTGCCCCCTGGCAGGGCGGCCCGCTCCATGGACGCGTTGGACAGAAAGTGCTTCCTGGACGTGATGCTCGTTGGCCGGTTCCAGGCCTACCAGTGCTATATTGGCATGTTACTTGCAAGACATGACGAGGGATCTCACTGAGTTCTTGACTGGTTAGCAGAAGAGCTTCTTCAGCGGTTTTGGATCCTGACCTCAATGGTCAAGGAGTACCCCAAAGTCATCACTCATGCGGCCCATGATGGCTTTGAGTCCGTGGCCAGAGTATCTGTGGAGGGCATTAGTGCCCGCCGTAAGGCCTGGCTACAGTCCTCTGACCTGGAGAGATTGGTACAGGACAAACTGGTCGATGTCCCGTGCCGGGGGGGAGAATATATTCCGCAAGCCCATGACAGACATGGCCGCTGAGCTGGAGTCCAAGTTCCTGACGAGGAACAGGCTCTCCAAAAAGACCACTGACCCTTCCCAACAGAAGGCTTTGGAGAAAAAGGCCCTTTACCCAAAGATGAGGAAGAATTATGGAAATTACCCCCAGTACCCAATCTTCCCAACTCCCCAACAGGGCCAACAAGCCAAGGGACAGGGGCACAGCCCGCATAAGCCCAAGGCCCCCCAAAACACAGGTGGCACCCCAGCCACAACCTGTTGATTCTACAGTGTATTTTGTTTCCTGCAAGACTTTAATCCTCTGTGACTCAATGCCCTCTCTAACATATAGTGCAACCCCTCCACCAATTTGATCTGTTCTATCATTACAATATAGCTGATACCCAGGTATCACATTGTCCCACTGGTTGTCCTTTCACCATGACTCTAAGATACCAATCATATCTAACCTCTCATTTAGTGCTATATATTCTAACTCTCCCATCTTATTTTTTAGACTTCTAGCATTTGCATACAAGCATTTTAGAGACTGTATTTTATTCATAGTAATCTGGTTATTGTAGACAGGGTAATTTGGAATCTTTATGCTCTGTCTGCTCTGTACTTAAGGGCATTTGGGCTACTTTTGTCTTTATTGGAACCTCTGTCGATATGCCCTAACTTCAGTCTTTTGCTAGTATCCTTCAAGGATACATTGTTCCGAACCATGTTCTCTTGGGTGACTGTCAGCTTTTCCCTATTATCTAGTTTAAAAGCGGCTCTATCTCCAGATTAATGCCAGCAGCCTGGTTCCATCCCGGTTAAGGTGGAGCCCATCCCTTCGGAGAAGCCACTCCTTTCCCCAGAATGTTCCCCAGTTCCTAACAAATCCAAATCCCTCTTCCTTGCACAATCGTCTCATCCACGCATTGAGACTCGGGAGCTCTGCCTGCCTTTTGGGTCCTTCGCATGGAACAGGAGAATGCTACCCTGGTAGTTCTGGATTTTTCTCCAGGACCAAGCAGGAAGTCAGTCCTCACATATGGGTGACGTCGGCGCCGACGGAGCCCTCGCGGAGCAATTTTCCCCAGCTTTCAAAGAAAGCCTTTGGGAATTGCAGCGCGCATGCGCGGTCCCCTTCCTGCCCAAAGGTGCCATCTTGGCCAGTCTTCTTTTTTCCGCGGAGCCCTACAGACGTTGTCTAATAGTCACCGCCGAAAAGTTGATTTTTTCCTTATTATTTTCAGTATTTCTTCGGTCGACGCCGGTCCTTTTTCCGCCCGGCCTCGCGACGCCGGTTGCGAGGCCTCCCCTTCTTTTTCGTTTTTTTCTGTCCTTCACGACTACTTCGCGCCTTTTTTCATTTTTCCCTGGCGGCCCGTTCGTTCGACCTCGCAGGGGCCCTTTTTCCCCCGATGGCCGCCAGTGGCTTTAAAAAGTGTGTTAAGTGTAAGAAACTTATGTCTCTTATCGACACGCATGATTGCTGCCTCTGTTGCCTGGGCCCCGATCATGAAGAAATGATCTGTGGGCCCTGTAGCAAGATGTCCGCGAAGTCTTTGCGGAGTCGGCAGCATCAGCGGGAGAGAATCTTCTCTGACCCCAGCCGTACCCGGACCTCGTCAGAAGCTTCGGTGTCCAGAGAATCTGGCTCTGAACACCGCCGGAGCTCTTCTGAGAGGGGGTCCCCTAACCGGGAACATCAGCGGAAGAAGAAACCCACGAGGGCGGCGTCGGTGGACGCTCCTGGCTCCTCGAGGGCCAGGTCGCATAGCCCCGACAGCCGTCCCGGGTCTTTGGAGCTGGAGCGGCCGTCCAAACAGCCTCGTCTGGAGATGGACTCCTCTGCTCACGTAAGTGCTGTTGTCTTCGTAGACTCACCTCCGAGTGGTCCGACGTCGGGCCCGACGCCGTCGGGGCCCGAGTCGGGGGCTGCTGGGTCTCCTGAGTTCGGACTCAGGTTGACGGCCTTGGAGCGCAGCTTGACTGCCTTCATGGACCAGCAGCGGGCATTGATCGCTGGCCTCGCTGGCGCGTCTGCCCTGACCGCCGGGACGTCGATGTCTAAGTCGACCCCGGAGACCGAGCCGATCCTCGAGTCCATGCGGGCTCGAGTCGATCCTCGGTCGAGGTCACCTTCGGCCTCCCGTTCGGGGCCGAGGTCGTCGGGGCGGACGGCGTCTGTGCCCGCCCGGCCGGAGCCGCTCGACTCCTCCTCCGAGGAGTCGGCCTGGGAATCCGAGGTGAATGAGTCACCTGGTTCTTTCCGGACTCGGTGTGTCCCTTCTGACTCCCCCGAGTCCGAGCCTCGGAGACAGTCCCCCCCGGAGGATGCCCGGTTCTCGGACTTCGTGAGGGATATGGCCAAGGCCTTGGCCTTCCCTGCGGATCCCGAGGAGGAGCCTCGAGCCGAGGAGCTCGATGCCCTCCAGTATGACTCTCCTGCGAAGGAGCACTTTACTGTACCGGTTCCTCCGATGCTGGAACGACTTCTCTTCCGCATGTGGGAGAGTCCGGCGTCGTCGCCGGTCTTAAGCAAGCGGGTTGATGCCATATATCGAGTCCGCAAGAGCCCTGGCTTCCAGAAAGCACAGCTGACGCAGCATTCCATGGTGGTGGAATCGGCCATGCATCGGCTCAAGAGCCAGAAGATGCACTCCTCGGTCCCTCCCGGCAGGGAAGCCCGCAGCCTGGATGGCATCGGTAAGAAGTGTTTTCAGGGCTCTATGCTTGCTTGTCGGGTCCAGACTTACCAGCTCTACATGGGCATGTATCTCCGGGACCTGGCTAAAGAACTAGCCGGATTCTCTGCTGGTCTCTCCGAGGAACCTTTGCGGAGGTTCCTGGCCTTGTCCACTGGTATTCGTGAGTGCTCCAAGTTCATTTCTCGAGCAGCCTATGATGGCTTCGAGGCATCGGCTCGAGTGGCCGCAGCCGGCATCGGAGCCCGCCGCCAGGCTTGGCTCCAGTCATCCGACCTCGAGCCCTGGGTGCAGGACAAGTTGGTCGATGTCCCCTGCAGAGGTGAAAACCTCTTTGGTAAACCTATGGACGAGAAGGCTGCTCAGCTCGAGACAGAGACTCTCACCAGGACTCGGCTCTCCAGGAAAACCTTTGCCCCTTCCCAAAAGAAGAAGGGCTCGGGGAAGAAGCCCTTTTACCCGAGGAAGGCGGCTGCCTATAAACACTACCCCCATTATCAGGCCTCCGCAGCTCCCCATCAGGGTCAGCAGGCCAAGGGACGGGGTAACGGATCCCGTAGGCAGCAAGCCCCCAAGCCTGCGCCACCGGCCCCTGCTCCGCAGGGTGGGGGTTTTTGACTCGTTCAGCATAGCCTCTCCCCCTCCGCTGGTTTCTCTCAGCACGGGAGGCCGGCTGGTCCACTTTGCCCACAGGTGGTCCAACATCACGTCAGACGCCTGGGTGCTCCACATAGTCCGAGAGGGCTATCTTCTGCACTTCCACCAGGTACCTCCCCCCTACTTTCCAGGGGAGCCTCTGCGACCCCCTCTTCACCGGGACTTACTCCTTCAGGAGTTGGCAAGTCTTATTCGGGAACAGGCAGTGGAGCCGGTCCCCCACCACCTGCGGGATCACGGGTTTTATTCCCGGTACTTCCTGGTACCAAAGCGGACTGGAGGCCTCAGACCCATCCTAGACTTGCAGAACCTCAACAAGTTCCTGGAGAGGGAAAAGTTCAAGATGCTTACCCTTGGAATCCTGCTGCCCTACCTCCGGCAGGGAGATTGGCTATGCTCCTTGGATCTAAAGGATGCCTACACTCACATCCTCATTCACCCAAGCCACCGCCAATACCTAAGGTTTGTGGTGGCGGGCAATCATTACCAATACAGAGTACTGCCCTTTGGCCTATCCTCCGCACCACGAGTCTTCACAAAATGTCTCGCAGTGGTTGCGGCTTATCTCCGGCTTCAAGGCCTCTTCGTCTTTCCTTACCTGGACGACTGGCTTATCAGGGCCCCGTCCGCCACGGAGGCTACTCACACCACAAAACGTACTGTAACTCTGCTCCAGTACTTGGGCTTTGTCATAAACTTCGAAAAGTCCACTTTGCTCCCCTCTCAGGACCTCGAGTTCATCGGCGCCAGACTGGACACACTTCAGGCGCGTTCGTTTCTGCCGCTCGACAGGGCTCACCGGCTCATGGCTCTCGCCAGCCGTTTTCGCAGCCATCCCCGGGTCTCGGCCCGGCTCTTCCTGAAACTGCTCGGCCATATGGCGTCCACGGTCCATGTGACCCCCAATGCTCGCCTGAACATGCGGCCAGCTCAGTGGTGTCTTCGCTCTCAATGGCGTCAGGCCTCGGGGAGACTGGCAGACTCGGTACGCATCTCCGGCCCGCTAGTCTCTTCCCTACGATGGTGGCTTCACCTACCCAACCTAGTGCTCGGAATGCTTTTCCAGTTTCCTCCGCCGGTCCAGGTACTGACGACCGACGCTTCTCTCCTGGGTTGGGGAGCACATTGCCAAGGGACATGTACTCAGGGTCTCTGGTCCCCGTGGGAATCTGCCCAGCAGATCAACTTCCTGGAGCTCAGGGCCATTCGCCTGGCTCTGAAGGCCTTCTCCCACCTCACGTCTCACCAGTCTGTGCTGGTCCAGACGGACAATCAAGTTGCTATGTTCTACGTGAACAAGCAGGGGGGCACGGGCTCCTTCCTTCTCTGCCGGGAAGCACAAAAGCTCTGCGCTTGGGCCGTCAGCCGGGGAATCCTCCTCAAAGCTGTCTATCTCCCAGGTCAAGAAAATCACCTGGCAGACAAACTGAGCAGAATCCTCCAACCGCACGAGTGGAGATTGGACCCGTTGGTGGTCCAACGGATCTTCCTGCGGTGGGGCCTCCCCACGCTGGATCTTTTCGCCAGTCCTCTGAACAGGCAACTTCCTTGATTCTGCTCTCGGGAACCGCACCCCCTCCGAGTAGCGGCGGATGCTTTTCTGCTCTTGTGGTCCACGGGCCTTCTGTATGCCTTTCCTCCCATGCCGCTGGTGTCTCGAACTCTTTTCAAGGTTCTCCAGGACAAGGCCTCCGTGATCCTAATCGCTCCCCGGTGGCCCCGGCAACCGTGGTTCCCGCTTCTGATGCAGCTGGCGGTGGATACCCCGTTGCCTCTGGGGTTTCAACCCGATCTCCTGACTCAGGATCAGGGGTTTCTCCTACACCCCAATCTCAGAGCTCTTCATCTGATGGCCTGGCTGCTGAAAGGGTAGTCCTTGCTCCCCTCCTGTTACCTCCGGAGGTGGAGGAAGTCGTACTGGCTTCCAGGCGACCCTCTACCCGGAAATCCTACGCCCTTAAATGGCGTCGCTTTTCCAACTGGTGTACTCAACGATCTCAAGATCCCTTCTCCTGCTCGGTGTCGGTGGTCTTGCAGTACTTGCTTTCCCTCTCCAATCTTGGGCTCAAGTCCAACTCGGTCAAGGTTCACCTCAGTGCTATTTCCGCACATCATGTGTCAGTGGAAGGCAGGCCTCTTTCCGGCCACCCCCTCGTGGCTCGGTTCTCCTGGGGCCGCCTTCTCCTCAAACCACCGTTGCGCCCCCCAGCCCCTGACTGGGACCTGAACGTGGTTTTACAGCGGATCACCTGCCCGCCTTTTGAACCCATGGCTACCTGTCCTCTTCGTTTTCTCTCTTGGAAAACCTTATTCTTGGTGGCCCTCACTTCCGCTAGACGCGTTTGTGAACTGCAGGCCCTGGTGTCTGATCCTCCCTACACTCAGTTCTACAAGAACAGGGTAGTCCTGCGGACTCACCCTAAGTTTCTTCCAAAGGTGGTCTCCCCTTTTCACATCAATCAGGAGGTGGTGCTTCCGACCTTCTTTCCCAGGCCACACTCCAGCCGAGCTGAGATGGTCTTGCATACCCTGGACTGTAGAAGGGTGCTGAACTTCTACCTTGATCGTACGCGGGAGCACCGTAAGACTGTCCAGCTCTTCCTGTCTTACGACCCTAATAAATTAGGGCTCCCTGTCTCTAAGCGTATTCTGTCCATCTGGGTAGCTGACTGTATCGCTTGGACTTATGCGGCGGCAGGCCTCTCGCTGGAGAGTCGAGTTACCGCTCATCGGGTTCGGGCGAAGGCTGCGTCAGTGGCTTACCTCCGCTCTGTTCCGTTGGCAGACATCTGCCGGGCCGCTACTTGGTCTTCGGGCCAGACTTTTGCGGCCCATTACTGCCTCGAGAGGGAGTCCCGCAGGGACAGTGCTTTTGGACAGGCAGTCCTCCGTAATCTCTTCGAGGTTTAAGCAACTCCTACCCTCCATCCCGGATGTTGGGCTACCGGTTGGTGATTATTCAGAGAAGATTCCTTCCTTCTGTGCTGCTGAGCTAGAGGGAGCTCATTTTTGTGCTTAGGGTCTCCGGTAGCCTTAAGCTGGGGAGTCCCATATGTGAGGACTGACTTCCTGCTTGGTCCTGGAGAAAGCGTAGTTACTCACCTGTAACAGGTGTTCTCCAGGAGCAGCAGGAATCAGTCCTCACAACCCTCCCTCCTCCCCTTGGAGTTGCAATCCTATGATTTAGTTTTTGCACTTTTTTTGCTGTCTTTTTGCTATGTCATCAGACTGGCCAAGATGGCACCTTTGGGCGGGAAGGGGACCGCGCATGCGCGCTGCAATTCCCAAAGGCTTTCTTTGAAAGCTGGGGAAAATTGCTCCGCGAGGGCTCCGTCGGCGCCGATGTCACCCATATGTGAGGACTGATTCCTGCTGCTCCTGGAGAACACCTGTTACAGGTGAGTAACTACGCTAAACTTCCTACCTAAAAGCCTAAATTTGGCATCCAGAACCTCCCTACCACACTTTCCTATGTAATTGGTACCAACATGAACCAAGATAGCAGATTCCTCCCCAGCATTTCTAAGACCTTGTCTAGGTGGCGCATGAGGTCTGCTACCTTCACATCAGGCAGGCATGTTACCAGGTGATCCTCATGTCCACCAGCCACCCAGCTATCTACATGCCCATGATTGAATCACCAACTATAACGGCTGTCCTAACCCTTCCCTTGTGAGCACATGGCCCTGGAGAATCCTCCTCGGTGCGAGAAGGTTTTACATCAACTGGAGAACAGGTCCTAGCTACAGGATCACTTCCTGCCACACCAGGGTAATGCTCTTCTGTCATGTGACCTCTCTCCTCCATGGCAACAGGGATGCTGCCATACTGGAGGTGGGCTTCAGTACTATATCCCTGTATGTCTCATCTGTGTACCTCTCTTTCTTCCTTATGTCCTCCAAATCTGCTACTCTAGCCTCCAGAGATCAGACTCGTTCCCTGAGAACAAAGAGATCCTTGCACCTAGTGCACATGTAAGACCCCTCCCCAACTGGGAGAAAATCATCAATGCAAAAGACTGGAAAGCCCCCATCTCGCTGCTGGACTGCTGTCTCCATCTTAGTTTTAAGATTGTGTTTAAGTATTTAAATTATTTACTTACTTAGATCTGCTGCAGATTCTTATATTAATAAAACAATACCTAATATGTTTAATGGACTTTGTTCAGTTCAAGATTAATTAGTCTCTGGTCCTTAATGTATGCTTGATGAGGATAAACAGTTGCACCTGAGAGTGAATATGGGCACCTCCTTTCCTTTAAGAGGTATAAGCACCTATAAAGCTACGATTATCTCAGGGGTGAGTGGGAGTCGGGGAGGGAGGACTTATTAAAAGTTGGCTGCTACACAGTGCCCTGTCCTGTGCTTCTAAGATAAAGGCTTACCAATTTCCTCGATGATTCACACAGCCCTTGGTTTGATAGAAGGGGCCTTTTAAATTGCCCCTTTGATCTGTCAATTGACTTTAACACCTATTTAAGGCAACTTCACAAATCTTTTGCCTCCTAATTGGAAGGACTCTTTGTAAAAGTCACGAGAAACAATTTTATTTTTCTTTCTACTCAGAGATTAGTCTAGTAGTATGCTAAGCTATATTCTGATTTGATTTAAGTAAAAAAGCTCTCTAGAAACAAATTTATTTCAGATTCTATTTACTCTTATTTTATGTTCTATGCTAAGCTATACTATGCTGTGACTTAAATACAAAGCTCACTGGTGGTACTAAGACCTGACTGACTTAGCAAAAATACTGAATTCTAAAATACACAGATTTATCAGCTTTAACCCCAAGAAGTCCCTTTTACCCCAAGATTTATAGTTTATTCCAGAAGATTATACTCATAAATGTAGATCTACTTCCAGTTGTAGCAGTCCCTTTTGGTAGTCCTTCAAGACCCACCTGTTATATCCAGCCCCAGGACTCCAGCTGAGTTCACTGCCAGGCCCGACGGACCCGGGGCCGCTTCTAAGTTAAAGGCATCCCCCCAGCCGGCCCAGCCCTCACTAGCATACTTTCGAGTCCGGCTGCCTCCGCGGTCTTGCCCCTCCCCTTCCCCTGCATTGCACCTCTCTGCTCATTCCTGTGGCCACACTCAGGCCCGACTTAAAGTGCCGCTCCAGCCTCCTGGCTGGCTGAATCCTCAGCCGACATAGCAGGCCAGTGCATTCTCCCACTCTTGAGCCTGTCTACTCATCGGGGGAGCCAGACTGCTGCCTGTTGCTATGGCCCTGGATCATCGTGCCATGAAGGCCACTAGCTGCAGCATCAGTGAATCGCCCGCCCTGTTGAAAGCCCCATTCCCCACCTCTCCCTCCCCCTAGGCCTGAGCCTAACTGTCACCTACCATCCTCTCTGGCCTACACCTCCATGGCCTACCACTGTGGCTGGGGCCCCAGAGCCTGCCACCCAGTTACGTCTGGCTACTGGGACCCCAGTCCAGCAGCATCTGCCATTTCTAGCAAGTTTCTTCTTAATTATAAATGCAACACCATTTCTTCTTTGTCATTCATTTCTGGCATAGATCATAAGATTCAAAGTGTCCAATACCAGTCTGTTTCAGCTCACTGATACCCAGCAGATCAAGTTGAATACATTCCATTTCATTTTTGACAACCTTCAGCTTTCTTTGATTCATGCTTTGTGCGTTCTGTGTCCCAATATGTAAGACATCTTTGCATCTTCTAATTCTCATTTCATGTGCAGTTACATCAGCAGTCAGACATCCTGAGGGCTTTGATCCAATCACATCATAAATTCTGACTTTACTCTGAAGAGTCTTCAGTGCATCCCCAGTTTCCCATTGAGTGCTTTCCAACCTGGGGATCTCATCTTCAAGCACTATATCATAATTTTTGTTGTGACGATCTGATGCATTTTGTCTTATTATCATCATTTGTCTGTACATTTATTTATTTTAAAAACCACAATTTTTATATTCTGTTATTGTTGTTATTTTTTAATGAGAATGTTTGTTTTTAAGATGACCTTTTGATTCTTATATAGTTTACTAATGTCTGAAATAAAACTGGTCATGTATTTATTAGTTTAATATTCTCTATAATAAAATAAGTAATATGTTTTATTGGATGGATTTAATGTAATGACAGTGAAATGGTTTTATGTTGCTTAAGGTCAATATTGTCATTTCTAGAACTGAGTGAAATTATTTAATTATTAGTTATTTTGATTTTGAATCAATATACAGTATTTTAAGTGTGAACACCCTGCAAATATTAATACCTAACACATTTTTGGCCATAAAGGCTGAATTTCTCAGAATAATCTGATATTAGAACTTTTTTCACCACAGCATCTAGGTTTCTTTCCATAGCAACTGCCAATCACTGATTTGTGGCAGGAATCTTCTTTAAAATGGCACCTGGCTTGAACTGTATTATTTCTACAGCTGTGGAAACACTGTCAATTTGGCTTTTGATTCTTTGGCTAATCAAGTAAGTATAAATCTATATCCGAGGAACATGTATTGCTAAGTTAGATCCTTTGATTATTGCCAAAAGGTGGAGGCTATGTTTTGTAAATAGTCACGTGCTATTGTAAATGCTTTGATTTGTTGCTAGAGCCTATGAATGCTGTCAAAACGCCTAAGTTGTCTTGCAAATAGGCGCATGCTGGATAAACAAAGCACTGTATGCTGCTGCATTTAAGATGCTTGAGCAGCTTATTTAAAAGGTATTTTTACTTTAGATACTTTAATTTTGTATGGCTGAGAAGGCAGCAAAGAAGTTGTCTTCACACATTGTCAGTATGCGCGTGATGAGTTTAAAAGAAGCATTGTCTTTGTTATTTTGGACAATCCATGAGGTTTTATTAAATGATCATTTAAGGATTTATACAGAATCGTTACCAATGAAATTCCTTGTCAATGTCAAAGGAATCATTTCCTTACAATCCAATAGTCTGACAAATAATGCGATCGATTTTCTACAATGCCAGATTATATAGCTCTTTGATATGTTTATTGATAGCAGTAGAAGTGCTTAACGTTTAATGTTGGTTAACTTAAACTATTGTATGTCATCAATCCTAATATTTTTAATATTTATGTGACTGCCTATTTGTATTATCTTTTGGCACTTTTAATTTTTGAAACTGGCAACAGACAATCTCACTGATGTAATCGTAGACCGGCTTATTTTACACAGGTTTTGTTCTTTGATTATAAACAGAAAGGCTTTCCTTATTGTCCCTCCAGTCCATTCCCACACCTCTGGGTAGTGTACCTCTTCCAGCAGCTTGGAGACTGAGCTTGTCATCTTTTTGATGACACTAGTGTACATATGCAGCTGGCACCGCCCACCAGCCCCAGTATGCTCAGTCTCCAAGCAGCTGGAGGACGTTGTGAGCCAGGGTGCTGG
Organism: Ichthyophis bannanicus; assembly: GCA_033557465.1. Taxonomy (NCBI): domain Eukaryota; kingdom Metazoa; phylum Chordata; class Amphibia; order Gymnophiona; family Ichthyophiidae; genus Ichthyophis; species Ichthyophis bannanicus. The sequence goes on along the minus strand of CM066043.1, from coordinate 144,802,595 downwards.
ACTCACTGAAGGAACAACTAAGGAGATAGGTTTTGTTAGAGTTTGCTTTTATTTCCTCTGTTAAGGTGCAGGTTTCTTTGCTTTTAAAGGCAGAAGTAAAAAAAAATAAAAATTCAGAAGGAACAGAGAGAACCCGGGGCTGAGGGGAGGATATTCCTTCTTCCCCCTCTTCCCCCAGGATTTTGGGGGTGGGGGGAGGGAGTTCTGTGGGGGCCTTCCTCAATCCGAGACTTCTGGCTGCTCCTGAACCCGTTATCGGATGAGGAGCCACTGCAGGGGCTGCAGTTGCTTGACAGGAGTGAAAGCTGAAAGCTCCAAGTTGCCCCCCCCTTAGCAACGAAGCCGGGAAGGAAGGCTGAGCGTGAGGGGTAGAAAAGCCATGGACAAAGAGACTCCAAGGTAAAAGTGGCGGGGGGGGGGGGAGAGCAGAAACCTCTGGCAACCGCCAGAACACGAGGAGACAAAGAACGGCCTGCAGCCGCATGTTTGGGAGCCTAAAGTGGTGTTGGAAACTCCCCCTGCTGCATTTAGGCACAATTTCTTCTTATTCAGGCCTGCATGTGTTTAACCCCCTGCTGTGTTTTGGGTTCCCGGGAGAGGCAGCCACCGGAGAATAAAGCAGGACAGAGCAGCCTCTTCCAAGGGGGCCATTTGCAGTTTCTTTTTAATTTCAGTTTGTTAATTAAATTCTGGTTTGGTTTTATTTTATTTTATTTTAGTTCAAGTACTCTAGTGCTCTGTGCCTGAGCCTGTGGAGATGCACTGTGCTTTTACCTACCCGGATACAGATTGAGGGCATTCCTGGGGAGTGCCCCCAACCCTTCCCAACATGCCGACCAGACCGCAGTGCCCGGTATAGGATGATATCAAAGGACGTAAACTCCACTTAATCCTTAAGCATTCTTTGTGTTATAAAGCTCAAAACCTCTTCAGTGTACAATGACTTGATACAGACATGCGGGAAAAGACTAATCAGATAGGCCATTGTTTGTTGCTGGGTGGATTTCAGAGTGCTGTTGTGCCTGGTCAGGTGATGTAAGTGGCAGTTGGTTGAGACATTGTTACTTTCTCCTGAAAAGGGTTAGATAAAAGGTCAGAGACAGAAATAAAGATAAGTGTAAAAAAAAAAGGTGCTGCATATAGGTTTGTAGCCGCTATAGCTCTGTGGAAAACAGGAAGTACCTGCATATAAGAAATGTGTGTAATTTGAAAGATAGTCAGTGGATAGGACGCAAATGAAATCCTTCCATCTGTCTATGGTCAGTGAGCAACCTGACACAATCATCTCTTGTCTCTTAGCCCAGATTATGTACCTATTAAATCTGTAATATTGCTTGTAAGGGAAGCTATACTCTCTTATAGCCATTTGTAGTATTAGAATAAAAACGTAAACTTTACTCAGAGAACGTGTCAGTTTGATTGGATCACAGCAAGGTCCATTTCATATCTTTAAGATACAACACTGCAGCGCAATCTAAAAATCCTCAAGATATGCGGTCCCCGATTGGTGTGGTCTCGGAGGCAGGCGTCTGCCTAAACTGCACACAAGAGGCTGTCATGGGAGCAGGACCTGCAGGATGAGATGAGGCAGGAGAGTCCCTCCTGGTTGCAAGAGACACTGGGGGTGGGGGCGCCATGTTACCTTCAATGGATCTGGCCCCCAGTCCCTGCACGATGACTGGACCATCCACCCCTCAAGCCCTGGGAGCAGTAGAGTTTGTCTTACTTTTGCATAAGCCATTTTGCCTACCAAGTGGCTCCTCAGCCCTGGAACACAGGACTAAGAGGCTGTCAGACCCAAAAGAGCATGAGCAGTTGCGTCTAAGCAGGCTAGAGGCTTAGAGGAGTGGCAGCAGTCACCATTGTCGGAGAGGCTGGATGGGGAATACCTTGACACAGAGCTAAATCTGCAGGAGGAGTTGGAAGAAAGACAGAGCCCAGAACAGGAGGATCAGGCCCGGATTGTTCGGGTTTTCCATCGGGAGAAGCTACCAGTGCTCATCTTTATGCTTATGTTTATGCAATTTCTCGATATACCACCCAGGCCGAAGGCCATCAGGGTGGTTTACAATCACTGCAAGAGGGTAATGATACATTCTATGTGTACCTTGGAGACCCTCAAAGCCCTGAATATGCCTGCTAACCTCCTGGCAGAGGAAGAGGCGCTGTAGGATCTGCTGTTCCAGGTGGTACGGAAATCGCAGAAAGTCTTACCAGTACATGGAGTAGTAGGACAGATGATCCAGGATGAGTGAGATCTGAAGGAGGTTGGCCTTAAAGGGGTGCAATCCGTGATGTGCCTATACCTGATGCCGGAGCAAGAATGAGCTCCTTTGATCACCCAAAGTGGGCGCAGTGGTGTTGGCAGCAGTAGAAGAGACCTGGACTTGTCTCCTGCAGCTGAAAGCTGTGGAACTGGTTCCGCGAGACCAGTAGGTCTGAGGTCGATGCTTCATGTATTTCGTGGTGCCCAAAAGGAAGGTTCCTTTTGCCCAGTTCTCGACTTCGAGGGCATGAACTACGGTCTCCGGGTACCGCATTTTCACAGTAATAATGGCGGTAGGAAGCGGAGATTTTGGGTGACTCTCGATCTCGTAGAGGCTTATCTGCACACTCCCATCCATCCAGAACATCAGCAGTTTCTCCGCTTTGCGGTGCCAAAGGGTCATTTCCAGTTTCAAGCGTTGCCCTTCAGTATGGCGACTACCCCCCGTACCTTCACCAAGGTCATGGGGGTGGTGGCAGCAGCTCTCAACAAGGAAGGAGTTCTCGTCCACCCATACCTAGATGATTGGCTGATCCAGGTGAAGTCCAGGGATGATAACAAAAAGAGCAACAGCACAGGTGGAAGAGTTCCTTCAAAGTCTCGGTTGGGGTCAACCTGGCGAAGAGTCAGTTACGGCCTGCCCAGGAGCTAGAGTATTTGAGAGCGTGCTTGATACCTGCGTGGGCAAGATTTTCCTGCCGGTTTGCCGGGCACAGGAGCTATGACAGTGGATACGGCAGCTCCTGAAGATAGCAAGACCATCAGCATGGCATTATCTGCAGGTTCTGGGGACCATGGCAGCCACTCTCAAGCAATTCCTATGGGCAAGGGCGCACATACATCTGCTGCAAGGGCTCTGCTCTGTCGATGATCACATCAGCGTCATCCCCTGTCCCAAGTACTCCCCCTGCCCGCGGAACACAAGGAGAGCCCTCAGTTGGTGGCTGCATGTGGGGAGCCTGGAAGGACTCCCCGGTGTGGGTTTCTCTGATGACCGATGCCAGCCTGTGAGGTGGGAGAACCCATGGCAAAGGACGCTCTGCTCAGTGACAAGAGTCCGCAGGAGGCCCTGTGGTCGACAACAGGCTCGAGATGCGAGCGGTGACCTTGGTGCTAGAAAGTTTCGAGCCATGGTTGCAGGGGAAGGTGGTCCACGTTCTCTCGGACAATGTGACCATGGTGGCTTACAACAACCAGCAAGGAGGCATGGGCAGTGCAGCCCTGGAGAAGGAGGCAGAAAGGCTGTTCGGATGGGCAGCGATTCATCTCCATGCGTTATCGGCGGCGCATGTAGCAGGAGTTGACAATGTGACGGCAGACTACCTCAGCCAAGTGCGCATGAACCCCGGAGAGTGGCAGCTCAATCAGGAGGTGTTCGAACAGGTGGTCCGCCAATGGGGCACACCGGTCATGGACCTAATGGTAATGTTCGAGTCAGCCAAGGCCTGCCAGTTTTTCAGCAGAAGAAATCCAAGGGCCTGGATGCTCTAATTCAGCAGTGGCTTGAAGAGGGTCTTCTCTGATTTTCCCCGTGGGCAATCATAGGCCGTTTAGTGCAATGGCTAGAGGCGCACCGGGGATTTGTAATTCTGGTGGCACCATACTGGCCGAGGTGCCCGTAGTATGCTGACGTGATTCGACTACTGGTAGATTGACACTGGTGGCTTCCGGTTGGAAGGACCTCTTGAAGCAGGAGCCGCTTCGCATGACCCAGGTGGATCAATTCTCGCTTATGGCATGGCTCTTGAAAGGGCGAGGTTGAAGAAGAAAGGATAATCAGGCTCAGGGACAGCGACCTTGCTACAGGCCGAGAGGTGGTCTACGAACCTAGCGTGCATCTGCGAAGGGCACATCTTTGAATCATGGTGCGGAGCAAGGCACACGTGCCCTTCCACTGCCTCCATCCTGGACATCTTGGCGTTCTTGCAATCCAGTTTTGATAAGGGTCTAGCTGCCAGTTCCTTGAGGGTGCAACTGGCGGTGATTTCCGGTTATCACAGGAAAGTCCACGGGGTGCCATTGGGTACATACCAAGACGTGCTGAGCTTTCTAGAGACGGTGACCCACCTCTGTCTGCCAAAGAGGGCAGTGGTACCACCTTGGAATCTCAATCTGGTGCTGATGGTTCTGTCTGGGGAACCCTTTGAGCCACTGAGTCGAGCTTTCCTGAAGGATTTGACTCTGAAAATGGGATTCCTGGTGGCGATTTGCTCGGCATGCAGGATTTCAGAGCTTCGGACCCTGTCATGCCAGGAGCCATTCCTTTCCTTCTCCAAGGAGAAAGTGGTCCTGCACCCGGTACCTTCATTTTTGCCCAAGGTGGTGTCAGCATTTCATGTAAATCAGGCCATTTCCTTACCGGCTCTGGTGAGCGTAGATGTGGACGAGAGCAGCTATGGGCCCTGCCACGCCACGCCACAGCTGTGCCACTTGGATGCAAAGGTATGTGAAAAGGACATCGTCCTTTCGGAGATTGGACCGTCTGTTGGTTCTGTTTGGCGGGTCGTGCAAAAGTGAGGCTGCAACTAAGCCTCCATTTCCAGATGGATCAGTGAGGCAATCACATCTGCATACATCTTGAAGGGTAGAGCAGTGCCGGCGGGGTTGCAGACACATTCCATGAGAGCTCAGGCAGCCTCGTGGGCAGAGTATAGTTTAGTTCCACTGGTGGAGATCTGTAGGACGGCATACTTTTCTCTGAAAACTTTTACCTGGATGTCCAGGCGGTGGGGGACACTCGTTTCGGATCAGCAGTGCTTTAGGCTGGTTGTGCGGATCCCTCCCATTAGTTTAACTGCTCTGATATATCCCAGAGGTACGGGACTGGACTGGAGGGATGATAAGGAAAGAGAAATTAGACTTACCTGCTAATTGTTGTTCCTTGAGGAACTCCAGTCCAGTCCCGAAACCCTCCCTGAGTGCTTCCTGTGATGATCTGTGCACACCCCGGTCCTGAAACTGGTTCCCTTGGTGGAGGAAGAGGCCAGGGAGAGCCAGGGAGGGGTATGTTATCAGTGTTTGGGGGAGGGGCGGACCAGAAGAGCCATCGGTTGCTCACTTCCCGCTGTTCGGAATTGCTCAGGCGCTCAACAGGTAGGCCTCCCCATCCTGGAGGGGGGACCGGGGTATCCTTTCCAGGGGATGGAGGGGGTACTAGTTTATTTAGAGGTAGAAGTGCTTGTTGTATGTTTAACTACTTATTTGTTGCTCCTCTGAGTCTGCTTTGTCAATAGGTACTGGGACTGGTGGGCGGTGCCAGCTGCATATGTACACTAGTGTCGTCAAAAAGATGACATGCTCAGTCTCCAAGCTGCTGGAAGAGGTACACTACCCAGAGGAGCGGGACTGGACTGGAGTTCCTCAAGGAACAACAATTAGCAGGTAAGTCTAATTTCTCTTTTTTGATAGAACACTTTGCTCAATGAGTAATTCATAGGAAGTTTTTGGAAACATTACAGTAACCAATCTGGCTATTAATTTGTAGCAATGTTGCAAATTCTATTATGTTTTTGTGCAAGAGCCACTCTGAAAGAGACAAAAGCAGCATTATGGCTTGAAAGTAGTTTAATGTGTGAATTGGCATCATAAAGGGAATTTTTGTCCCTTGGATAAGGGTTTTTTTTTTTGTAAACAATTTTATTTGGGTCAGTACAGAGAAAATTTTCATATTTTGTCAAAGTACAGACAGGGTATAAACATAGAAGTATGAACAAATCTGGAGGTCCACATAGAGATCAAAGAAGTTACTTCACATACTCAATTCCCCTCCCTTCAAAGTATTATCAGCATCGTTGTACAACAAAACAGAATGCAGAAACACATGACCTCCTTATTAGCGGAGAAACCAATTAGGAACAGAGCTTCTTATTCTTATTCTTATTATCAGTCAGTATATAATGTCATCCGTAGTTAGCTAAACCAAACAATCAACTCTCAGCCCTGTCTGTGACTCCTGTGACCCATCCCCCCGCTACATGCCAAGGACATCGGGAAAGCATCCCACCACCTATCCCTCCCACTCCTCCTATTACTTTACCTCCATCCTCTTATCCTAGGAAATCACTCTAATAATACTTGGATAGGATCAGAGGGCCTGTCAACCAAGGAGGTGGACGAGAAGCCTTAGACCGCAATTATATACATGCAGGGGAGAGCCACATGCAGGAGAGCATACGCCAATCACCAATGTCACATAATGCACATAGAGACTCAATCATTCAGTGAGAGAGCATAGAGCCACATGTCCTGCACTTTCCCTGGGCAGCCATGCAGGTCCGCATAAGCTGCTCCATACGGTAAATATCCCACACTTTGACCATCCACTCATCTATTGAAGGCTCAGATGCTCTCTTCCAGTATCTGCTTACAATCGATCGGGCCGCAAGGAACAGACAATAACACATCGCTGGGTAGGTGGAAAAGCATCTGGAGAGAGGTACCCCAAAACACAACCCTCCATGGTTAGGGGAATTAAAACTTTGACCATCTGTGATATACGATTGCACACTGAACTCCAAAATATTTGTATTTTGGGATAAGACCACCACATATAATAAAAGTCTCCACGATATCCACATAGACGCCAACACAGTGGGTCATCCGCGTATCCCCACCAGAAAATATCTATAGACATACGTAAAAGAATTCACAATTGGGTATTTACTAAAGATAAAGAAAGAGAGCACCGATGCGCATAGTGATAGACTTCGATCCAAAAATCTTCTGGCTGAGTCAGAAGATCAGCATTCCAGCGAATCTCATATACCGGAGTCGAGAGCCGTGTTGGACAGTCTATCCCTATGGCACGATAGAGTCTAGCCAAAAGATTGCCATTTTTACTTATGCCTCCCACTTCGACCATGTTACCCCCCTTCTTTTAAGTCAACACTGGCTCCCTATTTCCTTTCGTATACAGTACAAGTTCCTCATTTTTGTTCACAGGGCAATTCACTCAAGCACTCCTCTTTACCTTGCAGACCAAGTTCGTCTTCACACCCCTCACCGTTCACTCCGCTCCATCCATATCAATCATATGTCCCTTCCCTCCCCGTCACAAGCTCATTTGGAATCCACCCATTCATCAGCTTTTTTGTTTCTCGGTCCAAGGTTCTGGAACTCGCTCCCCCACCTCCCTCCGTTTGGAACTGTCCTTCAAGACCTTTAAGATAAAATTAAAAACCCACCTCTTCTGTCTCGCATTCAACCTCCCCCCCCCCATCCTCACCTCTCTCCCCCCTCCCTCGTTGATGCACAGATCACTTGTTCTTAATGCCTCTTTTCTTTTCGCCATCCTATCCTTTTTTTATTTTAATGGCGTTCCTTTCCTGTTTTTCTGCAGCTTTTTGCATTTTTATGATTGTAAACCACTCAGAAGCATATGTTATGGGCGGTATAATAAGTTTTAATTAAACATAAACAAACATAAACGGGTGGATTCAAATAATGTCTTTTCCCATAGACGGGGGGTACGGCCAAATCCTGCATATGCTGTGAATATTTATTATTTATTTATTTTATTTAACAGTTATTTCTATACTGCTCTTTCCCAAGTATCAAGTGCGGTTTGCAAGGAACAGTAAATTATATGGTATGTGATAGTGCATACTGTCACACAGTGGCATAAAAACTATTATTATTAGATAGGAGAGTCCATTTTAAGAACCAAGGAAACTTGGTCTAGAGGTTTTAAACTCCAATCCTTTAAAGCAATCAATTAAAGCAGAGTGGTAGGGATGAAAAAAAGGCTTTTATTCCCTTTACGCATGGGGTCATAAATTGGTCACAACTGAAAATAATGTCCTTAACTTCAGGCACAAAAGAAAACCCAAGGTTTAAGGAAAACTGTTAACTTCACTGTAATAGCAGGGCACAAACATAGCTTCCAGTTTAAAGCACATTTGTACAATTCTTATGCTCAGCACATAATAGACATTCTGCATATACCACAAGCAGTTCATACGTCCTCCAAAGACTCTGTGCTATGGGAAATGCAGAGAGAGCAATCCATCTCCTCTGGGTCTGGCAACTGTTCCACCAGTTCCACTTGCATCGGCTCAGGAATTGGTATGTCTCATTCTGTGTTAACAGTCTCTGGAATATTGTATTCTGGAGCTTTGTATATTTCCCTTAATACTTTCCAGTGCCTCGGGCCTAGCCTGGAGCGCTGGCCACGTGTCCCCTTAGTATTAACTGGGCTTTCTCTTCTTAGAGATTCCACACTTCCTTCACAAGAACTTTACAGGGCAAAGGTTTCTTTGTAGGAATATAATTCTCATACCTCTTATTGCAGCAGCACGCTGAGGAAAGGTTCTCTCCTTGGACTTGCTTCCTCCCTTCAGAAGCTTTGTGCCAAGCTTTTCTCTAAGAGTTTGGTTCCTCTCTCACCCGTGGGAACAGCTCTTCTGGTAAATGCCCGCACTTGCAATAGCCCAAATCCTGGCTTCTTTGCTCAGCCTGGTTTTTCCTTACCGGCTGACTCCTCCTTGCTTCTTGCTTGCAATCCGTATAAGTTTTTCTCCTTTGCCAGCAAACAGCTTTCTCTTCCTCTTTCTCCTTCTGCCCCAGTCCTTGCTCTTTCTGTGTCTGAGCCGGACCTCCTCCTTTCTGTGTCTGTTGAGGCAGTCCTTCCTTATAAAGGACTCCTCTCTTTGAGGCTTGTGAAATGTTTGTCATCTGCTTCTGACCAGCTAGGCGTGGCCCTTCAGTCTCCCTGACTGCACTCCTGCTCCCCCTAGCTGGTCCCTGTAAATATTGCACTCTGTGCACATCTTTTCCATTCTGACAAACAGGTTCATTTCTCTGATCAGGGCTTTCATCAGCCTCCGCTGCATCACAATACCTAGTCGTTTTACATAGAACAAGTGAACTATTTACAAGTAACAATATAACGTTTGAACAATAAAATATTATAACATATTTACATTGTAGGTACTTACAAATTATATCATGGTTCAATTATATGAGGGGGGTGAGATGATCATTTTAAATGCTTAAATTATTTTAAATGTGACTAAGCACATAATTATAAGATTGTGAGATTCTTCTCAGGCAATGACATAACTGGTAGTACTAGTATAGAGTGGGTTTAAAATGTGTTCGCTGTTCAAAACCTTTCATATCCAGTCTGTTTTGCCCATCTAAGAGATGTGCCAAACGAACTAACCCACCAGATGCCATAGCCCGAGAACCAAAATTCCTATAGAATGGGAACGCGGCCAGTACCGTATAAGGGGTATGACTCAGAGACAACTGAAATTTATGACATAACGAGGTTCATCCTCTCCAAAATGGTCCAAGAAAAACATGAGAAAGGACCTCATGCTGGTCATCTGCATGGTGTACGAATGGTACTGCTCTCAGTGGTATCGGATGCATCCATTCCGCCTCCAGCCAAACCCAAGCAATATTTGGGTTTGTTTGCCAGTGATTCAGGACACGTAAGCAGGAGCAACGGTAGTACAATTCTATATCCGGGAACTCCATACTACCTGTATGCCTTTAACTATTCTATATGTCTGGACCTTCTAATTAGGGATACTAGCTCTTGGCAGACAGTATCAATTTCTTGGCGTGGCCATATAAATGCATTTCAAATGTTGCTGTTGCCAAAGTTGCTCTTCCTCTTTATGCAGCTGCCTATCTCGGTCCCAAGCTCATTTTTCCGAGAGCTGCGATGTATTCTGACGAGATTTTTTGAGGTGGTCGACGACCAAGATTCCATTGGATAAGGTTTTGAGCCCTTACATAATCAGAACAGTTTAAAGTAGTGAATGAATATCATAATCTGGATGTCAGAATTGTTTCATGTGGAGCACATATGTTATTTAATGCTTATTTATTCAATGGCTTTATCATTCATTCTTTATTCATGAAGTTTATTTTTACAAACTTGTAACTATTTTTACAGGAAACAATTGATTCATTTTATTAAGAACATGTCATTGATCACAAGGTAATTTATTATTAATCATTATTTGTTATTATGCAATTTTAGAAAACTATTGGTCACTAAGGATGTGCAGGCCCGAAACTTTCATTTTGTGTTGTTTCTTGGAAAGGTTTCGGGGGTTTTTGTCTAAATATAGTTTCATGAGAGTGCGCCCTATTGACATCAATAGTGTGAATGCTTATGTGGGAGTGCACCCTATTGAGCTAAACTTGGCTTTAACTGAATTTATAAATAAACAGAGAGGTTAATATTCACTGATACTATCCTGATAGTGCCGCCGAATAACCCCACAGACCACAGGAAAGATGCCCATTAATTCCAGGGGTCTGTGGGCAGAACTGGGTTAGTTCTGACAGCTATCTGGTTAGTATCAATATTCATAGAAACATAGAAATATGACAACAGAAAAAGACCACATGGCCTATCTAGTCTGTCCTTCCATATCAGCAACTACAATAGTCCCCTTTTTTCCTTTAGAGATCCTCTGTGTTTGTCCCATGCTTTTTTGAACTCAGTTACTGTCCTCATCTCTACCACCTCCACTGGGAGACTATTCCACGGATCCACCACTCTTTCCGTAAAGAAATATTTCCGCATATCACTCCTGCATCTATCCCCCTTCACCCTCATCCCATGTCCCCTCGTAGCAGAACTTGCTTTCAATTGAAAGAGGCTCTCCCCCTGAACATTTATGCCACAGAGGTATTTAAACATCTCAATCATATCACCTCTATCCTGCCTTTTCTCTAAGGTATACATATTAAGATCTTTAAGTCTGTCTTCATATGCTTTATAATGAAGACCACTAACCATTTTAGTAGCCACCCTCTGCACCGACTCCATCCTGTTCACATCCTCTTGAAGGTGCGGTCTCCAGAATTGCACACTATTCTCCAAATGAGGTCGCACCAAAGACTTATACAGAGGCACTATCACCTCCTTTTTTCTGCTAGCCATTCCTCTCCGTATGCACCCAAGCATCCTTCTAGCTTTTGCCGTCGCCTTTTCTACCTGTTTAGCTACTTTAAGATCATCAGACACAACCACGCCTAGGTCCCGCTCTTCTTTAGTAGACAAAAGTACTTCACCCCCTATACTAAATTGCTCCCTTGGATTGCTGCAGCCCAAATGCATGACCTTACATTTTTTAACATTAAATCCCAGCTGCCAAATTCTAGACCATTCTTCAAGCTTAGTTAGATCCCTCCTCATGTTATCTACACCTTCCTGGGTGTCTACTCTTTTGCAGATTTTGATATCATCCGCAAAGAGGCAAACCTTACCCGACAGCCCTTCCGCTATATCACTAACAAAGATGTTAAAAAGAATCGGACCAAGGACAGATCCCTGGGGCACACCACTGGTAACATCATTCTTCTCAGAGTGAGCTCCATTTACTTGTACTCTTTGTCGCCTCCCACCCGACCAATTTCTAACCCAAGCAGTAACTTTCGGTTCCATCCCTAGGGTGCTCAGTTTGTTTATAAGTCGCCTGTGAGGAACAGTGTCAAAGGCTTTACTGAAATATAAATACACCACATCTAGGGCTCTCCCTCTGTCCAAGTCCCTGGTCAACCAGTCAAAAAAATCAATTAGATTTGTCTGACAAGACCTGCCTCTGGTGAATCCATGCTGCCTCGGATCCTGTAATCCGCTGGACTCCGGAAACCTCACTATTTTCTCTTTCAGCAGCGTTTCCAATAATCTACTCACCACCGAAGTTAAACTAACCGGCCTGTAGTTTTCAACCACATCCTTACTTCTGCTTTTGTGTAAAGGCACCACATGAGCCTCTCTCCAGTCCACTAACCAGATAGCTAAGACACATAAAGTTAGGCTCTGGCCCTGAATATCAAATTTTTTAAATGGTGGTAGCCAGGCGCTGACCACCACAGCTGAATAGCAACCCCAGAATTTTTAGCAGACAGAGAATTTCCATTTAACCCAAATCTCCCTTTCCTCCAAGCTTCAAGACAATTTCCCAGCAGGTAAATACTCAAGACCGAACACAATTTAGAATAGCTATCCAGAGGGTCGCCATGAGTCGATTCCGACTCGACGGCACTTAACAACAACAAATGCTCACAAGTGCAGATTGCTTGTCAGCAATAACAGGCCCTGTCTCAGCGGATCATTCTGGCCAGTTTTAGACAAGGTGTCTGTGCATGCTGGTTAACATGTTCACACTAACCAATAATTCCCTGATGAGCTTATGACTGAAAAGGATGGTGATACTACAGCTCTGCAGTGATAGAGATGAAGGCAGTAATGACCAGAGTTTGTACTGAGGAAAAGAGACAGAACTATTACATGATGCTGATTAGATCTCTTGAGAGTATGAACATTTTTATAACGTTGCTGCATATTGTCACAAGAGCTGTCTATTATAAAAGCTTTAAAAATATCTAAGACAGTTTAATTACACAGGTACACTACCAAAAAACTGCCTCCAGTTTTGCAACTGATTCCTATAGATTTTGGGGTGCTGAATCCAGGAAAAATAGCCAAAATGTTCCATCACGTCACGTTTTCTTGCAAAATTAGATTTCTTACCCATATAAGGAATGTTCACATAATTTCTTTTTAGCCGACTGCAGTTTATTTTCTTGGCCCAAAATAGAGGTTGTAATGGTTAACTAACTAGAAACACTCCCTCATGATATTTTAGAGTGTTTTGTATTCATTTTATACATTAACAGGACAATTGGGAGGTGGGGGGCTAAATCCAGTACTCGCGCTGGCGCATGTTCTTTCCTGTTCGCCTCGCCTCGTTCGCTCGCTCAAACACGGTGGTTGCGACATGAACGTTCCTGTCAAATTTCAGTTTCTTGCAAGTTCATTATTACCTTTTGTTTGCTCAGTCGTAATCCAGCTTTATTCCGAAGTGGTTCACTACAGTTGTAGTTTGCAGTGCTGTGTATTTGTGATGGCTCACAGAGCCAGAGGTTGCGTCAACTCTCCGGACAGTTTTTGTTTTATTTGTGGGGAATATACCGTGAAAAAGCAGCAGAGGAACATTTCTGCATTTATTAAAAAAGTATATTTCGCCTATTTCGGTTTGAAGTTAGGCGATCAAGACAAACCGTGGGCTCCTCACAAAGTGTGCAAGACATGTGAGGAAGATCTACGCTTATGGATAAAAGGTAAAAAACAAGCATTTCGTTTCGGAATACCTATGATGTGGCGTGAACAAAGAGACCACAGCAGTGACTGCTATTTTTGCTCTTGCATTGTGAAGGGATACAACTTAAAAAATAAGAACGTAATAAGTTACCCCAACCTTCCCTCAGCAATTAGGCCTATGCCTCATAGCAACGAAGTACCTGTGCCTGAACCACCAAAATCTTTGGATCATATTTGTGTGGACGGTTCTGATCATGATGAGACTCATCAGATGGCTTTTCCCGATGAGTCCAGTACTTCCGAGTCTGAAACTGAACCAGATCCGAAACCTGAACTTTTCTCTCAAGCTGAATTGAATGATTTAGTCCGGGATTTAGGACTCCCAAAAGATGCTGCCCAACTGCTAGGTTCTCGGCTTAAACAGAAAAATCTATTGTCACCAGGAACAACTTTTTATTGGTACCGCAACCGCGAGACACAATTTTTGAAGTATTTCAGCAAAGAGGAAGATTTGGTATTTTGCAACGATATATACGGAGTGAAGGAAAAGTTTAAACTCAAGTATGATCCTGCTGAATGGCGGCTGTTCATTGATTCGTCAAAAGACAGCATAAAAGGTGTTCTTCTTCATAATGGCAACACATTCGCCTCAGTTCCTATTGCTCACTCTGTTATTCTCCAAGAAAAATACGAGAATTTGGCCCTGATTCTTCAGAAGATTCGTTATGATGAGCATAAGTGGATGATTTGTGGAGACTTTAAAATTCTATCCATGCTATTAGGGCAGCAATCCGGTTTCACCAAATATCCCTGCTTCCTTTGCTTGTGGGATAGCCGGGCCCGCGACCTACACTGGGGGAAAAAAGACTGGCCAATTCGGGAGTATTTGAGACCCGGTGAGAAAAATGTTCTTCATGAGAGCTTGGTACCTCGTGATAAAATTCTATTACCACCTCTCCACATTAAGTTGGGTCTCATTAAGCAATTCATCAAGTCCCTTCCAAAAGATGGTGAGTGCTTTTGGTACCTTTGCTCAAAGTTCCCCCGACTTTCTGAAGCAAAGCTAAAGGAAGGAGTGTTTGTTGGCCCTGATATAAGGAAACTCATTTCAGATGGAGCATTCGCTGAAACGATGTCTGAGAAGGAAAAAGAAGCCTGGGATTCCTTCAAGGATGTTGTTCTCAAATTCTTGGGGAACAGGCGGGATGAGAACTATAAGGATATTGTTGCCAGGATGCTCAATGCCTTCAAAGAACAAGGCTGTAACATGAGCCTGAAAGTCCATTTCTTGCACTCCCATGTGAACTACTTTCCCGAAAACTTGGGGGCGTACAGTGAAGAACAAGGTGAAAGGTTTCACCAGGACATCAAGGACGCAGAGAGAAGGTACCAAGGAAGATGGAACACCACTATGATGGCTGATTTCTGCTGGTTGCTGCTGCGGGAAACCCCAGATGAAAAATACGCCAAGCAGCGCACCAAGAGAAGCATTCGGGGGAAGAAGAAACGGGCCCACCAGGAGATTGATTGACCCAAGAATGACTTTAAAATCTAAACTGTGTTGACAAATATCGTGTTTTTACTAAACTTTGAAATAAAAATTTGCTAGTTATTACCACAGTGTCGGATCTCATTTATTAGAATTTTATTTTCACACCATCGGGTGTTTGTCTTCATGTATTGCAATGGTGCGGTTTGCGTTTTCTATTCTTACATACATACCTGTACAACATTTTTTGCACATTGCTTTGCTTTGTGTCTAACCTCGCTCTTATATGCTCAATGTTTGTGCACATGTATGTGGCTGTTTTAAGTGCAGACAATTTTGCTACCATCACAGTGTGTTTTGTTGACATTACTCTATTCTTATGTGCTGCCTTGTTACAATTTTCTTTATTTTTATTTGAATAACTACTAAACAATTAGTATAAAGAATTCATCCAAGAAACTTTTATCTCGATCGTACTCAATCTGAAACGTTTACCTCAAATTGCTAACCCAATGTAGCAAAAAATCTGTACGTGATGGAGCAAATTGGTTACCAGATTTGGATTCAGCGCACCAAAAAACGTAAAAATCAGTCGAAACATTAGAGGCAGTTTAAAAAAAATTATTTTAGTGTACCTGTGTTACTAGTCTACAGTTTTGTCAGAATAAAAGTAATGCTGTCATTGCACTTTTCCTCCTGTCCTCAACTGGCATAAATGTAAATGGTTTTCTCCTCCACCTGTGCCTTCAAGCATACTATTGATAATTCCAGTACTGTATGTTTATTAGAATTAATGAAAATATCTTGTTCCATGATGTAAGTATGGGTTGTAATACATGTATGCCTCATACATAATTTGCATTTCCTTATTGTTCCTCCAGTCTAGTCCCATACCTGTGGGTAGTGTCACCTCACCAGCAGCTTGGAGATTGAACATGCCATGATTGATGACATCAGGTTATACATACTGGTGGCACCTCCCACCAGAGCCAGTATCTCAGTCTCCAAACAGCTGGGGTGAGGTGATTCCATAGGTCGGACTCACTAAAGGAATAGAATCAGGAGAAAAGAGAAAAAATGTTTTTCTTCACATTGTAAGGCTGCATTTGCTAGCTGAGCTCCTTTTTAGGGCTAGGACTAGAGCTCTGGGAACGCAATAAAGTTCTTCTCAAAAAAAAAAAAAAGGGGAGCTTTAACTGGCCTAGAACCGGGGGATATGTGGAGACACGTGATGCAGGCAGTCAATAAGTGCCCCAGGGCAGAGAAAGAGGATTGCTTCTGCACTACCTCCCACTCAGCTGGCAAGTCCACAGAGATCGGGGGTCAGCCAGCAGCAGGCCTCAACTTCTGAACACTCCTGATGCTGCTGAAGCTCTGCCGGTAGCTGAGCGTCACATTGGGAGTGCATGTGGCAGCGATCTACATCTGGGTGAGTGCACGGTTGGGGGGGGGGGGTAGCTTCAGGCCCGAATCTCAACAGCAAGTTGCTGGGCAGTGATTTCGCGTGCACCCTGGGAATGGCCGCCATTTTGTGGAGATTGATTTTCACTTTGCTCTTTAGCTTTAATTTTGATTTTATTTAAAGGCGGTTTGTTTCAGTGGCAGAGCAGCACTAGCGGAGGCTGTAGGCAGACTTCGGGGGCTGCAGTCATGTTTTCTTATTTTTTCTCAGTCTGGGCTGTGCAAAATAGATAATATAAATGTACTTAAAAGAGATGAAGTTTAAGAAGGAGAGAGAAGTTGAGAGGAAAAGGGCACTATTTTCTCAAAGTTTTCTGATGAGTTTTTTGTTTGGTTTCTCTCTTAACCCCCCCCCCCCAAAAAAAACAAGGACTCAAAGTATAAGTGCCTGCAGTAGAACAAGCACAGGATGCCCCTTAAGAGCACGTGTCTGATGTGTGGCTCTCGTAGAGGCTGAGTTTCCAGTGCTGGGCTCTGCTGCACTTGGGAAACAAAGGCCAGGTCAGCGGAGGAAGGCTTCCTCGAGGGCTGGGAAGACAGCATACCAGGGTCCTTGGGGAAAACAAAGACTCCTCTCTGACTTCGAATCTCCACGGGGTATCTGTCCCCATGGCTCAAGCCAGGACAGTGGGGAAAGACTCCGAAGCGCTGCCTCCACAGACACATGGCACAAAAAAGAAGTCTGGGAAGTCCACCAAGCCCTCAAAGCGCTCTCCAGTTACGGATCACTGGGGAGAGGTGCCAGGAGCCTTTTTAGTGGAGTTTGTTCTCCTTCTGCACAAGGTGTTTTGTCTAAGCAGTGAGGAAGTGAACTGGAAGGCACGCACGGAATGGGGCCAAAGCGGACATTATAGTGGTTGCTCTCAGATGATAGAGTATTAGGTGAACTGGACCCTAGTAGGAGACAGATGGAGGAGGACCCTTGGGGGGAAGTGGGCTCCCTTCAATCCGAGGATGAAGAAGATTTCACATTGGCACAAGAGGCGGGAGAGGAGGAGATGGAGCTGGAGGAAGGGGAGATCCCCTAGGTAGAGGAGTCAAGCATAGTGCATGTTTTTCGGCAGGAAGAATTTACGGCTTTGATTACGCATTCCCTGAAGGCCCTTAATATGGACACGGAGGCTCCGCTAGAGGAGTAACTGCTGGAGGATCCCCTCTTCCAGGCTGTCAGGAAGACGCAGAAGGTGCTCCGTATACACCAGGTCATCAGACAGATGATTCAGGATGAATGGGACATGTCAGAGGCCTCTTTGAAAGGGTCATGGACTATGGCATGGCTGTACCAACTCCCAGAGAGGGACGGAGACCTCCTGCAGTCCTCAAAAGTGGATGCTGCAGTGTCAGCAGTGAATAAGACGACTAACATTCCAGTGGAAGGTAGTTCGGCGCTTAAGGACATTTAGGATAGGAAGGTGGAAACGCTGTTAAAACAGGCATTTGTTATCAATGCCCTCTCCTTGCAAGCATCGGTCTGTGGTGCCTTCGTGGTGCTTCCTAACAGCTTCCGGTTGAGGTGGCAAAATTAGAGTCTGGCGCAGCTTACCTGGCAGATTCGTTCTATGATTTCATATGAAGTGTGTCCAAAGGTATGGGGGCGGTAGTAGCGACGCATCGGTACCTCTGGCTTAGAAATTGGTCGGCTGATGGCTCATCCAAGTCAGTTTGAGCAAGTTACCTTTCTGAGGGAAACTCAATTCCTTTTTGGAGAGGACCTCTAAATTGGTGAAGGACTTGTGAGAATCTAAATGAGGTTGCCTGCCAGAAGATAAACCGAAACCCGCAGAGGGGTCAATAGTCAAATTTTCGGTGGTTTAGAGCAGTGCACTTTGCACCATATCAGAGAGGCAGGTTCCCTTCCAGGGAGCAGTCCTTTCGGGGGTTCTGGGAAACAGGCAAAGGTTTCTTCTCTTCCACTCCCACGGTCCTTAAAAGGTCACAATGAAGCAAGGACCACCCACACAGCAGTGGTACCCGTAGGAGGTTGACTGTGGGACTTTTACCCTATGTGGGTGCAAATAATATCCAATCAATGGGTATTGGAGGTCATCAGAGAGGGATACATGTTGGAGTTAAGTGGGAGGCAGTGCAGGGAACATTGAGAAGACTTGTGGACCTTCAAGTGGTCAGACATGTGCCGGAAGACCACTGCGGTTATGATTGTTATTTGATCTATTTTGTCATTCCCAAGAAAGAGGGCTCCTTCCAGCCCATTCTGGATCTCAAGCACGTCAATATTTTATTTATTTATTTATTTTATTTACATTCTCTTATATACCGCGCTATTCTGCATCAGTGCGATTTACATTGAACAAACTGAAATTACATTGAACAGGGCATTATAACTTGGAGATAACTATTTTACAGGGAACATGGGCTATGGAGGGTTAAGTGGCTTGCCCAAGACCACAAGGAGCACCTGTGGGACTAGAAACCCCAGTCCTTCCGGCCCAAGGTTGCTGTCCTCTAGTAGGATTTGAACCCCCGACCTTCCGGCCTGAAGTACCTTGCCCCAACCACTAGGCCACTCCTCCACTCCAATATGTGTCTAAAGGTGCCTCGATTCCACATAGAAACACTCCGGTTAGTGATTGAAGGAAATATTGATACATCGGGAAGATGTATTACAACTATTAGATAAACTGAAGAGTAGCAAATCACCTGGGCCGGATGGTATACATCCAAGGGTGTTGAAAGAACTGAAATATGAGATTGCAGAGCTGCTATTAGTAATCTGTGAACTATCATTAAAATCATCTCTAATACCTGAAGATTGGCGGATCGCCAATGTAACACCAATTTTTAAAAAGGGTTCGAGGGGTGATCCGGGAAACTACAGACCGGTGAGCCTCACGTCAGTACCGGGAAAAATGGTAGAAACCATCATAAAGAATAAAATTACTCAGCATGTAGATAGTCATGGCCTAATGGGAGACAGCCAACATGGCTTTAGACAAGGAAGATCTTGTCTTACTAATCTGTTATGTTTTTTTGAAAGTGTGAATAAACAGGTGGACAAAGGTGAGTCGGTTGATATAGTGTATCTGGACTTTCAGAAAGCCTTTGACAAGGTCCCTCATCAGAGACTTTTGGCAAAACTAAAGAGTCATGGGATAGGAGGCAGTGTACTACTGTGGATCAGGAACTGGTTAAAAGATAGAAAGCAGAGGGTTGGGCTAAATGGCAAATTTTCCCAATGGAGAAAGGTGAATAGTGGTGTACCCCAGGGATCTGTGCTTGGTCCGCTGCTTTTTGACATATTCATAAATGACCTGGAAAGTGGAATAACCAGTGAGGTTATCAAATCTGCAGATGCCACAAAACTATTTAAAGTTGTTAAAACCCAAGAGGATTGTGGAAAATTGCAAGAGGATCTTGATAAACTGGAAGACTGGGCATCAAAATGGCAGATGAAATTCAATGTGGACAAGTGCAAAGTTATGCACCTAGGGAAGAACAACCCAAACTATGGTTACACGATGCAAGGTTCCACATTAGGAACCACCACCCAGGAAAAAGATTTAGGCGTCATTGTGGATAACATGTTAAAATCCTCGGCCCAGTGTGCAGCAGCAGCCAAGAGAGCAAATAGAATGCTAGGTATCATAAGGAAAGGAATGGAAAATAAAACAAAAAATATTATAATGCCTCTATACCGTTCCATGGTGAGACCGCACCTTGAATATTGTGTGCAATTCTGGTCGCCCTGTCTTAAAAAGGATATAGCGTTATTAGAAAAGGTTCAGAGAAGAACCACCAAAATGGTAAAGGGGATGGAAGGATACTCCTATGAAGAAATGCTAAAAAAGTTAGGGCTCTTTAACCTGGAAAAGAGACGGCTGAGGGGAGATATGATAGAAGTCTATAAATTAATGAACAGAGTGGAACGGGTAAACGTAGATCGACTGTTTACGTTATCAGAATATAGGAAGACTAGGGGACATGCAATGAAGCTACAGGGTAAACTATTTAAGACTAATAAAATAAAATATTTTTTCACTCAACGTGTAATCAAACTCTGGAATTTGTTACCGGAGGATGTAGTAAAAGCTGTTAGTGTAGCTGGGTTTAAAAAAGGTTTGGACAAGTTCCTGGAGGAAAGGTCCATAAACCATTATTAAGAAGGGACCCAGGATATCAATGCTTGACCTAGTACAAGCATTGCAGAACCTGTGTCTTCTGGGGAAACTGCTAGGTATGTATGACCTAGATTGGCCACTGTTGGAAACAGGATACTGGGCTTGATGGACCTTGGTCTGACCCAGTATGGCATATCTTATATTCTTATATAATTCAGGAGGGAAGCGCCAGGGACGAGGTCTGCGGTCACTGGTCTGCCAAGCCATCTCCAGCCATATGGGTATGTGATCTGAAATTTCCATTGGACCGATCATAGCTTCTTTCACATGAGTGAATGGAGTCTTCGGACACAAGGAAGTTGTCAATATGCACACTGGATCCATGGGCTCTGGATAAGTGTGTAATCTCATTCTCCAGGGTAAAGTAGCCTCCACGAGTCCACCAGAGCCAATCGACGCCAGAAATGCTGCAGAATACCTGGGGCCCTGTGCTGCTTTCTCTTCTCCTGCCTCGAAGCATTTAATAGGGGGATCCAGTATCCCATTAAAATCGCCCTCCACTATTAACTTATCATCAGGTAGTGTTTCATTTGCAGAGGCCAACTGGGCATAAAAAGGGACATCAGCTCCATTGGGGTCATAAACGTTACACAAGACCAAAGGATTACCTTCCATTTCCCCTTGCAGTATTATATACACAATCCGATATCTAGGAATTACTCTAGATCGGCGTCTAGACATGACAACCCACGTAAAGACCGTTACAAGATCAGTTTACCACAAGATACGAACCCTCCGCCACCTCTGCCCACTACTCGATTTTTCGGACTATCGAACGATATTTCAGGCCCTAGTAATCCCACATCTTGATTTCGCAAACATCATCCTCCATGGCCTCCCACAGGCAACCCTCAGCCTGCTTCGGCTGGCCATGAACTCAGCTGCTAGGGTTCTAACAGGTGTATCAAAATTGGAACATATAACGCCAGTAATGAAAGAGTTACACTGGCTACCGCTACAAGCCCGAATTCAATACAAGGTACTAGTCATGACTTTCAAGGCACTGAACAACCAGTCTCCCACACCTATCAGCAATCTGATTAACAATATCCCTGAAAACAGAATAAGACGGCCTGCACTACTCAACATGCTAATAGTACCCAAATTTACCACAAGGTGCACAAAGGCAACTACTAATAGAGCTTTCTCGATTTATGCTCCGACAGCCTGGAATGAACTTCCCACCTGGATTAGATCCATACCAAGCCTCACAACATTCAGAAAAGAAATAAAACACCATCTATTTCAAATCTACTATCCTGAAACCAGTCCCGAAAAACACAAGTCGCAGGCATTTACCCCCTACTCTGACCATCCCGATGCCCTAACCCAACATGAAAACGGTTAGCCGCCCCTCCCCTATGGCTGTATCCTGTCCCCCACCCGACCTAGCTATGATCACATGAAGAGTTTAAGTATTAGTTGTATATAACTCTATGTAAATTTTATGTGTATATATCTTATAAATAGTTTCCCCCGTTCTCCCCTTATGATTGTACCCCTGTTCTATGTAAGCACATCGTGTTATGTAATACAATGTTGCATTGTTCAGTTATAATGTAAACCGCACTGATCTTAATAGCGCGGTATATAAGAAAAAAAAAAAATAATAATAAAATAAATATAACGTCCCTGTGGGTCGACGCATTCTTTCTTATACACAAATCTCACTCGTTTGTGTATTAAGACTGCTACCTCCCCTCCCTCCTTCAGCCCATCACCGGTGCACCATAGATCTGGCCCAGCCATTCCCGACGAAGTTTTGCATGTTCTATACCCGTCTGATGCGTTTCCTGGAGGAAGGCCATGTCACATCTATGGCGCGTTAAGGCTTTCAGGACTTTGGAGCATTTAATTGGCGTGCCCAGACCACAGACATTCCAAGATAGGATTCTCAGCCCTCTTCTAGCTCTGTCCTGTTGAGAATACCATTAACCATCTTAATTACTTTAGGAAATCCCCCCAGCCTAGAGACTTCCTCTACCACCATCCCCACTGGGGTTCACAGCCAAGGTTCCTCTTGCGTGGGGGCCTCACCGGAAGATAGTTCCCATCCCCTATTAAACCCTCCCCCCCCCCCCCCCCAGACATTCACCCTATCACCTTTTACACCCTGTGGAATTCTATTCCCCCTATCTTGTATAACAATCCTAAGAACTCTCGGCTACACTCCAGTTCAGGTGGAGGGATGTAACCAAAGCATATCAGCAGGGTAGGATGCCATTGGTGGGGGAGGGGGGATGAAGGAATGTTTAGTTCCTCCCTTCAGAATACGCATCTTCCTCCACTCATAATGAAGATCCGACATTCCATTTGCATAGAGTAAGAGGCGTTAGAGGAGTTCCCTTGTCTCCTCCCCCCCCCCCTGTCTTGCCAAGATTTTTATAGCCCTCTTCTACTGCCTCCCCAGGTCGTCCCTATGTCACCCAATGTATTCAGGGTCCTTCCCCGCCTCCGTACACAATCCAATGCTATTCATTCACCCCCACCTTCTTCCCCCCAGTTTGAATGGTAAGGAGCTGGTTTGGTTCTTGACTCTCCTATAACAGTTCTAATCATGTCTTCCATCATGCCTTCCCGTGGAGACCCCGGATGGGCAGTTTAATAAGCAGATTCGGGAATATTAGGCCTGTCGAGAGTGATCAGGAAAACATGCATCTTGATTCGCTATGATCATGTTGGGCCTAAAATAATGTGCATTGGTACCAGCCTGTCTAAAGATATACCCATACCTGGTAGCATGTTTAGGTCGCTACATAATTCTTGGCATTTGCAACCAAACAAAACAGATGCAGATGCATTCTGCTTATTAATACTATTAATGTCCAACCAAACTTAACTTTTATAAAGTGAGTACAGTTCCAGCCAAGGGGGATGTCTGTGCTCAGTCTACCATACAGACCCCCCCACCATCCATAGTGGAGTACTGATGTGCCCAGGTGTTCTCTCTCTGCTACCTCCATGCTAGTGCCTTCACTGCAAAATGTTCCCGGAGGGGGAATTCCTGATTGCGGGTATCTCCAAAGATCCAAGTGTTTGCGTTGTCTCTGTCCTTCGCGTTAACATTAAGCAGCTCCGTCTATTGCCCCGGAACATAGTTATTCTGTTAGTCTGTCCGTAAAGGAGAGAGCCTCTTCCGGGGAGCTAAACTGGTGCTGATGGCCCTGATGGTCCACCCACAATTTTGCCAGGTATTGCAAAGAGAATTTAACTCCCTTCTGGGCAAGGCAGCTGCGGGCTGTTGCAAACGCTTTTCCCAGCTGCTGACCAAGGAAGAGTAATCCTGAAACAGCAATAAATTCAATGGGGACTTCGAGGTAGACTTCTGTGCTTGCACCGCTCTCAATACCGCTTCCTTCTGCAAGTAGTTAAGGAAACGGGTAATAAGCACTCTTGGGCAATTCAATCCATCTCGTCTAGGGTATATTTGGTTTTCCCTTTCAATTAGTATATTCCCGTGCTGGTCTCCTATGCGTAGAGTATCGGTGATCCATGTTTCCAAGAACCCCCTCAGTCTGCCTTCCATTACTGTCTCTGCCACCCTGACAAAGCGTATGTTTTTCCGGCAATCTCGAGGTCATCAAGTTTCTCACTGTGTTGTTGGATCAGGTTTTCAAGGCGTTGGAGGGTCTGAACGTGGATTTGCTGGAGATTCTCGGTGTTGGAAAGTCTCTGCTCCGCCTGGATTAACCAGCCTCCATATTCCAACACATCTTGAGCCACCTGGGTGATCTGTCGGAAAGGCCTCTCAAGCGGTCCTCCAGTGCCGCCACTACCGCCTCTGATACCTCCACTCCCAGGCTTGATGAAGCCTCTTCTGGCGCCTTGGGAAAAGCAGAGTCCGCCATCTTATAATCAGTGCCACGGCTATCTTTTCACCCCTCAATATCTATATATTATCTAAGAGATAAACAAAATCTGCTCATCCAGCCCTACTATTTCTATACTTCATGTATGAGAAATTTTTTTTTACTATTTCTATACTTCATGTATGAGAGAGAAATTTTCACGTTTGCAGTGAAAGGGAACCTTCCCTCTCTTGTAGCAAACCCTCCTTTTTTCCTTTTGTTAAGAGTGCACTCACCCTTTTCATCCGCGGAGGCAAAATTACAAAATAATCCTCAGTATTCTTAATCACATAGTCACCATTATATGAATGAGAATATGAAGCAGTATGATTAGCAACTTATCTCAAAGTCCCGGATTCTTAGTTGCAGCTCACTCACGCTATCTCCAAAATAACCAGCGAGCCGATGTTTCCTCCATGCTGTCTTTGATAATGAAAAGTACCGTGGTCTTTTTATTAAACCCAAGGAATCCTCTGAGTCTGCGGTTCCTCATAAATCTGCTATTGCTCGTAAATCCGCTGTTACTGACTTCTCAAAATCATTCCCAATGTGTGTTGCGGTTCAAGAAGACGTGTACTCCTTGTGTACACAATGTCGTGTTTCAAACCATGAAACTCCTGGTCCTTCTTCATGCACCTACGTCTAAATTGTGTTGTTCCCTCTACTATTTTGAATTCAGCCTCGTTCCCTTGTTCAACAAAAATGGACTATCATTGGCTGTCAGAGAAACTCAATCTATCAAACTCCACCAATCCAAGGCCAGATTCAAACCAACAGCACAACAAAGTAGAAGGCCTTATCCATTGGAAACTCTGTAAACACTATAGCATCACTGTGCCTGAAAAGCAATGGGATCATGACCCTAAGAGCAGGGCCGGATTTACCTATACGCCAACTACGCCGTGGCGTAGGGCCCACAGCTGACAAGGGCCCACAAAAATTGAAAAAATTGTTAGGGTTCTTAAAATTAAATTTAAAAAAAAAACGCTGGCTGCTGCCGCGGCAGCATGGACTGTCTCGCGGGGCCCCCTCTGCTGCCCCGCAGCATGGACTTTCCCGCGGGGGCCCCCTCCGCCCGGCTGAATCCCTCCCTCCCTCCGTGCCGGCTTTGAGAGGTGCGAAGGGAGAGTGTCTCCCTCGCATCTCTGTTAAGCCCCTGCGGGCTTAACAGAGATGCGAGGGAGACACTCTCCCTTCGCGCCTCTCAAAGCTGGCAGGGAGGGAGGGAGGGACGGATTCAGTCAGGCGGAAGGGGCCCCGCGGGACAGTCCATGCTGCTGCTGCCGCGACGGCAGCAGCAGCAGCCAGCGTTTAATTTTATTATTAAATTTTACTTGAACCGATGGGGGGTAGGACTGGTAATGGGCTGGGGGGGTTAAGGCTGGAGGTGGGCTGATGGGGTTAGGACTGGTAATGGGCTGTGGGCTGGGGGGGTTAGAACTGGTAATGGGCTATGGGGGGGTTTAAGACTGGTAATGGGCTGTGGGCTGATGGGGGCTGTCTGGTAATAGGCTATGGGGGGGCTAGGACTGGAAATGGGCTGGGGGGGTTAAGACTGGAGGTGGGCTGATGGGGTTAAGACTGGTAATGGGCTGCACGTAGCTGGTTGGGTGGGGGAAGGCAGAAGGCGCATTTCTAGCTTCCTACAGTCCTGGCTGAGAATAGTAGAGGAAGGGGGGGGGGGTTCTGGTGATTAATACAATAATCATCTATCTGAATTTTTTTTGCATTGGGGGGATTTATCTGTGTTTTATCTGTTGAAGCCTAAAATCAGAAGCTCTACATTTGATTCAATGGTAGTTTTAATTTTTAGTCCAATACTAATTCCAAAAGTGGATGTACACAGATAGATGTGCACATACAGATGTGCACCTGAGCATTATGAATAAAGACAGTGTGCATATTTACAAATAAAAAATAAAAGAAACAAGCAAAACATGGAAAAGCAAACATTTCTTATTTTTAAGATCCAAATACAGTAGTAGTTCTTTGTTGACAAAAGTATCAAAGGTAAAGAACCAATAAATAAGTAAAAGTTGGAAAATACGGAAACTTATATCCTGAAAATCTGGGCAAATATGAATGTGGTTGTAGTTGCAATGCAAGAAGCGGAGATGGAAACTAACTGACATAAAAGTCACTGGTTAAAGTATAATAATTTTTTGAGAAGATAGTAATTTTATACAGTTCCATTAAACCAAAGGGGTCTGCGGCTGAAATTGCATCATGTAACACTCTCAATATAGGCTAAGTGCCCTCTTTATTGTTTCCTAGTGTATTACATAATCGTTTCCCCAGGCCATAAATCCTTGAACATTTAGAGGTGAATAATCAAACTGCCAGCATTTTGGCAAACCTGCTGTGTGTATCGCAATCATCAAAGCAAAACTACTTTGCCCCACTAAAATGCACTCACATCAATTTGTGCCTGCATTTTGGTGGGTGCTCTCTCGAGGTAAAAATATGTACGTTTAAATTTGATTATTTAAGCTGCATAGGAACTTGCCTCATCTGACCCTCAAGCCCCCCACATTCTCCCCCTTCAGGTAAATTTCCTTTTTCATGATTGATTTTTGATTAATGTTATTTCAGGAGAGCATTTAAAATGTTCACCACAATCTCCTCTCCAGGTTCAAATTAGGGAAATTGACGCCATATGAATGCAGTCACCTGTTTCCCTGGATTTAGCAAAAAACTAACAGCCATACAGAAGGCGACAATTAAAACCTTTTCCATGGGTGAAGTGCTTTTTTACCCACACAAAGCTTTTTGATGATTTTCACTCCACTCCGATATGCTCACACTATTTGCTCCACTGGAAAGTACCACTCAATTTTGTGTCTGCATACTTACTTCCTACCTCTAAAAGACCCCAGGGAAAAGTACCATGCTGTTTCACAACTACTCAATAAGATTTGTGGATTTCGTCCTGGCAGGACACAGTGTCAAAGTCTTCCATCACACAGGATTCAATATATTTCTATACTACAGTAACCACTCTTAAGTTTCAGATGCTTCTTATTAGTTTATTACTGTGAGAAGGCAATTTCCCCAATAAATTGTTGTTTGCAGACATTTATACATTAATTTAATCTTCCTTTCCATAGCATGCATGCTTTTACCCACAGGGTTATAGAGGCATTCAAATCTGAATATCAGTGAATAGTTTGTTAATGAGAGTGTCATGTAGCATTGTGGACTGATCCAGCTCTGAGAGGCAGAATCCATTACTATATAAAAATATGCATAAGTTTATTCATGATTTTCAGGTATGGAAATGTGATGTGATGGAACTATTTGAAAATGGAAATGTTTATTTGTCAAATTGTGTTTTTCTAAAGGCAAGCACCACAAGGTGTACTGAAAGAGCAGTATTGAGGCTTTAAACATCAGAGAGGATTCTATAACTTTCCCCTCTGTCCTGACACTTTTTTAAAGATTGTAAGCTCTGACGAACAGTGACAGTCTCTTGCATGTCTCTGTACAGTGCTGTGTATGCCTTGTAGCACTATGCAAATGATCAGTAGTAGAAGTAAAATATTTCTCCGAAGGACAGAACCTCCTGCCTGCCATTAAATGTTAGTGTGCTGGTGCAGGAGCAGGTGCTGATGACCTTGGTAAATTTAACAAATCTTATTGAATGGGTTGCTAATAGCCAATAAACTCATTATCTCCCTATTTGAATCTGCCATTATTTGGCACGCATGGGAAAGGGTTTAGCTTAGCTTGCGGGCTAATAGTGGCTTTCAGGTATTTGCCTCCTGTGTCTGCTTCATGCAAGTCAAGGAATCTGTCGGACACCTTGATCTTTCTCTGACCAAAACATTTGGTTGTCATAGACTATGTGGAATCTATGAAACCTTTATTTTGATCCCAGCTACGACTTTGTAAATAGCAGGTACGGCTACATATCTTTGGAGTTCTTCTGTGGGAAGACTGCCTAAGGTAGCTTTGTCAAACATTTGTTTTTAATTAAAGCATAAATATTGAACATTAAGAATGGAAAGTGTCAGTAATCTATATAGTTCCATGTCTTGGACATAAAGCTAAAAGTCTGCAGGGTATTAGTTAAATAATATTGTGTTTTGTCTGGCAACCATGACAACTCATTACAATATTTAATACAAATGAGTTTGGTAATGGGTTTTCACATAAAAGTCAGAAGAATTCAAGCTGGGTTTAATACAGTGGATTTGTGTTAGAAGACTTTCTGTGCAAAACATTAATCCAGCAAATGGAAAAGGACAAGAGATAAAATATGTAGCTAAGTTTGAAACTCTCTTACTGCCAGCCTGTTACCTGAAAGGATTTTTTTTGTTGCTGTGTTTTTAAGTGCCTTCAAGTCAATGCTGACTCCTGGGTTTTCTTTGAAAGGTATGACTGGAAGTAGATTGCCAGGCCTTTTCTTCCTAGGCAATGTAGGGTAAAGTGACATGCTCAAGACCCCAAGGAGTGCCAGTGGGAATCAAACCCATATTTTCTGGGTACAGCCTTTCATCTTTTTCTGTCTGATAACTTTTATTCTAAATGTTCTCGGATCCCTCTATGTAACATTCAAGTCTTTTGAGGATTTTGCTAATTTGTTTAGTTTACACATTGAACTCTTAATTATAAAGGCCATGGGAGCTAGGTCTCTAAGGCAGCAAGTAACTTGGTCACCCTTTTTGTGCTGGGATAATGAAGCTGGGAGGGGGTTTCCGGGCTGATGGGTGGGTAAAGGGAGAAAGGGGGGAGGAATATTGGTGGAGAGATGGATTGGAAGCTGAGGAAAGGGCTTCAAGAAATAGCTTTAGAGGAATGAACATTTAAGACATATAGTAGGGCAAGTTAAGGGTGACAGCATTGAAAGGTGGCTTCTTATATGAAGGGTTACATGGGGGAAGGAGGAATGCAGATTGAGTTTAGTACAGGCAAGCTGGGGTTAACATTAATTTTTTAAAACATTCATATATGAAGGTGATTGGTGAGGAAAGAGGTGACGTAAAGAGAAGCGAGGGATTGTGGACCTTCTGGGTTATGTTTGAAGAGTTTGTGGGCCGTAGTCATTGCCTATGGTAAACCTAACCTTTTTTCCAATCCACCTGCCTCATGTAATGGGTTTGTGAAGAGTTTCCTGTTCGAGGTATTAGGGAATGTTGCAGCTGAGGGATGGGCAGGTTCCTGAGCCAGCTAAGTTAGAATATATGGTTTTGGTGATCCAGGAGACTCCCTTCAGGTGAGGGCAGTACTCGGTTCAATACGCCAACACGTTTTAGCATGTACCTTTCTCAGGGGGTATAACCATATATAAAATAAAACACAAGAGTTAAAGACAATCCAAACCAATAACAATAGCAAAAGAAAAATCAAATTTGAATATCTTTAAAACAGATAAAAATGAAATAAAACCAACAATGTTCATCCTAAGAATAAATCAAACCTCAAAAGTGCTATAAAGGGCTGAATATCACAAGTGTACAGGCTATTTGGGACTACAAGCATTTATTATAGGAATTGTGGTATCAGTGTTTACTTTATTACAAGAGTGGTTTTACTGTATACACATATGAATGAGTGTTCAATGTTTCAATACTAATTTCCTTTGTGTGGTTAGGTGTCCTCCTCATCCCGCATTTTCCCTGTGATACTATATTTTTAAGTTGAAATAGAGATGTGATCTCCATAAGATATATAAATGTGTAGATGTTACATATTATGGTAATATCATGACGATGTGTATACAATGAGTTTTAATACACATTTATCATCCAGCATCTGTCCTATTGTCTAGTGATTTTAATATTTATTTATTTAACAGGTTTTATATACCACTTTATCTTTTTCAGTCAAAGTGGTTTACATTGTAACTTAAACTTGGTAATGTACATTAAACAGGGATATTGATAACTTTGATTTTTCTGAGGCAATGGAGGGTTAAGTGACTTGCCCAAGGTCACAAGGAGTGCTAGTGGGAATCAAACCCTGGTTTCTGGGTTCCCAAGCCAGTGCTGTAACCATTAGGCTACTCCTCCACTCCTTATACATTCTTTTAATTTGTTTTACTATATTATGATATATGTTTATGAGGATATTTTATTTTTATAATTGTTTATTTATTTTCTTATGTTTATTATTTATTCTAGTAACAATTAATGTGTACAATTGTGATATTCAGCCCTTTATAATGCTTTTGAGGTTTGATGTGTTCTTAGGATGAGCAATGTTGGTTTTATTTCCTTTTTATCTGTTTTAAAGATATTCAATTCTGATTTGTTTTTACTGTTATTGCTTTGGATTGTTTTTGACTCTTGTATTTTATTTTGTTTTATTTTGTATGAGGCTATACCCCCTGAGGAGGGCATATGCCGAAACGTGTTGGGGTAGTGCTACAATAATAGTTGTAATATCCTACTGCACAGACTATTCACTTTTTGGTGAGCTGTGTATCTCTGCGAGAGTGACTGCTCTTTCTTTGGACTCCTCAGTTCAATTCGGGCGAGACATGGCTCAGGCCCGGTTGTTAAGTTCTCAGCTAGTAATATGGCGAGGGCGGTCAGCGCAGCCTGAGTATCCTCATAGAAGGCACCACCTAGTTAGTGATATGGCGAGTGGAAGATTGGATGGTGGGGAATGTTATTCCGATGTAGAAAAAAGAAGATTGTAAGTCCATGAGTTTTTCTATTGTTAATTGGCTCAGGTAAGTTTCCCTTCTCCGGGAACAAGCAGGAAGTCAGTCTTCACATATTGGTGACGTTGGCACTGACAGAGCCCTCGCGGAAGCATCCCCCCAGCTTTCAAAGAAAGCCTTTGGGAGATGCCACCATGTATGCATGGTCCCCTTCCCACCCAAGGGTGCCATCTTACTTGGTCTCCTTTTTTCCGCGGAGCCCTTCAGATGTTTGTCTGGCTTCTGCCCGGAAAAAGTAGATTTTTCTCTCAGAGTTTCATACTCATCTCTGGTATCGCACCAGTACTCTTCCCGCCTACCGACCTCGTTGCCTCGGCGTCGAGTTCGGTCTATTTTTGTAGTTTTTGTTCTTTTCTTTTCCTGGTGTCTTCGCGCCTTTTTTCTCCACTGGCAGCCTGGAGAGTCTTCGACCTTGCAGGTGTACTTTTTCCCCCATGGCTACCTGTGGCTTTAAGAAGTGTGATCGGTGCTCCAAAATTATGTCTTTGACTGACACACATGACTGCTGTCTCCGTTGCCTTGGGCCAGATCACGACCCGGAAGCTTGCAGTCTCTGCAAGAGGATGTCCAGTAAGGCCCTCAAGAGCCGCCAGCAGCAGCACGATAAGTTTTTCCCTGAGTCCCCGGTGCCTCCAAAGGCCATGGCCTCGTATGAGGTTCCGACATCTCAGGCGGAGCCTTCCAAACCCAAACCTCATCGTGGGTCCACAGAATGTGGGTCTCCCTCAAGGGAACCCAGGAAGAAGAAACCCTAGAAGGCGGTGTCCTTGGACGGTTCCGACTGGCTGGGTTCTCCCCGGGCCCGGTCCTGGTCCCATAGTCCTAGATGCTCGTCCGAGGTGTCGGAGAAGGAGCAGCCTGCAAAGGTCCCCCAGAAAGATCCAACCGCAGACTGGCCTCAGTCCCCAGACTATCCCCATCAAGAATTCCCCTTTGAGGGAGTCGGCATAGGGCCCGAGTCCCTCGGTACCCAAGCCAAAGGCTGCGGAGCCTTCTGGTCTGGAGTCCAGAATGGCAGCCCTAGAATGCAGTTTTTCTGCCTTCATGGACCAGCAGTGGGCACTGTTGTTCGGCACAACTGGTTCATCCATCTCCACCACTGGGCCCTCGATGTCCAAGATGTCCCCAGAGGCCGAGCCGATCCTCAGCCGAGGTCATGATCCAAGTCCCACTCGACTGGACCGTAGTCATCCCTAGCAAGTTTACTGGGCACCGGCCACAGGGCTTCGGGGGCCCTGAGGCCTGCGGAGCAGCCCTCTTACAAGTCCTCGATGGACTATTCCGAGAGGGAGACGGACGAGGAGGAGTCCCCCGATACTCATAGCCACCGTGACGTCCCATCTGACTTTCCCATTTCGGAGCCTTGATGGCGGTCCCCACCCAAGGATATGGGTTTCCTTCATTTTGTCAAGGACATGTCTAAGGCCCTGGCATTTCCGACCGAGTCAGAGGAGGACCCTTGGGCGGATGAGTTGGAAATCCTCTAATATGAGGGTCCCTCCATGGGAATTGCTCACGGTGCCCGTCCATCCCATCCTGGAACTGCTGATACTCCGAATATGGGAGACACTTGCTATGGTGCCGGTGGTGAACAAATGGCTCGACTCAATGTATCGAGTCCGCTGGAGCCTGAGCTTAAAAAAAGTTACAGCTGCCACATAACTCCATGGTGGTGGAGTCAGCCATGAGTCATCTAAAAAGCCAGAAGACGCACTCCTCGGTGCCCCCCGTCAGGGAGGCCTGCACCCTGGATGCCCTCAGCAGAAAATTCTACCAGGGCTCAATGCTCATCGGCCGCATCCAGGCCTACCAGCTGTACATGGGCATGTACCTTAGAGACCTGGTGAAGGAGCTCACCATGTTCTCGGCTGGTCTCTCCGAGGAACCTTTTCAGCGGTTCAAGAACCTGGCCAAAGCAGTCTGTGAATGCTCCAAATTCATGTCTCAAGCGGCCTATGATGGGTTCAAATCGGCAGCTCAAGCTTGGCTACAGTCATCCGACCAGGACAAATTGGTTGATGTCCCCTGCCAAGGAGAGAACCTCTTTGGCAAACCGATGACCAACAAGGCTGCCGAGCTGGAGACCAAGTTCATGACAAGGACCAGGCTCTCTAAAAAGACCGCTGCCCTTCCCCAACGGGTAAAAAGCCCTTCTACCCAAGGAAGGCGGCAGCTTACAGAAACTACTCACCTTTATCAGTCCTCCCCAGCTCACCAACAGGGTCAGCTGGCCAAGGGACATGGGCATGACCAACGTAAGCAGAAGGCTCCAAAACCACAGGCACAGGCTCTGTCCCAGACAGGGGGGTGTTTTTGACTCCTTAAGCATAGCCACTCTACCCCAAGGAAATCAGCAGCCTACAGGGGGACATCTGGCCCTCTATGCCCAGAGGTGGATGACCATTGCCACCGATTCCTGGGCACTAAGGGTAGTCAAGGAGGGTTACATCCTCCACCTGACTCAGACACCTCCCCCTTATTTTCCGGAAGAGCCCCTGAGGTCTCCCCTCCACCGGGACCTTTTTCTGAAGGAGTTGGCAGGTCTTCTTGAGGACAAAGCTGTGGAACTGGTGCCCCCACCACCTCAAGGGCAAGGGGGTTCTACTCCAGGTACATAAGAAATGCCATACTGGGTCAGACCAAGGACCATCAAGCACAGTATCCTGTTTCCAACAGTGGCCAATCCAGGTCACAGCTACCTGGCAGGCTCCCAAACTGTCCTGGGACTAGCAGTGGATTTCCCGGGTCCTCTTTAATAATGGTTTATGGACCTTTCCTCCAGGAACTTGTCCAAGCCTTTTTAAAACCCAGCTACACTAACAACTTTTACTACATCTTCCGGTAATGAATTCCAGAGTTTGATTACGCGTTGAGTAAAAACATATTTTCTCTTATCAGTCTTATTAGTTTCATTGTGTGTCCTCTAGTCTTTCTACATTTTGATGGTGTAAACAACCTATCTACCTTTACCAGTTCCACTCTATTCATTTATTTATACAGCTCTATCATATCTCCCCTCAATCGTCTCTTTTCCAGGTTGAAGAACCCCCAACCTTTTTAGCCTCTCCTCATAGGGGTATCCTTCCATTCCCTTTACCATTTTTGTCGTTCTTCTTTGTACCTTTTCTAATTCTGCTATATCCTTTTTAAGGTATGGCGACCATAATTGCACACAATATTCAAGGTGGAGTCACACCATGGAACGATACAGAGGCATTTTGATATCCTTTGTTTTATTCTTCATTCCTTTTCTTATGATTCCTAGCATTCTATTTGCTTTCTTGGCCAACTTTGCACACTGAGTGGTAGCTTTCAACATATTATCCACGACGACACCTAAATCTTTTTCCTTATGCCAAAAAGGACAGGGGACCTACTGCCCATCCTCGACCTGTGCAACCTCAACAAATTCTTGGTGAGGGAGAAGTTCAAGATGCTCTCCCTTGGAACATTGCTGCCATACCTCCAGCAGGGAGAGTGGCTATGCTTCTTAGACCTCAAGAATGCTCATACCCAGAATGGTGTGGTTAACGCAGAGCAAAGTTTTCTAACATGTTAATGCCACATCAGACATTGTTGAATGTACTCAACTACAGTTCTGGAGGTGTAACTAACTGCATCTTATCTGCCATGTTAGCAGTTAACACATGGTATCGAGAAGTGAGTTTAAAGAAGGAAGCCGCAGAGAAGTGCAGAGTTGCCAAGTTACCAAGTTCCAGGAGTGAGATTTTAAGCAAGTCCTGGATTTCCAACAATCTTATTCTGATACATTATGGGAACTGCAGCACTAATTCCAATGGGTAAAATCAAGAACTACAAATACGATACTGCATTGCAATGCAAATTTAAAACAGGAGCAGGCAAAAAATCTTACTCATGGAACTGGAAATGTCCTCTAAGGCCCTGCTCAGTCGTAAGTAGAAGTCCAAAGACATTTTCAGAAAGGCCATCTCGGAATCCCCGGTGGCACCCTCGGTCGTCTCTCCCCCGCTGGGGTCCCCCCCTTCGGCCCGTGCTCTTGGCAGCACTCCGACCAGGGATCCCTTGAGGTGGAGCGGCGCAAAAGGAAAAAGGCCTTGAAGTCGCTGTCGGGGGCTCCCGATAAGTGCGAACGCTTCTGCGCTTGGTCGCTCAGGCCCCTTCAGAGTTCCCGAGAGTCAGACACGGAGCGGCCACACAAGGTACCCCGCACAGAAGCGGAGGCCTCCGGCGAAGACGGCCGGTCTCCTGAGAGCCGTCCCAGTGAGGACCCTCTCTCCTCCTTGATGCCCAACCCGGTGATCCCAGGGTCAGCGTCACAGGGCCCCACGCCCGTGTGGGAGTCCCGTATGCTGGCGCTAGAATGCAGCATTTCTGTGTTCATCGCTTCCCAGCAGGTGCTCACAGCCAGCTTTGCTGACTCGCGCCCAGAGACCGTGGGTCCCTCACGTGGGACACCGAAATCTGTCTGGGAAACCCCCGAGAGCCGTGGGCCTCATGAGGGTCCTCGACGTTAGTCTTACTCGCCCTCCAGTTCCTTGGAGGCGAGATCTTCCAGGGCCTCCGGCCCCAAGCGGGCACCGGCCATTGGAAAGGGCGATCTGCCCAGCTCGAACTCCTCTACTGATTTCTTGGAGCGGGAGTCCGATGGGGACACCTCCCCGGAAACACGTACCCACCAGGTTCTTCTGTCGGACCCTTCCCCGCCCGCATTCCATCAGCGCTCACCACCTGAGGACACCTCTTTCCTGGTGTTCCTTCGGGACATGGCACGGGCCCTTAACCTGGCCACTCAGGCCAAGAAGGACCCTCATGCTGAAGAACTCAATATTCTTCAGTGCGAGTCCCCGCCCAGGGAATCTCTCACTGTACCGGTTTCTCCTATTCTATCTCGGCTGCTGCTCCGAATGTGGGAGGCCCCCACCTTGGTCCCCATTGTGAGCAAGCGCCTTGATAGTATGTAAAGGTACAACGTGGGCCGGGGTTCAGGAATACCCAACTTCCCCACACCTCTATGGTGGTGGAGTCAGCCATGAGGAAGCAGAAGAGCCCAAAATTGCACTCGTCGGTACTGCCAGGCCGAGAGTCAAGAGTCCTACCAAGGCTCCATGCTATCTTGTCGCATTCAAGAATACCAACTATGCATGGGTATGTTCTTGTGCGATTTAGCCAAGGAGCTCGGAGTGTTCTCTGCGGGCCTCGAGGGCGAGCCCCTCAATAGATTTGGCACTCTGTTGAAGTCCGTCGCAGACTGCTCAAAATACCTCTCCCGAGCTGCCTACAAGGATTCAAGTCATCGGCTCGGGTTGGGGGCCGCAGGCATCGGGGCCCGCTGCCAGGCATGGCTCCAATCCTCAGATTTGGAGCAGTGGGTGCAGGAAAAGCTCCTGGACGTGCCCTGCCTCAGCAAGCAGCTCTTCGGCAAACCGATGGAGGATAAAGCTACGGAGATTGAGACGGAGTTCGTCACCAGAACCCGTCTCTCACGCAAGACCTCCACTCTGCCCCGGAAAAAGCAACCAGCCAAGAAGCCCTTCTTCCCTCAGAAGGGCCTCCAGTACCGGGGCTACCCGCCATACCCAGCTACCCCCACGCCGACCACCCCGGCGCAGGGTAAATCTGGCCAAGGGCATTGGAAGCCGAAAGGGTCGAAAGCCCAAACTCTGGCTCCTCCACAACCCACGCAGGAGTTTTGACACCATCGGCATAGCCCCTCACCCTCCGGTGACACAGCACCCAGTAGGGGTACGCCTGTTTTATTTCTCTGGGCTTCCATCACCTCAGACACCTGGGTTCTCCCAGGTCGTCCGAGACGGTTATCGCCTTCGTTTCAACAGGCTTCAACCTCCCTTCTCGCTGGCGGAGCCTCCTCGACTCCCCTGCACACCTGGTTTTACTGCAGTGGGAACTACTCTCTCTCCTTGCCCAACGGGCACTCAAGAAGGTCCCTCCTCACCTTCGAGGTCGGGGCACTCAAGAAGGTCCCTCCTTACCTTCGATGTCGGGGCTTCTATTCCCGGTACTTCCTCATCCCAAAAAATACAGGGGGGTCTGTGGCCCATCCTCGACCTCCGCAAGTTGAACAAGTTCTTGGTGCGGGAGAAGTTCAAGATGTTATCCCTTGGCATTCTGCTGCCCTTCCTCTGGCAGAGCGACAGGTATGCTCCTTGGATCTAAAGGATGCTTATGCCCATATCTTAATCCACCCCCAGCACAGACAGTATCTGCGCTTCAGGGTGCAGGGAGAGCATTTCCAGTACAGGGTGCTCCCCTTCGGCCTCACGTCCGCCCCACGAGTCTTTACGAAATGCCTCATCGTGGTCGCTGCCCACCTCAGGGCATGCTGGTCTTTCCTTACCTCGACAACTGTCTCATCACGGGCTCCTCGGTCGAGGAAACCCAGCGAGCAATGTCGCGCACAGTCCTTCAGTTGGAGGGCTTGGGGTTCTTGGTCAACTACCCAAAGTCTCACCTTGAGCCGGTGCAGGCACACGAGTTCATCGGGGCGCGCCTCGATACTCAGTGGGTGACAGCCTTCTTACCAGTAGATTGCGCCAACTGCCTCCGAGCTCTGGCGACCTGCATCCAAAACACTCCCTGGGTCACCGCTCGGACCATGCTATGTCTCCTGGGCCACATGGTCTCTACTGTGCATGTGGTCCCCCACACCCGCTTGCACATGCGGATAGCTCAGTGGTGCCTCATTGCCCAATGGAGCCCGTCCCCCGGTCACCTCAGGAACCCTGTCAGGGTCCTTCCCGACCTCCACTTGTCCCTGAGCTGGTGGCAAACCCCTCATAACCTCCTCTGAGGATTGCCCTCCCAGGCCCCACAGCACAATGCAGTGCTGATGACAGACGCTTCCCTTTACACCCATCGCCTTCATCAGCTCTCTCCAGTCAGGGGATCGAGCCTCAGGCGGCGGGAGGAGCGGCGGTAACATCTGCGCCCAATCGGGGCTGACTGCAGGACTTTTAAAGGTTCGCGCCATTGGGCGCGTGGTCCCTTTACACCCACCGCCTTCATCAGCTCTCTCCAGTCGGGGGATCGAGCCTCAGGCGGCGGGAGGAGCGGCGGTAACATCTGCACCCAATCGGGGCTGACTGCAGGACTTTTAAAGGTTCGCGCCATTGGGCGCGTGGTCCCTTTACACCCACCGCCTTCATCAGCTCTCTCCAGTCGGGGGATCGAGCCTCAGGCGGCGGGAGGAGCGGCGGTAACATCTGCGCCCAATCGGGGCTGACTGCAGGACTTTTAAAGGTTCGCGCCATCGGGCGCATGGTCCCTTTACACCCACCGCCTTCATCAGCTCTCTCCAGTCGGGGGATCGAGCCTCAGGCAGCGGGAGGAGCGGCGGTAACATCTGCGCCCAATCGGGGCTGACTGCAGGACTTTTAAAGGTTCGCGCCATCGGGCGCGTGGTCCCTTTACACCCACCGCCTTCATCAGCTCTCTCCAGTCGGGGGATCGAGCCTCAGGCGGCGGGAGGAGCGGCGGTAACATCTGCGCCCAATCGGGGCTGACTGCAGGACTTTTAAAGGTTCGTGCCATTCGGCGCACCCGCGCCTGGCGGGCCCGTGCCTGAGGGCCTCGCCAGAGGGCCCTTTGGCGTGGCCCTTAGGCGCGGCGAAAAAGGCATCACCAAGGGCAAGCACTGGAAGCAGCTAGTAAGCCCTGTGGCTGCACAATCCCTGCAGTCTGCAACATTCTACCTAAGGTACTTTACATCTGCCTATGACTCTAATGCCTGTTCCTGTGCACATCCCCATCCCCGAGTAAAGTGCTACGGGATAATTACAACTTGCCACGTGATATTTACAATATTAATATATGTTAATGATACACTGAGAATCCACTAGTACACATTGTTGCATCAGTGTTTTCCTACTGCTAATAAGCCATAGAAGTGTTAAGACCGTTGTTTCTGCTGTCTATGCTGTCATTCAGTTCAGCTCTGGTAACTTGCTAAATGTAATTACCTCTGGGTAACAATACATATTCATTCTTATATACCATAGTGCTAATCCTCCTAGCACCTGTAAAGCTCTTGTTAAGCTCTTGTTGCTTCCACGACTACACTGTCTTTACTATAACACACCCTCGTACACACGCCACAACTGGGCCACAAATAAGTAGTACCCTACCCTCACACATCAAGACCAACGCAACAGCCACCAAGCCATCATGGCCATCCCATTACTTACCCTTACCACTATATTCCTAGCTGTAAACACCTTACAATGCTCCATAGCCCTCTCTACCGGGCAATACCACATCACCACCTTACCCTATCTGGGTAAGAGGAACCACTCTAACCCATATCACTCTGCAACCAGCTTCCCACAACACCCGCGACGCTCACACCTGCTATATGTGGCCCTCAATCAATCAGACAATCCCAAAAAAGCCCCACCTAAAACTCAACTCTCCCTCAATTGTGCCCTTATAAACTCACGCTCTGTGCGCAAGAAATGGCCAGTGATACCGGACCTGATAGCTGTACATAACCTGGATCTCCTCATGGTGACTGAATCCTGGCTCAAGGATACTGACACAGCTCTCATAAACCAACTAATCCCTTCCAACTTTTCCATCCACACCTGCCACAGGACTAACCGAAAAGGCGGTGGAGTTTTTATCCTTTCAAAAACAGATCTAGAATTTCGACTTCTCACATCCAAGAGCTCCACCCATGCGGACATAATCACCATTGCCAATAAGGACATCACCATAAACCTCATTTACAGATCCCCCTCTTCTCCACCTGAGGTCATCTCTACCTTCATTGACTTAGCCTGCAACCCAGCCGACCCGCGCAGTTCCAATTGGCTGCTCGGAGACTTTAACTTACCCTCCCTACAATCCAACCAAGCAGATGCTTTCCTAGAAGCCATGCAAACACTCGGTTTTGATCAACTTGTGAACACTTCCACCCACAATAAAGGAAACCTACTGGACCTAATCTTTGCCCCCCACGCTGCTATCAGCCAGAACTCCAACCTCAACACTACTATCACACCCATCCCCTGGTCAGATCATAAACTAATCATGTTCCAGATGCCCACTCTTCATTCTAAATACCCACCTAACGACTCCAGTACAGAACCCAAACTTACCTCTCACTTCAAACCACTGGACAAAGAAGAATTCATTAAGCACGCCTTACCTATACTCAATTCAATGCCTTGTGACCTCGGCGAAGCAATCACCAACTGGAACGCCACATTAAAGTCTTTTGCACAGCTACCAGCCTCAACCAAAAGCAATAAGAACAAACAAAACAAAAGACAGCCATCGCCATGGTTCACAGCAGATCTTCGGTCATCCCTCCTCTCCCTCAGAAAATTTGAAAGGAAATGGAGAAGGTCTCGCTCTGAATCTGACAAAGTAACATACCTGAACCACCTCAAACTCCACCGTGAAACCATCTATCTCAGAATGAGTGAATACCATGCTAATCTTCTCCTCCGCTCACTAAATAAACCTAGAGACCTTTTCAACATAGCAAAATCCCTAATTAAAGAACCATCACCTACACAACTTGTTCCTATTTCCCCCCAGTCTTACGCCAACTACCTTCAATCCAAGACCTCCTTGACTGACACAGTCTCTTCCTCCTATCACAATGTTCACCACACCAACTGAGAAAAACATTCAAGACCTCATCACCTCCATCAACACCTCTACAGCACCAAGTGACCCCTGCCCAGCATACTGGGTCAGATCTCTGCGTGCCAAACTGAGTCCAATCCTAATCAACATCATCGGGCTATCCTTTGCAACAGGCTCGTTCCCCTCTTTCCTCAAACAAACCTCCATAAGACCACTCCTGAAGAACTCTAGACTTGACCCGTTAAAGTCTGACTCCTACCGCCCAATCTCGAGCATACCTCTATTAGCCAAAATAATAGAGAAGATTGTACAGAGACAGTTACAACATCACATCGATATAGCCTCACCGCTTGATCCTTGTCAACATGGCTTCAGGGAATCACACGGTGTAGAAACTCTCCTTACCACCCTAACTAACGCACTGAACAGAGGTCTCGATAAGGCTGAAAACGGCTTCGCCCTAATATTCCTAGATATCTCCGCTGCCTTCGATTCCGTTAATCATAATCAACTCCTCGCCCGCCTCCTGGAGAAGGGAATTTGTGGCCTCGCCTGGGATTGGTGTAGGTCTTACCTATCGGAGCGCTGGCAGCATGTCAGAGTCGGCTCCACCACATCCACACCTTTCCACCAACATCAAGGTGTTCCGCAAGGATCTTCTTTATCTGCGCTTCTGTTCAATGTATATATACAGCCTATATGTGACATCATACGCACCTTCAATATCTCCACATTAATCTATGCTGATGACGTCCTACTGTTTACACCATTTAAAGTCAAACAACCAGACTTCACCAACCTTATTCACTGCTTCAACGCCATCACAGACTGGTTATTATCTCAAAACCTCCGTATAAATTTCAAGAAGACCGAAGTTCTGTTCATATCAAGAAACAAAGAATTCTCCCCCCCATCCTCCCTAAGAGTAAGAGATGCGGAACTCCCTAGTAAACCATCTATTCGCTACCTAGGCATTACACTGGATCAGCATTTTGACTTTAAGGAACACATATGGAACATCACCAGATCTGTCTACAATAAAATCAGAACGCTAAGGCTCCTCAGACCCATGCTACCTCATAACAACTTCCGGACCATTTTCCAGGCCCTCACACTACCTCACTTTGATTATGCAAATGTCGTCTTATACGGACTCCCCAAGAACATCATTAATCCACTGCAACTCGCTATGAACGCGGCTGCTAGGGTGCTCTGTGGTCTAACAAGATCAGACCATATCACCCCGATTCTCATGGAACTCCACTGGCTACCAATTCATTGCAGGTTAACCTATAAAATCCTCCTCATCACTTTCAAGATCATCAACAACCTTGCCCCCACGCCCCTCAATGATCTCATCTCCCTCACCCCAAAAAACAGAACGAGAAGGTCAACAACGGACAACACCCTGATCATCCCTAAAGAGTCCATCAAATGCACCCAGACAACCAAGAAAAGGACCTTCGCCTTCTATGCACCTAAATGCTGGAATGACCTCCCACCTGAAATAAGAGCAATTAAAGACCTCACTCAATTCCGCAAGGCAATCAAGCACCACATTTTCCTTCTCCACTTTGTACAAGCATCCAATCATCAGCACTCCTAAACCTACAAACTCTCAATCTCCACTCCCAATTCCCTCATAGGCAATTCCACCTCAAGTTCTCTGCGGTATTGCCTTAGCCCTTCTGTGAATACTAAAGAATCTAATATGTTTTTGTACATAGTTACAGTTTTTTACCCTGTTGTTCCAAGTTTAAGTTTCCTGTTATAATGTAAGCACACAATTGTCCTCTGAATGTGCAACCTTTGTTATATGTAAACCGCACTGACAACAAATAGCGCGGTATATAAAAGAAGTTAAATAAATAAATTAGGGTGGGGAGCCCACTGCGGGCCGCTGTGCATGCAGGGACAGTGATTGCCTGAGGAGTCTCAGCAGCAGATAAACTTGCTCAAACTCAGGGCCATTCGGTGGGCTCTGAGGGCTTTCGAGGACCACCTCAAGGGGAGGTGGTTCTCGTGTAAACCGACAACCGTGTGGCGATGTTCTATGTCAACAAAGAGGGAGACAGGGGATCACGCTCTCTCTGCCGGGAAGCGGTCCTCATCTGCTCCTTCGCTGTCCGATGGAAGATATCCCTCAAGGCGACCTACCTTCCAGGCCAGGAGAATGTCCTGGCGGACAAGCTCAGCAGAATCCTTTGCCCCCACGAATGGCGGCTGGATCCAGGGGAAGCAGGCTGGCTGTTTCTTCACTTGGGGATGCCGGTGATAGACCTCTTTGCCAGTCCCTAGAATGCACAGCTCTCACACTTTTGTGGGCCGGTACCGCACCCGAGCAGGGAGAACCCCGATGCATTCCTTCTGGACTGGTCATCCAGCCTGCTCTATGCATTCCCTCCCTTCCATCTCATTACGAGAACTCTGTTCAAGGCCCAGTGGGATCATGCATCATTGATCCTCATAGCCCCCTCGTGGCCTTGGCAGCCTTGGTTCCCGCTTTTGCTCCGGCTGTCGACGGAGCCTCCTGTTCCACCGGGCTCTGCCCTGGGTCTTCTAACGCAGGAGGATGGGCGGGTGCAGCACACAAACCTAGCCTCCTTATCCCTCACGGCCTGGCGGCTGAACGGGTTTCCCTAGCCTCACTGGCTCTTCCAGAAGAGGTTGAAGTCCTCCTTGTCTTGAGGAAGGACTCCACTTCAAGTGGAGGCGTTTCTCGATCAGGTGCTCCGGGCTCCAGATCGACCGGTGTTCGTGCCCCATTCGATGGATCCTCC
The DNA here is from genome assembly GCA_033557465.1 of Ichthyophis bannanicus. Lineage (NCBI taxonomy): Eukaryota > Metazoa > Chordata > Amphibia > Gymnophiona > Ichthyophiidae > Ichthyophis > Ichthyophis bannanicus. The sequence goes on along the minus strand of CM066043.1, from coordinate 144,759,286 downwards.
AGTACCTCCTCCATCCCTTGAAGGAAGGGCTGAAGTCGAGCTCTGTCAGGGTACACCTGAGTGCCATCTCGGTGAACCACCTCCCCATCAAGGGAAAGCCCCTCTTGGGGCAGCCATTAGTCTCCCACTTTATGCGGGGTCTTCTGCTTTCCAAGCCGCCCATCTGACCTCCACCGGCGGAATGGGACCTGAATGTGGTGCTCATGCAGCTCACCCATTCACCCTTCGAGCCAATGGCAATGTGCTCACTCCAGCACCTGTCCTGGAAGGTGGCTTCCCTGGTGGCGCTGACCTCTGATCGCCGAGTCGGTGAGCTCCCAGCTCTCATGGCTGCCGCCCCATGCACCAGGTTCTGTCGGAATAGGATGGTCCTCTGTACCCTTCCTAAATTCCTACCTAATGTTGTCTCGTATTTCCATTTTAACCAGGAGATAGTTCTGGCAACTTTCTTCCCAAGGCCCTATGCCGACCAGGCGTCGGCGGCTCTCCATACCCTTGACTGCAGAAAGGCTCTCGTCTTCTACTTGCAGCGCACTCAGACTCATCGTAGATTTGGCCAACTCTTTGTGACCTACGATCCCAATAGACTGGGGCAGGCAGTTACCAAACGCACCCTCTCAGTTTGGGTAGCGGACTGCATCACTTTTGCTCATATAAAGGCGGGTGCCCCGCTAGATCATCAAGTCACCGCACATGGGGTTTGGGCCAAGGTGGCCTCAGTGGCCTCACTGTGCTCCATGCCCATGATGGACATCTATGGGGTGGTGACGTGGTCTTCCATGAATACCTTCGTTGCTCGCTATTGCCTGGAAAGGGAGTCCCACCGGGACAGTGCCTTCGGCCAGGCTATATTCCGTAACCTGTTTAAGGTATAAGCAACTACTTCCCTTTTTCATGGCTACTGAGAGCTTGGCCCCGAGAACCCTAGGACACGGGCTCCTTCGGGCATCGGCTTCTGCTCATGGCCTCGCAGAGGCATTTTTGGTTGCGGGTCTGTAGCCTGTAGCTGGGGAGTCCCATAAGTGAGGACTGATTCCTGCTGTCCCTGAAGAACACCTGTTATAGGTGAATAACTATGCTGTTTGAGAAGAACCTTGCTGTGGAAGTAAAAACGCATAATAAAGACTTTTTCAAGTGCATTCATAGCAAAAAAACCTGTGAGAGAGTCAGTCGGACCATTAGATGATAGAGGGGTAAAAGAGGCACTAAGAGGGGACAAGGCCATATCGCAGAGACTGAATGAATTCTTTGCTTCGGTCTTTACTGAAGAAGATGTAGGGAAGTTACCCATGACTGAAATGGTATTTAAAGGTGATGCATTGGAAGAATTGAAAGAAATATTGATAATCTGGGAAGATATATTACAACTATTTGATAAACTAAACAGTAGCACATCACCTGGACTGGATGGTATACACCCGAAGGTGTTAAAAGAACTGAAATATGAGATTGCAGACCTACTATATTAATCTGTGAACTATCATTAAATCATCTGTATTATATGAAGATTGGCAAATGGCCAATGTAATGCCAATTTTTAAAAAGGGTTCCAGGGGTGATCCGGGAAACTACAGGCCGCTGAGCCTGACATCAGTGCTGGGCAAAATGGTAGAAACCGTTATAAAGAACAAAATTAATGAACATGTAGATAGTCATAGTTTAATGGGAGAAAGCCAACATGGCTTTAGCTAAGGAAGGTCTTGTCTTACTAATCTTTTTTTGAAGGTGTGAATAAACAGGTAGACAAAGGTGAGCCGGTCGATTATAATGTATCTGGATTTTCAAAAAGCCTTTGACAACGTCCCTTATGAGAGACTCTTGGCGAAGGTAAAAATGTCATGGGTTAGGTGTCAGTGTACTATTGTGGATCAGGAACTAGTTAAAAGATAGAAAACAGAGGGTAGGGCTGAATGGCCAATTTTCCCAGTGGAGAAAGGTGAATAGTGGAGTACCCGGGGATCTGTGCTGGGTCTTCTGCTTTGTAACATATTTGTAAATGACCTGCAAATGGGAATAATGAGTTGAGGTAATCAAATTTGCAGATGGCACAAAATTATTCAAAGTTGTTAAAACCCAGAGGATTGTGAAAAATTGCAAGAGGACCTTGATAAATTAGAAGACTGGACATTCAAATGGAAGATGAAATTTAATGTGGACAAGTGCAAAGTTATGCACCTAGGAAAGAACAATCCAAATTATGGTTATATGATGTAAGGTTCCACATTAGGAACTATCACCGAGGAAAAAGATTTAGGTGTCATTGTTGATAACACGTTGAAAACCTCCGCCCAGTGTGCAGCAGTAGCCAAGAAGGCAAATAAAATGCTAGAAATCATAAGGAAAGGAATCGAGAATAAAACAAAGGATATTATAATGCCTCTGTATTGTTCCATGGTGTGACCGCACCTTGAATATTGTGTGCAGTTCTGGTCGCTATATCTTAAAAAGGAATTAGAAAAGGTACAGAGAAGAGCCACCAAAATGGTAAAGAGGATGGAAGGATACCCCTATGAGGAGAGTCTTAGAAGGATAGGACTTTTCAATCTGGAAAAGAGATGGCTCAGGAGCGATATGATAGGTCTATAAATTAAGGAATGAAGTGGAAAGGGTAAATGTTGATTGATTCTTTACGGCATCAAGAAGTAGAAAGACTAGGGGACATGCAATGAAGCTACAGTGTAAACCATTTAAGACTAATAAGAAAAAATATTTTTTCTCTTAACGTGTAATCAAACTCTGGAATTCGTTACCAGAGGATGTAGTTAAAGCAGTTAGTATAGATGGGTTTAAAAAAGGTTTGGACAAGTTCCTGGAGGACTTGTGACCTGGATTGGCCACTGTTGGAAACAGGATACTGGGCTTGATGGACCTTGGTTTGACCCAGTATGGCATTTCTTATGATCATTACTGCCCTCTTCTCCCTCAGATCAGTATTAAAAGTCTGATTCTGTCATTGATGGTGGGTTCCCAAAACTAATCTGTGTGACTTGAGCCCAAAGTATTTTGAGAGCAGCAGACATGAATTTATATATCTGCATTAGGTTCTTTCTTTTCAAAGGGGGGAGATAGATTTAGCCATAATCAGGAGAACTCATCATGACCCAACTTCCTGAAATTTACAGCTGTATATGTCAGATGGTGAATTGCAATAGTGTGGGAATAGCCAGTTCCAAAAAAGTAGCAGCCTCTGATTAGCCAGAATATTTGAGGACAAAAAGGTAAAATTCTCATTTTGGAGTGGAACTTGAACTATGTCTTCTGCCAGATAAACTAATATCCATGAATTTAACAAGAGAGAGGGTGGTTTTCTTTCGGATTTCTTTTTGTTTCTTGCTGACTTATTTCTTTGCCCTTTCAGTAGAGGATTTTAATTGTCTCCTATATTTACATTCCATTCAGTAAGATATATTTATATTACTTATTTCACATTATGACATTGTAACATAGAAAACTGCAGCCTGCCCTGTGAGGTACCGAGGGTTGTAGCCGCCGCACCATGCAGGTTACCCCACTCCCTCCATGCCCTTCTTTAGAATTGTACCCACTGCTCCATGCAAGTTGCACCCACTTTATGCATTTGTTTAGGGCTGTGCCTTCTGCTCGGTGCTCCCCCCCCCCCCCCATTATGCTTTTGTTTAGGGCTGTACCCTCCACTCTGTGCATGCTACCCTCCTCTATTTTTGAAGTGTAAAAGTTATTTAAATTTGCTTTGATTAAAAGCATGTGGGTGGTGCCTAAAGCCAACATACATAAGATCTGTAGAACTAAAAGGCATAGGGGCCCTTCTACTAAAAGTTTTAACTAGCGTTAACATGCATTAAGTGTCCACAGTCCTTTTATTTTTATGGACGCAATGACATGTAAGCACATTAGCCTTTAGTAAAAGAGCCCCATAATGTCGTCTTCTTTAGATAGAACCTGTGTTCCTTCTAACTTAAGATTTTAAATGGGTTTTTTTTATGTTGAAAAGGTGTTTCTCTGGCTAGTCCTCAGTATAGCACTATCTTACTTCCTCTAGCATAGGTGATGTAATTTGGTTAGGTCATCATCCTACCTCAGGCACATGCTTATGAAAGCCAGATTAATAGTAGTTTTTTATTACAAAAAAAATTTAGAAAATGCAGTTAGCTTTATGCTTTTGAAGATTTTTGCACATTTTAAGAAGCAACAAACCTTTAAGCTATGACTGCTATACAATGTTGCAGTATATCAAATAAAATATAAACATAAACATAACCATAAGGTGAAGTTCAATAAAGCTCTTCATGGTGTTCCATAAAGCTTATACAAATATGTAAACCGATTTGATCTATACTGCTGAAAGGCAATTAAGAATGTTCTTTAATAAACTAATAAACCCAAGTGTATAGTACAAGAATTACCTTAAAAGGAGCATGAAGAATTAACACTCTCGAATGTCAAACTGAGAACCTGAATAGAAGTCAGTTCACTGGAGAATAAGCAGCCCTCATTAATTGAATTTAGCATGTCCTTTCATTCCATGCATCGGTGCTTGTGTACACTGTGCTGGGACCTTGACTGTTTGTGTTGCTGCAACTTGTAGAAAGCTGAACATATGTACTACAAATGTGCATTCATTAGTATGCCTTAAAATATTTAGAAATGGTATAGCGATGGGGGCTACGGTGACCCCCTCAGTGGCAACTCTGTACCTAGCGGATTTGGAGGAGAACCTCCTCTATAATTCCCCATTTTTCACTCATATTCCATTCTGGAGGCGTTTCTTAGATGATATCTTTTTCTTGTGATCATCCACTCTTTTGGACCTCCAAGGGTTCATTCAGTGATTAAATACTCTTAAGAGTAATATCTCTTTTTCGGCCCACATTGATTTTTATAAAATTGAATTCCTTGACATGTTAATTTTCAAGGATGGAGATACATTGAAGACGACATTATTTTGAAAGAGTGTACAATGCAACAGCTTGTTATGTTACCAAAGTTTTCATCCTGGGCCCCTACATCGAGGTCTCCCCTTTGGTCAATTTCTAAGATTACAACGACTATGCTCAACTAATACGGATTTTAAATTTCATGCTGCTGACCTTAAGCAGCGGCTGCTTGCAAGGGGATACCCTGGTCGGGTGGTGGATAGGGCATATTGCCGGACCTCCCATATCCACCGTGAATGGCTTCTGGATGGCGGAGTGATGACATCTCCCTCTACTGAATCCTCTGAACCAATTGTGAGCACACTCCCTTACATGCAGTTTAGTCATGATATCGTTTGCATTCTTAAGAAACACTGGTCGGTTTTGGGGCTACACGCTTGCTTTCGTAAGCCTCTCATGATAGCTTTCTCTAGAGGTTCGAATCTGAGAGATCTTCTGGTCAGATCCCCACCCCCCATCAGATAGGCTGCCTGCCCCAGTTTTGGATATTCAGGGGCATTCTCCGTGTAATTCATGTGTCGACTGTGCGACCACCATGTCGGGGTGTTCTTGGACTCACCCTGCTACAGGCCGGACATTTGAAAGAAGATTTATTTATTTATTTATTTATTTAACAGTATTTATGTACCGTCTTTCTACAAGTCAAGACGGTTTACATAGAACATTTCTTGGCAGTATGTTTCAACTGTTTACATGGAACAAAGTAACAGGATACATAGTATAACGAAGAGAACTAATTACAATGAACAGTGATTAACTATTTACATAAGTATTTACAAGGAGACCAAAAGGCTGCATAATAGGATTTGAGAGGGCAAATGTAGGGAGGAGGATGTATAGGGGTTAAGTACTAAGGTGGAAAGGAAAAATGTTCAAGGAAGAGATAGGTTTTTAACTTCTTTCGGAACTCGGAGTGGTTTGAACAGTTCCGCAGCTCATGAGGAAGGGTATTCCATAAGGATGGAGCATAGAGGGAGAAAGCCCTGTTATTAGTCGATTGCTTGCAATGTCTTTTAGTTGTAGGGATGGTGAGTAGGTTTTTGGTAATAGAGCGGCGTGTTCTTGTGTTGTTGGAGGAGGGAAGGAGTGGAGAGAGGCATGAAGCTGATTCATTGGAAATAATTTTATGTATAAGAGTAATCACCTTGAATTTAACTCTGTGTTGAATGGGGAGCCAGTGGAGATCATAGAGAACTGGTGTGATATGGGATCGCCTGGGGTTGTTGGTTATAAGCCGCGCTAACATATTTTGGGCTAGTTGAAGTGGTTGTATAGTGTTCTTGGGAAGGCCATGATAGATATGGTTACAGTAATCAAGAGAAGGGATTGTGAGGGCCTGACAGACAGTTTGAAATGAGTCAGGGTTTAAGAGAGGCTTGAGGTTCCGGAGGGTATGTAGCTTAGCGTATATTGTATTGGTGGTTCTCTTTATTTGTTCAGTGAAGGAGAGGGACTGATCAAGGATAATACCAAGATATTTCACTTGGTTTTTTATGGTGAGTGTGAGATCGCCAATAGAAAGGGTGGGAGGTGGGGTGTATTCGGGATTGGAAAATACCTGAAGAACCTCAGTTTTGGATTGAGTGATTATGAGGTTGTGCTGGGAGAGCCAAGATTTAAGGCTGGTTAGGCATTCACTTAGTTTAGAAAAGTTAGGGTTAGAGAGGTTAAATGGGGTGAAGCACATCATGTCATCAGCATATAGCTGGTATTGAATGCCATAGTTTTGGAAAATCTTGCAGACAGGCTGAAGGAAGATATTGAAAAGAAGAGCGGATAGACTGGACCCTTGGGGGACACCCTGTTTTAGGGTAAATGGAAGGGAGGTATTGTTTCCAATACGAACCTGTTGGGTTCTGTCCTCTAAGTAGGAACGGAACCAGCTTAGAGTTGTGCCTCTCAGTCCTATATCATAGAGTCTGTTTAGGAGTTGGTGGTGGGGAAGGGAGTCTAAAGCAGCAGATAAGTCAAGGAATATGAGAAGACATCCTTGGGAAGGGTTCTGAGTGTGGAGGTATAATGAATCTAGTAGGGAGGTAAGAAGGGTTTCGACTCCATGTGTTTTTTTTGAAACTATGTTGGAATAAGTCGAGGGGGGAGTGATCATCAATATAGTTCTGAAGTTGAGTTTGGACTAGCTTCTCGGTTATCTTTGCCAGAAAAGGGATACTAGAGATGGGTCTGTAGGAAGTAGGAGAAGTTGGGTCTAGTTTTGTTCCTTTTAGGATAGGACGGATAGTGGCACACTTAAGTAGAGGCGGTACTGAACCAGTCTGGAGGGATGTTTGTACAATATGTAGAATGTATGGGCTGAGAGAATTTCTAGTAGATTTGATCCAGGGGACAAGGCAAGGGTCAAGAGCAGAGGTTGAGGCATTCAAATCTTTTATAACATTAGAAATGTTATCTAAAGTAAGGGTGTCAAAATCATTCCATGAGTTTGTGGGGGTTGGCTCATGTGGTTGGGTGCTGTATTCAGCAAGATGTTGGGGGTTATTAATTGATGAGGGCGGGAGGAATTTGGAAATCAGGTGGTTGGCTATGGCTTGTGCAGATATTTTTGGTGTCTGGTCCTGCTGTAAGGGCTCATTTATTAAGGATTTGGTAATAGAGAAAAGTTCTCTTGGTTTGTTAAGAGACCGTTGGATAATCTTCTCATTGTATTCTTTTTTATGGTTGAGGGTTTCAGAGCAGTAAGTTTGGAGTTTAGATGTGTAGGCAATGAGTGCATTGAGAGCGTCTCCATTTATTTATTATTTATTATTTATTTATTTATTTATTATTTATTACAGTTTCTTATATACCGCGCTATTTAGAATCAGCGCGGTTTACATCATAACAAAACGACCATAACGACAAACTGTCAGGTTTTACATTGAACAGGAGTACAAACTTGGATAACTGGGTTAACTATATACATAAACTATTTACACTGCAGTGTGAGGGCATTTCTAGACTGGGTCATTTCTTGGAGGGGATATCTAGTTCAGTTGCTGTCTGGGAAATATTGGCAGAAAAGGTATGTTTTGAGAGCCTTTCTGAACTGATATAGATTGGTAATGGCTCTAATGTCAGGAGGTAGGGTGTTCCAGCATTTTGGTACATAAAAACTGAATGCCCTGTTTGTGGTGTTCGTGTTGGACTTTGTTGAAGCCATTTACGTTCAAGACGTCTAAGCTCTCTTTTGAGGCTTCTCAGGTTTGTAGAGAACCAAGGGGCTCTTCCACGGTGCTTTTGAGGAAATTGACTAGGTGGGAGTAGAGAGGCTGCAGATAGGATTTCATTCCATTTAGAGATGTGGGACTCTTGGTTCAGTCTCCTACCATTTAGTAAGTCAAGAGGTGGGATTGTTTGCTCTAGAAAGTTGACTGCGTTGAATTGTTGAAATCTACGGGTATGTTGAGGTTGAGAGGGGAGTTGACTTCTGTGAGTGGAGTAGGGGAAGGAGAAGAGAATGAGAGCATGATCAGACCAGGGTACAGGCTGAATGGTGTGTGTAAACTTATCAGCGATTAGAGAGTGTTGTGGGATAAATATAAGGTCAAGGATGTTTCCTTTGGAATGTGTAGGGTGTTCCAGTATTTGGGAGAAGTGGAGGGCATTCATTGCTTGGAGGAAGGTAGAGGATTGAGATAGGGTTATGGAGTATAGGTTTAAATCACCTAGTATTATAAGAGGGCATGAGGTAGGTTGTGGGGAGCAGGCTGTGTCTAGGATCATGCAGAGGTCAGATGAGTCAGCCTGAGGTGCACGATATAGGAGGTGCAGCGATAGCATAGAGTTGGAGACTGTAATGGAGTCCATGCCTGTGGTAGAGGTGGACTCAACAGTCGAGAGTTGTAAGGTGGATTTAGATATAATGGCTACACCTCCTCCTCTGCCATGTGCCCTGTTGCATATATAGATTGAGTATGCTTTGGGGCATAGTAGGTTTATTAGGACCATGTCGGAGTCATGGAACCAGGTTTCAGTAAGGCAAAATATATCAAGGTCATAATCAGAAATGAGGTCTTCAAGTAAGGGGATTTTGTTTCTAGCTGAGCGAACGTTGAGTAGGGCGCATTTGAGGGGGGATGGGGTAGTTCAGTGAGAGAGGTTTAAGGTTGGGATTTATAATAATAGGTTTGAGCTTACAAGTACGGTAGTGAGGGTTATGATGAGCATGGGCAAAGTGTAGTGGGAAATTTAGGTGTCTGGGGGAGTGGATTATTGGAATGGGGGTGTTATAGATCAGAGCTAGTGCATATGGGAAGGTAAGCAGAGAGGAGCATATTATGGAGAGTATAACCCACAAGGTGAATGAGCGGGAGTTAGGCGGGGCCATTCTGGGATATGTTGGGAATAGGAGGCGGTATGGATTAGGAATAAGGGATAAAAGTGTGGGTAGGGGTAAATACAGGGGCAGTGGTATTGCTAGAATTAGGTCTGTTAGTAGGGGTTGAATAAGCAGCAGTAAATATTGCAGTAGAGTGGATACTATTGTGAGATAGCAGCAGTGAAAGTCACAAAAATTAGATATATTTGTAGCACAAATTGTACCAGTATAGCATGAAAAGATATATTTGAAGCACAAATTGTAACAATATAGCATAAGCTGTTGTAAATTTTGAGTGTAAGGAAAAGTACAGATTGTTTTAGAACCTTAGGTAACGATGTATATAAAACTATATCAATGAAAAGGAGCTGCTTACGTTTGGGGCTGGAGAAAGTTCATAGAAAGGATTAGTTCATGTTGCTGTTGTAGGCTATGAAATTTTAGTTACTGGAGCTTGAGGGGTAGCTGGACCACGTGCAGTGTATAGTAGCTGAGACTTCAGTTCACAGTCATCTGGAGAATCTTAAGCAAGCTGCAACCATGTAACTTGGAGCCACTTGGATTGTGGTACAGTTGAGGAATAGGGGGATCGTCGACAGTCCACTAGAGCTGTGCTCAGATCCATGCCTAAGGGCCCTCTGGCGAGGCCCGACAGGCGCGAGCACGCCTGATCGGGTACCACCTGCTGTTCCATTTTTGTGGTGTATGTACTGCAGTGCCCATGTACTCGTTTATATGTCAGTCGAATCTCCCGGATGATTAAGGTGAGGTTGACTGAATACGCTTCTCGCTTACGGCAGCAGGTTCTTTCGGCACCAGTGGTTGAACACTGCTTGACGTATAAACGTCAGTTTGTGGACTTAAAGTGGTCTGTAATAGACCACGTTCCGGAGGATCCTAGGGGTGGTGATCGGATAGCTCGGCTGCAATGGCGTGAACAGCGCTGGATCTATTGGCTGAATTCGGTCCACCCCTCTGGTCTGAATAGGGAGGTGGATTGGCTGAGTCTGCTCTGAAGTAATCCAATTTGTAGCAGGGTTTCCCCGTTTTCCATGGGGCTTCCCTTCTATGATTGGAGGGTCAGTTTGAGTGACATGACATTCTGGCCACTTACTGAGTTTGCAATCCCTTAATGAATCAGAGAATTTTACTCTTCACGCGTTTGATCAAGTTATTTCATTGGGTTTCACCTGTATGTTTAATAAAATGGAGTTTGCCACCTGGAGTGGATAGGTTCAGGTTCTATCCTCCACTGGCACGCTCCGACAAAAATTAATCTGTCTAGGTCTTTTGGGATAATCCACGGTGATTTTTCTGGGTTTTAAAATATTTAGGGTTAGGTTTACTAAAGCGTACTACTGTTAAATAGGTCCATTGCATAAAATGGGACTTGTGGTAAATAACGTGTTTTAAAGCATATGGTGGTAATTTTAGAAGCCCTGTTCATGAGTTGGACATCTAAAAACAGGCATTTCCTTATCGTTCCTCCAATCCAGTCCCGCACCTTTGGGTCGTGTCACCTCACCAGCAGCTTGGAGACTGAGCATGTCATAACTTATTACATCAGGATATACATACCGTGGCACCTCCCACCAGAGCCAGTATCTCAGTCTCCAAGCAGCTGGGGTGAGGTGACTCCATTAAGAAGGACTCACTGAAGGAGCAGATAGGAAAAAAAATAAAAGCAATTAAAAAACAAAAAAAGGAGAATAAAGAGAAAGGAAAATAACTTTATCCTCAACCCTGAAATTAAAGCTAACATAAAAAAAAGTTGAAAGGAGGAGTAAAGATCACATCGGGACAGGAACCGGGGGAGTTCCCAGGGCTTGAGGGCACATATTAGGCAGAAGGCACTCCAGGTGCAAAGAACAAGATTGCTTTTGCAGCCCCCTCTGCTGAGCTACAGAGCCCGCAGTGAGTAGGGCGACAGCCGCAGTGGACCACCTCCTTCTCTGAGCACTCCCGACGACACCGAGGCTCTACCGATAGCTGAGTGTCGGGTCAGGAGTTCAAGCATCAGTGGTTTTGAAGGCTGGAAAGGCAGGTGAGTGCCGTTAGCCCGTGTTCAAAGCCGCAAAAACAAGCGCAGAGCTTTGTTGGCCGCTTCCCGCTCAGCGTTGGAACCGGCGCCATTTTAGGCCCCAGACTATTTTTTGTTTTGTTTTTTGCTTTCTTTTACTGTAGCTTTTTTTTCTTGGGTTTGGGGCACAGGAGGCATTTATAAGGCATTGGCCGGACGCTGGGAAGTGAAACTCGTGTTTTCTTATTTTTGCTTCTCTATCTCGGTTTGCATCTCTAATATTAAAAAAAAAAAAAGCAAGGCCAGGGATACGGCGCTGGGTTTTTCTTTTGGAGAAAGGCAGAATAACAAAGGAAAAAGAGGAGAAGGCAGTAATGCCCTCTAAGAGCACATAAGGGCTCAGTTTCCAGCACTGGTTTCTGCTGCACTTGTGAAGCAGAAGCTAGGTTTGTGGAGCAGAGGTTCCTTGAGGGATGGGGTGAAAGGATGATGGATCCCTCAGAGGAGAAAAAAAGGCTCTTTTCCAGCCACAGAAGTCCGGGTCGCCAGATTCTGCAGCACAGGCCATGACGAGGGAGGGGAACACCAAAACCCTGGCATCCACGACTCAAGGTACTAAAAAGACGACGGGTAAGTCCACTAAATCCTCAAGGCACTCTCTGACCAAAGAACAGCCTGGGGAGTTGCCTGGTGCTTTTTTGCCTGATTTTATTCTCCTCCTGCATAAGGCTTTCTGCTTAAGGCAGTGAGGAGATGAGCTGGAAAGCTTGCAAGTACAGGCACCAAGGAGGGGTTTGCCTGAGTATCTGACGGAGGTCAGGACACAGGGTGAGCTGGGGCTTAGCCAGAGAAGAATGGATGAGGACCCTTGGGGGAGATGGGGTTCCTCCATTCTGAGGAGGAAGAAGAATTAGAAGTAGAACAAGAGATGGAAGCAGAAGAGATGGAGCTTGAGGAAGGAGAGATAGGAGAGGAGGCACGGTTAGTCTGCATTTTCCAGAGAGAGGAGCTAGCAGTCTTGATTACTCATTCCTTGAAAGCCCTCAGTATGGGCACAGATGATGCATTGGAAGAGGAGCCCCTGGAGGACCCCTCTTTTCCAGGCAATTTGAAAGACACAAAGGGTGTTTCTTATGCACCTTGTGATCCAGCAGATGATCCAGGATGAGTGGGACGTGCCAGAAGCCACCTTAAGGTGTATGTAAACTATGGCATACTTGTACCTGCTGCTGTAAGGAGACAGATAACTTCAAAGTCTCTTAAGGTGGATGCTGCGGTCTCGGCGGTAACTAAGAAGACTATGATTCCTGTGGAAGGTAGCTCAGCTCTTAAGGATATACAAGATAAGAAGGTGGAAACCCTGATTAAGCAAGCTTTTGATATCAGTGCCCTGTCTTTACAAGCATCGGTCTGTTGTGCTTTTGTGGCATGGGCGGGTTTAAGGTGGGCACAAGGAATTATTGAGACCATGGGAAGTTCTTACCCACTACCACCTGTGGTGGCCAAATTGGAATCAGGGGCAGCTTATTTGGCAGATTCTTTTTACAATTTCATCAGAGATTTGTCCAAGAGTATGGAGGTGGTGATAGCAGCGCATCGCTACATCTGACTTAAGAATTGGTCGGCTGCTGTTTCCTCCAAGTCATGTTTGAGCAAATTGCCCTTCCGAGGGGAACTCTTATTCAGAGAAGATCCAGATAAATTAGTGAATGACTTGGGAAACGTGAAAGAAAAGCTTCCAGAAGACAGACAAAAGGTGATCTGTTACACCCTTCCGCCGCAGGGACAATCAACAAACTACCAGCGGTTCTGGACGGTACATTTTGCACCATATCAGAGGAGCAGACCCCCTTTGAGGGGGCAGACCTTCTGGGGGTTCCAGGAAACAGGGAGAGGGTTCTTCTCTTCCTCTCTCTCGGCCCCTAAGAAGTCCCAATGAAGCGAGGCTCACCAAAAACAGAGCTGGTACCCGTAGGGGCTCGGCTGTGGGACTTTTATCCTGTATGGGCTCAGATTACATCCGATCCCTGGGTATTGGAGATTGTCAGGGAGGGCTACGCTTTTGAGTTAGAGCTCTCTCATGGTGCCTTTGCCCTCTCTCAGTGCAAAGCTCCTTAGAAACGATAGGCGGTGCAGGAGACGTTGAAGTGGCTCATAGACCTGCAAGCAGTCAGAAGGGTACCAGATGACCAGTGTGGTTATGGTTGGTACACAATTTTTCATCGTTCCCAAGAAAGAAGGCTCCTTCTGGGCCATTCTAGATCTCAAATGCATCAATCGGTGCCTCAGAGTACCTCTATTCCATATGGAGACGCTCCGGTCGATCAGGGAGAGTTCTGACTTACACATTCCGATTCAGACAGAGCATCAGCAGTTCCTAAGGTTTGCAGTATCCATGGGGCAATTACAGTTTCAGGTGCTCCCATTCGGTTAAGCAACTGCATCGCACACATTCATAAAAGTGATGGTGGTGGTCGCGGCCGGACTACGCCAGGAAGAGGTTCAGGTACACCCTTACCTGGACGATTGCCTCATTCAGGCAACATCAAAGGAAGAAAGCAAGCGGGTCACGGCAAGAGTGATTGTGTACTTGCAGAGTCTCGGATGGGTGATAAACTTTGCAAAAATTCAGCTCCGGCCCTTGCAGGATTTGGTTTACCCGAGGGCAAGATTTCAGACAGGCAGGGCATGTGTCCTTGCTGGAATGTCAAGTAAGTATGCTGAAAGGGCAGATCTGAAGATTTCACATCATAAGGACACCAACGGCATGGCACTACCTTCAGGTGTTAGGGTCCATGGTGGCTACCATTCAGCTCATACCATGGGCACGGGCTCACATGCGCCCTTTGCAAAGAGGTTTGTTATGAAGATGGTATGCACAGCGCCATCTGTTATCATTTCCCCTACCCTTTCCGGCGAGCACCTGAAAGACTCTCCAGTGGTGGCTGAGACTCCCAAATGGATTCTCCCGAGACTGCCAAATGGATTCTCCTGAATACCTCCCGAGACTCCCAAATGGATTCTCTTGACAACAGATGTCAGTCTGGTGGGATGGGGAGCACATTGCAAGTCCCACATCACACAGGGGCAATGGTCCTTGCAGGAGTCAACTTGGTCGATCAACCGCCTCGAGAGTGGTGTACTTGGCGTTGCAGCAGTTCATCACTGTGCTTCTAGGCAAGGCTGTGAGAGTGTTTTCGGACAATGCCACAATGGTGGCTTTTGTCAATCAGCAGGGCGGACCAAGCAGTGTGAACTTAGTGATAGAAGCAGCACCAGTGTTAGCTTGGGCGGAGGAAAATTTGCAGGCGTTGTCAGCAGCGCATATGGCAACTGATTATCTAAGCCAGGTACAGATCAACACAGGGGAATGGACGCTCAACGACATGTTTTTGTTCAGATAGCTGGTGGGGTCAGCCAACTATGGACCTTATGGCAACGTTTGAATCAGCAAAGGCAGCACATTCTTTTAGCAGAAGAAGAGAATGGATGTCAGAAGGGCTCAATGCAGTGGTGCAGAGGTAGCAGACTGAAGGACTGCTCTATGTGTTTCCTCCATGGGCGCTCATAGTGCGAGTGGTACAGAGAATAGAGGTGTATCAGGGCCTGGTGCTGCTAATAGCTCCCGATTGGCCTCATCAGCCATGGTATGCTGACTTGGTGCGACTGACTGTCGATGGTCCGTGGCGTCTTCCAGCTCAGAGGGATCTATTGTTACAGGGGCAGCTTCTGATGTCGCTGATGCTTACGGCTTGGTTATTGAGCGGGCACGGTTGCGAAGACAGGGCTATTTAGCAGTGGTAAGCTCAGTGTTTATTGAAGGCCAGGCAATACTCTACTTTGCTGGCTTACATTAGAGTGTGGAGAGTCTTTGAGGCCTGGTGTGCAAGTGGCCACTGCGGCCTCTGGCAGCTTCAGTGCTGGAGTTTCTTGCCTTTTACAGGCAGGGTTTGAGAAAGGCTTGGCATGCAGCACCCTCCGGGTGCAGGTTGTAGCTCTCTCTTGCTATCAGGGAAGAGTCCAGGGAGTTTCTCTAGTGGCGCATCCAGATGTGGTCAGGTTTCTGAGGGTAGTGAAACAGGAGCGTCAAATGGTGCGGTCCTTTGTGCTGCCTTGGGACCTCAATTTAGTTTTGTCGGTGCTAACAGAACCACCCTTTGAGCCTTTAGGGTCTTGTTCCTTAAAGGATCTTACTTTAAAGATGGTTTTGCTGGTGGCTATTTGTTCAGCTAGATCAGGGGGTGGGCAGTTCCAGCCCTCGTGTACCACAATCCAGCCTGGTTTTCATGATGCCCCTAATGAATATTCATGAGATCTATTTGCATCCACTGCCTTCCATTGTATGGAAATAGGGCCTAAGGGGTTGAGGGCGCAGGCCATGTCGTGGGCCGAGTTGTGCTTACTTCCGCCAGGAGATATCTGTAGGGTGGCATTTGTTCGTCCCTGCATACCTTTGTAAAGTATTATAGGCTTTATGTGCAGGCAGTGGGGGATGCAAGGTTTGGATCAGCAGTTCTTCAGGCCAGTCTTGCGAGTCACTCCCAAATCTAGTACTGCTATGATACATCCCATCTAGTACTGCTATGATACTGGACTGGAGGAACAATAAAGAATGTGAAATTAGGCCTTATCTGCTAATTTACGTTCTTTCAGTGACTCCAGTCCAGTCCTGATCCCACCCAGGGTGTTTTAATTTTCATGCACAAATCAGTATATCCGATCCTGAAGAAGGTCAACGCATGATTTTGGGCCGGGGGTGGTGGTGGTGTGACTGGAGCTGAACGTCACATACCTCAAAGAATCATTTGGATCACGAGTCAAAGGAGTCAGGAGTGACCAGACGGGAGAGCAGAAGTCTGCAATGAACATAAATATGCTGTAAGAAATCTTCTTCTCAGGCATTGGGGGTGTTTTTTCTGCCTGATGGGGTTAGTTTTACATAGTTGAATTTAGCTTCCTAATTGTGGCTTTCATGAGTCTGCTTTGTCAATACGATACTGGCTCTGGTGGGAGGTGCCACTGGTATGACTATCCAAATGTCATGAGTTATGACATGCTTAGTCTCCAAGCTGCTGGTGAGGTGATACAACCCATAGGTGCAGGATTGACTTGAGTCATTCAAGGAATGTCAATCAGCAGGTAAGGCCTAATTTCACCATAGATATCCAAATCATGGAGATGGCCCCAAAACCATTTTACATAGAAACATGATGGCAGAAAAAGACCACCTGGCCTCTCTAGTCTGTCCTTCCTTGTGGGTCCTGTTTCAAAATGGTTATGGAGATGACTCCTGCATGGGAGCATCCATCTAGGATGGAGGCATGTTCAGGTCATTCTGAAGACCTTAGACATGTGTGACTAATTTCAGAAATGGCCAGAATGTCTCCACCCTCATCCAAGTCAATACCTGTTCCAGGGTACAGAGAGGCATCTGAAAAGTGCTCGTTTGCTAGTTAAACATCCAGAGAGTCTAGAGGAGATAGTACTCTAATATACCCAATGTCCACAACTGTAAAGACAATTCATAGGTATTGGAGAAACCTGTTATATGGTTGTTCCACTGCCAAATGTCTCTCTGCTAGCAGAATGGCAGGCTGGGATGCATCCCCTGTCTGGAATACCATTGCAAGGACATCTATGTAGCTGTCCCCGATAACCTCCATATTGGGTGCATCTATGTTACTGAAATTGTGCCTGAATTTGGACATGCCTGGCCTTTTTTGGAACGTTTTCACCTGGATGTCATTTCTAAAATATGCCTCTATTCGTGCATGGTAATACTACAGTAGCTTTTATTAAATCTAGTCCTTAGTGTGTGCTAAATCAATTTAAGGCATTTTCACCTATGAAATAAGACCATATTGAGTCAATTAACATACATTAAAAAATGGTTATTAACATGAATGTATGAAACAAATTGAAAAACTGCCCAAAAATTAGTACAAAGTTCAAAACATAAGCTAGAGATGAAATGAAACTTTTTTCATGCACATCCCTTTTAGGCACATAAAGGAATATTTACTGAAGGTTAAAGCACATTAATGATGCTAAGTGCTGCTGTGCCCATAGAAATAAATGTGTAGTGTCACGCCCTTAGCCCCTTACATCGGTATGGAGGAGCGTGGTTTTGTTTTTGCCCCTGTGGTGCTTCAACTTTCTGGCCTTTTTTCCTAACTGGATGCCTTTACATGCATTATGGGAAAGGTAGTTCAGTTAGATATCATTTGGGCTCAGATGAAAAAAAAACACCTTCATTGTAGTTGGGTTGAGTAGTTGCATTGACAAGAATTTATTCAAAGAAAGACACGCTAGGTTCACAGATCTACCTTTTTAGATATTTCACCAGGAATTCTTGTAACTCATTACAGGATAACTTGAACTGAAACAAAACAGCTTTCCTCAGCCTTAATTAACAGCACCTGCTTCCTAGCAGAGCTTGCCGTGCAGTCCAAAACATACAGAAAGAAACTTTAAACCAGGGCTTCTTTCCCTTTCCAGTCCAGAACAATTACCTGGCTACCTTGTATGCTTAAACACAGCTCTTCATACAGATAGTCAAATTCACACAAGCAGATAAACTCTTTTCAAGGATTTCTCAGTAGTTAGTCAAACAAAAGCATTTCTTACTTCCTTCAGTTGAAACGGCATCAAAAAGAGCTCAGCACTGCTCAAAGCTGTTTCTCAAAAGATAATCAGGAAGATTCAGCTTTGCACTGCGTCACACGTCTCCTGAGCTTGGAACATTAACAAGCAAACACAGCTCTCAGGGCTTTGGACACTGGAGGCTTCTCTTTACGGTTGACATCCCTGGCAATCATTCTTAATTGGCAGACTGGCATGCAGAGCAGTCCATGTATGAGACCTCTTCTTCACAAGGTAAATCTTGCTCCCCCAATTCCATTGGTTCACTCTCTGGCTCAGATTCAGATAGCTTACTTCACTGCCTTCTGTTATGATTAAAGCTGTCTCTGGCAAATACGTAGCGCTCCTTATTAGCTAAGCTTCTGGGACTCAATACCTTGATCAAAGCCTGTAGTAGCTTCACTTCTTACATGCTCTGGCCACCATCCAGCACGTCCTGTTCTACAATTAGTGCTTCTGGCTCTTACTGCTCCCTTCCTTCTTGAGTAGGCAAAACGTCTGCTCTCTCTCTCTCTCTCTGGTCAGCAGTTGCAGCACTCTCAGGTCTCAGGAGTCCTTCCAGTTTCTCTCCACGTGTTCTGCTTGTCCCTGGTCTGCTTGTCCCTCCTCATCTTCCTCGACTGCTCTCTGGTCTCACTGAGCTAAACTTAAACCCCTCAGGCTCCTGTTCCACCCTCTCCCCTCTCAGGAGAGAGAGATCAAACTCCCTCGTGGCAGCTGAGTGATTAGGGGATGCAGTGACGTAAGGGTTCCTTACCCTGGGCCTGTATTCCCTATCTTTTCCACCACTAGGGGCACTTTGTTCCTCATTGTAGCCAGGAATAACCTTCTTTCTAGGAGCAAATGGAGTTTTAAGTCCTGGACCTTTTAAAATGGGTCCCTTTATTAAGGTAAATTCCTTCTTTTTACCCCTCTCTTCTAGGTCCTGATAAGCTTCCTTATCACATACCCCCCTGCTTAAGTTATTACGGGCTGGCTGTAGCTGTGGAGAATCCTCCCTACAGTCCGTAATACGTGAGAGGGCATCAGCGTTCTGGTGTAATTTCCCAGCTCGATGTTCCACTTTAAAGTCGAATGCCTGTAGGGTCATGTACCAGCGAGTCAACCTTGTGTTGTGATTCTTCATTTGTTGTAACCATTTTAAAGGAGCATGGTCAGTAATCAACAGGAACTTCCTTCCTGTTAGATAAAACCGTAACGCTTCAACTGCCCACTTTATAGCCAAGCATTCCTTTTCTATTGTGGAATATTTCTGTTCGGCCGGTGACAATTTTCTGCTAAGGTACATCACTGGATGTTCACTCCCCTCATGGCTTTGGGATAACACCGCTCCCAACCCGACATCTGATGCGTCCGTCTGCACTAGAAAGGTTTTTCTGAAGTCTACACCCCTCAGCACTGGACTAGTGCACAATTTCCCTTTCAATAGTGTAAATGCCTTCTTAGCTTCGGGAGACCATCGTATTTGGTTTGGACAGTTTTTCCTTAGCATATTCGTGAATACTGCACTTTCTATGATATAGGACACCAGGCTCACCTTCTTGACCACGTTCCAAGGCCCTTTCCATTGCGCTTCAAACTTGGGAGTGGCACCTGCTACTTGTACCCAGGGGCGGCCCAAGGGGGGTGCGGGGCCATGTGCGGAGACTCGGTGCGGGGCCTCATTTGCATAAGTGGTCTTATTTGCATAAATATTTGCATAATGTTACCATTCACTAACTTTTAGTAAACATCTCTCTTAATGAGTGTATGGATAAAGAAAGACTAAAAGATTTCTACATTACTATAATCCAGTGCCAACCGCCAGGCACATTAGGAACTACTACAAACGCTGCCCATTTAGAACCCATAGCAAACCCGCCGTATCCTGACAGCATTACCAGGACTCACAAAGCACCATACCCTACCTATCAAAAGGCAACACTGCAAATATTAAACCAATACATTTCAGAGAATACTGGGGAAAGAGAACAAGTGGCAACGTCAAATAGGAATTACATAAACAGAATACCTCAGCTCAGTTACACATGCAGAACATTGACCATCACCAAACAAGGAATCACAATTTAGAAACAGGAAGGCAATAATTAAACTGGGAATCCCAAAAGCCAAATTTGGAATGTACAACAACACTGTAGAAATAAAACTATAAATTAATTTCCTCTTGTACCAAACAAAGCGCAGATGTTAATGATGCACATTTCCCAGAGCTGACATATTCCAGTTAATAAATTCAAAATAAAGAGATATCTTTCTACCTTTTGTGCATTTTTTTTTCAGTTGCAATTGGTCCAGCCACTTTCTTCTGGTTTCTTCATGTTTTCTGCTAACTCTCCATCGTCTGCTGTCCATTTGTCCTTTCTTCTCTCTTCTAGTTTTTTTTTTCCATTCTCTCTCTCTCTACATCTGCTTTAACATACTAATCTTTCTCCTTTTGCTCTTTCCTCATTCCTATTTCATCCACACAAATTTTACCCCTCCATCCTCAATCCCCAATTACTCTCCCAATACCTGGCCAATTGTAGATTTTTCATCCCTCCTACACAAAATATTTTTCCCCTCTCCATTTTAATCTCCCAGCCCCATCCCATTCTAATCCTCCCCCAACATCAGCTCCCTTCTAGTTCCAGTCTCACCCTGCATCAGCCCATTTCCAGTCCTAGCCCCCCATCAGCCCATTTCCAGTCCTAGCCCCCCATCAGCCCATTTCCAGTCCTAGCTCCCCCATCCATTTCCAGTCCAAGTCCCTTCATCAGCTCATTTCCAATCCTAGCCCCCCCATCAGCCCATTTCTAGTCATTTCCTAGACCCACCATCAGCCCATGTCAAATCATAGCTCCCCTCCACTCAGCCCAATTCCAGTCCAAGCCCCCCATGAGCCTACTTCCAGTTCTAGACCCTCCATGAGTCCATTTCAATTCAAGCCCCCAACACAGCCCATTTCCAATCTTAGCTCCCCCCAACAGCCCATTTCCAGTCCTATCCTAGCTGTTCCATCAGCCCATTTTCAGTCCTAGCTCCCTTCCCTCACAGCCCATTTCCATTCCAATGCGGCTCCCCATCAGCTATTTGCAGTTCAAGGCTCCCCTTCCGCTCAGCCCATTTCCAGTCGTAGCAACCCCCCAACCCTTTACCAGTCCTAGCCCCCCATCAATCAACTTCCAGTCCTAACCCCCATCACCCCATTTTCAGTTTAAGCCCCCCCTATAACCCATTACCAGTCCTAACCCCCCATCAGCCCATTTCGTCAGCCCCCATAGCCCATTGCCAGTCCTAACCCCCCCATCAGCCCACAGCCCATTACCAGTCATAACCACATCAGCCCACCTCAAGTCCTAACCCCTCCCCATCAGCCCATTTCCTGTCCTAGCCCCCCCATAACCCATTATCAGTCCTACCCCCCATCAGCCCACTACCAGTCTTAACCCCCCCCCATCGCCCATTACCAGTCCTAACCCCCCATCACCCATTACCAGTCCTAACCCCCCCATCAGCCCACTACCAGTCTTAACCCCCCCATAGCCCATTACCAGTCTTAACCCCCCCCATAGCCCATTGCCAGCCCTCATCAGCCCACAGCCCATTGCTAGTCTTAACCCCCCCATAGCCCACTGCCAGTCTTAACCCCCCCATAGCCCATTGCCAGTCTTAACCCCCCATAGCCCACTGCCAGTCTTACCTCCCCTCCCCGGCCCATTGCATGTCTTTACCCCCCTTCCCTAGCCCACTGCCAGTCTTAACCCCCCCCATAGCCCATTGCCAGTCTTAGCCCCCCTCCCCAGCCCATTGCCAGTCTTAACCCCCCCTCCCTAGCCCATTGCCAGTCTTAACCCCCCTCCCTCCCTAGCCCATTGCCAGTCTTAACCCCCCTCACTCACTCCCTCCCTCCCTAACCCAGTGCCAGTTTTAACCCCCCTCCCTCCCTCCCTCCCTAGCCCACTTCCAGTCTTAACCCCCCCATAGCCCATTGCCAGTCTTAACCCCCCTCCCCAGCCCATTACCAGTCTTAACCCCCCCAGCCCATTGCCAGTCTTAACCCCCCCTCCCTAGCCCACTGCCAGTCTTAACCCCCCCCCCATAGCCCACTGCCAGTCTTAACCCCCCCCCTCCCAGCCCATTGCCAGTCTTAACCCCCCCTCCCTAGCCCATTGCCAGTCTCAACCCCCCTCCCTCCCCAGCCCATTGCCAGTCTTAACCCCCTCCCTAGCCCATTTCCAGTCTTAACCCCCCTCCCTAGCCCATTGCCAGTCTCAACACCCCCCTCCCTCCCCAGCCCATTGCCAGTCTTAACCCCCCCTCCCTAGCCCATTGCCAGTCTCAACCCCCTCCCTCCCTAGCCCATTGCCAGTCTCAACCCCCCTCCCTCCCTAGCCCACTGCCAGTCTTAACCCCCCCCATAGCCCACTGCCAGTCTTAACCCCCCTCCCCAGCCCATTGCCAGTCTCAACCCCCCTCCCTCCCTAGCCCATTGCCAGTCTTAACCCCCTCCCTCCCTCCCTAGCCCATTGACAGTCCTACCCGCCCCCCCTCGGCTCATGGCAATTAAAAAAAAAAAAAAAAAAGCTGGCCGCTGCGGCATGGAGTGTCCCACGGGGCTCCCTCTGCCCGGCGGAACTCTCCCGGTGCGGCTGAGCCCCTCTCTGCCGGCTTGCAGATACACAAAGGGAGAGAGTCTCCCTCGCGTCTCTGTTAAGCCCGCAGGGGCTGATGGGAAATTTCCCATCTGCCCCTGCGGGCTTAACAAAGACGCTAGGGAGACTCTCTCCCTTCGCGTATCTGCAAGCCGGCAGAGAGGGGCTCAGCCGCACCGGGAGAGTTCCGCCGGGCAGAGGGAGCCCCGCGGGACACTCCATGCCACAGCGGCCAGCTTTTTTTTTTTTTTAATTCAATTAAGAAAAAGCAGAATGTTCTTTGCGCGGGGCCCCCCGAAGCGCGGGACCCTGTGCAAAAAACATTCTTGCTCAATGGACGGGCCGGCCCTGCTTGTACCAGGACTTTTTCTCCTATACCTAGCTGGCGAGGCTTGGCCCTACGGTCATACCGCTCCTTCTGGCGCAGCTGACTGTCTTGCAAATTTTTCACAGCTACCTGTGAGGCCCTATTTAAATGTGCTCTTAGGTCCCTTAAAAATTGAGGAACTCCCTTGCCCTCTTGTTCCGGGTCTAACCACTGCTCTCTTAATATGTCTGACCTCGCGGGGCTCGACCGTACATGAACTCATAGGGAGATACGCCCAGGGAAACCTGAATCCGTTCCCGGCAAGCGTATAAGACAAACGGTAATAACATGTCCCATTCCTCCATGTGTCTTAACATCTGTTTCAAGGTTTGATTTAATCTCTCCACCAAACCATTTGACTGGGGATGATAAGCGGATGTCTTTATATGATGAATCCCGAAAGCATCCCAGACTTGGGCCAAATACTTTGATACAAAGTTGGTCCCACGGTTTGTTAAGACTTCTCTGGGGAATCCTATCTCACAAAACAGCTTTATTAATTCTAAAGCTATGGTTTTAGCGGAAATATTCCGTAAAGGAACGGCCCAGGGAAACCTGGTAGCTTGATCCACCATTACCAAGATGTACTGGAAACCTCGGGGTGTTTTAACCAAGGGGCCTACTATATCCATTGAGATACGCCCTACGGGGTCTGCTATGATGGGAGTTGATATCAAAGGCACGACTGGGGGTCGTGCAGCTGTGACTTGCTGGCATGCTGGGCATGCGGCACAGAACTGGGCAGTTTCTTTAAAAACGCCAGGCCAATAAAAGCATATCAGAATTTGATCTAGGGTTCCTTGCACCCCCTTAAGGCCTCCCACTGGATGATCATGGGCAAGTCTCAGAACTAACTCTTTAAAGGTCGTGGGTACCACTAGTTGTTTCCTGATTGTGCCAGTACGGGGGTCCTGATTTTCCCTATACAATATCTCATTGTCTAATAGGAATCTGGGAAGGACATCGTGTACCACTTGGGCATACTGAAATGCTCGAGCGAGAGCCGGATCTGCTCGCTGTTCCTTGGGGAAAGTTGGAAACTTCTCTACTATTTCAGCTGGCACCCAGGGCAATCCTGGGCTAAGATCCATCTTGGCCCTACCCTGTGCCCTACAACGCCTTTCATATCTCTGTTGCGCTTTTTCCTTCCTAACCTTTCCAGTTGGGGGAGTCACAAAGTCCTCATGTGAGGGTAGCTCTCCTAGAGAATCAACTTGGGTCTCTTCTTCCTGGCTGTTAGCCTTAGACTGGGATCGGATAGAAATAAGGCCACTCTTTTTCTCTAAGCCTTTCTCTAATCCCTGCTTGAACTGGGGCCAGTCCCTTCCCAATATTAAATCATATGGGAGCTTTGGTACCATTGCCACTGCTATTTCTCTCTGGACCCCTAAACCCTTAATCTTCAACTTGTATGCAGGATAAAATGAAGCAGCCCCATGAATGCATCTAATGCGCACATTTTTCTCAGGCTTCCTACATTCTGAGTTATTTTTGGCCACTATTGCCTGCCATAGCTTTTTAGAAAGCATGCTTTGGTCCACACCAGAGTCCAAAAGAGCTTGTGTGGTAACCCCTTGTATGTCGACCGTTAAAAGAAAACCTTCTCCAGGTCCTTTTACACTGACACCCAGTAAATTAGTGTGGGTTTTACAACCTTTCTGCACATGACCCCACTTTCCACACTGGAAACATTTTTTCTTTGCCCACTTTTCATTTTGGGAAGGTGCACAAACTCTCCTAAAATCAGCAGTTTTTCCTTCCTTCTTTTCTGATGTAGCACAATGCCACTCAGCACCTATTTCGAGAGAGCTTCCCTTTTGCAGCCAAGCCAACTCAGCTTCCATAAACCTCTCAGACAAAAGGGTTACTTCTCCCATGCTTTGGCAATTCTGCTGGATGAGAAAAGACTGCAAATCCTTGGGCACTGCTGCCATAAATTGTTCTAAAACTACTTGGTCACAATATTGGAGTGTAGAAAGCAATCAAACAAAAGAACTCACTCCACTAAAACACTTGTTTCTGAATAGACACTGTGCTTATTTTCATTCAATTCTTCAAATTATGTAACAATGACAAGTGGCGGCAAGGTCTCAGCAATATGGGCAAAAGCAAATATGATCAAGGCCAAGCCAAGATCCTGTTGCCAAACAAAAGCCCATTAACATCAAGGACCACATGCCGCCACCATCCCACAATCTTTATGTTTTTCTTTAAAACAATTCCAAGGCAAACAGCAGCCAAACCCAACCACAACCACTTAGCTTGACAAGATCATGGGAATGGTCCGCCACCTTGTTTCAAAGAAAAACATAAAGATTGTGAGATGGTGGCGGCATGTGGTCCTTGATGTTAATGGGCTTTTGTTTGGCAACAGGATCTTGGCTTGCGCCTTGATCATATTTGCTTTTGCCCGTATTGCTGAGACCTTGCCGCCACTTGTCATTGTTACATAATTTGAAGAATTGAATGAAAACAAGCACAATGTTTATTTATTCAGAAACAAGTGTTTTAGTAGAGTGAGTTCTTTTGTTTGATTGCCATAAATTGTTCTAGCATAATCATATCAACAATCATTTCTACATCCTTCCCTTCAGGAGCCAGCCCCTTTAGGGCTAATCCACGAATCCTTTGGCTTAAGCCTTTTGGCGTCTCGCCATCCCTCAGGTCTGTGGCCCTAAACATACAACAATATACTGTGGCTGTCAGCCCCAAGAAATCCTTCATGGCAGTTTTTACAGCATTATAATCTAACACTTGGGCTGCTGGCATGGCCCTGTAAGCAGCCAATGCCTCTCCTGTTAAGGATGTGGCCAGGCGTATAGCCCATTGAGTCTCCAGCCATCCTAAGGCCTGTGCCACTCTTTCAAAAGAGTTGATAAAGTCGTCCACATTATCCTCTGGAGTTAGTTTACCAAAACTAAATGGTCCCATATTGGAAAGGTCTACCATACTGTCCATCCGTGGAGCATCTGGGCTTGCTGGCGCTGGCACTCCTCCGCCTCCCTGGCTCCGGAGTGAAATCAATGCCTCCACCAGATCAAGAACTGGCTTCTGCTGTTCCGTCATGGCAGCGATGGCCTTGTCCTGTGCCATTTGCGCCAACTCCTGCTGACGGCTGAACTGGTTCGCCATCCAACTCACAAGTTCCTTGGGATCCATGGCTTGTTACCTGTAAGGAAAAAAAGAGAGAGAGAAAAAAAAAAAACAAGGGCGGCACCGTACAACAGAAAATTGTTTTTTTCTCTATATGCCCCCTTTTAAAATGCCTCAGCATACACTTTTTTTTTCTTTTATCCTGAAGTGGTCACGCCCCAGGTAACTTTACCTTGTTCAGGCGTTGAGTCTCACTTTCACAGGGTCTTTTGACTGGAACTGCTCTTGGAACACCTCCTTCTGCTGTTCCTCCAAGTCAGACAAGGAAATTCTGTATTCAGTTGCTTCTGCTTGGAAACTTGCAGCAGTATCCTTATGGACCTCCTGGTTACTTTAAGATGAAAAAATATCCAAGAGCTACGCCACTTGTCACGCCCTTAGCCCCTTACATCGGTATGGAGGAGCGTGGTTTTGTTTTTGCCCCTGTGGTGCTTCAACTTTCTGGCCTTTTTTCCTAACTGGATGCCTTTAAATGCATTATGGGAAAGGTAGTTCAGTTAGATATCATTTGGGCTCAGATGAAAAAAAAAAACACCTTCATTGTAGTTGGGTTGAGTAGGTGCATTGACAAGAATTTATTCAAAGAAAGACACGCTAGGTTCACAGATCTACCTTTTTAGATATTTCACCAGGAATTCTTGTAACTCATTACAGGATAACTTGAACTGAAACAAAACAGCTTTCCTCAGCCTTAATTAACAGCACCTGCTTTCTAGCAGAGCTTGCCGTGCAATCCAAAACATACAGAAAGAAACTTTAAACCAGGTTTTCTTTCCCTTTCCAGTCCAGAACAATTACCTGGCTACCTTGTATGCTTAAACACAGCTCTTCATACAGATAGTCAAATTCACACAAGCAGATAAACTCTTTTCAAGGATTTCTCAGTAGTTAGTCAAACAAAAGCATTTCTTACTTCCTTCAGTTGAAATGGCATCAAAAAGAGCTCAGCACTGCTCACAGCTGTTTCTCAAAAGATAATCAGGAAGATTCAGCTTTGCACTGCGTCACACTTCTCCTGAGCTTAGAACATTAACAAGCAAACACAGCTCTCAGGGCTTTGGACACTGGAGGCTTCTCTTTATGGTTGACATCCCTGGCAATCATTCTTAATTGGCAGACTGGCATGCAGAGCAGTCCATGTATGAGACCTCTTCTTCACAAGGTAAATCTTGCTCCCCCAATTCCATTGGTTCACTCTCTGACTCAGATTCAGATAGCTTACTTGACTGCCTTCTGTTATGGTTAAAGTTGTCTCTGGCAAATACATAGTGCTCCTTATTAGCTAAGCTTCTGGGGCTCATACCTTGATCAAAGCCTGTAGTAGCTTCACTTCTTACATGCTCTGGCCACCATCTAGCACGTCCTGTTCTCCACTTAGTGCTTCTAGCTCTTACTGCTCCATTCCTTCTTGAGTAGGCAAAACGTCTGCTCTCTCTCTCTCTCTCTGGTCAGCAGTTGCAGCACTCTCAGGTCTCAGGAGTCCTTCCAGTTCCTCTCCACATGTTCTGCTTGTCCCTGGTCTGCTTGTCCCTCCTCGTCTTCCTCGACTACTCTCTGGTCACACTGAGCTAAACTTAAACCCCTCAGGTTCCTGCTCCACCCTCTCCCCTCTCAGGTGAGAGAGATCAAACTCCCTCGTGGCAGCTGAGTGATTAGGGGATGCAGTGACGTAAGGGTTCCTTACCCTGGGCCTGTATTCCCTATCCTTTCCACCACTAGGGGCACTCTGTTCCTCATTGTAGCCAGGAATAACCTCCTTTCTAGGAGCAAATGGAGTTTTAAGTCCTGGACCTTTCAAAATGGGTCCCTTTATTAAGGTAAATTCCTTCTTTTTACCCCTCTCTTCTAGGTCCTGATAAGCTTCCTTATCACAGTAGTCAGAATGAAAAATCACCAATAGTGTATCAATCTCAAAATACTGAAATATACTGTGTCGCTGCACGACGTGCATGTTTTGGGACCTCCAAAAGACCCTGTTTCAAGTGTATATATAAGCATCCTCCAAATCCTCCATGTGTTCTCACAAACTAACTGCCATCCCTGCAGCGACTTTACACTTCAGCACATTCACATCTTGGCTATTCTGGATTTAAGCTAAGTGATTTCATTTCATAGGTTTGAACCAAATATTTGATTAAAATGGGCACAACCAGCCTCCAAGATTGAGAATACCTCTCATCTCCTGTTGGCATACCTGCCACAGTATATTTAAGCATTTTGAGATTGATACACTATTGGTGATTTTCTCCAGGACCAAGCAGGAAGTCAGTCCTCACATATGGGTGTCATCGACGCTGATGAAGCCCCTGCGGAGCATTTCCCCAGCTTTCCATGAAAGCCTTTGGGAATGCAGGCACGCATGCACGGTTCTCTTCCCGCCTAAAGGTGCCATCTTACCTCAGTCTCTTTTTTCCGTGAAGCCCACCGGACGTGTGTCCTGTCCTCCCGGTTAAAAGTAGATTTTTTTTCGGCGATTATCACTATTTTTTCTTCCGGTTCGATGCCAGTTCCCCTCCCGCCGGGTTCGGTACGCCGGTATCGAGCCCGATTCTTCCTTTTCGGTTTTTGCCCTTCGTGGCTGGCGTTCGCGCCCTTTTTTCCCTTTTTCCCTGGAAGGCCGGTCTTTTGACCTCGCGGGGACTGTTTTTTCTCCGATGGCTTCCAGTGGTTTTAAAAAGTGTGATCGGTGTAAGAAATTAATGTCTCTCACCGACACACACGACTGCTGCCTTCGGTGCCTCGGCCGGGATCACGACCCTAAGTCGTGCGGGCCCTGTGGGAAGATGTCTTCCAAGGCACTCCGAAGTCGACAGCAACAAAAAGAAAGGCTTTTCTCGGACTCAGCCTCCGGCCGGGCCCGGACCTCGTCTGAGGCCTCAACATCTCGGGATTCCGATCCCAAGCACCGTCGAAGCTCCTCGGACAGGGGGTCCCCCGACCGAGAATGCAAGAGGAAGAAGCGGCTCACGAGGGCGTCGGAGGAGGAGGTCCCTGGCTCCTCGAGGGCCAGGTCTAAGACCCCCGACCGTCGCCCCGGGTCCGTGGAACACGAGAAGCCTGCAAAAGTTCCTCGCGTGGAACCGGAGTCTGCTGGACACGTAAGCCCCGTAGTCCTCGATGACTCTCCTCCCAGGGAACCGACATCGGGCCCGGCGCCGCCGCCGGGGCCCGAGTCGGTGGCTGCTGCGTCTCCCGAGCTGAATCTCAGGATGACAGCCTTGGAGAGCAGACTGTCTGCCTTCATGAAGCAGCAGCGGGCACTGATGGCCAGCCTGTCTGGCGCATCT
This sequence comes from Ichthyophis bannanicus, assembly GCA_033557465.1. Lineage (NCBI taxonomy): Eukaryota > Metazoa > Chordata > Amphibia > Gymnophiona > Ichthyophiidae > Ichthyophis > Ichthyophis bannanicus. The sequence continues at coordinate 144,729,958 of CM066043.1, read as the reverse complement.
GCCCCGACCACCGGGACATCGACTTCAAAGTCAACCCCGGAGACCGAGCCGATACTCGAATCCATCATGGCTCGGAGTCGACCTCGGTCGCGGTCTCCCTCTACCTCCTATTCGGGACCAAGGGCGTCAACGCCAGTGCCTCCGGCGTCAGGGCGGGTGCTCCAGGGCCCCGCGGGGTCGGACCCTGAATTCTTCTCGGACGAGTCGGCTTGGGAGACGGAGGACGAAGAGTCCCCTGATACCTTCAAGACTCGGTGCGTCCCGTCGGACTCACCGCAGTCTGAGCCCCGGAGTAGATCCCCCCGGAGGATACTCGGTTCTCGGAGTTCGTCCGAGATATGACCACCGCCTTGGCTATTCCGGCAGATCCCAAGGAGGAGCCTCGAGCTGAAGAGCTCGAGGCTCTACAGTATGACTCTCCTCCGAAGGAGGCCTTTACTGTCCCGGTTCCTCCGATGCAGGAACGGCTCCTCTTCTGTATGTGGGAGGCACCGGCCTCGGCGCCGGTTCTCAGCAAGCGAGTCGACTCGATCTATCATCTCAGAAAGAGCCCTGACTTTCAAAAGGCACAGCTACCACACCATTCTATGGTTGTGGAATCGGCCATGCATCGTCTGAAGAGCCAGAAGATGCACTCCGCGGTGCCCCCTGGTAGGGAGGCCCGAAACCTCGATGGCGTCGGTAGAAAGTGCTTCCAGGGCTCGATGCTTGCTTGCCGTGTCCAGTCGTACCAGCTGTACATGGGCATGTACTTGCGGGATCTGGCCAAGGAGTTGGCTGGGTTCTCTGCTGGACTCTCCGGGGAACCCTTGCAGAGATTTAAGTCCTTGCCCTCGGGGATTCAGGACTGCTCGAAGTTCATGTCCCGCACCGCCTACGATGGCTTCGAGGCTTCGGCCCGAGTTGCGGCAGCCGGCATCGCAGCTCGACACCAGGCATGACTGCAGTCATCGGACCTCGAGCCGTGGGTTCAGGACAAGTTGGTCGATGTCCCTTGCCGAGGTGAAAATCTTTTTGGCAAACCCATGAACGAGAAGGCCGCTCAGCTCGAAACTGAGCACCTCACACGGACAAGGCTGTCTAGGAAGACCTCTGCCCCTTCTCATAAAAAGAAGGGCTCAGGTAAAAAGCCCTTTTACCCGAGGAAGGGCACTGCTTACAAACAGTACCCGCAATATCAGGCTGCCCAAGCTGCCCCCCAGGGTCAGCAAGCCAAGGAGCAAGGTAATGGGCCCCGTAGGCAGAAGACCCCCAAGCCTCCGGCCCCTGCTACCACTCAGCAAGTTGGGGGTTTTTGACTCCTTGAGCGTAGCTTCTCCTCCACTGCTCTCCAAACCCTGCACAGGAGGTCGCCTCGCCCTCTTTGCCCACCAGTGGCCCCTTATCACCGGGGACAGTTGGGTGTTGGACATTGTCCACAAGGGCTATGCTCTGCATTTTAACCAACTGCCTCCACCATATTTTCCAGGGGAGCCTCCAAGGCCTCCCCTGCACACAGACCTTCTCCTGCAAGAGCTTCACGGTCTGTTGGTTGGCAGGGCGGTGGAGCCTGTGCCTCCCCACTTCCAAGGTCACGGTTTCTACTCCAGGTATTTCCTGGTGCCCAAAAGAACCGGTGGCCTTCGACCCATTCTGGACCTCAGGAACCTCAACAAGTTCCTAGTGAAGGAGAAGTTCAAGATGCTTACTCTTGGGACACTTCTGCCCTACCTCCAGCAGGGAGATTGGCTATGCTCTTTAGATCTAAAGTATGCGTACACTCACATCTTCATTCATCCAGACCACAGAAAGTACCTCAGGTTCATTGTGGGAGGAAACCATTATCAATACAGAGTGCTGCCTTTCGGCCTCACCTCCGCCCCCAGGGTCTTCACAAAGTGCCTAGCAGTGGTGGCGGCCTACCTGAGAAATCAGGGCATCTTTGTCTTCCCCTATCTGGACGACTGGCTCATCAGGGGTCAGACGTGCCAGGAGGCCAGACAAGCCACCCTCAGAACTATTGCTCTTCTTCAAAGGCTGGGGTTTGGCATAAACTTCGCAAAGTCCACTTTGCTCCCCTCCCAGAACTTGGAGTTCATAGGAGCAAGGTTAGACTCTCTGCTTGCAAAGGCTTTCTTGCCAGCAGACAGGGCCCAAAGGTTGATGGCCTTGGCAGCTCCATTTCTCAGCAGGTCACTGGTCTCCTCCAGGCTCTGCCTAAGACTTCTTGGCCACATGGCTTCGACAGTACATGTGACTCCCAATGCCAGGCTCCATATGAGGCCTGCGCAGTGGTGCCTTCGGACTCAGTGGTCACAGGCCACAGGCAGCCTCAGAGACAAAGTAAGGGTGTCCAGACAATTTCTGACCTCCTTCAACTGGTGGCTACATCCACCCAACTTGCTGAAGGGAGTGCCCTTTCAGATCCCTGGGCACACGGTGGTCCTGAACACAGACGCCTCCCTGCAGGGCTGGGGAGCTCATTGTCTAGACAAGTGCACCCAGGGCCTGTGGTCTCCTTGGGAGGCGGCACAGCAGATCAATCTCCTGGAACTCAGGGCTATTCGCCTAGCTCTCAAAGCTTTCTCTCCTGCCCTGGCTCATCAATCTGTCCTTGTTCAGACAGACAACCAGGTGGCCATGTTTTATGTGAACAAACAGGGCGGGACTGGGTCCAGGCTCCTTTGTCGGGAAGCTCAAGACCTTTGTTCCTTTGCCCTAAAGCACAACATGCTCCTCAGGGCTGTGTACCTTCCAGGCCAGGAGAACTACCTGGCCGACAGGTTGAGCAGGATTCTGCAGCCCCACGAGTGGCAGCTGCATCCCTTAGTAGTTCAGAAGATCTTCCTGAAATGGGGTCTCCCTTGGATAGATCTGTTTGCCAGTCCACTGAACAAACAGCTGCCTCAGTTCTGCTCCAGGCAACCGCATCCTCTGCGGATGGCAGCAGATGCTTTTCTGATTCCATGGTCTCAGGGCCTCCTGTATGCGTTTCCTCCCATGCCCTTGGTGGCCCGAACTCTCTTCAAGATCCTTCAGGACAAGGCCTCGGTCCTGCTGGTGGCTCCCAGGTGGCCGAGACAGGCTTGGTTTCCACTTCTGCTTCAACTGGTGGTGGATTCCCCACTGCCTCTAGGGTTGCACCCCGACCTGCTCTCTCAGGATCAAGGTTCCCTTCTGCACCCCAATCTCAAAGCTCTCAATTTGATGGCCTGGAGGCTGCAAGGGTAGTTTTGGCTCCCTGGGGCCTACCTCAGGAAGTTGAGGAGGTTGTCCTAGCCTCTAGGAAACAATCCACTAGAAAAACCTATGCTCTCAAATGGAGAAGGTTTTCTGTGTGGTGTCAGCTACGTACAGAGGATCCTTTCTCCTGTACTGTACCAGTAGTGCTTCAGTATTTACTCCACTTGTCCAATCAGGGACTCAAGTCCAATTCTGTTCGGGTCCACCTCTCAGCTCTAGCAGCTCACCACTCACTGGTGGAGGGACATTCTCTGTCAGGTCACCCCTTGGTAACCCGCTTTCTCAGGGGCTTGCTTTTGCTCAAGCCTCCAATCCGTCCTCCTGCCCCTGAGTAGGAGTTGAATGTGGTCTTACAGCAACTGACTCGCCCACCTTTTGAGCCGGCTACTTGTCCACTACGCTTCCTATCCTGGAAGACACTCTTCCTGATAGCCCTTACCTCGGCTAGGCGAGTGAGTGAGCTTCAGGCCCTGGTCTGTGATAGGCCTTACACCAGGATTTATAGGAACAGGGTAGTCCTCAGGACTCATCCAAAGTTCCTCCCAAAGGTTGTCTCCTCTTTCCACCTCAATCAGGAGGTGGTTCTTCCAACATTCTTCTCTAGGCCTCATGCAAGCCAGGCTGAAGCAGTCCTGCATACCCTGGACTGTAGGAGGGTCTTATCCTTCTACCTTGACCGTACGCAGGGGCATAGGAGGGCTACTCAGCTCTTCGTGTCCTTTGACCCCAATAAGTTGGGGTTAGCTGTGTCCAAGCGTACCTTGTCCATCTGTGTGGCTGACTGTATCATCTGGGCTTACAAGGCAGCTGACCTTCCTTTGCAGGGTAGGGTCACGGCCCATCGTGTCAGGGCAATGGCTGCCTCAGTGGCTCATCTCCGCTCTGTGCCCTTGGTAGACATCTGCAGGGCTGCAACTTGGTCTTCAAGCCAGACTTTTGTGGCCCATTACTGTCTGGAGAGGGAGTCTCGTAGGGATAGTGCTTTTGGCCAAGCAGTACTCCGGAATCTCTTTGAGGTTTAGGCAACTCCTACCCTCCTGCCCTCTGTTGGGCTACCGGTGGAGGTTGTGTCCTTGAAAAGCCTTTCTTTGCTGCTGAGACTAGAGGGAGCTCTCTTGTTCAGCCTGGGTTCCTCGGTAGCCCAGAGCTAGGGAGTCACCCATATGTGAGGACTGACTTCCTGCTTGGTCCTGGAGAAAGAGTAGTTACTCACCTGTAACAGGTGTTCTCCAGAAGCATCAGGGATCAGTCCTCACAACCCTCCCTCCTCCCCTTGGAGCTGCAGTTGTACATAGTTTATTTTTCATTTTTGTGTGCTGTTCTTAGCTATGTCATTTGACTGAGGTAAGATGGCACCTTTAGGCTGGAAGGGAACCGCGCATGCGTGCCTGCATTCCCAAAGGCTTTCATGGAAAGCTGGGGAAATGCTCCGCTGGGGCTTCATCGGTGCCGATGACACCCATATGTGAGGACTGATTCCTGCTGCTCCTGGAGAACACCTGTTACAGGTGAGTAACTACTCTTTTTCATTCTGACTACTCATACATCACCATTGGGAACATTTGTGATCATAGAAATAAATGGGCATGGCAGCACTTAGCATGCATTAACGTTTGTTAACATGTGCTAGATTTTTGTAAACACGCTCTTTAGAGAATAAACTGTAGTCGGTATTTTGAAAGACATGTTAAAGCTTCAGACTACCAAATGATATCTGGCATTCAACAACATGTCCCAGAGTCTTCCAGATGATAAAGATTAAAAACAACACTCTCCAGGAACAAGCAGGAAGTCAGTCCTCACATATGGGTGACGTCGACATCGACTGAGCCCACGCGGATTCACTCCCCAGCTTTCAAAAAAAGCCTTTGGGAGTTAGACCACATATGCACAGTCACCTTCTCACCCAAAGGTGCCATCTTACCTCAGTCTTCTTTTATCTGCGGAGTCCTGCAGATGTCCTCCTGTCATCCCCAGTAAAAGTTGACTTTTTTCTAACCCTTCTCTCAGTGTTTTTGCTCTTTTTTCCAGTCAGTTCCTGATCGCCTTTTCGGCGCCTGAGTCCACCATTGCCTCAGCGTTGTGTTTTTTCTCAAGTCCTTTTTCTTTTTCAGTGCGCAGGTCTTTTCTTGCACCCTCCCTGACCGAGACATCTGAGATTGACCTCCCAGGTGCCGTCTTCCCCGCTATGTCTTTGGTCAGCAGATATAAGCAATGTGGCAAATACCCCCACAGCATGTCCATAACAGATCGCCACAGTTGCAATATGAAGTGCCTGGGTGTTGATCATGATTACTCCACTTGCCTGCTCTGCCTGCAGATCTCGAGTAAGAGCCGGAGGAATTGTGAAAAGCAGGGGGGAGCTTTTTGGCTCAAAGGCCTCTGCCGTAGTGCCGGCGTTGCATCAGGAATTGCTGCCCTCGAGATCGCATCAGACGACTTGACATCGCACACACCTGCTCAGTCTGAGCCCCGAGGTCGCTGAGCCTCGGACCAAGGATCATCCTCTGAGGATTTCCCCTGTGGGCCCAAGACATCATCCAAGACGAAGTCCAATCCCAGAGCCGGGGGGTAAGAATTCCAGTCCCCGGCCTCGGAAGCCTCAACCTAAAGCAGAGGGTGATGGCTGGGAGCAGCCCTCAAAGCTGCCAGGGCGGGAGGAAATTACCACTGCATCAGGGGATTGGGCTTTGTCTTCTGACACGATCAGCATTGGTGATTCCCTTTAAAGGGAGCCAGCTTCGGGCTCAATGCCTTCGAGGCCTGAACTGATCGCTGCGGAGCCTACTGGCATCAAAGCCAGGATAGCGGTCTTGGAACGCAACCTGGCTACCTTCTTCAATGTGCAGAGGTGCCTAATGCCCAGAGCCTCTGGGTTGTCAGGGCCGACATCAGGACCCTCCACTGTAAGGACCTCCCCGGAGGACATCCAGCCAGTGCTGGAACAATTCGCCCACTCGGAGCCGCATGAGTCAACCTCCCGCTCGAGGCACGACTCGCCCCCAAGCACCTCTGGTTTGGCTCATCGGGCACCTTTCTCTCTTCCTCAGCACTGGTGGCTCATCACCCCGATGACCATCTGGGCCTTGAGGTCTCAGGCTGAGAGACTGATGACAAGTCACCTGACACCATGTTACACAGGGATGTCCCCTCTGAACCATCTCCCCCTCAGGAGCGCCGAAGGTCCCCACCCGAGGACCTCATGTTCATTGAGTTTGTCCAGGGGATTTTGCCCTGGCCTTTGTGGCAGAGTCGGAGGACGAGCCTCATGCTGAGGACTTGGAAATCCTCCAGTATGAGGTCTCTGAGGGAGACACCGATGGAGCAGATTCCCTCAATCCTGGGGCGCTTGCTGTTCAGGATGTGGGAGAGCTCGGTGATGGTGCCAATAGTGAATCAGCTACTCGATTCCCAATATCGAGTTGGCAAGAACACAGGCTTTCAGAAGACAGAGCTGCCTCACAACTCCATGGTGGTGGAGTCGGCCTGCGTCGCATTAAAAGTCAGAAGATGCACTCCTTGGTGCCCCCTGGTAGGGAAGCCCATGCCATGGATGGGTTTGGCAGAAAGTGCTGCCAGGGCTCAATGTTCGTGGCCCGCATCCAAGCTTACTAGCAGTATATGGGCATGTACCTGGTTCTCAGCTGGGCTGGCAGGTGAATCTATCTAGCACTTCCAGACCCTAGTTTCCTCAATCAAGGATTGCTTCAAATTCCAGACTCGAGTGTCCTATAATGGCTTTGAGACCGTGGTTCATGTGACTGCAATGGGTATTAATGCCCATCACCTGGCTTGGCTCCAGTCCTCAGACTTGGAGCAATGAGTACAGGACAAACTGGCTGATGTCCCCTGCCAATGAGAGAACATCTTCGACAACCCCATGACCGACAAGGCAGCCGAGTTGGAGTCAGAGTTCATGACCGGGACTAGGCTGTCCCGGAAGACTGCTGACCCTTCCCGCCGGAAGGCTTTGGGGAAAAAGTCCTTCCACACAAAGGTTAAAAAGGCTTATGGAAAATACCTCCAATTTCCAGCCTATCAGGTTCCCCAACAGGGTCAGCAGACCAAAGGCCAGGGTCACGGCCTCTGTAAGCAGAAAACCCCAAACAGCATCCCAACTGCAGCCTGGGGCAGGGGGAGGCTTTTGACTCCTTGGACATAGACCACCTTCTCCCTGAGGACCAGGGCCCAAGGCATATGGGAGGACGTCTGGTTTATTTTGCTCACCTCCTGCCGAGCATCACCGCCAACGCCTAGGTGCTGCGAGGTTACCTTCTGCACTTAGACCAATGCCTTCTCCCTTCTTCCCAGGGGAACTTCCCATGACCTCCCTGCACAGAGAGCTCCTGCTCGAGGATCGACAGTAGAACCATAACTAGTCCCTCCGCCCCTCTGGGGCACAGGGTTCTACTCCTGGTACTACTTCAGTCCCAAAAAGACAGGGAGCTTCCATCCCATCCTGGATCTGCGGGAACTAAACCGATTTCTGGTCAAGGAGAAGTTCAAGATGCTATCCCTTGGAACATTGCTGCCCTACCTCCAGTGGGAAGATTGACTATGCTCCTTGGATCTCAAAGATGCATATACCCACATCCTGATTCATCCCCAGCACCATCAGTACCTCCGCTTCATCATCAGAGGCTGCCACTACCAGTACAGGCTGCTCCCTTTTGACCTCTCCTCGGCCCCCCTTGTGTTCACTAAGTGCCTGGCAGTAGTCATCGCTCACCTCCACTTGCTGGGAGTCTTTGTCTTCCCCTATCTGGATGACTGGCTCCTGAAGGCCAGCTCACCAGAAGAGGTATGTCACATGACCCACCATACCATTAGGGTGCTGCAGCATCTAAGGTTCATGATCAACTTCCCAAAGTTGCATCTACTACCGACCCAGCACCTGGAGTTCACAGGAGCCCTTCTGGAATCTACCCAGGCCAGAGTCTTCCTCCCTCTAGACAGGGTGCAGTGTCCGGCAACCCTAGGAAAAGAGGTACAGGATCGCTCATCGGCATCTGCCTGTCGTCTTCTGCGCCTATTGGGGCATATGGCCTTGACGGTTCACGTAAGTCCGCAGGCTGTTTCATATCAACCAAGAGGTGTCCTTCCCACCTTCTTCCTCAGGCCTCACACATCCCAAGCGCTACACACCCTGGCAAAAGGGCACTTGCCTTCTACTTTGAGAGGATAAAGGCCCATCACCTCTCGTCACAACTGTTCATCTCCTATGACATCAACAGGCTCGGGGTTGCTGTCTCTAAGCATACCCTGTGGCCTGGGTGGCAGACTGCATCTCTTTTGTCTATGAGCAGGCTGGACTCTCTGGAGCATCATGTTACCGCGCACAGTGTGCGCACCATGGCCGCCTCGGTGGCTCACCTGTGCTCGGTCCCCCTGCAGGACATCTGCCGGGCCACCACTTGGTCTTCGGTCCATACCTTCGTAGTGCATTACTGCTTGGAGGAGAGCTCACGGCGCAATAGCGCTTTCGGCCCTGCAGTACTTCATCGCCTTTTTGGGGAATAGTGCAACTCCTTCCTTCCGGCCCTTTGTGTCCAGGCTACCGGAGAGGTTATTCCATCATCAGCAATCTCAGGCCGGAGGGACTGGGATTTCTAGTCCTATAGGCACTCCTTGTGGTCTTGGGCAAGCCACTTAACCCTCCATTGCCCATGTTCCCTGTAAGTATTAGCGTATGTGTGTCATATCCCCTCGTGTTAAATGTATCTCCCAATTGACCGCTTTGACCTGGTGAAAAGCGGGATATAAATACAGCTAAATAGAAAAAATAGAAAATAGATCATCAATGTTAGGGCTGCATCACTGGACTTCAAGCCATTCAGCGCTCCTTGTTGTCTTTTATAGTTCGCCTTTTGGGTCGCCCGTAGCTCCTACAGGTTTTTTCAGTAGGCTGTAGCTTGGGAGTCCTTGCGAGGATTGACTTCCTGCTTGTTCCCGAGAAAGCATAGTTACTCACCTGTAACCAGGGCCAGCCCGTCCATTGAGCAAGAATGTTTTTTGCACAGGGCCCTGCATTTCAGGTTGAATACAGGTTGAATATCGGGCCTATGAAGTCCAAGGACTTCACTCGGGAGACCCGATCGTGATCGCAGTCTCTGGGTTCATGCAAAGAGGAAGACTCTGAAGCCACGCTGGTTTTTAAAGTTTCCTGGTGCTGGAGGAGGCAGGGCACAGTAGGCGGAGCTGGCTGGCTGCGTGCAGGAGGTTCTGAGGGCAAGGCAGCAGGCAGCAGGAAACCTTTCCCTACCCTATATTCACTATCTGCCCTCCTTATGCCCTCACCCGTCCCCCTTCCAGTCCTGCATACCCTTTCCAATCATTGCCCCATCCCCCTTCCAGTCATTGCCCCATCCCCCTTTGTGTCCTACATCCCCTTTCCAGCCATTGACCCCATTATGTCCTCCATCCTCCTTCCAGCCATTGCCCCATCCCCCTTCGTGTCCTGCATCCCCCTTCTAGCCATTCTTCCCAATCCCCCTTCGTGTCCTGTATCCCTCTTCCAGGCATTGCCCCATCCCCTTCATGTCCTGTATCCCCCTTCCAGCTATTCATCCCAATCCCCTTTGTGTCCTGCATTCCCCCTCCATTCATTGTCACATCCCCCTTTGTGTCCTGCATCTCCCTTCCAGTCAGTGCACCTATCCCTCTTTGTGTCCTGCATCGCCCTTTCAGCCATTCTTCCCAGTCCCTCTTTTTGACCTGCATCCTCCTTCCAGCTATTGCCCCCCATTACACTTCGTGTCCTGCATCCCCCTTCTAGCCATTCTGTCTCCCGCACCCCCCACTCACACTGTTGCTGCTCCAATGTCTGTAGAGGCGGCAGGCCTCAGATTTGAAACAAAAAAAAAAGTGCAGGTCTTTGCGACTCCGCACTTAGAAATGCAAATGCCTGTCCCCTCTGATGTGTTGCACTGCATCAGAAGGGGCAGGCATTTTGTAACCCATGCAGTAAAAATGAATAAATAATTACCCTGGTCCAGGATTGTGTGCAGAGGCAGGTTTGGGGCACAGCTGGAATTGGGCAGTCAGTGGCAGTAAAAAGTTTGGTTTTTTTTTACACAGTAAAGCTGCCCAAATGAGGCAGAGTGCTTCCGCGAACATCGGGCAGGCTGAGCAGTGCAGTTTGGGGGCTTTGCTGCAATCGGGACTGACTAATGCCATTGTAGTCCCAATCACAGCAAAGACAGCAGCGGCAGCAGTTTAGAAAAAAAGAAAAAAGCTGAGGCAACTCACCTGGATTATGTCTGAGTTCAGCTTAAATTTAAAAAAAAATTAAAAACCCTGCTGACACTGCTGTTCTTTGCTGCGATCGAGACTGCAACAGCATTGGACAGTAAAGCCCCCAAACTACATTGCTCAGCCTGCCCAATGTTCATGGCTGCATTCAGCTATGATCGGGCAGCTTTACTGAGGGGAAAAAACCCCAAATTTTACTGCCGCTGACTGCAGCTGAACCCCGAACCTGCCCTCTGCCCACGATCACAGACCCTTGGAGCTCGGCAATTATTTATTAATTATTTTTTAAGGCATGAGCTAATGTCCACCCCCCTCTGACATGATGTAATGCTTCAGAGGGAATGGGCATTTGCAGTCCTTCCAAGTGCAGTCGCAAGCAAATGCAGGAAAGGCGGCGGTGGGGGAGGTTTCTACCAGGGGGTGTGTGGGTTTTTTTTTGTTTTTTAAAGCAGTGTGAGGTGGCTGCCACTGGCCCGTTTTGGGGGACATTTTTTTGCTTCCAAAATTTGCTGCCTGAGGCCGCTGCCTCACCCTGCATCATGATAGCACTGTCCCTGGAAACACCTAATATACGCCTCACCTACTATAGCAAATCTTATGTTCTTGTAGTAATCATATGGGTATTATCTCCATTCAACTATCTTTTCTCAAATATTTATTGATATGCACTGACATGGTAAGTTTCTCTTTTAGGGATGTAGACCTAAAATAAAAAATCTTTTTGTTTAGTTTCTGGTGTCATTTGCATTTATTTTAAAGTTTTCATTTCATGGCAATTTTATTAATTGTGCACTATTGCTCAGTAGTGTGCACTATTTATCAATGAGCACACTATTTTTCAAAAGACAACTGTTAAGGACTAATATAACCAGGTCTTCATCTGCTTTCTGAAATGCAAATAGTCCTCCTTAGACCTTAAATTACTTGGTAACATGCTCCAAAGTATAGGGCCTGCCACCATGAACTTCCTACTACTTGACCATCAAATATTTTTGATAGAAGGAATCTTTTATAAGTTTAAACTTTGCAATCTTAAAGAACATTCAGGGATATATAAAACTAACAAGGCCTGAATGTATTCTGGTCTCTCCCTATGCAATACCTTGCATATCACTGTCCCAACTTGAAACATAGTTCTCTGCACAACTGGCATCCACTGATCAAATGCAGACTAATTAATACAGACTGAATGCTTTAGAAAGCTGCTAATTTCATGTGTGAATCTACAGTACACACGGTTTCCAAGGGGTTGTGTTTTAGGTAGGCTGGAGAAGTCTACCTATATTTGATTCTACAATGGCACTACACGCATTGTAAGTGTCAGCCAATTGTTCATTTAGAACTGGAGCTGGCACAAGTGATTGAGGGGGCAATAGTACTTACCTTTTTGGTGTTTAACACTGCTTCAAAAATCCCGCAGAAAGATCTTTTTTGCTCAGCTCCTTAATTGACTCTTTCTGGGCATCCAGTTTTGTGAAATGGGCACATAGAAACATGACAGCAGAAAAAGACCATGTGGCCTATCCTGTCTGCCCTTCCATACCAACTATTATAGTCCTTATTTTTCCTTTAGAGATTTTTTCCATGCTTTCTTGAATACTGTCCTCGTCTCTACTACCTCCCCTGGGAGACTGCTCCATGCATCTACCACTCTTTTCGTAAAGAAATATTTCAGCATATTACTCCTGAGTCTACCTTTCACCTCCATCCCATGCCCCCTCATTGCAGAGCTTTCTTTCGATTGAAAGAGGCTCTCCTCCTGTGTACAGTATTTATGCCACGGTGGTATTTAAACATCTCTATCATATCTCCTCTCTTCTGCTTTTCCTCCAAAGTATACATATTGAGATATTTAAGTCTGTCCCCATATGTCTTATGAGGATGTTTACTGATCATTTTGGTAGACACCCTCTTCACTGACTCCATCATGTTTATATCCTTTTAAAGGTGTGCTCTCCAAAATTGCACACAGTACTCCAAATGAAGTCTCACCAAATACTTATACAGAGGCTCTATCACCTCCTTCTTCCTTCTGATCATTCCTCTCCCTCTGCATCCAAGCATCCTTCCGGCATTCACCGTTGCCTTTTCTACTTGTTTAGCCACCTTAAGATCATCGGAAACTATCATGCCCAGGTCCCGCTCTTCTTTTGTGGACAGAAGTACTTCGCCCCCTATATTGTACCACTCCCTTGGATTTTTGCAGCCCAAATGCATGACTCTGCATTTTTTAGAGTTAAATTTCAGCTGCCAAATTCTCGACCATTCTTTAAGCGTAGCTATATCCCGCCTCATATTCTCTACTCCTTCCTGGGAGTCTACTCTATTGCAGATTTTGGTATCTGCAAAGAGGCAAATCTTACCAAACAGCTCTTCTGCAATATCACTAACATAAATGCTAAAAATAATTGGGCCAAGGTCAGAACCCTGCAGCACACCACTGGTTACGTCCTTCTCCTTTAGAGTAAGCTCCATTTACCTGTACCCTTTGTCATATCCCATGCAACCAATTTCTAACCCAATCAGTCACTTTAGGGATTCAATGCTCAATTTATTTATAAGCTGTCTGTGTGGAATGGTGTCAAAGGCTTTACTGAAATCTAATTACATCACATCTAGGGCTCTTCCTCAGTTCAGCTCTCTGGTCGCCCACTCAAAGAAATTAACTAGCTTTGTCTGAGTAGACCTGCCCCTATTAAAATCATATTGCCTCGGATCTTGCAATCCATCGGACTCCAGAAAACTCACTATTGTTTGTTTTAGCAGCGTTTCCATTAATTTACTTACCACAGAGGTCAGACTATTCAGCTTGTAGTTCTCAACCTCATCCTTACATCCGCTTTTGTATAAAGGGACCACATGCGCCTTTCTTCAGTCATCTGGGACCACTCTGGTATTTATGCGTATAAGTGCTAGAACTCACATGTATTTATTTATTTGAGTGTTTTTAATACTGCCTTATCAATAAATCAAAGTGGTTTACATAGAACTAAACAATGTACATGAAACGAAGGAAACTGAAAAGAACTGGTTATAAGTACAGCTAACAAGCTATAACATTGGAGGTTTAAACAAGGAGTAACTGAAGGCTAAATATCTGACAACAGAATGATGTAACATAACTATTAAGCATGTTATTGGAGTGAAAAATTCATGTTAATTGTTGATTATGTCGGGTAGATGTTATTTCCATCTGTGTCCTCTCCGTAATGTTCTGAAATGCTGTCATGCTGCAATCCCTGCGTTTTCACCATTAGAGAAGAGGAAGATCAGAGGTGGAATTGCAAGACAAAAGTGCCGAGGATGGATTTATGATAAGTGACATTGAAAGAGCGGAAAATGCTAAACAACTTCTGTTCTGTATTCACTAAAGAAAATCCTGGAGAAGGACTGAAAAATAAAGAAATGGGAATGGAGAAGATACCACACCATTCACAGAAGATGATGTCTTTGAACAGCTTGAAAAACTGAAAGTGGACAAGGCCTTGGGATTGGATGGGATACATCCCAGGATACTGAAAGAGCTCAGAGAGATTCTGGCAGAACCTTAAAAGGATGTTTTTAATAGATCCTTGGAGATGGGAGAGGTTCCGCAGGACTGGAGAAGGGCTGATGTGGTACCACTTCTCAAAAGTGGTAATAGGAAAGAGGTGACAGACTATAGACTGGCAAGCCTTACCTCGGTGGCACAAAAAGTAATGGAGGCGCTACTGAAAGAGAGAATAGTGGACGTTCTTGAAACCAATAGGTTGCATGATCTGAGGCAACATGGTTTTACCAAAGGACAATCATGCCAAACAAATTTGACTGAGTTCTTTGACTGGGTGACCAGATCAAGGGCATGCAATGGATGTGATATATCTAGATACTGTTCCTCATAGGAGGTTTATTAATAAACTCAGCAGCCTAGGGATGGGTCCCAAGGTGGTGAACTGGATCCAGAAGTTGGTTGACTGACAAATGACAGAAAGTGGTGGCAAACGGAACTCACTCAGAAGAAAGGAAAGTGTGTAGTAGTGTACCCCAGGGATCAGTCCTGGGACCAATACTGTTCAATGTATTTTTGAGTGATATTGCAGAAGGACTGAAGGGAAAAGTCTGCCTTTTTGTAGATGACATGAAAATTTGCAACAGAGTGGACTCTTGAGGAAGTGGACAACATGAGAAAAAAATCTACAAAAGCTGGAAGAATGGTCTAATGCTTGGCAGTTAAGATTTAATGTGAAGAAGTACAGAGCCATGCACTTGGGATGCTGAAATACAAGGGAATTGTATGTAATAGGGGGTGAGAGGTTGGTGTGCACGGACCAGGAGAAGGACTTCAGAGTGATTGTTTCTGAGGATCTCAAGGTGGCAAAACAATGTGACAAGGCGATGGCCAAAGCCAGAAGAAGGCTGGGTTGCATACAGAGAGGAATAACCAGCAGTAAGGAGGAGGTTTTAATGCCCCTGTACAAGTCATTGATGAGGCCTCTCTTGGAGTATTGTTTTCAATTTTGGAGACCATATCTCACAAAGGATATAAAAGACTTGAAACTGTTCAGAGGATGGCAACCAAAATGATTTGGAGCCTGCACTAGAAGACATATGAAAGGAGACTTGAAGATCTAAATATGTATACCCTGAAGGAGAGGAGGGACAGGGGAGATATGATACAGATGTTTAAATACTTAAAAGGTATTAATAAACAAACATTTTTTAAAGAAGGGGAAGCTGTAAAATTAGAGGGCATAAAATGAAGCTGCAAAGAGATAAACTTAAAAGCAACATCAGGAAATAGTTTTTCACTGAAAGAGTGGTGGGTGGTGGATGCTTGGAATGCCCTCCTGATGGAGATGGTGGGGGCAAATACAGTGATTGAATTCAAAATGGCATGGGACACACAGTGGATCCCTTTATAGCAAGAGGTTAAAATTAAAATAAACTTTACTATTTCTTATACCTTGAAAATAGAGGAGTGACCTGCACAGAGCAGCAGGTACACCTACTCTAGCCACTCTAGCCACCTTACTGGACAGACTAGATGGACCATACTGGTCTTTATCTGCCATTATATACTATATTACAATTTTACTATGTTATCTGATGAGGAAATGCTGGGTATGCTCCCAATGCACAACGTTTGCAGCTACTGCAGTGCTTTTTTGTACTAAAGCCTGGTGTTAACTTCAAAAGGCTAATGCCCTTTAGTAAACATACCCCTAATACCGCTAATAAACTACTGAGGCTGCTACCTTATTTGATTTCAGTTAGGAGGGGGAAATAACAGGGGATTAAAGAGGATATCCCTCTTAATCCCTCCTGCAATGAGCTGGCTGAAATGAGCACTTTTTAAAAATCTATAAGTGCCAGGGAGCAGCTGTAAATCCTGATGCGGACAATTTTGGTTATACATGTGTATTCCCTATATTTATTTATTTAGACAGATTTGTATGCCACCTTATCCTTCAATCAAGGTGGTCACGTCACATCACAATTGGGGGTTACATTTGACAGAGTACGTGTAAACATTTAGACAGTACAGTTACATAACAGCATTTAGACAGTACAATTAAGGTAACATTTAACATAAGGGTATTTAATAATGTGGTATGATAAACGTGTGGGTGTGTGGATAGGATGGGTGCGTACTTATTTGGCGGCGTAAGTGGTATTTTAGTTTGGGTATGGGATGTTGCCTGGATGCTCATATGTTTCTATAAATAAAAATGTTTTGAGGTCTTTGCGGAAGTCTGTGAGGTCATCTAATGCTCTCAGGCTAGTTGGGAGGGAGTTCCATAGTGTGGATGCCAGTAGTGATGGTGCTCTTTTTGAGGTTGTTTGTTTGGTCTTGTGATAGCCTGCAGGTGTGCCGATCATATTGTCATTATTGGTTCTTCTTGGTCTATTGCTGATATCCCTTGTTAAGATGTTTTGGAGTGCGTCTGCTGAGAGATGGTGAATGACTTTGAAGATGATCATGATTGTTTTGTATTTAGCTCTTGTCACCATTGGGAGCCAGTGCAGTTACTGTAGGACGGGAGTGATGTGCTCGGTCCTTGATGTGTCTGTAATGATGCGTGCTGTGGCGTTTTGTACCATCTGTAGTGGGTGACGTGTCTGCTGAAGTAGGCCTTGATATAGTGAGTTTCCGTAATCAAGCAATGGTGTAATGAGTGCTTGGCACACTGTGCGGAAGTGGTCCTGACGGAGCATTGGTTTGATTTGTCCGATTGTTTTCAATCGTTGATAGGCCTTGTTTGCAGTTTTGGTGATGTGGTGATGTCTAGTGTGATGCCCAGATACTTAACTTCTTCTTTGACTACTATGTGTTTGTCTAGGATGCTGATAGTTTGTGGAGGTATGAAGGTGGGATTCCTGGTGATGAACATTGCCTCAGTTTTATCGTAGTTGACCGTTAAGTTATTGGCTATGAGACAGTCATTCATGTCTTTGAGGCATTTGGTTATTGTTGTGGTGTTTAGTGCTAGTAGGTTGATTGGAGTGTACACCATAATATCGTCAGCATAAATGTGATAGTGAAGTTTGTGGTGCTTGATGATGTTGCATATGGGCTGTATGTAGATGTTGAAGAGCATTGATGATAGGGCTGAGCCTTGAGGTATTCCCTGTGTGATGGGGAATTGTAGTGATTTCTTTTGGTCGCATTTGACTTGCGTTCGCCCTTCCAAGTATGATGTAAACCACTTCAGGGTATTCTTGCATAGGCCTATCTGTTGTAAGCGTTGCAATAGCTTGGTGTGGGACACAGTGTTGAAGGCCGTCGAGATGTCCATGAACACTAGCAGGAAGCCGTTTTTTATGTCGTCCATGCCTCTAGGAGATTGTCAAAGAGGGAGGTTAGTAGTGTTTCCATGCCATGTTGGGGCTTAAATCCATGCTGATGTATGTCCAGTGGGACATTTATATCACTATGGTCCTGAAGTTGCCGTTGCACTGCCTTTTCCACGATTTTTGCAAGGAAAGGCAGGCTGGAGATGGGATGGTATGATTCTGGTTCGGAGGTGCTCAGATTGCTACTTTTAAGTATTGGTCATATCATTGCGTGCTTTAGGGGTTGCTGCATGTATCCTTGTTGGAGTAAATCTTTGATGATTTTTTGAATGTGATGAGAGAGTTGGCTTTTTGTAGCTTTGAGCCACGTCACTGGGCATGGGTCTGACGGTGAAGTTGTGTTTAGTCCAGATATAATGTCTTCTACTTGCTGCTTTGTTGGTATGTTGAAGTTCTCCCATGTTTGTTGTTTATTTTTTATGGTGTGATCGTTTGTTTGTGGTGTAGTAGAGCATGTTTTGTTGGTGTTTTTTGACTTCATGTAGTCTGCATATTTTTGTGGGTCAAGATGGTGGGTGCTTTGTTGTGTGTCATCTTTGGTGAGCTTTTGGACAATGCTAAAGAGTTCTCTTGGTCTATTAATAGCTTTCATGATTAGGTTGGTATGGTATTGCTGTCTACGCTCATTTATTAGATTGTTATATTCCCGTTGTTTGTCTCTGTATTGTGTTAGGAGGCTGTATGATTTGTTCTGTCTCCATTTTCTTTCCAGTCTTCTGAAATGAGGAATACATGTGTAGATTTTTTAACCAACCAGGCCATGCTGAAACCACACCCCAACATGCTCCCTTGCAATTTCTACGTATTAGTGGCATGCATGTGTAAATGCCAAATTTCCACATGGAAATCCCGAATAAGGCTTTCAGTATTAGTTATAATCACAGGGCAAAAATATCTCCGAACTCTCTTCTTAATACTTGCAGAAATACCATACTTGCTGCTTAAATCAAGAATCTCAAAATAGTAAATTTAGATCAAATAGATGTTAACACTTATTTAACACTTGCAGAAACATGCTCTTCATAATGACAGTTCTCTCAATAGCTGCATTTAAGCCAATATGGTGCCAAAAGTCCCAGATTCAATTTGGTCTGCCGTATGTCTTTGCTCAAATAATGGTATTTTGATTCCTGTCTTATGGCCCCTCCCTATGTGTGTTGCCATGACAGGATCAAACTTCTCGAATAGTTCTGCCAGTTTCAGAAAGTTGCTGTTGTTTCTTTCAAAAAGCCTATCTGATGGGCCTCGCAGAGCCATACATTGAGATCCAAGAAATTTAATTATTTCAATGAGCCTTGCAATCATATCTGACCAATGTTTTTTCTCTAGTTCACACAGCCTTTGATTTTGTGAGTCAAGTGTAGTCCTGTTTTTGAGATTTATTTATTTATTTATTTAGATCCTTTCTGAAGTCGACTCACATTTTCAAATGCTTAATATGGCAGACTTGTTTCATATGTATGCAATGCCTTGGATACACTCCTCCAGTTATTGTAGCCAGCTGATACAAATCTGCTGGGTGATTCATTGGTTCCAGTGGTGAAAACAGTTTGCAGCAGAAACAGAACACGCAGTCTACAGAGACAACTAATCACGGCCTTGGCAGTAGTTCGCCATTTTCCATTTTTCTTTTATAATATGTGTCACTGAACTTGCGTCCACTAAAATTTGTAGGACATAAAATGCTTCTCTTTTGAACAGGTTCTGATTCTGTGAATATAATTCTTATTTTGTCAGTGAGTTTTGGCCACTTTGATGGGTCTGCTAGTTCAATTGCCAATGAGTCTGAAGTTGATGAAGCAGATGGTTCTTTTGTTCTAAGTTGCTCTTCCCCAAAGGTTTCTAAAGCACATGGCTGCTCTCTTTGTTCTTCCTTACTCACTGATGTTCCTCTTGAGGAACCTTCATCATAATCGGGGACAGTGAATGAAGTGGAAGTCTCTGATGCTTGGTACTCTATTAGCTTCTCCGTTGGACTTGCTCCAGCAGTACTGGTACTCGGTAGGTCTTCTGCCTGAGGGTGATCAGTGAGCACTTTCGATCATTTGATGTAATGATAATGTGCTCCAGCTTGCCTCTGGATGTCTTGTTCTTTAGCTGCCTTCCTTTTCCTGTTTTCGCACCCCGAGTTTCTTTTTTGATGACATTGTAACCAGCAGTGGAAAAACTCTGCTTCGCACCTAGACTAAAAATGAAATACTCTCATATATCCCCTGCACGCTCTCTCCCTCATGCCTCTGCACTCCTATTTTATACCCCACACCCTATCTCTCTCTCATATGCCCCTTCCCTCTCTCTCTCATATGCCCCTTCCCTCTCTCTCTCATGCACCCATACCCTGCCCCATCCAATCTCTCTCTCTCCTGCTATACTTGCCCCTACCCCCTTACAACCAGCCCAACCTCCGTGGACTAAAACCAGATCCTGTCCCTAATTTCAGAGTAGACTGAGGCACAGGACTTTTTTTTGCTCTCAAGCTCCTCCAGTTTTCAGAGGAGATAGGATTTGTCTGATTTACAAGTAACTAGAAGAAGCATTACAAATGCATTTGAACCCTCACAAATTTGCCAGTCTGAAAACTGCAAGAAGGCTCTTCGCTAGTGTAAACAAGTCAGAGAAAAAGATTCCTGAGATGACTGCACAATATATATATACTTTATGCAAATTTCTGCAAAAGATAAAGCTAGATGCTGCCTATTCACATTCCCAGAGTTCCCAATTTGAATCTGTAAATCTAAACATACTTTTTTCTACCTTTGCTGTGTCTGTGTGAACATTTTGAGCTATAATATTCCTTCCCCAACAACAAGTACAGACTGGAACCAGGACATTTTTCCATATAAGTCACCATACAACTACTACTACTGATCATTTGTATAGCACACAAAGGTGTACACAGTGCTGTAGAGACATGTAAAAGATGGTTCCTGCACAGAGTTTATAGTCTAGTCAAGACAGACAACACAACAGCTGAAGACAAGGATACATCTAGGGAAATGGTAAGGAAACGCATAGGAGACTAAGTGAATCAGGATCATACCAAAGATACTCAGATGACTTGAAAATCAGAATAACAGAAACATTAATCTCTCCATTACCATGCATGTTGTTAAATAATACAAACCAGAAAAAAAGGTCCCCAAGGAATGCTCATGTAGCAAACTTGCCACACCATAGTAGCACTAATTCCTATGAGTCACACACCATGAACCATACCCATGAGTAGGTAGCCACTACAACATCATATTTGGCCCTAGAACAGGGGTCGCCAAATCCAGTCCTGGAGGGCCACAAACCAGTCAGGTTTTTAAGATATCCCTAATGAATATGCATGAGATAAATTCAAATACCAAGGAGACAGTGCATGCAAATATATATCATACATATTCATTAGGGATATCCCAAAAACCTTGCAGGATTGTGGCACTCCAGGACTGGTTTGGAGACCCCTGCCCTAGAATACCAATACACCTACTACTGGTAACATAGAACAAGTGGGACTACTACAGGTTTCTACATAGAAACTCTGCATTAAGAATTCTGTGCCTCGATCACAAGCAATACAGACTGTCGCTAAATACTAAACAAGGAATCACAGATTAGAAAGAGAAATATCAACATGCTCTCTCAGATTCACAGGCCATAAAAAACAACACAAATTGTGATGTTTTCTATGGTTTGTGAATCTGAGAATGAATGAGGTGGGAGAATGGGGGGTAGATTGCCGTCGGCAATGTAATGATAATGTGCTCCAAGTGTCGTTGGCAATCTACTCCCCCATACTCCCCTCATCTGCTCTCTCAGATTCACAGGCCATAGAAAACACCGCAAACACAGCCCCCTCCTCCCCATCTGCTCTCTTAGATTCACAAGCCATAAAAAAAACACCACAATCTACCCCCCCCCCATTTATTTATTTAAAAGGAATTTTATACCGCTTTATCCTCAAATCAAAGCAGTTTACAATACAACTAAAATGATTACATAGGAGGAGGGAGAGGGGGCATGCAGGGTATGTTGCAACGTAACTTTAAACAATGTAGTTATAAGGGGGTATTGCAATATAACTATGTACAAAGGCTCTAGACAGAATGAGCTATATATAGCGTGCTTGTTGGAGAAAGCAAAAGAGGAGCTAAAGGAGTAGGAGCTGTTGGCTTGAAAAGAAGTTGAAAGGACCAGGGTAGGTTCAAAAGTGGCTTGAAAGGAGGTAGGGGAGATGAAGAAAGGGATCACTTGAGAGGCGGTTAAACTGCTTCTGATGGTGAAATGATGTAATGTCTCCAAAGTGTTCCAAACAGAGTGTGGTTTTTAGCATCTTCCTAAAGTCCTCGATGTCTGAGGTAGTTCTTAGGTCATCTGGGAGAGAATTCCATAGAGCAGAGGCAGCAAGGGATATAGCTCTTCCAGATGTGGAATTACTAGCTTTGGTGTAGGCGCTGGAGGGGCCATAAAAAGTCCAGATTCTGAGAGAGCAAATGAGGGGGGGTATGAGGGGTAGATTGAGATTGCCGCGTTTTTTATGGCCTGCCCTGTGAATTTTAAAAAGCACGGCAGTCTACCCTCCTCCCCCCCTCCTCCCCTCTCCCCCCCCCCCCCCCCGTCATACCTTATTTGCTGTCTTCTCTGAGTGGGGTTGGTCCTTTTTGAGTGAATGGAAAACTGCTAAATGCTGTTTGCTGCTATACACTCTCCAGGCTTTAAGCACGCTTCTTTCCTCACGTCCTTCCCACGCTGACAGTGGCAGAAAGAACGTAATATGACTTCACTTCCAGTGTCCCCGCACACCGGAAATTAAATCATATTAAGTGCCTCCTGCCACTGCGACCCCAGAAAGAGAAAACTAAGATTAGCCTTGCTGCATCGCTGATCGCCTGCCTGCACTGCACAGACACCGCACCCATTGCCCAACATCAATTAAAGCACCACTGGCTGCTGGAGAGGTAAATAACGGCTGCCGCTCCAGCATCCCTGCACATTGGCGCCCCCCTGCCACCCTTACCCTGCTTACTGGGTAGTGCTGGACCTGGACACAGGTATCTAAGTGTAGCTGCAAAACCTAAGGGTCTGCATCTACATATATTAATTTTGGCAATTAACACGTGCTAACTGCAAAATCTTATGGCACTATAGTGAATAGGGCTCTATATTTAGGCTGTTTTCTGAGATTACTGTCAATGTCAAGCCTGAACTGTTGCATAGGAGGTAATTTTTTTAAATTCAGAATTATGTGATGGAACAGGAGAGTGCTCTGACTTCTCTGTTTTTCTACATATAACCATTCTGTTGTACTACTGCACCATTACTGTAAAGTTATAAATCTTTCTGAATATTCTTTTTAGTTTAGATTGCATTTCTTATTTTAAATTAATGCACATTAATTCTGATGCAAGAAATTTCCTTCAGATACCCATGAATACTTATGAGCATTCATAGCTGTTTCCCGATATGCAACAGTGACACCAAATGGGCAGACACCAGGTTTAGAAAAACAGTATAACAATGAATGATGGGTGTTTTGATGGTAGAGACATTTTAATGTTTTGATTCTACAGAAAGTCTTAGCTTTCCAAAAAGCAGCAGAGATTATTCTGAACATAGGGAATGCTTACAACAGTAAACACGATTTTGTAAGTGCCAATCAGTTTTGGGCACAGTAAAAAGCTAAGTAGTACCCTATCCTACTAAAAAAAAAGGAAAGAAGGATCTGTGCATGGTAATTCATTGTTTAAGGCTGATTTACAGATGTGTGGACCAAAACCTTTGCTTTTGTTTAATTTCCTATATTGTTGACAGGGTTTTCATTTTATTTGGATTTTTAACATTTATTTTTCATTTGGGTGCAATGTCATCAATAGTGTGCGCTATGGGAGCATTAGAGGCAGAATAAATGCAGGAAGGAGCAACAGCTCACTTCCAAAGGGTGTAGAGCATCCTGGGGGTAGGTACATGACAACCACATTTCATGCTAATTGCTATTGATCCATGTTAGCAGTGCTTGCTGGGAATGCCCTGAACAATTACCGCAGAGGTCATACACTTAACACCCCTTAACGAAGGTTGCTACTGCCCATTGGAGATAATTTTATAAATAGGCATGGCCTTTGTGTCACTAGAACCTTCATATTCACACTGCTATGCCATTTCTGGGCTATAAACAAGGGAGGTGTGTGCCCTGGAATAAGGGAATTGGATTTAGCTCACATCTTTTTACAGAAGTTCAAGGTGCGCTATATTCAGGTACAGCAGGTATTTTTCTGTACACAGAGGGCTTACAATCTAACAGGCCAATGCAGAAAATCTTGGCACAGCATTTTTCCAGCCCTAAGCTTGCTCTCGATGCCATCGGCATAATGTTGGGGGGCCAGTACCCACTCCCCCAGACACTGACCCTCTGACAAAAGTAAAATTGCTGATTGCCCTGGTGGGCCCCAATTCCCCCTACCCACCTGCAAAACAAATAGGACCTGGTAGCCCAGTGGTCCCCCCACCTCCGAAACAAAAAAGGACCTGGTGGTCCAGTGGACTCTAATCCCCCACCCCCAAACTCTCCCTGGCAGACGTTGTGTGGTTGGAAGCATTGCCCACATGTGCCCATACTTCCCACCCTTGTGCTGCCATCTTGCAAAATGGTGGAGCCTGGCCCCATGTGGTGCATCCTGGGATGCACCGGGTGTGGTCAGACTACCATATAAGGCAAAAAAAAGCCATATATTGCAAAGTAACTCCCTTTGGGTTGTATCCTGGGATGCAAGACATGAGGTCAACTGTCCAATAGGTCCTTTTTTGTTCTGGAGATTGAAGGTGGAGGGGGGGGGGGGCACTGGGCCACCAGGTCATGCTTGTTTGGGGAGATGGGGGTGGGATTGGGGCCCACTGGGCCACTAGGTCCTGTTTGTTTTGAGGTGTGTGGAGGACTGGGACACCTCCAATCTTTGCAATGGCCCTGCCTACCAAAGAGGGTTTCTGTTTCTACCAGGCAGGTCAAAAGAACTGCTCATACAGCAGGGGCCAATGGGGTCACCCAGATTAAGAGCTGGGAGAAAAATGAAATCAGCTAACAGGAGAAGAGGAAGAAATGATGAAGATCTGGAGGAGAACCTGCATGAGAGGGCCCTTCATGTCACTACACAGGAAGGACCTTGAACCAGTTAGCACAGTTAATAGTTTTATTTTAACATTTCTTATATAGTTATATAATTATAGTTTATTTTACTTGATATACCGCCTATAGCGGGTAGCAGCTAGGCAGTTAAGGAAGTTACATTCAGATACTGAGTTATTACCCTGTCCCCAAAGGGCTGACAATCTTAGATCGTACCTGAGGTCATGGTAAGTAAGGTTCTAAGCACTGGAGAGAGTGGTATGAGAGAGAAGGAGAGCATAAAATCGACCTTGTACCAAAAGAGTATGTAGAGGATCCTTGAACCAAACTATTAACTGAACTGTTTACCTGCATCTTGAAGCACTGTAAAGTGTTGTCTTGACCCCTGTTCAGTCTCAATAAAACTTGAGTTTTGTTACATTAACTTGGAGTGGTGTGACTGATTTTACAAAGCATTGCATCTAAGGGATTTTGATATGGTATCACTGCTGGCCTACAGTATGCAGTTCCTGGCTTTGACCATTCATAACTCTTAAACAAAAATCTTTAAATTTTATAGTGTGCCAGCAGGAATCTGCTTGAGGTAACATTTCCCATACCTGACCCCATACCTGACTTTGGTTCGGTAGAGAAGAACCACTGGACCTGAAGTGGAGGCAGTGTGGCAAGCCACTCAGCTTTAAAGTAAGTTTGCCGTGCTGCTCTGCTATGTGGGCCCGGCGAGGGAGGGGGGAGGTTTGCACCGCACCACAGTGGAGAGCCAACCGTAAGGGCGGGGAGTGCCCGCCCCGGGTACCGAGGTGGGCTGGGAATGACACTGCGCATAGACACAAGGTTTTGATTTATTGCTCAAAATTCAGAGTCTCTAAAGTAGACTTCTATCTGAAGTTCTCCGATTGAGTGAGTCTGCCCTGCTAGCTTCCAGCACCCACAAGCCAGTCAGCTTCCTGATGATGTTCCTAGTTCTACTGACCAATCTCATGAAGAAAGGGTTCAGGACAGAGCCTGTAGGTAGCCTGCAAGCAATGGGAAGGCACGGGGCAGTGGAAGCCAGGGCTAGTCATAGGAAGGGGGAGGGGTGAGCCAGGGTGAAGTTTCTGTGCTGTAAGTGAGATGGAGGAAATGAGCTCTGCAAGGCGCACTGGGCTGACCTTAGAAATAGCCATTGGAGCCAAGAAGTATTCTGGGATGGGATATCTAACTGCAGGGGAATGGATGTTCTCCAGGACCAAGCAGGAAGTCAGTCCTCACTTATGGGTGACATCGGAGCCGATGGAGCCCCCGTGCGGAGCATTTCCCCAGCTTTCTATGAAAGCCTTTGGGAATACTACACGCATGCGCAGTCCCCTTCCCACCTAAAAGTGCCATCTTGCTCAGTCTCTCTTTTTCCGTGGAACCCTTCGGACGTTTTGTCCTAGTCACCCGGAAAAGTTGACGTTTTTTCGAAGATTTCTTCACCTTTTTCTCCGAGTTCGATGCCGGTTCCCCTTCCCGCCGGGTTCGGTACACCGGTATCGAGCCTGTTTTCTATTTTTCGTTTTTTGCCCTTCGTGGCTGGCGTTCGCGCCCTTTTTTCTGTTTTTCCCTGGAAGGCCTGTCTTTTGACCTCGCGGGGGCCCTTTTTTCCCCAATGGCTTCCAGTGGTTTCAAGAAGTGTGATCGGTGCAAGAAACTAATGTCTCTCACCGACACCCATGACTGCTGCCTTCGGTGCCTCGGCCCAGATCATGATCCAATGATCTGTGGCCCGTGTGGCAAAATGTCCACCAAGGTACTTCGAAGCCGTCAGCACCAGAAGGAAAGGATTTTTTCGGATTCTGCCTCCGGCCGGGCCCGGACCTCGTCTGAGGCCTCGACGTCTCGGGAGTCTGATCCCGAGCATCGCCGGGGTTCCTCGGACAGGGGGTCCCCCAACCAGGAACGCAAGAGGAAGAAATGGCTCACGAGGGCGGCATCGGAAGAGGGCCCTGGTTCCTCGAGGGCCAGGTCTAAGACCCCCGACCACCGTCCTGGGCCTTTGGAGCAGGAGAAGCCGTCCAAAGTACCCCGTGTAGAGCCGGAGACTGTTGGACACGTAAGTCCTGTAGTCCTCGTGGACTCTCCTCTGAGGGAGCCGATGTCGGGCACGGCGCCGCCGGGGCCCGAGTCGGTGGCTGTTGAGTCTCCTGAGCTTGGACTCAGGCTGACAGCCTTGGAGTGCAGATTGTTTGCCTTCATGGAGCAGCAGCGGGTACTGATGGCCAGCCGTGCTGGTGCATCGGCCCCGACCACCGGGACATCGATGCCAAAGTCGACCCCGGAGACCGAGCCGATACTCGAGACCATGAAGGCGCGAAGTCGTCCTCGGTCAAGGTCTCCCTCGACCTCCCGCTTGGAACCGAGGGCGTCGACGCTGGTGCCTTCGGCGTCGGGGCGGGTGCCACCTCGACCCACGCAGTTGGAGCCCCTCGACTTCTCTTCGGATGAGTCAGCCTGGGAGACGGTGGATGAGGAGTCCCCCGATACCTTCCGGACTCGGTGCATCCCGTCAGACTCACTGCAGTCCGAGCCCCGGAGTAGATCCCCACTGGAGGACACCCGGTTCTCTGAGTTTGTGCGGGATATGGCCAAGGCCTTGGCGATTCCCACGGACCCCGAGGAGGAGCTTCGAGCCGAGAAGCTTGAGGCCCTCCAGTATGACTCTCCTCCGAAGGAGGCCTTTACTGTTCCGGTTCCTTCGATGCTGGAATGGCTCCTCTTCCGGATGTGGGAGGCACCGGCCTCGGCGCCGGTCTTGAGCAAGCGAGTCAATTCCATCTATCGACTCCATAAGAGCCCTGGCTTCCAAAAGGCGCAGCTCCCGCACCATTCCATGGTGGTGGAATCGGCCATACATCGTCTGAAGAGCCAGAAGATGCACTCCGCGGTGTCCCCCTGGCAGGGAGGCCCGGAACCTGGATGCTTTCAGCAGAAAGTGCTTCCAGGGTTCGATGCTTGCTTGCCGTGTCCAGTCATACCAGCTGTACATGGGCATGTACCTCCGCGACCTGGCAAAGGAGCTTGCCGAGTTCTCTGCTGGCCTCTCCGGGGAACCTTTGTCTTCAGGAATCCGGGACTGTTCCAAATTCATGTCCCGCGCAGCCTACGATGGCTTCGAGGCTTCGGCTCGTGTGGCAGCTGCCGGCATTGCAGCCCGACGCCAGGCATGGCTGCAGTCATCGGACCTCGAGCCTTGGGTACAGGACAAGTTGGTCGATGTCCCTTGCCGAGGTGAAAACCTTTTTGGCAAACCCATGGCCGAGAAGGCGGCTGAGCTCGAAACCGAGCACCTGACCAGGACAAGGCTGTCTCACAAGAAGAAGGGCTCGGGTAAAAAGTCCTTCTACCCGAGAAAGGTGTCTGCCTACAAACCTTTCCCTCAGTATCAGGCCTCCCCAGCTGCCCCTCAGGGGCAGCAGGCCAAGGGGCAGGGACATGGGCCCCATAGGCAGAAGGCCCCCAAGCCTCCGGCTCCTGCTCCTACCCAACAGGGAGGGGGTTTTTGACTCCCAAGGCATAGCCTCTCCGCCCCTGCTGCCCCATCCCTGCACAGGAGGTCGCTTAGCCCTGTTTGCCCAAGGGTGGCCACCCATTACAGGGGATGCTTGGGTCTTAAGCATCATTCACCAGGGCTATATGCTTCATTTCCAACAGCTACCTCCTGTCTATTTTCCAGGAGAACCTCTGAGGCCTCTCCTGCACACCAACCTCCTCCTCCAAGAACTCCAGGGTCTGCTTCTGGACAGGGCGGTGGAGCCTGTACCTCCTCGCCTACAGGGGCGCGGGTTCTACTCCAGGTATTTTCTGGTGCCAAAAAGAACAGGAGGCCTAAGGCCTATCCTAGACCTCAGGAACCTGAACAAGTTCTTGGAGAAAGAGAAGTTCAAGATTCTTACTCTTGGAACACTTCTGCCCTACCTCCAGCAGGGAGATTGGCTATGCTCCTTAGATCTAAAGGATGCGTACACTCACATCCTCATTCATCCAGACCACAGAAAGTACCTCAGGTTCGTGGTGGGAGAAAACCATTACCAGTACAGGGTGCTGCCTTTTGGCCTAACTTCCGCCCCACGGGTCTTTACAAAGTGCCTAGCTGTGGTGGCGGCCTACTTGAGGACTCAAGGGGTTTTTGTCTTCCCCTATCTGGACGACTGGCTCATCCGAGGTCAGACTTACCAGGAGGCCAGGCAGGCCACCTTCAGGACTGTCACTCTCCTTCAAGACCTAGGCTTTGTCATAAACTTCACAAAGTCCACTTTGCTCCCCTCCCAGAACCTCGAGTTCATAGGGGCACGGCTGGGCTCTCTGCAAGCAAGGGCTTACTTGCCAGAGGACAGAGCTCAAAGGCTCATGGAGTTGGCATCCCGGTTTTTCAGTCTGCCATGGGTTCCTGCCCGGCTCTGTCTTCAGCTCCTGGGACACATGGCATCAACGGTGCATGTGACCCCCAATGCTCGCCTCCACATGAGGCCTGCACAGTGGTGCCTCAGAACTCAGTGAAAGCAGGCCACAGGGAGCCTAGCAGACAAAGTAAGGGTATCATAACCTCTCCTGAAGTCTCTTCAAAGGTGGCTACACCCCCCAACTTGCTGCAGGGGGTGCCTTTTAAGGTGCCTGCCCCCACGGTGGTGTTGACAACTGATGCCTCCTTACAGGGCTGGGTTGCACACTGTCAAGAGAGCTGCACCCAAGGCCTCTGGTCCCCATGGGAAGCCACGCAACAGATCAACCTACTGGAACTGCGGGCTATTCGTTTAGCCCTCAAGACGTTTTCTCACACCTTGGCCCACCAGTCTGTTCTAGTTCAGACAGACAACCAAGTAGCCATGTTCTATGTGAACAAACAGGGCGGCACAGGGTCCAGGCCTCTATGCCTGGAAGCACAGGCCCTTTGCTCTTTTGCCTTCAGGCACCATATGTTGCTGAGGGCTGTTTATCTTCCTGGCCAGGAAAACTTTCTGGCAGACCGCTTAAGCAGAATTCTGCAGCCCCACGAATGGCAGCTGCACCCTTTAGTGGTTCAACAGATTTTCCTGAAATGGGGACTTCCATCCATGGATCTCTTTGCCAGTCCCCTGAATTGCCAACTGCCCAGGTTTTGTTCCAGGCAACCGCATCCCCTTAGGGTAGCGGCGGATGCCTTCCTGATTTCTTGGTCCCAGGGCCTGCTCTATGCGTTTCCTCCCACGCCTCTGGTGGCCCGAACCTTGTTCAAGATTCTCAGGGACAAGGCCTCAGTACTTCTGGTTGCTCCCAGGTGGCCGAGGCAGCCCTGGTTCCCCCTGCTACTTCAACTGGCAGTGGAGACACCCATGCCTCTGGGATTCCAACCCGACCTTCACTCTCAGGATCAGGGTTCCCTTCTGCATCCCAATCTCAAATCTCTCCATCTGATGGCATGGAGGCTGCAAGGGTAGTCTTGGCTCCCTGGGGCCTACCTCAGGAAGTGGAAGAGGTGGTCTTGGCCTCTAGAAAGCAATCCACCAGGAAAGCATAATCCCTAAAGTGGAGGAGGTTCTCCTTGTGGTGTCAGCAACGCAAGGAAGATCCTTTCACCTGCACTGTGCCAGTAGTGCTCCAGTACCTACTGCACTTGTCCAATCAGGGCCTTAAGTCCAATTCTGTTCGGGTCCACCTCTCTGCTCTGGCAGCTCACCACTCTCTGGTGGAGGGACACTCTTTGTCAGTTCACTCCTTGGTGTCCAGATTTCTCAGAGGCTTACTATTGCTCAAGCCTCCTCTCCATCCACCGGCCCCTGAGTGGGAGTTGAATGTGGTCTTGCAGCAACTTACTCGCCCACCTTTTGAACCAATGGCTACATGTCCTTGACGCTTCCTATCCTGGAAGACTCTATTCCTAGTGGCCTTGACCTCGGCCAGGCAAGTGAGTGAACTTCAAACCCTGGTCTGTGACAGGCCATACACTCGCTTCTATAGGAACAGGGTAGTCCTTAGGACTCATCCTAAGTTCCTCCCTAAGGTTGTCTCCTCTTCCATCTCAACCAGGAGGTGGTTCTTCCAACATTCTTCCCTAGGCCCCATGCCAGCCGGGCTGAGGCAGTCCTGCATACCCTGGACTGTAGGAGGGCCTTATCCTTCTACCTGGAGCGTACGCAGGGGCATAGGAGGCTACTCAGCTCTTCATATCTTTTGATCCCAATAACTTGGGGGTACCTGTGTCCAAGCGTACCTTGTCCATCTGGGTGGCTGACTGTATCACCTGGGCTTACAGGGCAGCTGACCTTCCTTTGCAGGGTCGGGTCACAGCCCACCATGTCAGGGCAATGGCTGCCTCAGTAGCTCATCTCCGCCCTGTACCGTTGGCAGACATCTGCAGGGCTGCAACTTGGTCTTCAAGCCAGACATTTGCGGCCCATTACTGCCTGGAGAGGGAGTCCCGCAGGGACAGTGCTTTCGGTCAGGCAGTGCTCCGGAATCTCTTTGAGGTTTAGGCAACTCCTACCCTCCAGCCCTCTGGTTGGGCTACCGGTGGAGGTATGTTTCAATGAAATCCTTTCTCTGATGCTGAGGCTAGAGGGAGCTCATTTTTTAGCTCTGGGTCCCCGGTAGCCTGAAGCTGGAGAGTCCCATAAGTGAGGACTGACTTCCTGCTTGGTCCTGGAGAAAGAGTAGTTACTCACCTGTAACAGGTGTTCTCCAGGAGCAGTAGGAATCAGTCCTCACAACTCTCCCTCCTCCCCTGGGAGTTGCAGTTGTACATAGTTTATTTTTTCATTTTTGTGTGCTGTTTTTTAGCTATGTCATTTGACTGAGCAAGATGGCACCTTTAGGCGGGAAGGGGACCGCGCATGCGTGTAGTATTCCCAAAGGCTTTCATAGAAAGCTGGGGAAATGCTCCGCACGGGGGCTCCATCAGCGCCGATGTCACCCATAAGTGAGGACTGATTCCTGCTGCTCCTGGAGAACACCTGTTACAGGTGAGTAACTACTCTTTACATGCCCCCCTGCATAGCAAGAAGCCCCATGCTGGTAATGACGCCCACGTGCATGATATTAGCTCGGGGCTTAATAAACATGCTCCAAAAAGAGGTGAAAAAGCCTGAAGTACCTATGGCAAGTTTCAAAGTGAAAGTGTGCATGCACTTTCTGTTCGGAAACTGGCTCAAAGCTTGTAAGTAAAAAAAATAAAATTAAATTAAATTTAAAAAAAAAAAAAAAAATAATAAAAAAAAAAAAAAAAAATATATATATATATATATATATATATATATATATATATATATATATTTATTTATTTATAGATATATATATATATATATATATACATACTTGCTGACTTTCTCCCTATATGGACATTTTGAAAATTGCTTTTTCAGACATCAGATGATATTCAACATGCTTTGCATAAATTCATTTTGATGTCATGGGCAATGACCCATATTGATTTTCAGGTTGTATCGCTATTTCCTCTTTACTTAATTACGCTGCGTATGAATTACTGTTTTCCAAGAAACCTATTAAAGGTTAATAATTTATGTGATGCAATAGGTTTTGAAATTTTAGTGACACAGAATCTTATCAGGCTGATTTACCAGAAGTACATGGCATCTGATCTTCAGGATCCAACCTGTATAATAAAGCGGAATTCAAATTGCTTTCATATAAACTGTGATTTAGTCAGAATATGAAATCTGATTAATGCTGTATCCTAGGTTCTAAAAATGGACTGTAATCTTTTCACATGTATTATTTATGTTTCAAAAGTGCATGCAAAATGTGTAACTTGCATATGTAGTACTTCAACAGCTCCTACCTTTATAGGGAACACCTGCCCATTGTTTGCACCTGAGCTCCTATTATAAATAATTTCTACAAACAGCAAGCAATTTACCCAGAATATAATTACAAAACCTTCAATGGTGGAAATGCCAATCTGGACTTCAAAAATATTATTTTGTTGAGCAAGGAATTGAAGCCCCCCCTCCCCTCCTCAAACCGTGCTGCCATATTTAGAGGCAATCAACCATCTGGTAT
The DNA here is from genome assembly GCA_033557465.1 of Ichthyophis bannanicus. NCBI lineage: Eukaryota > Metazoa > Chordata > Amphibia > Gymnophiona > Ichthyophiidae > Ichthyophis > Ichthyophis bannanicus. The sequence continues at coordinate 144,697,533 of CM066043.1, read as the reverse complement.
GACAGAAGGGAAAACTTAAAAAAAAGAGGATAGTTTCAAGCATTTCTACAAGGTCTGTAAACTTTTGAGTTTATAAATGAAAGTATATAAAATCAATTATAAATTAGTTTGAGAGAAAAGCCAAGGTGCAGTCCAATCATAGCAAGCTCAAAGCCCTAAACTTCAAAAGCATTAACTTCAGTAAAATGGTCAAGTACTGAAGGAGGAGATGGCAGGGTGGGAGGGGATAAGGGAAGTGGAATTGCAATGGGCTGAACTAAAAGTGGCAATAAAAGGGGAAACAGATAAATATGTAAGGAAAGTAAATAAAAACAAGAGGAGAAGGAAACGTATTTGGTTCTCCAAAGAAGTGGCTGCTCAAATAAAGGCAAAAAACACAGCTTTCACAAAATTAAAAAGCTTGCAAACAGAGGAACACAGAAAGGAATACAGGATCAAACTAAAAGAGACAAAAAGAGAAATAAGGAAAGGAAAATCAAAGCTAGAGGAAAAGATGGCTAAAGATGTAAAGTGTGGCAACAAAACTTTCTTCAGGTATATTCGGGAGAGGAGGAAAATCAGAGGTCGAATTGCAGGACTCAGAAGTGCTGGGAACGGACTCGTGGAAAGTGACATTGAAAAAGCAAAATTGCTAAACAAATACTTCCTTATCGTTCCTCCAGTTCAGTCCTCCACCTCTGGGTTGTGTACCTCCTCTTGCAGCTTGGAGACTGGACAAGTCAAATTTGTGACATCACTGGATACATACTGCTGGTCTTCTCCCATCATCCTCCAGTGTGTCCAGTCTCCATGCAGCAGGAGAATGTAGTGAGCCTAGGTGCTAGGCTCACTAAAAGGAAAGATAAGGAGCAGTTTGGGTAGCTCTTTGGTTTAAGGTTTAAATTTGGTTTGATCCCTATGATTTAATTTAATTTATTTTTCTAGTGACTATGTTTAGAGAAAAAAAAAAGGATAGATAGGAAACCTGTAGCAGGATTTGATCCGACCGCTGTCTGCCTACTCTTTCTTTCTTTGGTTATTTGTGCTATGGTTCAGATTCCCCGGGCATCTCTCCCCTTCTTGACTGTACGGAGGGGAGCCCTGCAGCACACGACGTGCTTCCCTGCCGGTCCCGAGCTGCTGCGCTGCATCGGGGCGAGGGGCAGGAGAAAGATGAGCTCGCTCTGCAGCTGGCCACTCGCTCCTGTGTGGAGCGGTGCTGGGCGAGCTGGAGGGGTGCGAGGCACGGTAAGAATTCCCTTTTAAGTCGTAGAGCGGGGATTTAATGCAGGGGGTCTGCGCCGTCAGCGGACAGCGAGCCGGATGAACGTACATTTTGTGGGGAAACAACGGTGTTTGGCACCAATTCAGGGCTTCTAACAGCGGTGGCCAGCTCACATCGGGCTTAGTGTAGCTTAGCGCTCGCTGACAGGCACAGTTACGGTTGCTTTTATTTGTTCCTTTATTTGTTCCTTCATTTGTTCTTTTATTTGTTCTTTTATTGGGTCTTTTAGTGTTATTTGATAGTGTTGTTTTCCTTATTAATTAGTTCAACTTTGTTAGTATAGGTTTGGGAGCCATAGGCTCACACATGACTATAGTTTAAAAATAAAATGGTACACATTAGAATTTACATAGGCATGGCCTAAGGTAAGGTTATTTAGAACAAGCACATGTGCACCCTGGGCGTGCTTGTAAACCAGAATGTGGAAAACCAGAGCAGATGAGTTCTCTGCAGGAGTTAAATGGCTAATTATATTAACCTGAAAGCACAAAGCCCCAATCAGGTGACACTTTCAGATCTTGGTCCCCTGTATGAGAACACTTCGGCATTAAGAGGATACTTGCCATCAATTATTCCTTCATGTGAAGAGTGGTCGCCTTGCTTCACTGACAATAGGGTGATCGCTGGTTCATCCTTTCAGCAGTGAATCATTTATTTGGCACTGTTAGTTCAAACCTTTTTAATTCAGAGAACAGAGGGGTTAATTCAGGGTAGGATATTCCAGGCAACCCGGGAACTTTTCTGCCCATGACTGAGAAGGGGGACTTTTTACATTGATAGGTGGCAAGATCATGGAAAAGGTAAGCAGATATTTAACACACAGACGGGGTGGCCACATTTATTGACATGAACGCAGCATCCATCATGATGATCTGAGGGTGGCACAGCTTGCTGCAGAATAGAAAGCAATCGGGTTAACTGGTTCAATAGGTGATGCCACTCTTGACGAGTAACATCAGGTAGGTGCAGGAGTACACCTCTAGTAACTTCTTTAAGTAGGCGAGATTTAAGCAAGGATATAATAGGGGGTTGCTTGATGACCAGCACCCAGTTATTATAGATTGCATCTGCTGCCTTGCTTGTTACAACTGTAGACAGATTATGCATTAGATCCGCTGACAGGTCTTGTTGAAGTTCCTACTTTTCATGCAGTTCATGAACGGTCTGAGGGCTGCATGAAAGAAAGGTTCAGGGACGAATGTGTCATTGGCACTTGTCTCAGTTTTGAATTTCATTACTCTTTTTAGATTGCTTCTAGCAGTTCCATACCACATTCAGCCATATGCTGGATGCCGAAATGTTTGGGGCATATTCATGACAGGTCCTTGGATTTTGGTTCTTGCTTTTTCTTGCGAGCAGTAGTTGAGTATATTGGGTCAGGTAGGACTCGTTTGGAATGAAAGACGGTTCATCAATGGACCACTTCTCTTCTAGGCAGCTCCCCTAAGGGGAAAAGACCTACTACCAGTTGTTTTATACCCCTCTCGGAGTGAAGTCCATGAGGGCTTTGAGGTCTACTTGTGAGCCTTGGACATATGCTTGTTTGGGCGCATTTCCTTGTGCAGTTTCCTCCGGTGGGAAGCCTACCGATTGGAGGGACAGCTTCGAAGGTATCTGCCTGACTGGGTCTGGATGACGCCAGACGAATGTGTGTTAGAAATAGTTCGTGAAGGTTATGCGCTGGAGTTGGCACATCCGGTCCGATATTCGTTGTGTCTCCGCCTGGCAGAGGGCGGCAATAAACGGTGGCAGTGCACCAAATGTTGGATCGACCTCTACAATTGGATGTGCTAAAAACAAAACAAAACAAAAAAAAAAGCCTGCATATAGGTTTGTAGCACCTACAGTTCTTGGGAACACAGGAGGTACTGCATGCAAGGAATGTACGCAGTTAGAAAGATAATAGATAGAAAGCAGGTGGTTCCTCCCATTTGTCTATGCTCAGTGAGTAACCACTCGGTTGGGAGTACCCCAACGAGGTACATTTGCTTCCAGAGCTCATAAGAACATAAGAACATAAGATATGCCATGCTGGGTCAGACCAAGGTCCATCAAGCCCAGTATCCTGTTTCCAACAGTGGCCAATCTAGGTCATTCGTACCTAGCAGTTTCCCCAAAAGACACAGGTCCACAATGCTTGTACTGGGTCAAGCATTAATATCCTGGGTCCCTTCTTAATAATGATTTATGGACCTTTCCTCCAGGAACTTGTCCAAACCTTTTTTAAACCCAGCTACACTAACAGCCTTTACTACATCCTCCGGTAACAAATTCCAGAGTTTGATTACACGTTGAGTGAAAAAATATTTTCTTTTATTAGTCTTAAATAGTTTACCCTGTAGCTTCATTGCATGTCCCCTAGTCTTTCTATATTCTGATAACATAAACAATCGAGCTACATTTACCCGTTCCACTCCATTCATTAATTTATAGACTTCTATCATATCTCCCCTCATCCATCTCTTTTCCAGGTTAAAGAGCCCTAACCTTTTTAGCCTTTCTTCATAGGAGTATCCTTCCATCCCCTTTACCATTTTGGTGGCTCTTCTCTGAACCTTTTCTAATAACGCTATATCCTTTTTAAGATATGGTGACCAGAATTGCACACAGTATTCAAGGTGAAGTCTCACCATGGAACGATATAGAGGCATTATAATATCTTTTGTTTTATTTTCCATTCCTTTCCTTATCATACCTAGCATTCTATTTGCTCTCTTGGCCGCCGCTGCACACTGGGTCGAGGGTTTTAACATGTTATCCACAATGACGCCTAAATCATTTTCCTGGGTGGTGGTTCCTAATGTGGAATCTTGCATTGTGTAACCATAGCTTGGGTTGTTCTTCCCTAGGTGCATAACTTTGCACTTGTCCACATTAAATTTCATCTGCCATTTTGATGCCCAGTCTTCCAATTTATCAAGATCCTCTTGCAATTTTCCACAATCCCCTTGGGTTTTAACAACTTTAAATAGTTTTGTGTCATCTGCAAATTTGATAACCTCACTCGTTATTCCCTTTTCCAGGTCATTTATGAATATGTCAAAAAGCAGCGGACCCAGCACAGATCCCTGGGGTACACCACTATTCACCTTTCTCCATTGGGAAAATTGGCCATTTAGCCCTACCCTATGCTTTCTATCTTTTAACCAGTTCCTGATCCACAATAGTACACTGCCTCCTATCCCATGACTCTTTAGTTTTGCCAAAAGTCTCTGAGGGACCTTGTCAAAGGCTTTCTGAAAGACCAGATACACTATATCAACCGACTCACCTTTGTCCACCTGTTTATTCACACCTTCAAAAAAACATAACAGATTAGTAAGACAAGATCTTCGTTGTCTAAAGCCATGTTGGCTGTCTCCCATTAGGCCATGACTATCTACATGCTGAGTAATTTTGTTGTTTATGATGGTTTCTACCATTTTTCCCGGTACTGACGTCAGGTTCACCGGTCTGTAGTTTCCTGGATCACCCCGCGACCCTTTTTAAAAATTGGCGTTACATTGGTGATCCTCCAATCTTCAGGTATTTCAGATGATTTTAATGAAAGTTCACAGATTACTAATAGCAGGTCTACAATCTCATATTTCAGTTCTTTCAACACCCTTGGATGTATACCATCCGGCCCAGGGGATTTGCTACTCTTCAGTTTATCTAATAGTTGTAATACATCTTCCCGATGTATCAATATTTCCTCAAGGGTTGTGGAGCTCTAAAGGAGTAGGAAGGGGAGCCTCGGCTACCTTTGCTGCGACTGCCTGAAAACCACACTGAAGCAAGGTGGGCAAAGATGGCAGTTCAGTTGATAGGACAAAGGCTTCGAGAGTTTCTGTCTGCTGGGGCCCGGATAATAGAAGAGCAATGGGTGATAGAGGTAATACGCGAGGGTATTCCCTAGAATTACTCTCCCGGTGCTGGATTGGTTTGTTCTGTCCCCTTGCAAAGGGTAACAGAGAACGTCTGCAATTCGGCAAGCTTTGGATCGTATCTTGCAGTTAGGAGCGGGTTTGCCGGACCCATAGGGATTTTTCGGCATAAGGCGCTACTCTACTTATTTCATGGTTCCTAAGAAAGATGGTCTCCCGTCACTTTTAGATCCCAGGGAAGTAAATAGCGGTATCTGAGCATCTCCTTGTTGAATGGAACCGTAGCGATCGGTAGTGCGGGTGGTCCCGTAGGGGGAGTTCTTAACATCCCTGGATTTTACGGAAGCATTCTTACTCATTTCGATAAGGACAGCACATCAGAGGTTTCTAAGGTTTGTCTTCCCGTGGGGACATTTTCAGTTTCAAGTGTTGCCTCTCGGTTTGGCAACGACCCCACGTATCTTCACCAAGGTTTCGGGGGTGGTTGCAATGGCTCCGCGGAAATAAGGAATCCTAGTTCGCCTAGTTCTGGATTGTTTGTACTACCGCCCTTGCCTCGACGATTGGCTGAGTCGAACAAAGTCCAGGACCGAGAGCGTCCGGGTTACGAGTGGAGTAGTAAAATTTCTTCTGGCTCACAGCTGGGTAGTCTAAGCGCTCAATAGTCCTGTAGTCGGTCTCAAGTCCTAGCGGTCATAGGGGTACGGTTCTACTTTATTTTATTTATTTATTTACATTCTCTTATATACCGCGCTTCTCCAGGACCAAGCAGGAAGTCAGTCCTCACTTATGGGTGACGTCGGCGCCGACGGAGCCCTCGCGGAGCAATTTTCCCCAGCTTTCAAAGAAAGCCTTTGGGAATTGCAGCGCGCATGCGCGGTCGTCTTCCCGCCCGAGGGTGCCATCTTAGCCAGTCTTCTTTTTTCCGCGGAGCCCTACAGACGTCCCCGTCTTGTCCCCGCGAAAAAGTCGATTTTCTTCATTATTTTATTCTTATTTCCTTCGCCGATCTTTTTCCCGCCCGGACTCGCGACGCCGGTCACGAGTCCTCTTACTTTTTTTCGGTTTTTCTGACTTTGTCAGCTTTCGTTTTCGATTTTTCCCTGGCAGCCCGGTCCTTTGACCTCGCAGGGGCCCTTTTTCCCCCGATGGCTGCCAGTGGGTTTAAGCGGTGTGGTCAGTGTGACCGAAATATGTCACTAACTGACACACACGACTTTTGCCTCCGCTGCCTGGGCCCGGATCATGAGGAACTGATCTGTGGGCCCTGCTGCAAAATGTCCTCTAAAGCGTTGAGAAGTCGGCGGCATCAGCGTGATCGAATCTTCGCTGACCCCAGCCGTACCCGGACCTCGTCGGAGGCCTCCGCGTCAAAAGGCTCCAGCTCGGACCGTCGCCGGAGTTCCTCCGACCGGGGTTCTCCCTCGGGGACCATCGTCGGAAGGTGAAACCCGCGAGGGCGGCGTCGGTGGACGCTCCTGGTTCCGCGAGGGCCAGGTCGCATAGCCCCGACAGCCGCCCCGGGTCCTTGGAGAAGGAACACCTCACGAAGCGACCTCGCCTGGAGTCGGAGACGCCTGCTCGGGTAAGTCCTGTGGTCCTTCTGGACTCGCCTCCGCGACAGCCGACGTCGGGCCCGACGCCGTCGGGGCCCGAGTCGGGGACTGCTGGGTCACCTGAGCTCGGACTCAGGTTGACGGCCTTGGAGAGCAGACTGTCTGCCTTCATGGACCAGCAGAGGGCACTGCTCACTGGCCTCGCTGGCGCCGCTGCCCCGACCGCCGGGACGTCGACGTCCAAGTCGACCCCGGAGACCGAGCCGATCCTCGAGTCGATGAGAACTCGAGTCGATCCTCGGTCGAGGTCACCCTCGGCCTCCCGTTCGGGACCGAGGTCGCCGACGCCGACTCCCTCGGCGTCGGGGCGGCAGACGCCGCGCCCTGCCCGGGCCGACCCCACCGAGTCCTCGTCGGAGTCGGTCTGGGAGTCTGAGGAGGAAGAGTCGCCTGATTCTTTCCGGACTCGGTGTGTCCCCTCGGACTCACCGGAGTCCGAGCCTCGGAAGCAGTCCCCCCGGAGGATGCCCGGTTCTCGGACTTCGTTAGGGATATGGCCAAGGCTTTGGCCTTCCCTGCGGATCCCGAGGAGGAGCCTCGAGCCGAAGAGCTCGACGCCCTCCAGTATGACTCTCCCGCGAGGGAACACTTTACTGTACCGGTTCCTCCTATGCTGGAACGACTACTCTTCCGCATGTGGGAGAGTCCGGCCTCCTCGCCGGTCCTGAGCAAGCGGGTCGATTCTATCTATCGAGTCCGCAAGAGCCCTGGCTTTCAAAAGGCACAGCTACCACACCATTCCATGGTAGTGGAATCGGCCATGCATCGTCTTAAGAGCCAGAAGATGCACTCCTCGGTGCCTCCTGGCAGGGAGGCCCGTAACCTGGATGGCCTTGGTAAGAAGTGTTTCCAGGGCTCTATGCTCGCATGTCGTGTCCAGACTTACCAGCTATACATGGGCATGTATCTCCGGGATCTGGCTAAAGAACTAGCCGGATTCTCCGCTGGTTTGTCCGAGGAACCCTTGCGGAGGTTCCTGGCCTTGTCCACTGGCATTCGGGAATGCTCAAAGTTCATGTCCCAGGCAGCCTATGATGGCTTTGAAGCATCGGCTCGAGTGGCCGCAGCCGGCATCGGTGCCCGCCGACAGGCTTGGCTTCAGTCGTCAGACCTTGAGCCCTGGGTGCAGGACAAGTTGGTCGATGTCCCCTGCCGAGGCGAAAACCTCTTTGGCAAGCCCATGGCGGAAAAGGCTGCGCAAATTGAGACTGAGACTCTCACCAGGACCAGGCTTTCTAGGAAGACCTCCGCCCCTTCCCAGAAAAAGAAGGGCTCGGGGAAAAAGTCCTTTTACCCGAGGAAGGCGGCTGCCTACAAACAATACCCCCATTATCAGGCCCCTGCAGCTCCCCAACAGGGCCAGCAGGCCAAGGGACGGGGTAACGGGTCCCGTAGGCAGCAAGCCCCCAAGCCTGCACCACCAGCCCCTGCTCAGCAGGGTGGGGGCTTTTGACTCACAATGCATAGCCTCTCCCCCCCCGCTGGTTCCTCCCAGCACCGGAGGCCGGCTGGTTCACTTCGCCCACAGGTGGTCCAGCATCACCACAGATGCCTGGGTGCTTCAAGTCGTGCGGGAAGGCTATCTTCTCCACTTCCACCAGGTCCCTCCCTCCTATTTTCCGGGAGAACCTCCACGACCCCCTCTGCACAGGGAATTACTCCTTCAGGAGTTAGCAGGTCTTCTACAGGAACAGGCGGTGGAACCAGTGCCACACCACCTGAGAGGTCAAGGCTTTTATTCCAGGTATTTTCTAATACCAAAGAGAACAGGGGGCCTCAGACCCATCCTGGACTTGCGCAACCTCAACAAGTTCCTTGTGCGGGAGAAGTTCAAAATGCTTACCCTTGGAATCCTTCTGCCCTACCTCCAGCGGGGAGATTGGCTATGCTCCTTGGATCTAAAGGATGCCTACACGCACATCCTCATCCACCCCAGCCACCGCCAATACCTAAGGTTTGTGGTGGCAGGAAATCATTACCAGTACAGAGTACTGCCCTTTGGCCTGTCCTCCGCGCCGCGAGTCTTCACAAAATGTCTCGCGGTGGTGGCGGCCCATCTCCGGCTTCACGGCCTCTATGTCTTTCCGTACCTCGACGACTGGCTCATCAGAGCAGCGTCCGCTCGAGAGGTCACCAACGCCACGCGCCGCACGGTGACTCTTCTGCAACACTTGGGCTTTGTTATAAACTTCGCAAAGTCCACTTTGCTCCCCTCACAGGATCTCGAGTTCATCGGCGCAAGGCTGCACACTCCTCAGGCGCGAGCATACCTACCGCTCGACAGGGCTCGACGGCTCATGGACCTAGCCGACCGCTTTCGCAGCCAGCCCCTGGTTTCCGCCAGGCGCTTCCTGAGACTGCTCGGCCATATGGCTTCCACCGTCCATGTGACCCCCAATGCCCGCCTGAATATGCGGCCTGCTCAATGGTGTCTCCGCCAGCAGTGACGGCAAGCCACAGGCGGCCTAGCGGACCTCGTGCGCGTCTCCGAACCACTGATCTCGTCTCTCCGGTTGTGGCTTCGGCAGCCGAACCTGATATTCGGAATGCCTTTCCAGCCACCTCAGCCGACCCGGGTGCTGACCACGGATGCGTCCCTCCTGGGCTGGGGAGCACATTGCCAAGGGGCACGTACTCAGGGCCTCTGGACCACGTGGGAGTCTGCTCAGCAGATCAACTTCCTGGAGCTCAGGGCGATCCGCCTGGCTCTCAAGGCGTTCTCCCACCTGACTTCCCACCAGTCCGTCCTTGTCCAGACGGACAATCAAGTTGCCATGTTCTACGTGAACAAGCAGGGGGGCACGGGCTCCTTCCTCCTTTGCAGGGAGGCACAGAAGCTCTGCTCTTGGGCCGTCAGTCACGGCATTCTCCTCAAGGCGGTTTATCTCCCGGGCCAAGAGAATTGCCTGGCGGACAAACTCAGCAGGATCCTCCAGCCGCACGAGTGGCGTCTGGATCCCTTGGTAGTCCAGAAGCTCTTCCTAAAGTGGGGCCTCCCCACGGTGGATCTCTTTGCCAGTCCTCACAACCGGCAGCTTCCTCGCTTCTGCTCTCGTCAGCCACACCCCCTTCGGGTGGCGGCGGACGCTTTTCTAATTTCATGGTCGGGGAGCCTTCTGTACGCTTTCCCTCCCATCCCGCTAGTCTCTCGGACTCTTTTCAAGGTTCTCCGAGACAAAGCCTTCATGATCCTGGTGGCCCCTCGCTGGCCCAGGCAGCCGTGGTTTCCGCTTCTACTGCAATTGGCGGTGGAGGATCCATTCCCTCTGGGGGTGCAACCGGATCTCCTCACTCAGGATCAGGGGTCTCTACTACACCCCAACCTCAGGTCTCTCAACCTCATGGCCTGGCTGCTGAGAGGGTAGTCCTTGCTCCCCTTCTTCTGCCGGCAGAGGTGGAGGAGGTCGTCTTGGCTTCGCGACGGCCTTCTACCCGCAAATGCTACGCCCTTAAATGGCGTCGCTTTGCCGTCTGGTGTACCCAACAGTCTCAGGATCCCTTCTCCTGCCCGGTGTCGGTGATCTTGCAATACTTGCTACACCTCTCTAATCTGGGACTTAAGTCCAACTCCGTCAAAGTTCACCTCAGTGCTCTTTCGGCACATCATGTGCCGGTGGACGGTAGACCTCTCTCCAGCGACCCTCTCGTAGCGAGGTTTCTCCGAGGTCTCCTTCTACTTAAACCACCTCTGCGCCCGCCAGCGCCTGACTGGGACCTGAATGTGGTTTTGCAGCGGATCACCTGTCCGCCTTTTGAACCTATGGCTACCTGTTCTCTCCGTTTTCTGTCTTGGAAAACACTGTTCTTGATAGCCCTCACTTCCGCTAGACGCGTAAGTGAATTGCAGGCCCTCGTGTCTGATCCCCCTTACACTCGGTTCTACAAAAATAGGGTAGTCCTACGGACTCACCCAAAATTTCTTCCAAAAGTGGTCTCCCCTTTCCACATCAATCAGGAGGTGGTACTTCCAACCTTCTTTCCCAGACCACACTCCAGCCGAGCTGAAACGGTCCTCCATACCCTGGACTGTAGAAGGGCTTTGAACTTCTACCTTGACCGTACGCGGGAGCACCGTAAAGCTGCTCAGCTTTTTGTGTCTTTTGACCCCAATAAATTGGGGCTCCCGGTCTCCAAGCGTACTCTGTCCATCTGGGTTGCGGACTGTATCTCTTGGGCTTATGGGGCAGCCGGACTCTCCTTGGAAAGTCGAGTCACGGCTCATTGCGTTCGGGCAAAGGCTACGTCAGTGGCTTACCTCCGCTCTGTTCCGCTGGCAGACATCTGCCGGGCCGCTACTTGGTCTTCGAGCCAGACTTTTGTGGTCCATTACTGTCTCGAGAGGGAGTCCCGCAGGGACAGTGCTTTCGGACAGGCAGTCCTCCGTAATCTCTTTGAGGTCTGAGCAACTCCTACCCTCCATGCCGGATGTGGGCTACCGGTGGGTGATAATTCAGCGAAGATTCTGTCCTTCTGTGCTGCTGAGCTAGAGGGAGCTCATTTTTGTGCTTAGGGTCTCCGGTAGCCTTGAGCTTGGGAGTCCCATAAGTGAGGACTGACTTCCTGCTTGGTCCTGGAGAAAGCGTAGTTACTCACCTGTAACAGGTGTTCTCCAGGAGCAGCAGGAATCAGTCCTCACTACCCTCCCTCCTCCCCTTGGAGTTGCAATCGTCTGCTTATGTTCTTTTTGCAAATTTTTATGCTGTCTTTTTTAGCTATGTCATCTGACTGGCTAAGATGGCACCCTCGGGCGGGAAGACGACCGCGCATGCGCGCTGCAATTCCCAAAGGCTTTCTTTGAAAGCTGGGGAAAATTGCTCCGCGAGGGCTCCGTCGGCGCCGACGTCACCCATAAGTGAGGACTGATTCCTGCTGCTCCTGGAGAACACCTGTTACAGGTGAGTAACTACGCTTATTCTGCATCAGTGCGGTTTACATTGAACAAACTGAAATTACATTGAACAAGGCATTATAACTTGGAGATAACTATTTTACAGGGAACATTCAAGGGAGAACAGTGTTTCGTCCGGAGCGGAGAGGTCAGGCCCTTCAACAGCTAGTAGGCAAGTTTCTGACAGATCCGGGCCACCGGCTTGGAGCTATCTTTGGCTACTCGTGACAGTGGCGGCGACTCTGGAGTTAGTTCCGTGGGCCAGCCCGTATGCGCTCCCCACAAAGCTCTTCATTACCACGATATTCTCTCCAGAATGATTCTCTGAAGAAACGTCTCCCCTGTACCGCGCAGGTCAGGCGATCCCTTCAACCGGGAGGGCTAGTCCCAGGAGATCTTGCAGCGGGCACGGCGCTCGAACTTCCACAGTGGATCCCAATGTTGTCGGATGCAAGTCTTGCAGGCTGGGGAGAATATTGCAAGGATTTTTTTGCATATGATGTTGGGAGCAAACAAGAGGTCCATTGGTCGATCAGTTGTTGGAACTGAAGGCAGTAGCTCTGGCGCTTCAAGGGTTCGAATCCAAAGTGAAGGATCGGGCAGGACGAGGGCTGTTTGACATTTTCATAACAGGGGCTTCCCTAGACCAGCAGGGGGGCACAGGCAGTGTGAGCATGCAAAAGGAATCGGAGGCGCTGTTCCTTGTGGTGTAGTCTTGACTGCAAGTGTCTTGGCGGTGCACTTTACAGGATCAGACATGGTAATGGCGGATTTTCTCAGAGGAGTCCGGGGGATGCTGGAGAGGGGCAGTGTCATCCGAAAGGGTTTGCACAGATAGTCATCTGGTGGGGTCCCCCGATCTTGGTTATCATGGCGACCTTTCTTTGGCCAAGGTGAATAATTTTTACAGCAGAAAACGGGAAAGAATGTCGGAGAGCATTGAGGCTCTGATGCAGCCATGACAGTTGCCAGATGGGCCGAGGTGTTCGTGGGGGGCTGAACTGTTAAGCTGCTGGAGGGGAAGCCTTAGCGATTTTCCCGCAACGGCGAGTCTGTTGTCCTGGGGTCCTCTCCGTATATCTCAGGCAGGTCGATGCTCAGTTTTTCTTTTTGGTTGTGGGATACGGCCTTCTCGCACAATGGTGGTCCCTCCGCGGGATCTCAATGTTGGGCCTGGGGGCTTTGGCTAGAGAGCCTTCGAGCCCTTGTGTCAGGCTTCAGCCTAGGATTTGATTTTAGAAGCAGTACTCTTCATGTCTATTTGTCCGGATCGCCGAGCATCGAGTTGGCAGGCCTGGTCTGGTCTAGAACCGCTCTTTTCCCTTTTAGGGAAAAGGTGGGTTTGCGAACAGTTCCATTCTTTTTGCCCAAAGGAATTCTCCTTTCTCATGAATCAGTCGGTCTCATTCCCAGTTCTGGGATACTCGGAGGAGAATGTGCCAGGTCACAGTCTGCGTCGGTTGGTAAAAAAAAAAAAAAAAAAAGAAGGGCTCTGCGTCCATTCTTATAAGTATCAGAGGCCTTCCAAAAGTCGAATTGTTGTTTGTTCTTTCGGGTGTCTGCAGAAAGGTGAAGTGTCAGCCAAAGCTTCAATAACCAGTTGGATCCGAGAGGACTTCAGGCTTCCTCTTCTAGAGGGCAAGATACTTCCTGGGCGGAGTGTACTTTGATTCCGCTGGTGGAGATTGGCAGAGCAGCAACATGATCGTCCCTCCATACCTTCAGTAAGCACCATTGTCTGGATGTTCAGATGGTGAGTGATACCTGTTTCGAGTCGGCGGTGCTGCCTTTCGGCTGGAAAAGTCCCTCCCAATGATTACTTCTCTGTTACATCCCAGAGGTGGAGGACTGAACTGGAGGAATGATAAGGAAATAGAAATTATACTTACCTGGTAATTGTTGTTCCTTGAGGAACTCCAGTTCAGTCCTAAATCCCGCCCGGAGATGAACTATTCATAAGTGGTTCTTCAGTTTGGAGAGGGCCTTCGGGCACTAAGAGGGTAGTAGGTTTGATATGCCGGAGATCACAGTGGTATTGTTTCTTTCTCTGACCTTCTTGGTCTTCCCTCCTTCTTCTGGCTCTCTTACTCTGATCTGGGGGGAAATGGACCAGGACAAGAAGGAGGTGGTTGCTTTCCCCTTTTATTTTAGGGGATTTTGGTGTTAAAAGTTAAAGGTTAAGTTTAGAATGGTAATTAATGCTTTAGCTACTTATTTGTTCCTCCTTTGAGTCTGCTTTGTCAATAGTTCACTGGAGGATGATGGGAGAAAACCAGCAGTATGTATCCAGTGATGTTACGAATTTGACTTGTCCAGTCTCCATGCTGCAGGAGGAGGTACACAACCCAGAGGTAGAGGACTGAACTGGAGTTCCTCAAGGAACAACAATTACCAGGTAAGTGTAATTTTCATTTCTACTCTGTTTTTACTAAAGAAAATCCTAGAGACGTATTACCCGTGACTCCCAAATATAAAAATGGGAATGAAGTAGATACCACACCATTCACAAAAAATGATGTGTTAGAGCAACTTGCAAAACTGAAAGTGGACAAGGCCATAGCAACCAATGGGATACATCCCAGAATGCTGAAAGAGCTAAGAGAGGTTCTTGCAGGGCCGTTAAAGGATGTTTTCAACAGATCCTTGGAAACAGGAGAGGTTCCTCAGGACTGGAGAAGGGCTGATGTGGTACCTCTTCATAAAAATGGTGACAGGGAAGAAGTGACAAACTACAGGCTCGTGAGCCTTACCTCGGTAGCAGGAAAAGTAATGGAGGTGCTCCTGAAAGAGCAAATAGTGGACTTTCTCAAAACCAACAGATTGCATGATCCGAGGCAACATGGTTTTACCAAAGGACGATCTTGCCAAACAAATCTGATTGAGTTCTTTGACTGGGTGACCAGAGAACTAGATTAGGGGCATGCAATGGATATCATCTACCTGGATTTCAGCAAGCCTTTGATACTGTTCCTCATAGGAGGCTGATCAATAAACTCAGTAGTTTGGGGATGGATCCCAAGGTGGTGAACTTGATCAGAAATTGGTTGACTGACAGACGACAGAAGGTGATGGTAAATGGAGCTCACTCGGTTGAAAGGAGGGTGATTAGCAGGGTGCCCCAGGGTTCGGTCCTGGGCCCGGCACTGTTCAATGTATTTGTGAGTGATATTGCTGAAGGACTCAATGGAAAAGTCTGTCTTTTTGCAGATGACACGAAAATTTGCAACAGAGTGAACTCCCCTGAGAGAGTGGATAACATGAGGAAAGATCTACAAAAGCTGGAAGAATGGTCTAATGCTTGGCAGTTAAGATTTAATGTAAAGAAGTGCAGTGTCATGCACTTGGGAAGTAGAAATCCAAGGGAAATGTACGCGATAGGGGGTGAGAGGTTGGTGTGCACGGACCAGGAGAAGGACCTTGGTGTGATTATTTCTGAGGATCTCAAGGTGGCAAAACAGGAGAATGCTGGTTTGCATACAAAGAGAAAGTACCAGCAGAAAGGAAGAGGTACTAATGCCACTGTATAAGTCACTGGTGAGGCCTCACTTGGAATACTGTGTTCAGTTTTGGAGACCATATCTTGCAAAGGATGTAAAAAGACTGGAAACTGTTAAGAGGAAGGCAACCGAAATGATTTGGATCCTGCATCAGAAGCCTTATGAGAAGAGACTTGAAGACCTAAATATGTACACTCTGGAGGAGAGGAGAGATAGGGGAGATATGATTCAGACCTTTAAATACTTAAAGAGAAATGATGAACAAACAAACCTCTTCCAAAGACGGGGAAGCTGTAAAACTAGGGGGCATAACATGAAGCTGCAAGAGGGTAACTTGAAAGGCAATGTCAGGAAAAACGTTTTCATTGAAAGAGTGGTGGATGCTTGGAATGCCCTCCCAATGGAAGTGGTGGGGGCAAATACAGTGACAGAATTCAAAATGGCATGGGACAGACACAGTGGATCCCTTTACAGCAACAGGATAAAATCAAAATAAATGTAACTATCTAATTTCTCAATAGACAAGGGTGTCCTACATGGAGCGGTGGGTTCACACCTAAAGCAAAGACATGGGGTGGGGTTGCCTGCATGGAGCGGCAGGTGCACCGCACCTACTCTTGCCATCTTACTGGGCAGACTAGATGGACCATACTGGTCTTTATCTTCCGTCATTTACTATGTTACTATCTCAATATAGGGCATTTTCAAATTGCAAACTATAAAAGCACTATTAATAGATATATATTTTTTGAAACTTTTCAGAGAGAAACTACCTACATTGTTTCTGATTTGAAAATTAGCATGACAAAAGTGCAAGCGTTTAAAAGCATTTGTATGCTTGTATCTGCTGCTTGTGAGAGTAATGTAAAACATGCTTTACACACAGAAAATGCTTTATAACATTTGGAAAAGGGCTCTTATCAGATTATGCATACTTATATGGGAAGCTAAGAACGATCTTCCCACAATAACGCAAGTAAAAAAAAATATAAAATGGACAGTATTTGCTCCCCATTGCCACTCAGCCAAGCTCCTCCATATAGCCTACAGCAGATCCAAGAGTAGTGGCAAAACTTGGCTGTGGCTTTTATTAACTCTTAGGAAGTTTATTTTACAATAATTAAACAAATTACAGCTTCATACGTGATTAGATGGTAACATCCTAGTCATGATGGGACATCCTCATTGATTCCCTAGCCTGTGTGACACTAGGTTAAAGGTTGTTTCATAACACCAACAGAGCCTTCATGAAACTCCCATCCACACACTGTGATACTGCTCACCGTGGTTCACAGTTTATCCTCCAACTCATCACTCCACACAAGCCACTCTGTGCCCAAAAGGAGTCCAGATATGTCACCTTCTCATCAAAACACTGCCCAAAGCTGTGACCACCTCCCTTCAGACTCCTTATTTTTCTTACCTCAAACCCATGCCATTGGCCTAAGGCCATGGACAACTTATGAGATGGGCAGTTGAGATGGTGCCGCCTACACCACCTCTGGCTGCCCAGACACCATTATTACCATCTACCAAACTTTCTCAGTACAGCCTCCTGTGTCCATCCACTTTACACCTTTCCCACTCTTTTCTTCCCCCTTTCTTATATAGAGGACCCTCCTCCCCCCCTCCCCCCGTGGTAAGGTGGGCAATGTTTAGGGGAAAGGTCATTAACATACACCAAATATAGTATTTTTTTTTAGTTGAATTATTATGAGAATATATTTTGCTTTTGGTATCACCAGACTAATCTTTTATATATTTGTTTGTATTTGTATATGTACATATGCATGAAGTGATATTTTAGAAAGGATGGTCTGGCAGTGGGGAACTATAGAAGCACGCAGGGGCGGCTCTATAATGAGGTGAAGTGAGGCGGCTGCCTCAAGCGGCAAAGTTTTGAGGGCAGCAAAGGCCCCCAAAACAGCCACCTCACTTCGCCTTCAAGTTAAAAAAAAAAAAAAAAGCGCACAAGTTGCTGCCTTTGCCGAGTCCACTTCTCGGCAGCGGCAAACTCACTGGCTCCCTTCTTCTGCAGCTGCGGCTCCCTGCCTCTTAGGGAACCGCGGCTGTGCCAGTGAAGCCGTTGCGGAGCCATCCCGTCTCTCAATGGGCTCAGTGCAGCATTGTCACACCCCCTAAGGAAGTGGTAAACAACAACTTCCTTTGTGGGCGGGATAATGCTACACGGAGCCCATCGAGAGACGGGAAGGCTCTGCAGCGGCTTCACCGGCACAGCCACGATTCCCTAAGAGGCAGGGGAACCGCGGCTGCAGAAGAAGGAGGCACAGGGCGGTAGCAGGCAAACATGGGGAGAGGGGAGGAGGGGGAGGGAATCTGCAATGGGGATGACATGGGGAGGGGGATGACATGGATGGATGGAGGGAGGGAGGGCTGACATGGATGGAGGATGGAGGGAGGGAAGGAGGGAGGGGACTGACATGGATGTGTGGAGGGAGGGAGGGCTGACAGGGAGGGAGGGGGCTGACATGGATGTGTGGAGGGAGGGCTGACAGGGAGGGAGGGGGCTGACATGGAGGGAGGGAGGAAGGAAGGGAGGGGCCTGATATGGAGGGAGGGGGCTGGAAGGGAACTGACAAGGGTTCCCTCTCATCCAGCAGGAACAACCGGCATCAAACAAATCAGCCTGATCGCTAATTTGTGCGGCGGCGGCAGCACTCCGGTTTTAATTTTCGATTTTGCCACCTCTGCCCTGCATCTGCCTTCCCGCTGCTTTTTTTTTTTTTTTTTTTGCTGTAAGCATTCTTGAGGAAAAAAACGCAGTGAGAGGGCAGAGGCAGCAAAATCGAAAATTAAACCAGCCAGAGTGCCCCCGCCACCTCCGGATGAAAAGTGGAGGGAGTGGGGACAGGAGGAGGACAAGGAGAGACAAAGGTGAGAGATGGGGGACAAAGGGGGAGATAAGGGACAAATACTAGACAAAGGGGAGAGACGGGGCAAATGCCAGAGAAAGGGGAGAGACAGGGGGACATACTGGACAGACGGGATAAATGCTGGACAGAGGGGAGAGACAGTGCAGGTTAGGATTATAATGGGCTGATGGGGGAGCTAGCACTCATAATGGGCAGATCGGGGGGGGGGGCTAGGACTGGTAATGGTTGATTAGGGAAGGCTAGGACTGGGAATGGACTGATCAAGGTGTGGGTTGGGACTGGTAATGGGCTGATTAGGGGGGTTAGCACTGGTAATGGGCTGAGGGGGACTAGCTATGGAAATGAGCTGATTAGGGAAGGCTAGGACTGGTAATGGGCTGATGGGGTGGGGTAGGACTGGTAATGAACTGAGGGGGGCTAGCATTGGAAATGAGCTGATCGGGGAGGCTAGGACTGGTAATGGACTGATGGGGGGTAGGACTGATAATGGGCTGATTAGGGGAGGCTAGCACTGGTAATGAGGTTGAGGGGGGACTAGCACTGGAAGTGAGCTGATTGGGGGGGGCTTCAACTGGAAATGGGCTGATGGTGGGGAGGGGAGGATAGAGCTACTGGCTTTGGAAGAAAACTGGGGGCTAGGGCTACAAATGGGCTGATGTGAGGGGATGGGAGAATGGGACTGGAAGGGAGTGGATGCTGAGAGGGGCTGCCTTGGTATTTAGACTAGAAGGGACTGCTCAGTGGGGAAGGAGGGGGACTGGAAGGGAATGGACACCAGTTGCAGTCATGGGAATGCAAGTTGACATTGGAAGGTACTGGGAGGGAGGACTGGAAAGGGGCTGATACTTGGAAGGGTTACAGGGACTGGAACTAGTCTGATGGAAAGAAGTGAAGAAAACAAAAGAAGAGATAAGAAATGGCAGATGGACCATAGGCCGCAGAAAGAGAGCTAAGAGAAGGCAGGAAAGCAGAAGCTTCAGATCGGGACCAGCATGATCAGAGAATAAAATGGTCAGACAACAAAGGTAGAAAAAATAATTGTATTTCATTTTAGTATTGGACTTTGTGCTATCTTTATATTTTACACAGTATTGGGGAACTGCATCTCTTATTTATCTGATGTTGCACTGCATGCAGAGTCTGGCTTCTTGGGGTTTCAGTTTAAGTTTTGTCTACATATTTTTATTTTTACTTTAGATTATGGTTACTTATTCTGTACTTGGTGAGGGTCGATGTTGTGAGTGTGTGACTGAGGTCAGGTGTTCTGTTAACATGGAGTTTGTACATAAAGATCTATACTGTACTGTAGTAATTTGACTTGTTCAGCTTTTTAAATAGGTGTTTGGATGTTCCAGGGCCCACTGTAATATTTACAGTGATGCTTTTTTTGGATGGGCTCCTTATGTGAGTTTTGGAAGTTTGCGCTGATATGATATGGTATTGTAGGTTTGCTCTTTGTTGTAGGGGTTTGTATTAGTTCACAATATGCCTGGTACTGGAGAATAGTGGTGGTTGTTGTTAGTGAGATGATCAGAATCAGATTTTTTTTTAAAATATTGAGTTCAGTGGGTGAATGTCCTGGTTCTGCTCTGCACCCACTATGGATGCAAAATACATGTTGAAAAAGCAAGAACCATAACGCAGTTTATAACAACAAAATAAAAATGATTTCTAAATTAGTTTTATAAACTGTGCTGTTGATTCTTGCTCTCTTTTAGTTCCCTGGTGTGCAAACAGGACCATACCTAGCCCTGTGCAAGCGATGCAGCTGCACAGGGCGCAAAGGCTTGGGGGGCGTATTTCGGCTGTCTGCTGTTGCCCTGCTGCCATTGACAGGACAATAGCAGGCAGCCAAAATGTGCCCCCCCCCAAACCTTTTCGCAACACTTTTAGCAGGTCTGGTCCCTCCCTCCTCCGACGCGATGTCAGAGCAGGGAGAGAGAGATCTACTGAAAGTGCCGGCGCCTTTCAGATCGGGCGCATGCCCCCTCCTCCTCCCAATACCTCCATCCAGCGCTGCCTGCTCTTTCCCTGTTGCTAGTGCCGCCGTGAAAAAAAACAGAAGGCGGCAGCAAGGGAAAGAGCAGGCAGCACTGGACGGAGGTATGGGGGGGAGGGGAGCGCGTGCCCAGGCTGCAAGTCACACAGGGCGCGCTTGCAGCTTGGTACGGCCCTGTGTGCAAACATCTTGCATTCCTCCCTCCATATAATCTAATTGTCTTTTTGGTTTGGTTCAGTCCCTGATTGGAATTCTGAAAAAGTGCCGTCCCCCTCTAAGGGGGAGGGGGGCACCATCTCATTCTTCGCCTCAGGCAGCAGATTGCCTTGAGCCGACCCTGGAAACACAACTGCAGAAAAAGACTATATGGCCTAGTCAGTCTTCCCATCCATACCAAATACTATAGTCCTTTTTTTCCTTTAGAGATTTTCTGTATTTGTCCCATGCTTTCTTGAATTCTTTTACTGTTCTGGTCACTACTATCTCCACTGGGAGACTATTCCATGCATCTACTGGTCTGTCCCTAAAGAAATATTTCTGCATATTACTCCTGAGTTTCTCCAGGAAAAAGCAGGAAGTCAGTCCTCACATAAGGGTGACGTCGGCGCCAACGGAGCCCTGCATGGAAACATCTCCCCAGCTTTCAAAGAAAGCCCTTGGGAGATGCACCACACATGCATGGTCCCCTTCCTGCCTAAGGGTGCCATCTTGTTCAGTCTCCTTTTTTCCACGGAGCTCACCAGACATGTATCTGATTCCCCCTATATCCTATAGTGTTTGGTTTTTCTCTGGCCACGACCGGTTCCTTTCCCACCTCCGAGTTCACTTGCCTCAGTATCACGTCTCGGACTGTAATTTTTGCCCTAGTTAAGTTGTTTTTTCCCCGGCGTGGCTTCATACCTTTTTTCTGCCAGTTAACAGTTCCTTGGGTCTTCGACCTCGCTGGGGTACTTTTTCCCCCGATGGCCAGTAGCTTCAAAAAGTGTGATTGGTGCTCTAAAAATATGTCTCTCACCAACACACATGATTGGTGCCTCTGTTGTGTTGGTCCCGACCATGATCCAGAGGTTTGTGGCCTCTACAAGCAGATGTCCACTAAAGCAATGAAACTCCATCAACAGAAGCATGACCAAATTTTCTCCAGGGCAGACTCTGCCCCAGAGTCCTCGGTGACCCCATGATTCAGGGTCCTATCCGAGACTCCAGATTCGCGTGGTGATGCTGTGGCAACCGACTTGCCACGCGGGTCCTCCAACAGGGGTTCCTCAGACCAGGAACACAAGAGGAAGAAGATATCCTTGAGAACCTCTTCACAGGACTCGGAGAAAGTGGACAAGCTCCACGCCAGATCCCTCAGCCCCTGAAGAAGGCCCGAGGTGTCGAGCAGGAGCAGCCATCTAGGATCCCCAGGAAGGAATCGTCGGCCCCCAGTGATTAACCTTGGACCTCTGAGGCAATCCTCATCAAGGATTCCCCCTCCTCATCAGTACAGGACTCGGCTACCCTTTTATCCATGCCAAAAGCTGCGGTACCATCTGGACTGGAGTCCAGGATAGAGTTCCTGGAGTGCAACTTGACTGCCTTTCTGGAGATCCAGTAGGTGCAGTTATCCGACTCAGCCAGATCATCCTCCCAGACCACCAGGACCTCAAGCTCGAGAACTTCCCCGGTTATCGAGCTGATCCTTGTGAGCTTACAGCCTCAAGTCGATCCTTGACAGCGGTCTCGATCACAGTCTCATTCCTCAGGCCATCGATAGTCTTCGACCAGTGCTCCTGGCTCTGGCCTTGCAGCCTTGAAGACTCATGGACCACTGGCCCCGGGCCCATCATTGGCACGGCCTACCATTGAGTCCTCCACTGAGTACTCCAACTGGGATTCCGAGACATCCCTGGACACTCGCAAGCATGTGACGTGTTATAGAACCCGTCTTCACCCGAGGCCAAGCACCGGTCACTGTCCGAGGACACAGCATTCCTCAAATTTGTGTGGGACATGTCTAAGGCATTGGCATTCCCCACTGACTCAGAGGAGGACCCTCACACAGAGGAACTCGAGATCCTCAAATATGAGTCCCCGTGCCGGCTACTCCTCCGAATGTGGAAGTCACCGGCCTTGGTGTCCATAGTCAGCTGTCGACTAAACTCCATGTACCGAGTCTGCCGGGGCCCAGGCTTCAGGAAGGCTCAGCTCCCACACAACTCCTTGGTGGTGGAGTCCGTGATACGTCAGCTTAAAAGTCAGAAAACACATTCATCGGTGCCTCCGGGCAGGGAAGCCAGGACCCCTGATGCCCTTGGCAGAAAATGCTACCAAAGCTCAATGCTGGCCTGTCAGATCCAGGCATACCAGCTATATATGTGTATGTACCTGAGGGACCTGAAGAAGGAGCTCACCAGGTTCTCCACTGGTGACAGCAGCGGGCATTGGTGCCAGACATCAAGCCTGGCTCCAGTCCTCTGACCTGGAGCAATGTGTCCAAGTCAAACTTGTCGATGTCCCATGCCAAGGAGAGAACCTCTTTGGTAAGCCCATGTCAGACAAGGCTGTGGAGCTTGAGTCTGAGTTCCTGCCAAGAACTTGACTTTCTAAAAAGACCACTACTCTGCTCATGCGAAAGGCCTTGGAAAAAGCCACCCTACCTGAGGAAGGACCAGCCTACTGAGGCTATCAGCAGTATCAGCCTTCCCAAGCTCCACAGCAGGGGCAGCATGCCAAGGGGAACACACAGGGCCCCCGTAAACAGAGGATTCCTAAGGCTACGATGCCAGCTCTGGACCATCTGGAGGGAGCTTTTGACTCCTTGGGCATAGCCCCTCTACCCTCAGAAGGTCAGCTGCCAATAGGGGGACACCTGGTCCAGTTCACCCACTGGTGGCCAAACATCACCACTGATGCCTGGGACCTCCAGGTGGTCAAAGGAGGTTACCTCCTCCACCTGGACCAGATGCCCCCCTTTTTTTTTCCAGGAGAGCCCTCCAGGACTCCCCTTCACCAGACCCTGCTATGGCAGGGGATCACAGGCCTGCTTGAGGACAGGGCTGTGGACCCAATGCCCCACTGCCAAAAGGGCAAAGATTCTACTCCTGGTATTTCCTCGTGCCAAAAAGAACCGGAGGCCTCAGGCCCATCCTAGACCTGTGGAACCTGAACAAGTTCTTGGTGTGGAAGAAGTTCAGAATGCTCTCCCTTGGAACACTGCTGCCCTACCTCCAGCAAGGAGGCTGGCTATGCTTCTTGGATCTAAACAATGCTTACACCCACATCCTCATTCATCCCAGTCATAGACAGTACCTAAGATTCGTGGTCGAGAGTGACCACTATCAGTACAGGGTGTTACCCTTCGGACTGGCTTCCACACCCAGGGTATTCACCAAATGCCTGGCAGTAGTGGCTGCCTTTCTCCGCCTCCAAGGGGCCTTCATCTTCCCCTACTTGGATGACTGGCTCATAAAAGGAGAAACAGCCACTGAGGTTCAGCAGGCCACTGGCCGCACTATCAGTGTCCTGGAACACCTGAGCTTCATAATAAACCAGCCCAAGTCTCATCTCACTCCTATGCAAAGCTTGGAGTTCATAGGGGCTCAGGTGGGATACCCACCTGGCCAAGGCTTTCCTCCCCCTGAGCAGGGCGAGTAATCTCGAGGTCTGGCTGGAGAGGTTCAGCACCGAGGCTTTGTGCCGGTTCGCTCCATGCTCCACCTGCTCGGCCACATGGCATCCACGGTGCATGTTACACCGGATGCCTGCCTCCACATGAGGGCAACCCAATGGTGCCTCCAATCCCAGTGGACATAAGCCACAACTGCCTCAAGGACAGAGTATGTGTGACCCGTTTGCTGGCAGAGTCGTTCAACTGGTAGCAGGTGACACAGCACCTTCGGGCAGGCATGCCCTTCTAGACCCCCATCCCCCAGTGGGTCCTCACCACAGAGACCTCTCAGCTGAGTTGGGGAGCGCACTACGGAGGCCTCCGCATGCAGGGCACCTGGTCCAGGGCGGAAAGCCTACAACAGATCAACCTCTTGGAGCTCAGAGCCATATTTCTGGCCCTCCAAGCCCTCTGCCATTTCCTACAGCACCAACCGGTACTGATCCAGACAGACAACCAGGTTGCCATGTTCTAAGCAGGATAGTACAGGGTCGTACACCCTCTGCCAGGAGAGAATAGCCCTCTGCTTGTATGCGATCAGCCAAGGAATGCTCCTGAGAGCAGTTTATCTGCTGGGTCAGGACAATATCCTTGCAGACAAACTGAACAGGGTCCTGCAGCCACATGAATGGCGGCTAGATCCCATAGTAGCCCAATGGCTGTTTCAGCTCTGGGGAACCCCTTGGATGGACCTCTTGCCAGTCTGGCCAATGCTCAGTTGACATGATTCTGTTCCCGCCAGCCTCAAAAATAATGAAAGGAATCAGACCAAGGACAGTTCCCTGGGGCACACCACTGGTAACATCCTTCTCCTCAGAGCGAGTTCCATTTGCCTGGTACAAATGAGGAGAAGGATGTTACCAGTGGTGTGCCCCAGGGAACTGTCCTTGGTCTGATTCCTTTCATTATTTTTGTTAGTGATACTGCAGAAGAGTTGTCAGGTAAAGCTATCCTCTTTGCAGATGATACCAAAATCTGCAATGGAGAAGATACTTAGGGAACAGATAACATGAGGAGGGTCTAGCTAAGCTTGAAGAATGGTTGAGAATTTGGCAGCTCAGATTTAATGTTAAAAAATCTAGGGTCATGCATTTGAGCTTCAAAAATCCAAGGGAGCAATGCAGTATAAGGGGTGAAGTACCTATGTCCATGAAAAAGGAGCGGGACCTGGGCATGATGGCTTCTGATGTTCTTAAGGTAGCTAAACAGGTAAAAAAAGTGACAAAAAAACAGGTAAAAAAAGCCAAAAAGGATGCTTGGCTGCATAGGGGGGAAGAATGGTCAGCAGGAAGAAGGTGATAGAGCCTCTGTATAAGTATTTGGTGAGACTTCATTTGGAGCATTGTGTGCAATTCTGGAGACCACACCTTCAAAGAGATATAAAACAGGATGGAGTCAGTGAAGAGAGTATCTACCAAAATGGTCAGTAGGATTAGAGTCTTGAAGGACTACCAAAAGGGACTGCTACTGCTGGAAAGAAATCTGCACTTGTATTTCTTTTCTTCTGGTAAATGCTCTAAATCTTGGGGAAAAGGGAATTCTTTGCGTTAAAGTTGATACACTGGATTTCTAATGCACAGATTATTTGCTAACTCACTCAGGGCTTTCTCGCTTCCCACTCAAACTGATTTCTAATCCAGTCAGTCACTTTAGGGTCCATTCCTAGGGTTCTCAATTTATTTATAATTTGCCTGTCAAAATCTTTACTGAAATCTAGGTACGCCACATCTAGGGCTCTCTCTGTCCAACTCACTGGTTGCCCAGTCAAAGAAATTAAATTTGTCGGACAAGACCTGCATCTAGTAAAACCATGCTGCAACAAATCCTACAATCCTCTGGACTCCAGAAATCTCACTATCCTCTCTTTTAGCAGTGTTTCCATTAATTTACTCACCACAGAGTTCAGACTAACCAGAACGTAGTTCTCAGCCTGATCCTTACTTCTGCTTTTGTGTAAAGGGACCATGTGCACCTTTCTCCAGGCCTCTGGGACCACTCCCAACTCTAAAGAAGCATTGAAAAAGTCAGACACTGGAGCCGCTAGAACTTTCCCAAGTTCCTTCTATACTCTCGGATGTATCCCATCCAGCCCAATCGCTTTATCTACTTTTAGTTTAGCTAGTTCCCACGAACACAGTCTTCTGAAAATTTGTTCAAGATCCCCTTTACTTCTGTTCCTATTTGTTGGTGTTTTCTGAGGTCCTTTTCCTGGCTCTTTATCTGTGAACACAGAACAAAAATATTTGTTAAGCAATTCCGCTTTATACTCATCGGCTTCTACATATTCCTCCCCTTCACCCTTGAGACTGACAATACCACTTCTGCACTTCATCCTCTCATTATCATATCTGAAAAATGTCCTGGCCTCCCCTCCCCTATTTTACTGCATTGGATATTTTTTCTTCTGATTATATCTTTGTTTTCCTGACTACTTTCACAGCTTCTCTAAGTTTTCCATATATAGATTTATGTCTTCCTCTTTCTGTGATCTCTTGTATTTTATGATGGCCATCCTCTTTTTCTTCACCTTTTCAGCTACTTCTGCTGTGAACCATAGTGGCCTCCTTTTTCTCTTACATTTATATTAGTTTCCTAACAAAAAGGTTTGTTGCCTTTAAAATATCCCGTTTCAGTTTTGCCCATTGCTTTTCTACACCCCCCGGGTGTTCCCATCCCACTAATAACTCCTTAAAGTATTGTCCCATCTTGGCAAAGTTAATTTTCCTAAAGTCTAGGACACTCGCTTTTGAATGGACTTTATCATCCCTAGTCCTAATACTGAACCACACCACGTGCTGATCACTGGATGCGAGATGATCTTCCACTATAACATCAGAAACACTTTCAGCATTGGTAAGCACCAGATTCAGAATGGCTCCTTCACATGGGTTCTCTGTTACCAGTTGCCTGAATAGTTCTTCCTGTAGAGAATCCAGGATCACCTTACTTCTAGATGACACAGCAGTAAGGATATGCCAACCAACATACAGCATATTGAAATCACCTATCAGTAGCACTTCTCCCTTCATTTCAATATTGCATATGTCTTCTATTAAATCTCTGTCTACTTGTTCTACCTGTGAAGGAGATCTATATATAACACCAATGCAAATGGAGTCTCCATTCCCTTTTTCTAGCTTAACACACAGTGCCTCCCCCTTCCCTTGTAAGCCCTGTAATTCTGTACCTTTAATATTTTTTAAATATAGAGTGCCTCCCCTTCTTCCTATCCTGTTCTTCATGAATAAAGTATAGCCCAGTATAATTACATCTCAGTCATGGTTGTCCATGAACCATGTCTCCATAACCGCCACTAAATTCAATTCAGCCTCTTCCATTAAAGCCTCAACGTCTGGGATCTTACTCTGCATAGTATGGAGATCAATGCACGCTGCTTTCCAGATGTTGCCCCTTTTACCCATTTCTACAGAGGTATTTAATGTTTTACTTACCTGGGAGCTTTCTTTACTCATCTCCAATGAATCTAGTTTAAAACCATCTTCAGGGTTAGCCAGTCTGCTGCAGAAGACACTTTGACCCTTCTTGGATAGGTGGACGCCATCTCTGCTCAGCAGCCCTTGGAAAATCATCCCATGTCCAGGAAACCAAAATGCTCTCAATGACACCATCCATGCAGCCATGCATTCATTTCCCGGATGCAAGCATTTCTGTCTCGGTCTTTACCTTCAACAGGGAGGATTGCAGAGAACACCCTCTGTCTCAGAGCCATGAATTCACTCTTGATACCCTTGGAGGGATACCTAACAATATTATTTGTGTTGACTTTTAGCACCTGGCAGACAGCAACCTCCCTGGACATCAAATATGGTCAGCAGATGGATGCCTCAGTACCCCTCAGAGAAGAGTCACCAACCACCACTATGCTTCACTTCTTTGTGGTCACTGATTTTACATATTTGGGGTGCTTGAGCTCTGGTTCTTCCCATTCCTGGGCTGTTTTCATCTCCTCCACTTCTAGGGCTACATGCTGTTTCTTTAATTCGAGAGCTGGAGGGGTTAGATTGTCAGTTCTGCAGGCTCTGGTGACTTATGTCTAATTCTTTTTTTCATTCTGTAGCATACCATCTTTACCTCTGTTGGAGAACTTGGATACCTCAAGAAGTATCTCTTCAATGTATTTCTCACTGTCATAGATGCTTCTTAGCCTCGCCACCTCTTCTCTGGGATCTCCACTTGTTTCATGAGGGCTTCAGCTTGCTGGCATTGTGCACAAGGAACCAGCCCCTTGACTGGGATTCGGCTGTCTGTCCAAGAGGCCAATCCAACTTATTCTGAAGCTGAGGATACAGCAGAGACATGACAATGGGACCCCTAGGGCCCAACTCATGGGATTTCTCCCTGATACCCTACACGTTGCTTCATAGGATAGGAACAGAAGTAAAGGGGATTTTAAATTTGGAGCTGCTTCATTTCAAGCAACAAGTGAACCAAACACAGCCCATTGAAATCAATGAGATGAAAAATGACAAATCAGAAAAAAAAATGGAAAGACGAAAAAAGCATGCAGACCGAGGACAGCAAGAGGGAAAGGGGGGGGGGGACCTGGGCCCAACTTACCAGCCTCCTGGGGGTGTGGGGGGGCGGGGCTCATCCTGCCTAATGATAGAGCTTTCACTTATGGTAGAAATGGAAGGATTGCTCCCATATTGTCACATTACACGTCTTGTTATAACTCTAATGAACCATTTGCGTTTTACATTTTCTTAGTGATAAAGAGTAAAGTAAAAGTCTGGGCTTCTAAACTGCAACTTAATTTGGCTAGAGACACAAATGATTATATTAGACTGCAAGAATTATTGCTGCAGAGAAGAATAGCCAATGGACAGCAGAAACAGTTTTGTGCTGAAGATGATTTGGCTAAGATGTTAGCCCGCTACAGAATTTAATTCATTCTTGTTCAAATGAGATAATAGGCAAGCTGTATGAGATCAAATCATTCAATGGTTTTAACAATCAGTTTCATGTATTTTTTTTCAATCCAGACTAGTATTAGTATGTAAGATACAATCAGAGCTGCTTTTGTAGTCATGTAGGATAGAATTTATTTGCAAAGAGAGAGCATAATGAGCCAAAATGTTTCAATATCTTATTATAAAATGATTTTATTACGAGACCCTGACATTTATAATATATTTATAAAAACATTGAAGAATTTACAAAAGGAGTCTCCATCTTGCTTTCTGTTGTGGTGATACCAGGGATGTGCTTTCATTTGAAATTCAACAGGAAATTTCAATATTTCCTGTTTCATTACATTTTAAAAAACAAAACAAAACAAAACAAAATTTAAAATGTTTGTTTTTCATTTTTAAAAATTAACCCTGCCCAGCCACAAATCAGTGCCCACAGGCCCTCTCTTCATCCATCCTTGGCCTCCCCCTACCTCTAACACCATCTGTTGGTCCCTGTGAAAACCTTTCATGGGGCAGAAGTGATCCCTAGTGATTCCTGCTGCTCTGATGCAGTTATACAAAATGGCAACGGTTATCTAAAGCTGGTACTATTTTGAATTTCTTATGTACAACAAAGTGGTACAACCCCTTATTTAGTATTATATTATGTTATTGAATTGGGTGGAGGAAGAGCTACTGGGCTCATTCCTGCCTCATGAAAACCATAATGTGTGGTGTAACAGCTGAGAAAGTTGGGGACAGGATCTTGAAGATTTTTTGTTGCTTTTCCTGGCAGAGAGAGGAAGAAGGATTGGCAATAGTACCATGAGATTACTAGGAATGCGCATTCATTTGAAACAAAATGGGAAATATCAACAAAATTGTCTCTTTTGTTTCATATTGTTTTAATCAGAAACATGGCACTGAAACATCCAAAAGTCAATTTTCTTCCCCAGTTTCATCACAGACCAGGCTGGACCCAAACCTGTAAAGCTTGGGTTAGAAGGCAAGCATCTTGCAGAAAAGCCATCACTTCTCTAGATCAAGCCAAGCTAAGAACATAAGAAATGCCATACTGGGTCAGACCAAGGTCCATCAGGCCCGGTATCCTGTTTCCAACAGTGGCCAATCCAGATCACAAGTACCTGGCAGGTACCCAAAGTCCACAGTTTCTACAGTGCTCAACCTGGGGTAAGCAGTAGATTTCCTGGGTCCTCTTTAATAATGGCTTATGGACCTTTCCTCCAAGAACTTGTCCAAACCTTTTTCAAGTTGAAGAGCCCTAATCTTTTAAGCCTTTCCTCATGGGGTATCCTTCCATCCCCTTTACTATTTTGGTGGCTCTTCTCTGTACATGTACTAATTCTGCTATATCCTTTTTAAGATACGGCGACCAGAATTGCACACAATATTCAAGGTGCGATCGAATAATGGAATGATACGGAGGCATTATAATATCCTTGGTTTTATTCTCCATTCCTTTTCTTATGATTCCTAACATTCTATTACCTTTCTTGGCCGTCGCTGCACACTGGGTGGAGGGTTTCAACATGTTATCCACAATGACGCCTAAATCTTTTGCGTGGGTGGTGGTTTCTAAGGTGGTACCTTGCATTGTGTTACCAAAGTTTGGGTTGTTCTTTCCTAGGTGCATAACTTTGCACTTGTCCACATTAAATTTCATCTGCCATTTGGACTCCCAGTCTTCCAATTTATCAAAGTCCTCTTGCAATTTTTCACAATCCTCTTGGGTTTTTACAATTTTGAATAATTTTGTGTATCTGAAAATTTGATCACCTTACTTGTTGTTCCTATTTCCAGTCATTTATGAATATGTTAAAAAGTAGTGGACCCAGCACAGATCCCTGGGATACTCCACTATTTATTTTTCTCCATTGAGAAAATTGGTCTACTCTCTATCCTCTATCTTTTAACCGGTTTCTCATCCACAATACTACACTTGCCTTTAATCCCATTACTTTTTAATTTCGCCAAGAGACTCTCATGGGGACTTTGTCAAACACTCTGAAAATCCAGATAAACTATATCAACCGGCTCACCTTTGTCTACCTGTTTATAGTAAGACAAGACTTTCCTTGGCTAAATCCATGTTACTGGTGATCTTCCTTCTTGTTTCCTGATTAGCCCAAAAATTGTCTAGTCTAGAGATCTATGTAAAATGCCAACTGGGTTTTTTTTGTCTTGTGAATCTATTAATTCCTGCTGTAGAGATTTACTCCAAAGATTTTTCATTTGCCATTTTCTTGTATCAGAAATTTTGTGAAACCATGTCTATGAGACATTTACCAAGTCTAATGCAGATCCTTCTTGATCATTACTAATTGGACAACCAGGATTTGGATTAGGCTTGGTAAATGTCTCTAATAGCATACTGAGACATGGTTTTACAGAGGTTCTGATATAAGAACATGGCAAAATTAAAACCTTTGGAGTAAATTTCAACAGAAGGAGTCAAGAGATTCAAAGGCAAAAAAATCTAATTAGCAGTTTACATAGATCTCTAAACCAGACAAACTTTGGGCCAATCAGGAAACAGGAAGAAAGATCACCAGCAATACAGCAGCCTGGCTTTGAGCCAGTTCTGTCCCCCCCCCTCCCCCGCGACCTGATGGCTCTTCCACAAGTTGCTTACCTTTTGATCTGCAGGTTACTGGTTCCAGACCAGCCTTTGGCTGTGAGAAAAAAAGCCAGTTGGGTTTTTTGTTTGCATGAAACCTCTAGTAACCTTTCAGCTATGTTTTTTGTTTAGGCAGCAGCCACAGCTACCTCTTTATTAACAAAATTTCCCCTGAAATGAAAATGTATAAAAACAAAATAAAACAAACTGAAAATGTATTAAAATGAAACAAAATAAAATGAAAAACCTGCAAATGAAACAGGAAACTAAATAAACATTTTTTGCCTGCACACCCCTGGAGATTACAGTAGTACTAGGGGTTGGGGGCAGCATCCTGGAAAATTACACTGCCATGTCAGGAATGACTGCAGATAACTCCTGTCCCATTATAATTTTTTCAAAAGTAAGTGAAGCTTAGAAGCCAGGTGGGGTTGTTTGGGAATAAACCTCTTATCACTAGACCACCAGAACTTTGGAGCTCTGCAGTGGTGGTAGCAACTTCAGGCCGCTTCTTGGGAGCATCAGTTTGTGCATATTACTAACTTTTCTGGAATAATGTAGTCTGAGAAATTTAACTTAATAACTGTTTTATTACGTTTTACGTTTTATTACGTTTTATACTAATTACGTATTACGTTTTATTATGTTTTATACTAATAAGCTACTTTGTGGTACATTATTTGTTAATTCTTGTTGGCCGTGAGTTTTTGCACTAAGCTATGTTATCTTTATCTTTATCTTTATTAAAATTTGATAAACCGCTTTCCGTCGAAACATAAAGCGGTGTACAATAAAAAGTAAGCCATGCAAAGACAAGGAAAAGAACGCCAAAGTAAAACAGAAAAGCAAAGTATAAAAGCATAGACAAATAGATGACAAAAGGAACAACCAGACAGAGGGCCAGCGTATTAAAACACATTTAGCTAGAGTAACCATACATACAATAATAAAAGGCCACAAGGCCATTGTTTTAACGCACAGATTAACTAAAATAAAGTAAAAATACAAACAGTAATAAAAAGGCCCGTAGTAGGGTAAACAGGACAGACTATGGGTAAAACAAATACACAACCGGACAGATACACAAATAAAACAAAAACAAATACCACAACTAAAGAAACATCAGGGAGGACCATCGGGGGAGAGATGAAAAGCTTGCTGAAACAGGTGGGTTTTGAGTAGTGTTTTGAATTGAGGGTATGAAGGTTCCAAACGGAGGGACGAGGGTAGTGCATTCCACAACACTGGACCTAAGAAGAAAAAAGCTGCGTGACGGGTCTGCTCGAGGTGTGCTTGTGACGGAGAGGGGAGGGATAAGCGATTTGCATGAAGAGAGCGGAGTTGACGGTAGGGAGTGTGAAGTGCGATCCGATCCGCAAGATACAGAGGAGTATTGGTGTGGAGAGTGCGGTGGATCAAAATAAGAAACTTATAATGGAAACGAAAACTGAGTGGCAACCAGTGCAAATGGAGAAGGATTGGTGTGATATGGTCAAAACGGTGTGTGAAAGTGACAAGGCGGGCAGCCGCATTTTGAATGCGCTGAAGCCGAAGAAGTTGATATTTTAGGAGGTTCGCAAGGAAAACGTTGCAGTAGTCCAGGCGACTTATAACTAGGGCTAGGACAAGGGTGACTAGAGACGAAAAGGGAAGAAGGGAACGGACAGCCCTGATCTGTCGGAGAGCAGCAAAAGAACGACGCGTAAGGGAGGTGAGGTGCTGATGAAAGGAAAGCGTAGAATCGAGAATGACACCCAGATAGCGAAAAGATGACACAAGAGGGAGAGAGACAGAATCAATTGAGGGAGCCAGGGAAGGGCAGGAACCAGATAATGAGACCCACATAGCTGTGGACTTTAATGGATTCAGATGCAGAAAATTGTGAGATAGCCAAGAGGAAATCTGGGAAAGACAAAGGTCCAATTGAGTAATGTCAGAGGTCAAGGGAGAGGTATGAAACAATAGAATAATGTCATCTGCATACATGTAGAAGGAGACAGGGAATTGTTGAATTACTAACGGTAGAGGAGCTAGAAAAATATTGAACAGATGTGGGGAAAGAACCGAACCCTGTGGTACACCGCAAGTGAGAGGAAAGGAGACAGAGGAGTGATCACCAGAATGGACTGAAAAAGAACGGGCTGTGAGAAAAGAACGAAACCATTGCCAGACAGTGCCATGCAGACCCATGTCCGATAGACGAGAAAGTAGAATACGGTGGTCAATCAGATCAAAAGCCGCGGAAAGATCAAGAGAAACCAGAAGAGATATTTATAGATAGTTATTTATTTATTTATTTGACATGTTTTGTATACCGCCTTTTCCTTCAATCAAAGCGGTTCACAACACGCTACAAAGGTCATACAAAGGCAGGGAGGACATGCACCACCTTATTACATTGTTGCCATAATGCACCTTAGTAGACTGACCCCTAAGCTTGTATCTGAGGCATTGGAAGTGAACTGACTTTCCTAAGACCACCAGGAGCATCAAGGTGATTTGAACCATTGATTTCCAGCTAATCAGCTTGCTGCCCTAATCACTAGGCTGCCCCTCAGAGCCTCAATGTACACTTTAAAATTAGTTCTTGCCACAATGGGAAGCAATGCAGTTTGTGAAGGACAGGTGAGATACAATCATACAACCTCAGTCCAGCCCCTGTATGGCTGATCAGAATCGGGGTGTATAGAGGTAGACCCGATTCTGATCTCACGGGGTCTAGACCTGCCCATAGGATCAGAATCAGGTCCATAGCCTGTGGATGTCCAGCCAACATACCCGGCTAACTCAGTCAGGCTCCTGAATGGAGCCACAGTGCCATCTTGTCCCATTGCCATGGCACTGCGGCTCCATTCAGGAGCCATGATCCCCAGCCGACAGCGACACCATAATTTTCCCACAGCCTGGCACCCAATCTGGCCTCCCAAGGCCAGGGGTGGCTTGCGGGGATCCCCCTGCACCCCCTCACCTGCCATCTCTGCCTGGCAATGCGGTCCCTCGACATTCAGAGGGACTTATTCCACCTCCGAGGTGGAATAAGTCCCCCGGCTTCATGGCCGACACCGGACATACAGGGCCAACCTCAGAATTGGCTCTATATGTCCGGGGTCGCCCACTGCCCTCGCTCCGCCTCTGTCCCACCCCCTCCCTCCTACAAACAGAGCTTCCTGTACAAATTGCCTATTTGTACGGGGAGTTCTGTCACTGGCAGGCTGCCCAGCTGTTTAGTGGGTTTCAACGTCTGGATCTGACGTCTAGACCCATTAAATGGAGTTCAGAATGACCCCCTATATGATTCTTCAATAGCCCCCATATGGAAGATGATTTGCAACTCTTTCTCCCTGGTGAAATGGGGTGACTACAGAATATGAAAGAGTCACTTGCACTATTTCTCCCAGTGCCACTTGAAGTGTGTGAAAGTAGATGAGTATATTCCAGATGGGTGGTAAATATCTCTCTGAACATCTGTATAATTCCAAAGATTTGTTCTTTTTCTCCTGGCTTTATCCCCTTTCCTAGTGTTACTAATGCACTTTGACATCCATAGGAGTATGAAGGTCCCAATTTTTTTCTCACTGCGATCTATGAATACATGTTTAACATCCTTCTCGGGTTTCAAGAGATTAATATGAAAAATCTGGTTCTCCTGCCTCCAGCCAAGCTAGCACAGTTCAAAGTCAACATGTCCTGTCTGTTGTAGTATTTCATGAGGACCCTTCCACTTAACCAACAATTTATTTTGGTTACTACAAAGCAAGACTAAGGGGTACATTTACTAAAGAGCGTTATGGGAGCCAGTGTGCCATTAACACCTGTTATCAGCACCCTTGCACCCTTAATGCTGTGAAAAAGATGTTTTAAAGGCTCCAGCAGTGTTAAGGGTGCAGTAGGTGGAGAGTGGACGTTAACAGCATGTGCTCCCTTAACACCTGTTGCGCAGTGTCTAAAAGCCCTTTAACAATGGTAACCCTAACGCCAAGTAAAACCTCACAGAAAAGGTGTTTTTAGAGGGGAGAGAGCCTATTTTAATGTCTGCAATGTGATGCATTGATAGGGGAGCCCCAGATAGTGATAGTAATGCTCCATTAGCAGCAAATGCATGGTGCCTAAGTATGAAGGGGCACTATGTTGATGGTGCAAATGGGGCAAAAAAGGTGGCATGTGGGTCATGCAATGGGGGTTGCTGGTGCACATGGAAGACTAGGCAACTGCCCAGGTGGCACATAAGAACAGAAGATATGCCATATTGGGTGAGACAGAGGTCCATCAAGCCCAGTATCCTGTGTCCAACAGTGGCCAATCTAGGTCACAACTACCTAGAAATTTCCCCCAAAAACACACAGGTTCCACAATGCTTGTATTGGGGCAAGCAGTGGATTTCCTGGGTCCCCTTGAATAATGGTTTATTGACCTTTCCTCCTGGAACTTGTCCAAACCTTTTTGAAGCTCATCTACACGAATAGCTTTTACTACATCCTCCAGTAATAAATTCCAGAGTTTGATTACACATTGACTGCAAAAATATTTTCTCTTATTAGTCTTACCTGGGTTATACTGTAGCTTCATTGCATGCCCCCTAGTCTCTCCACATTTTGATGGCATAAACAATTGATCTAAGTTTACCCCTTCCACTCCACTCATTAATTTATAGACCTCTATTGAATCTCCCCTCAGCCATCTCTTCTCCAGGCTGAGGAGCCCTAACCTTTTTAGCCTCTCCTCATAGGGGTATCTTTCCATCCGCATTACTATTTGTGATATCCGTCATGATCCCACAATGACAGTGGCAGCACAGAGAAATGCTGCTACTGTGGAAAGGTGATGTGTCACATGGGGCATTCCAAGGATCCAGGCACCCTAGGCAGAGATCCCAGCTGGCCCCCCCGCTGCTGCTGAACCCAGCTGTGAAGGAAGAGGCCGATAGCGCCAGCAGCTGTAGCCCTCCAGGTAGCTGCAAAATGCAGGCATCTAGGGAACTACCACAGCAGTGGCTGTCATCCTCCTCCCATGATGTATCGATGGCAGATGGTGATGGGGTCCCTGCAGAGGCAGATAGTTGGGGGAGGCTGGGGGGCCATCCATGTGTGCCTCTGCCTCCCCATCTGGACCTTGCACCCTAGGCGGCCGCCAAACCCGCATGTTGGATGAGCTGGGATTGTGCACCACCACCACCACTGACAGCATGCGGGTATGTCAGCATGGTGTGGGGATGGTGGTGGCGGGGGCAGCAGCACCTGCCTGCAGCATACCAAAGCCATGTCCTGGTCCTGTGTGCCATGTACATTGCAACATGTGCCAAGGTCTATCTAATGGGCAACATGTCAGCCCCAGGGACTGTTGTATCCATATGGCAGCACTGTGGCTCAGCATGGACAGTCAGTATGTATATGAGTGGAGGGTCATGGGTTAAATCCTGGTTGTGAATCATGTTTTGCATGTCCCTGTGGCTAAACTTTAGCCTACGGTGCAGGTACAGCACAGCATGTGCAACCTCCAATGAATCAGCCAGCAATGGTACACTCACCCATCAGCCAGACAGATAGACTCCACTATCCACAGATGGATGGAGAGGCAGGCTGATAACACCAGCACACTGAGCGGGCACTAACAATGGGGATTAATGTGACAGTGCACTACTAGTGCCTGCAGAATGAGCACATGTTAACTATGCTTGAGCTGATATGGAGACCAAAGTGGCAGGCAGGAATGCCAGTCATCTCCACTTTTGCACAGCATGGCGGTGTGTGCGTGTGTGTGTGTATGTCCACTGTTCTGTGGCTTTCTGCACTTCACTGTGCCTCGCATTGCCTAAACTGTTCCCAGTGTTAGTCTGCAAATGTGCATGATGAGGAGCAGAAGATTATGGGTATGGCCTGAAACAGAGCGGATTGGTCAGGATATGTCTACCTCGATAGTAGGGTCAATGGCTGAAACTTTGTAGTGCCTGTCTGCCACATGTATGGCCTGGGTGGCCACAGCATGTCATGCTAGGAGGTCACTCTCACTCTGACCGAGCAGTAACCATGGCATGGCTATGTATCCACATAGTGCTATATAATGTCTGACTCCAGTGATGTGGGTGCAATCTCTGTCCAGGGAGCCCAATCATTCAGCCAAATACTAATAGTAATGTAGAAATCTGTTAGTCTTTCTTTATCCAGACATTCATTAAGAGGCACGTTTACTAAAAGTGCATATTAATATTATGCAAATATTTATGCAAATGAGGTTGCTTATGCAAATGAGGCCTCACAATTAATCTCTGCACAATGCCCCACACCCCCCTTGGGCCGCCCCTGCTGGAGGAGCTAACCTATACCGGCACTCAGAGCAGACAGTTTAGGCAGAGACCTGCAGGCTCTTTGAATCCAGACATTGCTGTATAACAAAGCATGGAGGTGTAGCTTACTGGTTAGTGCATTGTCTCCATAAGCAAGAGACAAGGGTTTGATTACCACGTGCCCATTTTGCATCTGTGTGCTACTGAGGTCATTTCCCTGCCTGTAATAGTCCTGGTTCTGCTGTGACTTGCAGACACTCATCCTTCTACTTTTTTGTGTGTTCTGGCCACACTTTGGGTCGTGCTATTCCCATCATGGCTTTATTGGCTCTCCTGCAGCCCATTGCAGGGGGTCAGACATATTCACCCTGCAAATGTCAGGCCCCTGCTTGGAGTCGTCGTGTGGTGTGATGATCATGGCAATGGCTTGGGGGCCAAGATATCACATTTTGAGGCCCACTACCATTCCTTATGTGACATTTCAGAATGTGATATTGTCGCATTTTATGTTGGCCACAACCTTCATGGATTGACAACATCTCCTTGTGACCTTGAGCAGGTCACTTAACCCATCAATTGCTCAGCTGACTGTAGGTCCATACAGTCTCTGTTTATCATCAGACATTACCAATTCGTCGGTAAGATGTACCCCGATGTGACTGCACTGCTACAGTGGTATACCAACAGGCAGTTACATGCATACAGCTGTAACCTATATGTGAGACATGTGTCGTGTATGACATGACTGTGACTATACAGCTTTGGCTCCATCATATCTCTGCAGTACATGCGGACACATCCTACCCCTTGGATAGCCACCTACAGTTATCACCTCATGCCCATACATGCATCATTTACCCAGTTTGGATGACACATGTCCAACTGTTATCTGCACATTTGTCTGGGGTGTTGTATGGTGGTTGTGTTTCGGTGCCAGCTCGAGACGGGAAGAGGTACCGGTACACAAACCGGGAACAGCTAACTTTAAGGATATTTAGTAAGGATTTTTTCCAGGGAAACAGGATAGACATCCGTTGGGCTCTGTGGAAAAAAAGGACCCTTGGAAGGGAAGGAGACCATGCATGCATGGTAGCAGGTCGCAAAGGCTGTCTTTGAAGCTGAGGAAATACTCTGCATGGGCTCCATCAGCACCGACCATCACCCATATGTGAGGACTGAATTCCTGCTTGTTCCTGGAGAATAAGTGATCACAACCTAAAGTAATCATAAAAATATGTAGACAAAAATTAAACTGAAACCCCAAGAAGCCAGGCTCTGTATGCAGTGCAACATCAGATAAATAAAAGATGCAGTTCTCCATACTGTGTAAAATATAAAGATAGCAAAAAGTCCAATCACTAAATTGAAAATAAAATTATTTTCTCCAGGACCAAGCAGGAAGTCAGTCTTCACTTATGGGTGATATCGATGCCGATGGAGCCCCCATGCGGAACATTTCCCCAGCTTTCTAAGAAAGCCTTTGGGAATACTGCACGCATGCGCAGTCCCCTTCCCGCCTAAAGGTGCCATCTTGCCCAGTCTTTCTTTTTCCGTGGAGCCCATCCGACGTCTGTCCGTGTCACCCGGAAAAGTTGACGGTTTTTCTTGCGATTACTTCGTTCGTTGAAATCAATGGGGCCGCGGCTCCGATAATGATCGGAAACCGCTACCGCGGCTTTGTAAACAAGCCCCTAAGTATTAGATAAAGAATGACCATGTATCAGCAGCTCCCAGCTGATTTCTTAGAGAAAGTATGGAATTTCAGGGAATTCATAATCTCAGAAATCAACACGTACACAATAACACCGGACTTCATAATTAACATGGACATGGTTTCCTTAACTTTTGACATCCTATTAGGGAGAATGGTCAATCAAAAAGGGGGTAGAATAATAAATAGAACCATCCAACATGAAAATAGACACTTTACTATGGTGCTGGCCTGCTGTGCAAGTGGTAAAAAGCTGCCTCCTACTTTAAAAGGAAGACAATGCCACGTGAAACTCTACCACCCAAAGTTGTTGTTGAGGTTAATGAAAAAGGATGGATGGATAAGAGCATGATGGTGAAATGGCTGGAGCATTGCTTTAGTAAACGGTCTGACGGATTTTTTAAGAGAAAGAAAACACTTCTTGTCATGCTCATTTTACAAAAGACAAAGAAGAAAATTAAATCCCTGAACACTGTTCCGGTTATCATTCCTGGCGGTATAACCAAGATGCTGCAACCGCTTGACATTTCCGTCAACAGAAGATTCAAAGCAGTGTTGTGTTGTCTGTGAGAAAAATGGATGTCTCGCGGCAAACACTGCTTCACGGCTACTGGCCGTATGTGCCACACCACTTTTGCAGACATGGTTGGGTGGATGGTGACAGCTTGGTGTGGGTGTAAGCAATAAAATAATTATTTATTTATTTGAAAGGCTTATACAGTATACCGCATTTCCAATGATCAAGGCGGTTTACATATAACTTAACATTACAGAGAACATTTTAACTTATGGTATATTACTAACTTAACATTACAGAAGACTTTTTAACATTTGGTATGTTACCAGCCTAACACTGCAACACAGTTAATATTAGAATAACAGTGCTAGGGGGCAGGGGAGTAAGACATCAAACTATAATATTGGTATGCTAGGTAATTAGTACACAACAGCAAGCTCGCAGTTCATGATATCTATTTTATTTATTTATTTAACACTTATTTCTATACCGCAATTTCCCAAGTATCAAGTGTGGTTTACAATGAACAGTAAATTATATGGTATGTGGAAGTACATACCTAGTCGTTTTACATAGAACGGGTAGAACTATTTACAAGTAACAATATAATATTTGAACGGTAAAAAGTTAGAACGTATTTACATTATGGGTACTTACAAATTATATCATCAAAATTGTGATGGGTAAATATATTTTGTGTGTTTTGTAGTATTGTGGTATGGTTGCTAACCTGTGTCTCTTTGTGTATTCTGATTAGGTAGTGTATTGTAGTGTAGAGAGAATAAGTGGGTTTTTAGTTTTTTTCTAAATTCTTTTAAGTCTGATAGTTGGCGAATGTTGTCAGGCAGCGTATTCCATAGAAAAGGTGCCGAATGGGAAAAGGCCCTCTTGTTGGTTTGTTTTCTTGCTTTTGTGTAATCTTTTGGAACTGCTATGGTGTTTGTGTTTCTGTTCCTTTGTGATCGTTTATCTGATTCTATGTTAATGAGCGTATTGAGTACAGATGGTGCTAAGTTATTTATTAGTTTAAATGTGGTTAAAATAATTTTATATTTTATTCTGCAGTAAATGGGTAGCCAATGAAGTTCGGCCAGGATCGGTGTGATATGTTCTGTTGATTTTATATTCATTATTATCCTTGCTGCTATGTTCTGGGTTAGTTGTATCTTTTTCATATTTTGCTTTGTGATGCCATTAAGGATTATATTTGCATAATCAAAGTGTGGGGTTATGATGGCTTGAATTATAGTTATGAAGTCTTGTAGGTGTATTAATGGTCTTAATTGTCTCAGTGTCTTGAGTTTGTAATGTATGTTTTTTGTCAGATATTTTATGTGTGAATCCATGTTAAGTTTATTGTCGAGTATCACACCTAGGTATTTTATTTCTTTTTTTATGTTGATCTCATGGTTGTCTAGTATAATGGTGTTAGGAGGTGTATATGTTTGATTTTTTGGTATATAGTACATCAGTTTTTGAGAAATTGATGTGTAGGTTTTGATCGTTGAACCATATTGTTAGTTCTTTAAAACATTCTGTTATTTGTTGTAGTGGAGGGTGCGGGATTTTAAATGGGAGGTAGAACATTATATCATCGGCGTAAATATGATAATATACGCCATGACGTTTAAAGATGCTACAGACTAGTTGTATGTAAATATTAAATAGTAGTGCTGATAGCGCGGATCCCTGTGGAAGGCCTTGTGTTTGATTGAAAGTGGTAGATGTTTGGTTGAGGATTCTTACTGTTTGTGTTCTGTTTGATAGGTAGGATTTGAACCAGTTATAAACAGTAGATGTTATTCCAATTTGTTGAAGTCTGTTTAGCATTGTTAAGTGATTGACACTGTCAAATGCTGCGGAGATGTCGAGGAATACTAGGATAAATGCTTGTTTAGTGTCATCAATTCCCCTTAGTAGAGTGTCATAAAGTACTGTTAGTAGTGTTTCTACCCCATGGGATGGTCGGAAGCCATATTGGTGTTCGTCAAGGAGGTTCAATGTATCAATGAATTCCTGTAGTTGAGTTTGTACTATTTTTTCTATAAGTTTTGCCATGAAAGGAATACTCGATATTGGTCTGTATGATTTTGGTGATAGTTTGTCTAATGTGTTGTTTTTAAGTATTGGTCGTATTTGAACATGTTTGAGAGATGAGGGTAAGTATCCTTTTTTTAGTGATAGATTGACCATAAGGAGGATGAAAGCATAGAGTATTGAGAATGTCTTTTTTATCCAGTCCACTGGGCATGGATCAAGATATGATGTAGTTGTGTTGATGTTAGATATAGTAGTTTTGAGAGTGGCTTTTGAAATTAGGATGAAGTTGGACCAGTTATCAAGTGTAGTGTGTGTCATTTCAGTGTGTGTTATTGGGGGGGTCATTTGTAGTTTTGTTTTATTAATATAGTATTGTGCTAATTCTTGTGGAGAAATATCTATGGAACTTTCGTCTGAGTTGTATGTTTTATTTGTTAGGTTCTTTATTATGCTGAACAATTCCCTTGGTCGGTTAATGGAATTATTGATTATGTTAGAGTAATAGTTTCTCTTAGTACTGTCTGTTGTTTCTTTATAAATATGTAGGGTATTTATGTATTTCTCATAATTTGTTGGTGTCTTAGTTTGTCTCCATTTCCTTTCATTGGTTCTTAATTGTCTTTTTAGTTTTTTGAGTGTCATATTGAACCATGGGGCATGCCTTTTTTCGGTTTTATTGTCATTGCTTTTGTGTGGTGATGGGACTGGTTTTCTTTCTGCAGCCATGGAGATAGTTTTGTTCCAAGATTTGATAGATTCCTCAAGATTTGTGGGTGTTAGGGTGAGGTGTGGAATTATTTGCTCTAGGAATTCTTCTTCATTGTATTTTATAAATCTCTTAGTTTGTCGGGGTTGTGTTCTTTTAGTATGATATTTGTCAGGGATGGTAATATTGAATTTCAGGAGGTAGTGGTCAGACCAGGGAACAGGTATGTTTGAGAGTGATTCAGTGTTATATAAGTTGTGGAGTGAGTTTGGTAGGAAGACCATCTCAAGTGTTTTTCCTTTATTATGTGTTTGTTCTGTTATTATTTGTTGGAAGTCCAAATTGCTTATTGCATCTAAGAAGTGAGTTGAGTGGGTGTTGGGTGTTGAGGGGAGGTTAAAATCACCCATTAGTATTACTGGGTTTGTATCTGTGGATGAGGCTAGTAATTCAATTAGATTGTCAGTATTATCTATATTGTATTCTGGTGGCCTATATATTAGGCATATTCTTATATTTTTAATTTTTATAGTTAGCATGTCAAAATTATCAATGTTACAAGATGAGACTAGTTTTGCATTGAGATTTTTCTTTACTATTATGAGCACTCCTCCACCTTTTTTATGTGTTCTATGGGTATGGAAGATCTCATATTCTGGTGTTGTTAATTGGTTCATGAAGACAGAGTCTGTGTCCTTGAGCCAGGTTTCAGTTATACAGATAATATCTGAATTATTGTCATTGATGATGTCTGTAAAGATTGGAAGTTTGTTTTTCATGGATCTTGCGTTAATGAGTTGACAGGTGAGGTTTGTGTATTTCTGTGTATTGAGTGGTTGTGGTTGTGTTGGATCATATTCTGGTGCAGTTGTTATATATATAAGTCTAGATTGTTTGGGTCTGGGGTTAGGTCCAATTTTGAATGGAGATATTAGGTTGTCATAACGTGATGTACCTTGTATTATAGGGATTGGTCTATTATAATTATTTTTTATACATTTTGTTAGATCTATCAGTGTGAGGATAGTAATACTAATCAGTATAATCCTGATGGGAGAGGGGGATTGAAAATACATTGTTTGATTATTAGGTAGGTTTTGTAGCCTATTGCTTGATAAAGGTTCTTAAATGTTATTGTGTTAATAAGTGTATTATATTTCTAAAGCCTATGTATTACTGATGTTAAGTGCAGGAGGAACTCTTTGGTTGCAGTATATTAAACCTGCAACTTCTGCCTTAGCAAACTTGTAACATTAATCGTGTAACGTTGGCAATATTTGTAACAGGGTTCAAATTACTATGTGTAATTGTGAGTACTTGCAACAGTATTCCTGAATGTGTCAGTAACATTAATAGCAGTATAATGGTAGCATTTGTAACATTAGTAGCAGTATAATGGTAGCTTTTGTGGTGAATCCTGCAACAGTATTCTTAGTACATCAGTAACATTGGTATCAGAATATTAGCTACATTTGTAGTAGGATTCTTAACTACTATTTATAACTGAGGATTCAGTGTAAACTATTAGCAGGGTATCATATATTATATACAGGTGTATATACTTGCTGGATTTGTCCATAGGAAACAGGTCTTTGGAAGGTAGGTCGAAACTCTTATGTTTGTACTGTTCTTTGATGAGCGTGAAGAGGTCTGGTCTGTGGAGATCGTTGAGTTGTTAAGGAGTACACGTGTTGCTGCAGAAAATGGTATCTTGCTGTAACTTTGCTGGTGCAATGTTCTCGAGGGTCTCCTTGAGTGCCACTGCCTAAGGGCCACGCCAAAGGGCCCTCAGGCGCGGGCCCGGCAGGCGCGGGCCAGCTGGTAGCAGCTGCTTTTTTAAGCTGGTTTCTGCTCCTCCCACTCCCACAGCCCCGATTGGGCCGGAGTAACTGCTCGGGAGGGCAGGCTGGACAGCGGGGTTGCTCTCACCCGGACGGGGAGAGTGAAGATGGTGGCGGCAAGCCAAGAGGTTTCCCGCCGGCAGCAGCTGCTTTTTTAAGCTGCTTTCTGCTCTTCCCACTCCCATAGCCCCGATTGGGCCGGAGTAACTGCTCGGGAGGGCAGGCTGGACAGCGGGGTTGCTCTCACCCGGACGGGGAGAGTGAAGATGGTGGCGGCAAGCCAAGAGGTTTCCCGCCGGCATCAGCTGCTTTTTTAAGCTGCTTTCTGCTCCTCCCACTCCCACTCCCACAGCCCCGATTGGGCCGGAGTAA
Source organism: Ichthyophis bannanicus (assembly GCA_033557465.1). NCBI lineage: Eukaryota > Metazoa > Chordata > Amphibia > Gymnophiona > Ichthyophiidae > Ichthyophis > Ichthyophis bannanicus. The sequence continues at coordinate 144,652,839 of CM066043.1, read as the reverse complement.
CTGCTCGGGAGGGCAGGCTGGACAGCGGGGTTGCTCTCACCCGCTGTCCAGCCTGCCCTCCCGAGCTCTGAATGAGTATCTTATTCCTTCAAAGTGCTCTTTGAAAAGGAGCATCTTTAATACCTTTTTGAAGGCCATAAGATCAGTGGTAGCTCGGATAAGAGCAGGTAGGGTGTTCCAAATTCTAGGAGCATATAATGAGAATGCACGTGAACGGGCTGCCTGGTTAAATTTGTTAAGATATGGAGGAAGAGTGAGGAGATGTTGTGCAGTACTTCATCTATGCTGATTGTTAGGTGGTTTACTTATGATTGTTTAGAGGTAATGAGAGGATAGCTCACAATAGATTTTAAAAGGTAGTCATAATGGTTTTATATTTTATTCGACTTAACAGAGGTAACCAATGGAGCTCTCTTAGAATGGAGGTGATGTGGTGGTTTCTGGGTGATTTGATAAGGATTCTCGCCACTGCATTCTAAGCAAGTTGGAATGGGTGCAAATAACCTTGTAGTATTGCATTACAGTAATCAAGATTGGGGAAGTATCATTCCTTGGAAAACAGGTCTGAAATCAGTAGCATCAAGGAGTTGTCGCAGTTGTTGGAGAATCCTAATTTTGTTGTATATGACTTTTGTCGTTTATGTGAGACTGTAGTGTGAGGTATTGATGCATGATTACACCAAGGTAGCGGACTTCAGGTTTGACTAAAAGATCTGCATTTTCAACTAGTGTTTTTGGTGGGGTGAATGACTGGTCCCTTGATATAAAAAGTTCCTCGGTTTTATTGTAATTAATTGTAAGAAAGTGTGCCGATAGCTAGTGGGCCATTGTGTTGAAGCAGTTTTATTATCGGTGTAAGGTTTGGTGGAGATGGGAGCATAAATCATGATGTCATCTGCATAGAGATGAAATGGGATACCATGTGATCTGATCAAGTTGCAGATTGGCTGGATATAAATATTGAACAACAAGGCTGATAATGCTGATCCCTTGGGTACACTCTGGTTTTGTGGGTAAGGGTCTGAAGTGCTGGCTACCGCTTGCACTATTTATTGACGACCAAACAGGTAGGAGCGAAGCCAGTTTAGCGCTAAGCTATTGATGTTTATGCATTGTAGTCGCTCTAGAAGAATGACATGGCATAATGTGTCAAAGGCAGCGGCAATGTCCAGGAATATGAGAATGAATTCCTGTTTAGGTTTCTGTATGCCTTTCATCAGACTGCCGATAAGTGCGATTAGCAAGGTCTCAACTCCATGGATGGGTTGAAAAACATTTTGTTGTGGGTCAAGAAGTGCATACGAGTTAATGTGCTCTTGCAATTGAAATTGGACGTTCTTTTCCATTTTTGCCAGGAAGGGTAAGCTTGAAATAGGCCTGTAAGAGTTTGATTCTGAGGGGTCCAGCTGTGGGTCTTTTAGTATTGGACGGATGGATGCAGTCTTTAGTTCAGTCGGGATGTATCCTTGAGATAGTGAGAGTTGTATCATCCTGCATATGTTTGGTGCTATTTTGGTTCTTAACATCTTTAACCAGCTTACCGGGCAGGGATCTAGTTGGGGATGTTGTAGTATTGAGATTACCAATAATGTTTTCCAGGTGTTCAGGAGAAATTGGGCTGAATGATTGGCGTATGTTGGTAGTAAAAGGTTGGTTGCAGATTTTACTTGTATCAGGTGGGATGTTTGTGAGCTTGAACTGGAAGTGAAGAGCAAGTGTTTGTGGTCCAGGAGTGGTCAGAGTAGCTGGTTGCTTATTTTCTTTTAACAAAGACTTAACAATGCCATACATTTCCCTGAGTTTGTTTAGTGATTTCATTATTATTTTGGTATGATACTCTCTCTTAGCCTGGTTAGTCTGAGTCCAATACGAATGTAGGATTTATAGGTATTTATTTCTTACTTGATCATTATGAGTGAGTCTCCATTTTGTTTGAGTTTTCTGAGCTCACGTTTGAGTTTAAGGTCTATCGTTTACCAGGGCAGGTGCTGGTAATGTCGGACTCCCTTCTGCTTAGGAATAGTAGAATAAGTTGTAATGGTATTATTCCAGTTGGTGATAATGTGATTCAGACTCCAACAGTGGTAAGACATTATCCAGAAAGTGGGTCTTGTCGAAGTCTTTAAAATGATAGTGATTTGATTTGCTTTGTGGTTTGGTGGTTGGTTGCAAGCGGTGAGAAAGTTGGAAGTTGATGGTGTAGTGGTCTGACCAAAGCACCTGTGAGTTGAGGGCTTAAATAAGCAGAGCTGTCTAGTAGTTCAGATGGCATGAATTTGAGATCAAGGATATTACCTTTATTGTGTGTTGGGGTTAGGTCAATTTGGGTGTATTCTAGGTACGTCATAGCATCAGAGAAGATGTTAGCTTGCTTTTGTGGGAGAGAGGATAGGTTTAGATCACCTAGGAGTGTTAATGGACAATTTTGATTTATGTAGGAATAGGGTTGCCAACTGGCTCCAGATGTGCCTGACACACTTGATCCAGTCCTAGTCCGAGACGAAGCTTAGGTGGTAGAGAGTTCCATAAGCGGGGATCCAGAAAGAAAAAGGCAGAAGAGCGTGTGGATTCCAGATGGGCCTGGGAAGGGGAGGAAAGAGATAACCGATTGGCGTGAATTGATCTAAGAATTCTAGGGGACAGTGGAAATAAACTAGATCAGAGAGGTAGAGAGGGATACCGGTGTGAAGTGATTTGTGTACGAAAATGAGAATCTTATATTGAATCCGGAAAGGAATGGGAAGCCAGTGCAAACGGATGAGAAGGGGGGTAACGTGATCAAACCGTGAGGCGTGAGTCAGAATGCGGGCGGCGGTGTGGTGTACCAGTTGGAGCCTGCGCAGTTGGGAAGAGGGGAGACCAGCTAGGGATGCATCATAATAGGCATCTCCTCGTGGATGCGGTGGAGGTAGTTCAGGTCAATCTGGGCATAGCAAAGGCTGTTGCCCTCTGGACATTATGCCACCACACAGCCCCATGGGTCCACAACCATTGAGTGGCCAAAGGAAGTGTGGCACTCATTATGTTTGCCAGTCTGTGCTGCAGTCACTACATAGCACTGGGTTTCAATGGCCCAAGCCCTGAGAAGCATCTATGAGACAGAGCAATAGCAAAACAGGATTATCATTCACATTGGTTGAGAAATGCACAAAAGTATGTCATAATGCCCATGTCATGTGTATCCAATTCCTTTAATTGCCAGTTACACAGTATAATCTTGGTGCTAGTGATTCAGGGCTTGTACCTCCATTCTCATTCCACCTCTCAAATTTACCCAGTTGTAGTAGCGTTATTTTCTCCAAGAACAAGCAGGAAATCAGTCATATGGGTGACATCGGCACTGACTGAGCCCTCATGGAAGCATCTCCCCAGCTTTCAAAGAAAGCCTTTGGGAGATGCCACCACACATGCGTGATCCCCTTCCCACCTAAGAGTGCTATCTTACTCAGTCTCCTTTTTTCCACAGAGCCCAACAGCGTCTGTCTTAAATCCCCAGAAAAAGTTGATTAAATTATGCATTAAACTGTTTTTTTCTTTCTCCGGTTGCACCAGTCCCTTTCTCGTCTCCGAGCTTACTTGCGCCTTCTAGGATTTTTTTTCCCCTCCAAACGCGGTTCACACCTTTTTCTATCCACTAGCTGCACCAAGGGTCTTTGACCTCGCTGGGGTACTTTTTCCCCCAATGGCCAGTGGGTTCAAAAAGTGTGATCAGTGAGCAAAAAACATGTCTCACACCAACACACACGATTGCTGCCTCCGGTGACTAGGGGCTGATCATGACCTGGAGGTTTGCGCCCTGTGTAAAAAGATGTCCGCAAAGGCCATCCAGCATCATCAGCAGAAGACTATGACATTTTTTCACAGGTCAGATTCTGCCCTGGTATCCCCAGTAGCCTCGCGCTTTAAGGCCCTGCAAGGGTCCTCTGAGTTCTCCAGGAACAAGCAGGAAGTCAGTCCTCACTTATGGGTGACGTCGGCACTGACGGAGCCCGTGCGGAGCAATTCCCCAGCTTTCAAAGAAAGCCACTGGGATTGCTGCCATGCATGCGTGATCCTCTTCCCACCCAAGGGTGCCATCTTGCTCAGTCTCCCTTTTTCCGCAGAGCCCTTCGGACGCACATCCTCGTCCCTTGGAAAAAGTTTCGTTTTTTGCCTTAACAGGCTCCTCTTTTTTCTGGTTGCACTGGTCCTCTACCTGTCCTTCCCCTGCTCTACATTTTTAGAGCTATCGGGGATATTATTTTCTCACTTTTCCATTATGGGCTTCGCACCCTTTTTTCTTCTCTAACCACTAGCCACTTGGGTCTTCGACCTCGCAGGGGCCATTTTTGTCCCCATGGCCACCGGATTAAAAAAATGCGATAGATGCTCTAGGAGCATGTCGCTTACGTACACTCATGACTGTTGTCTGCGGTGCCTGGGAGCCGACCATGACCCAGAGCTCTGTTCGCTCGGCAAGAAAATGTCCTCTAAGGCCCTGCTCAGTTGTAAGCAGAAGTCCAAAGAAATTTTCCGGAAGGCTGCCTCAGAGTCCCCGGTGGTGCCTTCGGTCATCTCCCCCTCCCCCCCCGTGGGTTCTCCCACTGTGGCCCTGTGCTCTCGGCGGCACTCCAACCAGGGGTCCCCCAAGGTGGAGCGGTGCAAAAAGAAGAAGGCCTTCAAAGTCGCTGTCTGGGGCTCCAGACAAGCATGAGCGCTCCCGTGCCCAGTCACTTAGCCCCCTTTGGCGTTCCTGAGAGATGGACAAGGAGCGGCCCTGCAAGGTAACCCGCACAGAAGCGGAGGCATCTGCTGAAGGTACCCGGTCTCCTGAGGGTCATCCCAGTGAGGGCCCCCTCTCCTCCTTGATGCCTGATCTGGTGACGCTGGAATCGGCATCGCAGGGCTCCATGCCCACGTGGGTGTCCCGTATTTTGGCGCTGGAACACAGCATTTCTGCGTTCATTGCTTCCCAGCAGGCGCTCACGGCCAGCTTTGCTGACTCATGCCCAGAGACCATGGGTCCCTCGTGTGGGACACCCAAATCCATCCAGGAACCCCCTGAGAGCTGCGGGCCTCGTGAGGGTCCTTGACGTCGGTCTCGCTCACCCTCCCGTTCCTTTGAGGCGAGATCGTCCAGGGTCTCCGCCACCAGGCCACTGGCCATTGGACAGGGTGACCTGCCTGACTCGGACTCCTCGACCGACGTCTTGGGCTTGGAGTCCAATGGGGACATCTCCCAGGAAACCCGTACCCACCGGGATCTTCCATCGGACCCCTCACCACCTGCACCCTAGCGGCCACCTGAAGATATCTCCTTCCTGGTGTTCATTCAGGACATGGCATGGGCCCTTAACCTGGTCACCCAGGCTAAGGAGGAGCCTCACACTGAAGAACTCAACATTCTTCAGTATGAGTCCCCGCCCAGGGAATCCCTTACTGTGCCTGTACCACCTATTCTATCTTGGCTGCTGCTCCACATGTGGGAGGCCCCAGCCTCGTTCCCCATCGTGATACGATGTGCAAGGTACAGCGTGGGCCAGTCTTCCAAAAGACCCAGCTCCCTCACACCTCGATGGTGGTGGAATCGGCCATGAGGAAGCAAAAGAGCCCAAAATCCCACTCGTCAGTACGACCCAGCCGAGAGTCGAGAGCCCTTGATGCCCTGGGCCATAAGGCCTACCAAGGTTCCATGCTCTCTTGTCGCATCCAGGCATATCAACTGTACATTGGTATGTTCCTGCGCGATTTGGCTAAGGAGCTCGGGGGGTTCTCTGCGGGCCTCGAGGGAGAGCCCCTCGACAGATTCCGCGCCCTGCTAAAGTCCATCGTCGATTGCTCCAAGTACCTCTCTCGAGCCTCTTATGATGGCTTCGAGACATTGGCTCAGGTGGCAGCCATGGGCATTGGGGCCCGCCGCCAGGCATGAATCGGATCCTCGGATTTGGAGCAATGGATGCAGGAGAAGCTCCTGGACATGCCATGCCTCGGCGAGCAGCTCTTTGGCAAGCCAATGGAGGAGAAGGCTGCGGAAATTGAGACAGAATTCATCAACAGGACCCGTCTCTCCCGCAAAACTTCTACCCTGCCTCGGAAGAAGCAGCCAACCAAGAAGCCCTTCTTCCCTAGAAAGGGCCTCCAGTATTGGGGCTATCCACCATATCCAGCTACCCCCACACCGACCACTCCGGTGCAGGGTAAATCTGGCCAGGGGCATTGTAAACCCAAAGGGCCCAAAAGCCCAAATGCCGGCTCCCCCACAACCCACTCAGGGGTTTTGACGTCATCGGCATAGCCCCTCAGTCTCCGGCGACGCAGCCAGTGGGGTCGCCTGTCCCGCTTTGCCCTATCGTGCGCTTCAATTACCTCGGACACTTGGGTCCTCCAAGTCGTCAGAGACGGCTATCACCTTCACTTCGACAGGCTTCCACCTCCTTTCTCCCCAGCGGAGCCTCCTCGACTCCCCGCACACCAGCTTCTGCTACAGCAGGAATTACAATCTCTCCTCGCCCAACGGGCAGTCAAGAAGGTCCCTCCCCACCTTCAAGGTCGGGGCTTCTATTCCCGGAACTTCTTAGTCCCGAAAAAGACAGGGGTCTGCGGCCCATCCTCGACCTTCGCAGGCTAAACAAGTTCCTGTTGTGGGAGAAATTCAAGATGTTATCTCTTGATGTGATGCTGCCCTTCCTCCAGCAGGGCGACTGGCTATGCTCCTTGTATCTAAAGGACGCTTATCCCCTCATCTTAATCCACCCCCAACACAGGCAGTATCTGCATTTCAGGGTGCAGGGAGAGCACTTCCAGTACAAGGTGCTCCCCTTCGGCCTCGCGTCCGCCCCATGGATCTTCACAAAGTGCCTCGTCGTGATCGTCACTTACCTTCAGCACCAGGGCATGCCAGTCTTTCCCTACCTCTACGACTGGCTCGTTACGGGATCCTCGGCCGAGGAGGCTCGGCAAGCAATGTCACACACTGTCCTCCTCTTCTTGGAGAGCTTGGGGTTCTTGGTCAACTACACAAAGTCTCACCTCGAGCTGGTGCAGGCTGTCGAGTTCATCGGGGCGTGCCTTGATACTCAGCAGGCAATTGCCTTCTTGCCGGTGGATCGCTCCACCTGTCTCTGAGCTCTGGCAGCTCGCGTCTAAAGCACTCACCAGGTCACCGCTCGGTCCATGCTACGTCTCCTGGGCCGCATGGCCTCGACCATACATGTGGTTCCTCATGCCCGCCTGCGCATACAGACGGCTCAGTGGTGTCTCAGTGCCCAATGGAGCCAGTCCCTCGGACACCTCAGGGACCCCATCAGGGTTCTTCCCAATCTCTACTTGTCCCTGAGCTGGTGGCAAAACCCCTGCAATCTCCTGCGGGGATTGGCCTTTCAGGCCCCGCAGCACGATGCGGTGCTGACGACAGACGCTTCCCTGTTAGGGTGGGGAGCCCATTGCGGACCATTCCGTATTCAGGGGCAATGGTCACTCAAAGATTCTCAGCAGCAGATAAACCTGCTCGAACTCCGGGCCATCCGGTGGGCCCTGAGGGCCTTCGAGGAACACCTCAGCGGGAAGTTGGTTCTAGTGCAGATCGACAATCATGTAGCGATGTTCTACATCAACAAGGAGGGTGGCACGGCATCGTGCTCCTTCTGCCGGGAAGCGGTCCTTATCTGCTCTTTTGCTGCCCAACGGAGGATGTCCCTCAGGGCGACGTACCTCCCAGGTCAGGAGAATGGCCTGGTTTACAGACTCAGCAGAATCCTTCGCCCCCATGAATGGCGGCTGGGTCCCAGGGTAGAAGACTGGCTGTTTCTCTGCTGGGAAGCTCAGGCGATAGACCTCTTTGCCAGTCCCTAGAACACGCAGCTCCCCCACTTTTGCGGACTGGTGCCGCACCCAAGCAGGGAGGGCTCCGATGCATTTCTCCTATACTGGTCCTCCAGTCTTCTCTATGCATTCCCTCCTTTCTCCCTCATTGCGAGGACTCTGATCAAGGCCCAGCGGGATGGGGCATCGTTGATTCTCGTGGCCCCCTTGTGGCCTTGGCAGCCTTGGTTCCCACTTCTGCTCCGGCTGTCGATGGAGCCCTTGGTTCCCCTGGGCTCTGGCATGAATCTGCTAACGCAGGAGGAGGGTCTGGTGCTGCACCCGAACCTAACCTCCCTATCCCTCACAGCCTGGCGGCTGAACGGGTCTCCCTAGCCTTTCTGGCCCTTCCGGAGGTGGTCGAGGAAGTCCTCCTCGCCTCGAGGAAGGACTCCACTGGCCTTTAAGTGGAAACGCTTCTCCGTCTGGTGCTCAGAACACCAGATCGACCCCTTCTCGTGTTGTGTTCGGTGGGTGCTCCAGTACCTCTTCCACATCTCAAGGGCAGGGCTGAAGTCGAACTCTGTCAGAGTTCATTTGAGCTCCATCTCAGATAATCATCTTCCTATGGAAGGAAAACCCCTCTCAGGGCAGCCGTTAGTCTCCCGCTTCATGCGGGTTATTCTGCTATCCAAGCCATTCATCCTTCCTCCCCCAGTGGAATGGGATTTAAGTTGTAGTACTCACACAGCTCACCCGTCCACCTTTCGAGCCGATGGGAACATATTCGCTCTGGCACCTGTCCTGGAAGGTGGCCTTCCTGGTGGCGCTGACCTCGGCCCGCCGAGTCAGTGAGCTCCAGGCTCTCATGGCTGGTGCCCTTTACACCAGGTTTTATCAGAACAGGGTGGTACTCTGGACCCACCCTAAATTCTTGTCTTAGGTCGATTCGGACTTTCATCTCAACCAATAGATAGTGCTGCCGACCTTCTTCCCGAGGTCCCCACGCCAACCATGCGTCGACGGCTCTCCACACCCTTGACTGCAAACGGGCCCTTGCCTTTTATTTGCAGCATACCCAGACTCATCGCAAGTCTTACAGGCTTTTCATGACCTACAATCCCAATAAACCGGGGCAAGCAGTATGCAAAGGCAGACGTCCCTCTGGATCGTCGAGTCACCGCACACGGGGTCTCAGCCAAAGCAGCCTCAGTGGCCTCGCTGCACTCCATGCCCCTGGTGGACATCTGCCGTGTGGCGACCTAGTCTTCCATGAACACGTTCGCTGTCCACTACTGCCTCAGGAGGGAGTCCCGCCACGACAGCACCTTTGGCCAGGCTGTACTCTGTAATCTGTTCAGGGTATAAGCAACTCCTGCCCTCTGACCGTTCTTCACGGCTACCGAGGGCTTTGTCCCGAGGACTCGGATTCCTATGGGCTTCGACTTCTGCTTACAGCCTCGTGGAGGCATTTTTTGGTTACAGGTTCAGTAGCTGGTAACTAGGGAGTCCCATAAGTGAGGACTGACTTCCTGCTTGTTCCTGGAGAAAGCGTAGTTACTCACCTATAACAGGTGTTCTCCAGGGACAGCAGGAATCAGTCCTCACTACCCTCCCGCCTCCCCTGATGAGTTGCTAGATTTTTGTCCTTCCCTTGCCATCTGCTTGGTAGGGCTCAAGCTAAGGGACCTGACTGAGCAAGATGGCACCCTTGGGCAGGAAGAGGACCATGCAGCATGGCAGCAATCCCAAAGGCTTTCTTTGAAAGCTACGGAATTTTTCCACACAGGCTCCATCGGTGTTGACGTCACCCATAAGTGAGGACTGATTCCTGCTGTCCCTGGAGAACACCTGTTACAGGTGAGTAACTACGCTTCACGTAAAGCTCCCACGGCACCAGATCGGATCTGCAGACACTCCGACAAGGGTTCCCTGGGACGGGAATGCAAAAAGAAGAAGAAATCCTCGAGGACCTCATCCTGGGACTCAGACACCTCAGACCAGCCCCACGCCAGGTCTCACAGTCCGGGGAGAGAACCTGAGGAGTCTGAGCGGAAGTGGTCAGCAAAAGGTACCCAGAGCAGATGCGGAGGCCTCCGGCGACAGGTCCTAGACCCCCAAGGATGTGAAGAGGATGGAGTCGGTGCAGAGGGTGGCTACTAAAATGATTAGTGGTCTTCATTATAAAGCATATGAGGACAGACTGAAGGATCTTAATATGTACTCCTTAGAGGAAAGGCGGGATAGAGGTGATATGATTGAGATGTTTAAATACCTCCGTGGCATAAATGTTTAGGGAGAGAGCCTCTTTCAATTGAAAGCAAGTTCTGCTACGAGGGAACATGGGATGAGGGTGAAGGGAGATAGATTCAGGAGTGATATGCGGAAATATTTCTTTACGGAAAGGGTGGTGGATCCATGGAATAGTCTCCCAGTGGAGGTGGTAGAGATGAGGACAGTAACTGAATTCAAAAAAGCATGGGACAAACACAGAGGATCTCTAAAGGTAAAAATGGGACTGTTTTAGTTGTTGATATGGAAGGACAGACTAGATAGGCCATGTGGTCTTTTTCTGTCGTCATATTTCTATGTTTCTAAGTCCTATCTCATCATAACTCCCACACACCTTCATGGTGGTGGAGTCGACCATGCACCGGCAAAAGAGCTCAAAGACTCACTCCTCCATGCCCTCGGACAGGGACTCCCGTGCGTTCAGCCGCAAATGCTACCAGGGCTTGATGTTGGGTTGCCGAATCCAAGCCTACCAGCTGTATATCAGCATGTATCTCCAGAACCTGGCAAAGGAACTCATGGATTTCTCGGCGGGTCTTGGAGGGGACCACCTCCAGTGGTTCCAAACCCTCACAAAGTGCATTGGGGAGTGCTCGAAGTACATGTCCTGGGCTGCCTACAATGGCTTCGAGTCAAACACGAGGGTAGTCGCCGCAGGCATTGGCGTTCAATGCCAAGCCTGGCTCCAGGCATCGGACCTTGAGCAGTGAGTCCAGAAGTTCCTCGATGACCCCTGCCTCAGTGAAAATCTATTCAGTAAACTGATGGAGGAAAAAGGCAGCAGAGATAGAGACAGAGTTCCTCATGAGGAATCTGCTCTCCAGAAAGACCTCCACCCTTGCTAAGAAGAAACCATCAAGGAAGAGGCCTCCTTTTCAGAGAAAGGGCCAGCTTTACTGAGTCTACCCCCAATACCAGGCCCCCCAGACCCCACAGCAGGGCCACCAGGGCAAGGGAGTGGGCCAAAGCCCTTGCAAGCTTAAGGGCTCCAAGCCCTAGACCCTGGCTCCTGCCCAGCCAGGGAAGGAGTTTTGACTCCCTGAGCATAGCCTCTCCACCCTTGGAGGAGCAGCTGCCAACCAGGGGGCATCTGGTTCATTTTGCCCTTCAGCGGCCTGCCATCACCACAGACTCCTGGGTACTCCAGGTAGTCACGGAAAGCTCTCTTTCACCTGGTCTAGACACCTCACCCTTTCTTCCCAGGAGAGCCCTCTTGGACCCCCCTGTACCAGGCCCTGCTACTGCAGGAACTCGCAGGCCTCCTCATGGAGCCGTGGAACCAGTACCCTACCACCTCAGGGGCAGAGGGTTCTACTCCCAATACTTGCTGGTTCCATAAGGAACAGGGGACCTAAGGCCTATTCTGGACTTGTGAAACCTGAACAAGTTCCTGGTGCGGGAGAAGTTCAAGATGCTCTCCCTTGGAACATTGTTGCCGTACCTCCAGCAGGGAAATTGGCTGGGATGAATGAGGATGTGGGTGTAAGCATCCTTTAGGTCCTAGGAGCATAGCCAAAGGCAGTACTTAAGGTTCATGGTTGGGGGTGACCACTACCAGTACAGAGTACTATCTTTCAGTCTAGCCTCCACACTAAGAGTCTTCACCAAATGCTTGGCAGTGGTGGCCACCTACCTCTGTCTCCAAGGGGTCTTCGTCTTCCCATATTTTTATGCTTATTTATTTATTTGTAACTTTTATACTGCTTTTTCCAATAGATCAAAAGCAGGTTACATAGAACAAAATTAGTTACATGGAACAATGCAACTATATACAGATAAACAATTAACTATGTAAAGAGTGCAATTTGCTTGGTTATTTTACAAAATCAATAATTAAAATGACTTTTTAAAGGGAGAAGAGCAGTGGGAGGATTAATTCATGGTAGGGGGAAGAGATATGTTCAATTTTTATGTGGTGTGGGTTTGGTCATTGTCTGAGAGAGATGGAGAAAAAACAAAATTTTGCCTGAATAGGTGGGTTTTTAGTTTTTTTTGAAAAGCAGAGACTGGACGACTGGCTCGTAAAGGGAAACACGGTCACCAAGGTGCTCCCCAACAAGTCTCACCTCACTCCAACGGAGTTCATAGGGGCTCAACTGGACACTCTTCAGGCCTTTCTCCCCTTAGATAGGGCAGGTTGCCTCATGGCTCTAGCCACCAAGGTACAACACCACCATGCAGTGTCAATACAGTCCATGCTCTGCCTGCTGGGCCAAATGGCGTCCCCAGTCCATGTGGTTACCAATGCCCACCTTCACATGTGGGCAGTCCAGTGGTGCCTCTGCTCCCAGTGGACACAAACCAAAGGCAGGATCTGGGACAAAGTCTTAGTGTCCTGCAAGCTAGCCGAGTCATTTGACTGGTGGCATGCCCTTCCAGTCCCCAAATCCCCAGAGGGTCCTTACCACGGACGCCTCCTTATTGGGCTGGGGTGTCCATTGCGAGGAACTTCGCAAACAGGGCAACTGGTCCCTGGCGGAGAGCCAGCAGCAGATCAACCTGCTGGAGCTCAGGGTCATTTTTCTGGTGATCAGGGCCTTTCACCACTGCCTGCAGCACCAGTCTGTGCTGGTCCAAATGGACTACCAGGTCACGATGTTCTACCTGAACAAATAAGGGGGCACAGGGTCTTACCGCCTCTGCCAGAAGGCAGTAGCCCTCTGTTCATACATGATCAGTCAGGGAATGCTCCTCAGGGCAGTATACCTTCTAAGTCAGGACAGTTGCCCCAGCGGACAGACTGAGCAGGTTCCTCCAGCTGCACGAATGGTGACTAGACCCCAGGGTGACTCAGTGGCTCTTCCAACTCTGGGGCACCCCGAGTCTGGACCTCTTCGCCAGCCCAACCAATGCTCAGCTGCCCCACTTCTGCTGTCGCCAGCTGCACTTGTCCTGGGTAGAGGCGGACGCCTTCCTCATCTCATGGTCAGAGAGCCTCCTGTACTCCTTCCCTCCCTCCCTCCCTCCCATGCCACTAATCGCCCGGACCCTCTTCAAGGTCCTGCAGGACAAGGCTTCTATGATCCTGGTGGCCCCATGCTGGTCCAGGCAGCCTTGGTTCCTCTTGTTTCTTTGCCTCTTGACAGAGCTCCCGGTCCTTCTGGGGAACACCCCAGGGCTACTCACTCAGGAGGAGGGCTCCCTTCTCCACCCCAACCTGGGGTCCTTGATGTTAACAGCATTGCTGCTGAACCGGAAGCAGAGGAAGTCCTCCTGGCCTCTAGTAAGAACGCCACGAGATGGGCCTATGCCTTCAAGTGGTGCAGATTCTCAGTGTGGTGTGCAGAGCAGTGGGTTGACCCATTCTCTTGATAGGTGCACCCGGTGCTGCAGTACTTGTTTCACTTCTTGCAAACTGGACTCAAGTCCAACTCCGTCAGGGTACACCTCAGTGCGCTCTCGGCGCATCATCATTCTGTGGAGCGTAAATCTCTTGCTGCTCAGTCCCTCATTGCTCAGTTCATGCGGGGCCTTCTGCTCTCTAAGCCTCCCATCCGCATGCCCCCGATGGAATGGGACCCCAACATGGTCTTGACGCAGCTCACCAAACCGCCATTTGAGCCTCTGGCTACCTGCCATATGAGTTACCTCTCATGGAAGGGGGCACTCACCTCTGCCCGCAGAGTCAGCGAGCTTCAGGCCTTGGTGGCTGAGCCACCCTACACCAGGGTCTACAAGAACAGGGTCATGCTTTGCACCTATCCTAAATTCCCTCTGAAGGTGGTATCCACTTTCCACCTCAATCAGGAAGTGGTGCCCCCCACCTTCTTTCCACAGCTCCACTCTGACAAGGCGGCAGCTGTTCTCTAAACTTTGGATTGTAAGAGAGTCCTGTCCTTCTACCTGCAACATACCCAGGGCCACCGCAAAGCCTCACAGCTTTTCATTTCCTATGATCCCAGTCGCTGGGGGGAGGCTGTTACCAAGCTGACCCTGTCCATCTGAGTGCATCGCCTTTGCCCACTATCAGACTGGGCTCTTGTTGGAGCGCCAGGTCACAGCACACAATTTCAGGGCTATGGCGACCTCAGTTGCAAGCTTGCGCTTTGTCCGTATGGCAGACATCTGCCGGGCTGCCACCTGGTCCTCGGTCCACACTTTTGCAGCTCACTACTGCCTGGAGAGAGAGTCCCGATGGGACAGGGCCTTTGGTCGGGCCATACTTCATAATCTCTTTGGAGTCTAGGCAACCTCTAGCCTCCAACCCTTCTGTGTTCAGGTTACCAGAGTGATGGTTCTTCCTTTTGACTCTGGGGTCCTTAGAGTCTCTCCTCAGACTCACTTGAGGCTGGCACACAGCTGAGCCGTGTTTTCTACAGGTTCCCTGTAGCCTGTAGCCAGGGATTCCTATATGTGATAACTGACTTCTTGCTTGTTCCCAGAGAAAGCGTAGTTACTCACCTGTAACAGGTGTTCTCCATGGACAGCAGGAATCAGTCCTCACAATCCTCCCTCCTCCCTGTGGAGTTTGCTGTTTTTTGCCATCTTCTTTGTCGGCTCTAGCTATGTCATCTGACTAAGTAAGAGAGCACCCTTGGGCAGGAAGGGGACCACGCATGCATGGTGGCATCTCCCAGTCTTTCTTTGAAAGCTGGGGAGATGCTTCCGCAAGGGCTCCATCGGTGCTGATGTCACCCATATGTGAGGACTGATTCCTGCTGTCCCTGGAGAACATCTGTTACAGGCAAGTAACTATGCTGTCCCCCCTTCCTTATAGAAACCTACCTGGAGGAGCCCAGCTGACAGAAAGGTGCTGCCATCCCGAAATACTAAACGCTTTATAAAACATAATGCAGTTCTGTTTGGAAGAGTGATACTGCACCAAGCAAAAAAAAACGGAGCAAACTGGAAGGATTTCAAGTCTTTATCTGCCAGCCGATAACATCTTGGTGACATCAATCATCTGTAAAATTTCAAATGACTGCTGGCCAGTCATCTCAGCTATATTTTCTTTCAAAACAAGTGTGCTATTTTTTTTTTTTTGGGGGGGGGGGGGGGAGGGCATAAAGACAACCAGACCTCTCTTCTGAGTCCTAAATCCAGCCACTGTCTTTCTCCACTGTATGATTATTGACTTTAAGGTCGTGCACAGAGCGAGGTTAAAGAAATTCAGACTATTCTTTTCCAGACAGCAATGATGTGTACAGGGATTTCTCTATCCACAAGAAGTCCAAGTGGATTCCATCAAATCTGATTAATCTGGTTATTGAAACTTTTGAAAAGGTAGTACTTAAAAGGACAAGTGTGGGGCTCTGATTGTGATGAATACAGAAAATTACATTCAGGAGATCAACAGGCAACTTGGTGATTTCCTTTAACAAGCGATTAGATGGAGATCCTATGTTTCCTCTGAAAAAAAGCTTGGATTCCTTTACGGCAGACTTGGAGATTGGAAGGAATCTGTTTTATTGACCGTCTGACACCCAGTCGTCCCCACCATCTATATTCTCCCTAAGGGGTACAACAAGTTATTGAGGAATCTGCCTGGACAGCCCATTAGATGTGCCATAAGATTCCTCTTCAAACTCATTTCACAATTTTTAGATGTTTTACTCAGACAGCTTGTCATTTCTATATCCTCATACACAAGGGATTCTTCCCACATTATCCATATATTGAAGCAATTCCAGTGGTATCATGAACAGTTGGTTTTAGTCATCCTAGATATTGTATCGCTTTATACCAATATCCCACAAATAGAGGCTATCCACATTCTTGAACAAATTTTTCTTGAACGTACTGAGCATAAGAGAATCCCTTCTGGTTTCCTTATGCAGCTGGCTGAACTCGCTCTGACAGAGAATTATTTTTGCTTTCGGGGACCTTTTTATAAACAGATTAAAGGGGTAGGTATGGTGTCTGCCATGGCCCCAGATATTGCCACTGTGCATGTGGATGACTGACACCAGTTCGAGAACAACATTAAATTATGGAGGAGATACTTCAACAAATCAAAATAAATGACTTCTAAAAGAGTGTTTTCCTTTATGGCACCAGAGTTATGGAATTCTATTCCTGAAGACTTAAGAACTCAGGAAGACATTAAGGACTTTCGCAAATCTTTAAAGATGTATTTATTTATAGAATCATTTGGTGAAATAACTTAAATTTACCATTATGTATATTTAATTTCACTATGATATAGTATTATAACATACTCTTTTGTTTTGTATTTATATTGTAATGCATCGTTTTTGTTTTCCCATACCCTCAGTATGTAAGCCTTTGTTGTCTTGTCAACCACTTTGATTGAAGGATAAGATGGTATACAAAACTGGTTAAATAAATAAAATAGTTGACATTCTTTTGATTTGGGAGGGTGATCTTGCTATTATGGACTCATTTTTTGGTTGGATTAATATTTTAGCCTGAAGCTGCAAATTGGTATCTAATTTTAATCTGAAGCAGATCCCATACTTAAAGCCAAACGTTTCTTTTTTAATTAAAATCTTTATCATTGATCTGTTCAGAAAAACCACAGCCCTGAACCAATTATTATACTACAATAGTTTCCATAACCATACATCGAAGGACAATTTATCCATTAGCCAATTCCTCTTGATTAAGAGTATTTATTCACAACCTGTTGATTTTGAAAGACATGCTTGGGAGATGCACCATACGTTTGTTGACAGAGGACAGCCAGAGAAGTGCATCCAGAAGACCTACTATAGGGCTTGTACTCGTACATCTGACCATTCATCCTCTTGACAAAGAACACATGCAACACCAAGAACAAGATTCTGTCCACTTTTATTTTCTAACTTATCCAGGGCCATTACCAAGATCATTTAAGAGGAATGGCATATTTTACAAACCATTCCCACTTTTTCAAACCAGACTGTGATTATAACCCATAAGAGGAATGCCAATTTAGCTAATTTGCTGGTTCCTTCAGCCCTTCCCATTAATTCTGCTCCACCTAAGATTGTCGGACATTACAGATGTGGACGGTGCTCTGTTTGCAATCATGCTTTGGTCACATATAACTTTTTCACACACCCAACAACAAAGAAAATATATTATCTGACCAACTTCTCCAATTGCAATGCTGACCATGTACTATATGTAATTGTGTGCCCCTGCAGTTTGATTTATGTCGGGAAGACGATCCATAGAATCTGTACAAGAATTATAGAACACAGGAGTTGTCTTAAGAGAGGTTTGGAGCAAAAACCACTAGTACAACATTAGCAAGGAAAACAAAATTGCATAAAATCAGGCTTAAAATTCCTTGTCATTAAAGTAGTCAGACACAACTGGAAAGAGGGGGAACATAGTACCCTTCTGCGATTGGAACATAGGTACATATTTCAAATTGATTCTTTACATTCTAGGGGGCTTAATTAGGATCTGGATTTTTCAATTTTTTTAAATGTTATTCTTTTACAGCTACTTTTTTCATTTACCTTTTTATCACTTTTTTTAAAACTCTTTGCTAATTTTATTACTATTTTTTTACCACTGTTTTATTTCTTTTGTTATTTGGTTAACTTAGACCCACCTACCATTCCCCCTGCTCTCATCCCCCCTCCTTTACTCACCTTTTTCCTCCCCTCTCTCTTTCTCCTTCCCCTTCCCCCTCCGTTTTTTATTTTATCAGGCTTTTCTCATTTTAGAGTTTGTATAAAAAAGAGAGAAGACACAAAAATAAAAATTGGAACAGCTTTTTTATGGTGAGTCACTGTTTTTAGACCTTTTACACTCTTTTCTTTGCTGTT
Source organism: Ichthyophis bannanicus (assembly GCA_033557465.1). Classification (NCBI taxonomy): domain Eukaryota; kingdom Metazoa; phylum Chordata; class Amphibia; order Gymnophiona; family Ichthyophiidae; genus Ichthyophis; species Ichthyophis bannanicus. The sequence goes on along the minus strand of CM066043.1, from coordinate 144,635,047 downwards.
ATTGCTCTGTCCCCTTGGATCATCATTTTTGATCTCCAGGAACAAGCAGGAATGAGTCTTCACGTATGGGGTACGTCGGTACCGACGGAGTCTGCGCAGGAACGCTTCCCAGCGTCCAATCAAAGAGCTTTTGGAAGCATCCCACCACGCCTGCATGCTGCCTTCCCGCCTTTCCCAACTGCCTCTCCTCAGTTTTTGTTTTTCCACGGAGCCGGCAGGACGTCCTCCTGTCACCGCAGAAAATTCTTGTTTTATTTCTTTAGTTTTCTTGTGGTCGCGGCTGTCTCCCGACGCCACCGGTACCGCCGGTGTTTTCTTTTCTTTTCTTGTAAAATCTTCCTTGTTCAAGGAATATTTTTTCTTCATAGTGTCTCACAGTGTCTTAGGCCTTTTAGGCCTCTTCTTGTTCCTTCATGGAACCGCCAGCCACTTTCTCTAAGAAATGTTCAAACTGTGGCGGTACAACTTTATTTTTAGACCCTCGAAGTCGGTGTCTAACCTGCTTGGGTCCTGACAACAGTTTGGCGAGAAGAGGTCTTCAATAACGAGGTTCCCTCGATACACGGTTTCCCTCCAGCTTCGGGGCACTGTCCCCTTCTTCTTCTACACAGGATCAGGTAACCCACAAACAGTCTGTTAAGACTAGCCAGCCCTCGAGTGGTAGGTCTCATGCACGGCATGTAGACGGCTCCGGCTTTGCCCTCGAGGGCCCACTGGCTTCAAAACCCCGGCGGGAGTCTTCTGTCTCCAAAGCGTATAAGGGGTTTCAGGTTGTTCCTGGGGTTCACCCCTCACAGAACATACCTGAGCCGTGTCCGGTGGTGGCATCCGCTTCAAGCGGTACCGATACCCCGACATCGGCACTGGTGTTGGATGAAACACTCCTCACCAGGGATGGTCATCTGGCGTCCTCGGTGCCTTTGGGACCGGTGGATACACTCCAGACTGACTTTCCATTATCGGTACCAGCACCAATGCTACCACCGACGTCGGTACCCTCTAGACGTGCATTGATAGCCTCGCTTCCTTCGGATCCGCAGCTCTCGGTTCCCCCGAGGCTGATTGAGTTGCCACTAGCTGACCTTCATTCACCGGTATCAGACACGGTACCGAAGTCGGTACCGATGTCCTCCTTACCCTTACGGTCGGTGCCTTCCATGCTTCGCTTATCAATGCCGAGTTTAGAATCGCTCTCTAGTCTGGAAGACTCGGTACCAATACACTTTGGTACCGACACCGATCGATACTGGTGGCTCGGTACCGAGGATAGCACCCGGAGGTTTTCGGTTACCTCGGTACTGATTGAACTGCCACCGATGACTGCTCCGATGTCTTTGTCGGGCTCGACTCCGACATCGGTACCGGTATTGGCATCGCTACCGGTATCCACAGTAGCATCGTGGCCAACTCCTACCATGCTTTTTTCAACAGGATCGCTCCCTTCTATGCCAAGCTTGGAGTCGATACCTGGCATGGACAATGTGGTAATGACGGTCGCTGCTCCTGACAGCCAGTACCGGCGGCCATCCTTTAAGCATTCCACACTGCACTGTGCAGGATCTTCTATTCCTATATATCTGCATAGCTCTATCACTGCTCAGGCTAGTTCTTCAGATCTAACCTGTCCAAGGGAAATTCCTGTTGGGGAACCCTCTTTTCAGAGTTTCCTCCTGGATATAGCAAGATCTCTTGCCATTCCTATCCCAGGACATGATCCTGCACAGGACTCTCTTTCTACCAAAGCAAAGGAGAACATAATGCTTCCTTTGCATCATTCCTTGCAGGATCTCCTTCTAGGAATGTGGAAAACACCTTTAAGGGTATCCCCACCTTCCAGAGCAACTGATCTCTTATATCAGGTGCCCCCCTCTCCAGGGTTTCAAAAGACTCAACTTCCTCATCATTCCATAGTTGTGGAATCAGCAATGAGGCGGGTAAAGAGCAAGAAAAAGCACTCTTCTTATCCGCCAGGTCGTGAGTCTAAGACACTTGATGCCTTTGGACGTCAAACCTTCCAGACATCTATGCTTTCTGCAAGAATTCTCTCATATATTTTCTATATGAGTCTATCTCTTGAGGAGGTCACAAAGCAATTACATCTTTTGACTCCTTCCCTTCCAGAATCCAAAAGTGCACACTATTCTTCACTGCTCAAGCATCTCCAGAATATCTCTTGGTTTCTTAATCGTGCTTCCCTAGACTCTTTTGAGTCTGTTAGCAGAACATCTGCTATAACTATAGGGGCACGACGTAGAGCCTGGCTCCAAGCTTCAGACTTGGACAAATGGGAACAGCACAGACTTGGACATACTCCTTGCACTGGAGACAATCTTTTCAACAAGGAGTCTTTACGTCAGGTTACTCAGTTCTCCACTGACTTACCTGTTCCTAGGGGCTGTTATGCACCTTCTTCTGTCCCAGTAGGTAGGAAATGTCCTGCCAAACTTTCTTCCCATAGGAGAAGAAGGTTTTATGCATCATCTGCCCATCATACAGATGTTCCCAAACAGGGGAAGCATCGTCCTGGTCTGCAGAGTTCAACCTCTCACCAGGCTCAGCAAACCCAGCAACCACAGGGTTTCTGATCAATCCATCAGATGCTTGTGACTCTTGGGATTAGAATCTGCAGTTGCTTCTTCTCAATAGAGGCAATCCACTGCTGTCATTCTAAATCCTAAACATGGATCTCTTCCCAAAAGACATCCATTCTTTCTATGTTCTATGAGCTGTCAGGATGTTCATGCTTCTAGGTCACAGGGTTCTCCTCTTTTCCTGCTAGGGAAAGAGGTCTATCCACTATCAAATGATAGTTTCCTGTGCCAGCATGTCTTTTTTCCTTTCTATAAACTTACTACTTTGTAAGTTTTCTTCAGCTCCATTCTCTTTACCCTCTTACCAGGTTTTTCCTCTGTAAGAGCGGTATTGCTTCACTGGAGGGCTTTTTCTTCAGCCTCTCTAGTTTTCTTACTTTTCCAGTGCGGAGTTCTCTTCTCTGAGTTGACTCCTCTTTTTCAATCTTACTTTGAAGCAGTTCATCAGAAACGTCCAGAGTTTTCTACTCTTGTTTTGTCTGTTCTTTCTGTTTTTAAACGGTACCATTCTTCTGCTGCCTGGCTAGCAGCTGCCAATGCAGGAGCCTTAATGTTTGGTCCACTGGTTCTTGTCCACCAGCAACCAGATTTGTCCTCCACTAACATTCTGTCTGGTCTTAGTAGTGGCTCCAAGTCAGTGCTGTCATCTGTCTTGGAAATTTTTTCACTACAAGCTTGTTGGATTGTCTTCTCTTTCTGCCATCTCCATTCCCCTGGGTTTGGCAGCATAGTTGACATAGGTACTGGCTCTCCTGCAGCCAGTTCTATCTCCTCATTCTCCTGCACCATGCTCTCTGCTATTCTACAGAGAAGCTCTCCACTATGGGCCCTTGCTAGAGAGCATGGGGGGCTTTTTCTCCAACAGCTATACTAGATGGTTGAAAAAGGCTTTTTCAGTCATGTCTCCCATGACTAGAAAAGTTCTCCTTTTTAATATAAAGGACATAGGCCTCCTCTTACATGAAAGCTTAAGGAGTTGCTAATTCCCTGCTTTGGTCCATAGTATTTCCAATAGGGAATATGTTTTCTCCTTCCAGCTCGTCCTCATGGTAAGAACGCATGATACCTTTTTGCCCTTAAACAGGTCAGCATGGTATCTCATTCCTATGCGTCTTCTGTTCACTTAACATGCTAGATTTCTAGAATACTCCGGACTTGCTGGCTGCAGACTGATATCATCCTCTGCTTTTCACGTAACCATTTTGGTTATTCTACTACCTAGCATCCCTGTAGCCATAACCAGTGGGAATTGATTCTCTATATATCTTCTCAAGTAGTTTCCACCTTCTTGTTATTAGATGAATCTTTCCTCTCCACATTTTCCTATGTGAATACCTTTTTGTAGGCATATCTCTGTCTGCTTCTTTGCAGACTTCCATATAGAGGCCTATATATTCATACCTATAGCACACATCTTACAGATGTCTATGTCTATCATTTCTGTGTATTTTATGCCCTTCATATCTCACTATAGATATATTCTCATATATCTATAGGTTATATATATATATATATATATATATATATATATATATATATATAATATGTATCTGTCGAGATATTTTACTATCGGTAGATATGTATTCTGCTTTATCTACCTGACTGTCAAGGCTCATATAGCTATATGATTCTGACAGATGGGCTTTACCCATACTTATGCTATCCAGCATGTTTTAGGGTCCTACACTCACAACCACTTTCGTGGTAGTTAACACCTACCATAACCTTAAGGTTAGGTACCCCTGAAGCTCTCCATGTTCCAATATCTCTCCCAGCTGACCTCAGTTAGGAGAGACATTGCGGATCTTCAGCTAATCACAGGCTCTAACGCCTCCGGCGTTGTCCTTTCTTTTGGGATACAAGGGGTTCCCATACCCTTTCTCCCCACAAGGACTGGGCCTATTTGTCCAAATCGGTTAGCCTCTCTCTTTTTGTTCCTAAGAGTGAGCCACTCTGCTGCAAAAGAGTTTGGCTTTTATCATAAAGCCTTCCGCTGAAGGCCCACCGTTTTTGTACTACCCCAGTTTTTCCTACTGGGGTTACCTGTTACCTTTCAGGATTTTGACCTCCATTGCTTTTCCTACAGGTTTTCTACCTCCACTTACAGTGAGGTCCTTCTCGAGGTTCCGCTACTGGGTTCCCCAGTAGATCCCATGAACCTCCATACTTCTCTGAAGTCCTGTTAGGGGAGGTCCATATTGCAATATTTTTTCTTTGCAATATCATTGATGACAATTATCATCCACACATGGACTCCTTGTCTGCAATCCTATGCTAGGTTAACTGTTCCACAGCACCTTTCTCTCTTCAACTCCTACCCTCCATCCTCAGGATGCCTGGTGTTGTGGGGGATAGCATGTTCCAACCTATGACATGCTGGGACTCCAGGCATCTCAGCTTGGGAGTCCCCATATGTGAAGACTCATTCCTGCTTGTTCCTGGAGATAGCACAGTTACTTACCTGTAACAGGTGATCTCTGGGAACAGCAGGAATAAGTCTTCACAACCCACCCACCTCCCCAGGAGTTGTATCTCTATCTATCTTTCCTTTCCTCTCTTTCTCTTTGTCTCAGCTTTAAAACGTAACTGAGGAGAGACAGTTGGGAAAGTCAGGAAGGCAGCATGCAGGCGTGGTGGGATGCTTCCAAAAGCTCTTTGATTGGACGCTGGGAAGCGTTCCCGCGCAGACTCCGTCAGTACCGACGTACCCCATATGTGAAGACTTATTCCTGCTGTTCCAAGAGATCACCTGTTACAGGTAAGTAACTGTGCTTTCTCCTCTTTGCTTTTGCCCCTTGTACTGTCTGTTCCGTCCACAGTTCATTATCTTTATTTCCAGTACATTGGCTCCAGCCTTTGAACACATCTGTATCTCTCCCTCCCCTGTCTTGTCTGTACTCCTTTTACTGGTCCCAGCCATGCTTCTGTGGACCACTCATCCCAAATCACACACCCTTTTTATATGCTTATGCCCTGCTGTATTATTCCTTTTTATTTATTTTTTTTCCTTTTATATGGTGTGTTGAGTTGTTACTTGCTACTCCTTTAGCCCCCTTCTTCTTACTTGTTTACCTTTTTGCTCCTTTCAGCGATAACACAATACAAGCATAATTGGTATTACTCCCCTCTGATTTTCATTTTCTTTTCTTTTTATTCCTTTGCTTTAGCCCCCTCTTTTATCTGGTCTACCCCCCCCCCCCTTTTGCTCCTTTTACTGGACACGCTACAGACATATGTACCTTTTACTAGTAGCCAGTTACAATAGTGATGCTTCCCAGCCCCCACTCCCAGGGGTTGTCATGGTATGTTACTCAGTGGTTTGGCATGCTTTTCAACTTTAAATATGGCTTTCGCAGTTTCAGCCAGTTTCAACTTATACACCAGCGGATCAGTGGTTATACAGCTATTTGACAATCAGCTATCTTCACAGGTAATCACTACAATACTAATTTCTAGGTGTTTTTTTTAAGAATCTGCCTGCCCTTCTCAGCTACGTGCCTTCCCTGCCTTGTCTTATACAGTATAGATTGGAGGTGCTTGTGGGATCCCTGTTTGACTGCTGATTCATTTCATACCCCCTTTTCTGATTTGTGCCCAGTATGCTCAATGTGGTTGGGACATCTAGGATAGCATAATGGTTAGCGTAGTGGGTTAGGAACAGGGCAGCCAGGGTTCAAATCCCATTGCTGCTATATTTGAAATTGTGCTGAGTACTGGGTATAATAGAGTGCTTCCTCCTCTACACCCTTAGGTTGTTTTGTGGCTGGTGGATGTGAGAATTGCCTGGTAACATGACTATCTAGTGCGAAGGTAGCGGACCTCAAGCGCCACCTAGACAAGGTCTTAGTGCTGGGGAGGAGTCTGCTGTCTTGTTACATGTCAGTACCAAGGTACCAATGACATAGGAAAGTGTGGTAGGGAGGTCCTGGAGGCTAAATTTAGGCTTTTAGGTAGAAAGTTGAAATCCTGAACTTGCAGGGTAGCATTCTCCGAAATGCTTCCCGTTCCACGCGCAGGACCCAAAAGGCAGGCAGAGCTCTGGAGTCTGAATGCATAAATGAGATGATGGTGCAAGGATGAGGGTTTGGGATTTCTTAGGAACTGGGGAACATTATGGGGAAAGGAGGGCTCTTCTGAAGGGATGGGCTCCACCTTAACCGGGACAGAACCAGACTGCTGGCATTAACCTTTAAAAAGGAGATAGAGCAGCTTTTAAACAAGATAATAGGGGAAAGCTAGCAGTCGCCCAAGAACGCATGGTTTGGATCAATGCATCCTTGAAGGCTACTAGGAAAAGATTGAAGTTAGGGATATCAGCAGAGAGGTTCCAATAAAGACAAAAGTAGCCCAAATGCCCTTGAGTACAGAGCAGATAGAGCTTAAAGATTCAAAATTACCTCTGCCTACCAATAGCCAGATTAATATGAATAAAATACAGCCTCTAAAATGCTTGTATGCAAATCCTAGAAGTCTAAAAAATAAGATGGGAGAGTTAAAATATATAGCACTAAATGAGAGGTTAGATATGATTGGTATCTCAGAGACATGGTGGAAGGAGGACAACCAGTGGGACACTATGATACCTGGGTACAAACTATATCATAATGACAGAGCAGATCAAATTAGTAGAGGGGTTGTGCTCTATCTTAGAGAGGGCATTGAGTCACAAAGGATTAAAGTTTTGCTGGAAACAAAATTCACTGTAGAATCTCTATGGAATGAAATTTCATGTAAAAAGGGGAAGGCAATGGCAGTGGGGGTTCATTCTGACCGTCTGGCCAGAATGAACAAATGGATGATGAAATGCTCAAAGAAATCAGGGAAGCTAACAAAAGTTACAGCACAGTAATAATAAAGGGTGATTCAATTACCCCGGTTTTGACTGGGTCAGTGTCACGACAGGACATGCTAAGGAAATAAAGTTTCTAGATGAAATAAATGACTGCTTCTTGGAGCATCTAGTTCATGAACCGACCACAGGGGAAGCCATTTTGGACCTAGTCCTTAGTGGAACACAAGATCTGGTGCAAGAGATAAGGGTGTTGGGGCCACTTGGCAATAGTAATCATAGCATGATCGTGTATGATTTAATAAATGGAGGAGGGAGGGTAAGGAAATCCACAGTGCTACCTTTTAAATTTCAAAGGGGAGACTATGATAAAATGAGGAAAATAGTTAAGAAAAAACTAAAAGGAGCAGTTGCAAAGGTTAAAGATTTACATCAAGCTTGGGTGTTGTTTAAAAATACTATCCTGGAAGCCCAGACCAGCTGTATTCCACGCTTTAAGAAAAGTGGAAGGAAGTCCAAAAAACTGCCAGAATGGTTTAAAAGTGAACTCAGAGAGGCTGTTGTAGCCAAAAAAGCATCATTCAGGAAATGGAAAAAGGAGCCAAATGACGAAAACTGGAAACAACACAAGTACTGGCAAGCTAGATGCAAAGCATTGATAAGGCAGGCAAAGAGAGAATTTGAGAAGAAGCTTGCTGTGGAAGGAAAAACACATAATAAAGACTTTTTCAAGTTCATTCGTAGCAAAAACCTGTGAGAGAGTCAGTTGGACCATTAGATGATAGAGGGGTAAAAGGGGCACTAAGAGGGGACAAGGCCACAGCAAAGAGACTGAATGAATTCTTTGCTTTGGTTCTTACTGAGGAAGATGTAGGGCTGTTACCCATGACCAAAATGGTATTTAAAAGTGATGCACTGGAAGAATTGAAAGAAATAGCGATACACTGGGAAGATGTATTACAACTATTTGATAAACTGAAGAGTAGCAAAGCACCTGGACCGGATGGTATACATCCAAGGTTGTTGAAAGAACTGAAATATGAGATTGCAGACCTACTATTAGTAATCTGTGAACTATCATTAAAATCATCTGTAATACCTGAAGACTGGAGGATGGACAAAGTAGCGCCAATTTTTAAAAAGGATTCCAGGGGTGATCCAGGAAACTATAGACCGGTGAGCCTGGCGTCAGTACCGGGAAAAATGGTAGAAACCGTCATAAAGAACAAAATTTCTGAACATATAGATTGTCATGGTTTAATGGGAGACAGCCAACATGGCTTTAGCCAAGAAAGATCTTGTCTTACTAATCTGTTATGTTTTTTTGAAGGTGTGAATAAACAGGTAGACAAAGGTAAGTCAGTTGAAATAGTATATTTGGACTTTCAGAAAGCCTGCGACAAGGTTCCTCATGAGAGACCTTTGGCAAATTAAAAAGTCATGGGATAGGAGACAGTGTACTATTGTGGATCAGGAACTGGTTAAAAGATAGAAAGCAGAGGGTAGGGCTAAATGGCCAGTTTTTCCAATGGAGAAAGGTGAATAGTGGAGTATCCCAGGGATCTGTTCTGGGTCCGCTGCATTTTATCATATTCATAAATGACCTGGAAATGGGAATAATGAGAGAGGTTATCAAATTTGCAGATGACACAAAACTATTCAAAGTTGTTAAAAACCCATGAGGATGGTGGAAAATTGCAAGAGGATCTTGATAAATTGGAAGACTGGGCATCCAAATGGCAGATGAAATTTAATGTGGACAAGTGCAAAGTTATGCACCTAGGGAAGAATAACCCAAACTATGGTTACACGATGCAAGGTTCCACATTAGGAACCACCACCCAGGAAAAAGATTTAGGCGTCATTGTGGATAACGTGGTAAAACCCTCCGCCCAGTGTGCAGCAGCGGCGGCCAAGAGAGCAAATAGAATGCTAGGTATCATAAGGAAAGGAATGGAGAATAAGACAAAGGATATTATAATGCCTCTGTATCGTTCCATGGTGCGACCCCACCTTGAATATTGTTTGCAATTCTGGTCACTGTATCTTAAAAAGGATATAGCGTTATTTATTTATTTAACAATTTTGTTATATACCGCTTTTCAGTTTTATCAAAGTGGTTTATAATGAAACAGAACAGGTAATACATTTAACAGTTTAAAGAACTATATACATCTAACTGGTTACAACGTTTCAACTATATACAGTGGTTTGGTTCTTAGTTTTGTCATCGTCTTGTTGCGGGGATTTAAGAGCTGTAGAGAGCCACCAAACTGGTAAGGGGATGGAAGGATACCTCTATGAAGAGAGGCTGAAAAGGTTAGGGCTCTTCAACCTGGAAAAGAGACGGCTGAGGGGAGATATGATAGAGGTCCATAAATTAATGAATGGAGTGGAATGGGTAAACGTAGATCAATTGTTTACGCCATCAAAATATAGAAAGACTAGGGGGCATGCAATTAAGCTACAGGGTAACCTATTTAAGACCAATAAGAGAAAATATTGTTTCACGCAACATGTAATCAAACTCTGGAATTTGCTACCGGAGGATGTAGTAAAGGCTGTTAGTGTAGCCAGGTTTAAAAAAGGTTTGCACAAGTTGCTGGAGGAAAGATCCATAAACCATTATTAAAGGGGATACAGAATATCCACTGCTTGACCCAATACAAGCATTGTGGAACCTTTGTCTTTTGGGGAAACTGCTAGGTACTTGTGACCTAGATTGGCCTCTGTTGGAAACAGGATACTGAACTTGATGGACCTTTGTCTGACCCAGTATAGCATATCTTATGTTCTTATGACTTCCTTGATGGTCTTGTCTTCTCAATGGCTCTCCCGCCCTATATTAAATGTTTCCCTTAGTCCATGGGGGTCTCCCAGCAATTTTCTGTTACTTAGATTCAGTTGATTGTTGACGCTGGATAAGCATCATGCCTGTGTTCCTTTACAGTGACTTGCACTGAAATTTTGCACATAAATGTCCCATATTTCAAACCTTACAGATTGGAGTTACCATACATTAACAGGCCGATGCAGAAAACTGACGTTAGACATGCACTGAATAGACTTTTTATGTGCCCAAACAATGTACACCTTTTAACCCATGATGTAGCAAATATAGGGTATGCAAATTCAGGATGTGTTAACCGTGCGCCTGCAAATGAGCCACCCATTAAACTGGGCACAAAATGGCTATGTTAAACTGGGAGAGAAAGCCAGACGCATGCGCACAAGAAGTTGGCGATAGTTTGGCATGCTCTCCCAGAGAAACGGGCACCGTGTAGCTAATTTGCATATCAGCTCCAACAGTATTTTTATGGCATTGGGAAAGCCGCTATTGCCACTGAAATGCTGACGGGGGCTGTTGCCTTGACAGAAAGTGACTATCTGGTGCTCTAGTGGCCCCTGTACCCCCTATCCCAAATTAAAATAAAATAACCTGGTGGTCTAGCGACCTCTAAATCCACCCCTCCTACACGGTAACTGAAAATAAGCAGGAATGCTGCCTACGTGCTCCTGCACTGGGTCCACCATCTTGAATAATGGTGGCACCTGGCCTGCACAGTACATCCTGGGATGCACCGGGTGAGGTCAGACTGCCGTATAAGGTAGACTATGCCTTATACAGCATTCTAACCCCTCCCAGTGCATCCCAGGATGTACTCCGTGGGGCTAGGCGCAGCCATTTTTCAAGATGGTGGACCCAGAGAGGGAGCACATAGGCAGCGCTCCTGCTTATTTAAGGTACCGAGTGGGAGGGGTGGTTTTAGGGGCTGCTAGATCACCAGGTTATTTTAATTAATTTGGGGTGTGGGGTTTCAAGGGTCACTAGACCATCAGGTTATTTTATTTTGATGGGGGTTTCAGGGGCCGCTAGTCCACCAGGTCATTTTATATTAATTGGGGTGGGAGATGTTCGGGGGCCACTAGACCACTAGGTAGTCATTTTCTGTTGGGGCACTGGTCTACAACAGTATTTTGATGACACTGGGGGCTCTTCTGAATGCTGCGATTGTCACCGATGCCATCAAAATACTGTCGGGTGAGAAGATCAGGGATACTGGGCCACCAGGGATTTAATTTCCCTATTTTGATGGCATCAGGGACTTTGCCCGATGCCTCATCATCTGAGGAGAAGATGATCTGAGCATTGGGGCATGCACCTGGTGCCATTCAAATACTGTCGGGGGCACACGTTAGAGGTTTGTCACCTCAGAACCTGCAGTAAAAATATTGGTGCTATGGCTGGTTGCAAAAACCTCTACGCCTGTCTCTGAATCAGGTGATTTACATACCAGACTATTATGTGCAGCTCATTTCCTACAATTTAAATATGTTTAAATATGTGTGGCGTTAATTGGGTGCTAGTTTTCCGTCTGCATTTACGCACGCGTCAGTCTGTTTTCTGCATTTAAAGTGTGCTTAAACGTGACATAAACGTAGTGTTATCGGTGCTTAAAGAGAACTTAGACTTACCTGCTAATTGTTGTTCCTTGAGGAACTCCAGTCTAGTCCTGCTCCTCTGGGTAGTGTACCTCTTCCAGCAGCTTGGAGACTGAGCATGTCATCTTTTTGATGACACTAGTGTACATATGCAGCTTGCACCGCCTACCAGCCCCAGTACCTATTGACAAAGCAGACTTAGAGGAGCAACAAATAAGAAATTAAACATGCAACAAACACTTCTACGTCTAAATAAACTAGTACTCCCTCCATCCCTTGGGAAGGATACCCCGTCCCCCCCTCCAGGATGGGGAGGCCTACCTGTTGAGCGCCTGAGCAACTCCAATCAGCAGGGAGCGAGCAACCGACAGCTCTTCTGGTCCACGCCACCCCCCCAACGCTGATTACACACCCCTCCCTGGCTCCCCCTGGCCACTTTCTCCACCAAGGGAACCAGCATCTCCAGGAACAAGCAGGAATGAGTCTTCACATATAGGTATGTCGGTACCGATGGAGCCTGCACGGGAACGCTCCCCAGCATCCAAAAAGAAAGCTTTTGGGAGCATCCCAAACGCATGCGCGCTGCCTTCCCGCCCATTCACTTCCCTCTCATCAGTTTTCCGCGGAGCCGGCAGGACGTATTCCTGTCACCGCAGAAAATTCTTCTTTTTTATTCTTAGTTTTTTGTGGTCGCGTCTGCCTTCCCTCGATGCCACCGGTACCGCCGGTGCTTTTCTTTCTTTTTACTAATGAATTTCTTCTTTTCTTTAGAAATTTTTCCTGTTTAGTGCCTGACAGTTTCTAGGCCACTAGGCCTCTATCCTTCCATTATGGAAAAGCCAGCCACTATCCTTAAGAAATGCTCAAAGTGTGGCGGTACAGATATATTTTCAGACCCTCATACTTGGTGTTTAAAATGTTTAGGTCCTGACCATTGCTCCTGCTGGAGCTCAAACAGAAGAAGTCTTCAGGATCAAGCACAACTCGATACCCGGTTCACAGCGCGCTCGATGTCACCAGCTAGAATATCTTCTTTTTCACAAGATCAGGTAACCAAACAAAAGTCTGTAAAGACTAGCCAGTCCTCGAGTGGTAGATCTCCTTCTAAGTATCAAGATGGCTTTGGCCTTGCCCTCGAGGACATTTTGGCAATAAAGCCCCGGCAGGAGTCTTCGGGCTCCAAAGCATTAACGGAGCTTCAGGTTGTTCCCGGGGTTCTTACCTCGATGAACATACCTGGGCCATGCTCGGTGGTTGTGGCTGCTTCGAGCGGTACCGACACCCCGGCATCGGCTATGGTGATGGATGAAACACTCCTCACTGATGAACATAGTCTAGCGCTCTCGGCTACTTCGGTACCGCTAGAGTTGCTGCAGACCGTTTCTCGAGTATCGGTATCGGCTTCGGTACCAGTATCGACATCGGTGTCAGTACCGTCCATGCTTGCTTCGATAGACTCGCTTCCTTCGATGCCGAGCCTGGAATCGATCTCTAGCATGGAGGAGTCGGTACCGACTCGTCTCGGTACCGACCTCAGGCGGTACCAAAGACATCGCTTTAAGGAAATTCCGATGCTTCATCCTTTCAAGTCTTCCGATCCCGATGACTGGGATGAATCCATCGGTACCAAGGCTGCATTTTCAACAAGTCTAGCCTTTACCCCTCATTTTAGAGGGTCCTCCTCAGGGGAGATTTATTTTCAAGCTTTTCTGCTTGATATGGCAAAGTTACTTGCCATTTCTATACCTGGTAAAGAATCCCTACCAGAGGATTCAGAGACCCTGCAATTCTCCTGGATTCCAAAGGAGGTGATCATGCTTCCTTTGCATCAGATCTTACAAGATCTACTATTAAGAATGTGGGAAATTCCTTTAACGGTATCCCCACATTCTAAGACACTTGACACTATGTACAAGGTGCCACCTTCTCCAGGTTTTCAAAAGACTCAACTTCCTCATCATTCTATTGTTGTAGAATCAGCAATGAGGCATATTAAGAGTGCAAAGAAGCACTCTTCTTATCCGCCAGGTGGTGAGTCTAGGACTTTAGATGCCTTTGGATGTTGATGTTTCCAGGCATCCATGCTTTCAGCAAGAATTATCTCATATATTTTCTATATGGGATTATCTCTTGAAGAGGTCACAAAGAACTTAAAGCTTTTGAACCCTTTTCTTCAAGAACATAAAAGAGCAGACTTTTTCATATTAGTCAGTCATGCTCAAAATGTCTCCAAATTCCTTAATCGTGCTTCCCTGGACTGTTTTGAGTCTATTAGCAGAACCTCTGCTATAGCCATAGGAGCACGATGCATGGCCTGGCTCCAAGCTTCAGACTTGGACAAATGGGTACAAGAAAGGCTGGGAAATACTCCTTGTACTGGTGCAAGTCTCTTTAACAAAGATGCTTTATTCCAAGCTAATCAGTTAAACACTGATATTGTTGCTTTCAGAGGATTGTCAAAACTTTCCTCTATCCCAGCTAGTAAAAAATCTCCTAAAAAACTTTATCCCCCTAAAGGGAAAACGTTTTATTCATCTTCTACCCATCATGCAGATGTTTCCAAAGAAGGGCAACATCATACCAGGCTAAGAAAACCAAAGCCTCAACAGGCTCAGCAAACTCAGCAGTCGCAGGGTTTCTGATATTTTATTCATTAAATCTCTTTTTCCTGTTGAGCTTCAGAACCACTACTTCTTAACAACAGAAGCATTTACAGTTCTTCTTATCCTTACTGAGAAGTCAGTGATACACTGACTCAATCCTCCACTTTAGGCATGAATCTCTTGCCAAGAGCAATCTATTCTTTTAGCTCTTAGAGCTATTAAGGATAATCATGCCCTACAGGTAACAGGTTTCTCCTCTCCTTTTAAAGTAAACAGAGGAGTTACAACTAATTACAAGGTATGCTATGCCTTTCACCTTGACAGTTGTCCTGTACGAGGATATCTCATACTTTTGACTGCAGGGGAGCTTTACCTTTTTCAGAGACTTACCAAATTTTAAGTCTTCCTAACTCTGTATTACTTTCTATCCCTCTTAGTCGAGACTTTCATTCTAAGAGTGATACTATTTGACTGGAGGGCTTACCTTTTAAGCCATAGGATTGTCTTCAATACCTACTCCAGTAAGTGATTTCCATACAGAGTTCCTCCCCTCTGCAATCTTTTCAAATATTTCGTTTAAGACAGCTTATCAGACCATAATTGAGTTTTTATCACTTCTAATTATGCCTGTTGGTCCTTTTCCAATCTATAGGACCTAACCTCTTCTGCTGCCTTAATAACAGATAATTCCAAGAGAGGTTCCAAAACCTACTTGGACAATTTATCGTTGCAGGCAACCAGCCTGTCTACTATTCTTAGCCATCTTCAATTCTTTGGCTCCCACAGAATAGATTAGGTTGCACACTGGTAATTAAACAGCCAGATCTCACCTAAGCAACCTACAACATGCTCTCTGCAATTCTACAAAAAGCTCTGCAACTATGGGCCTTTGCCAGAGAGCGTCAGAGCCATTCCTGGTGGGTAACTTCCAGATGGTTAAAAGGCTTTGCCCAGTCATGCTCCCACATGACTGGTTTTTTTCCTACTCTTACCATCTTCCTTAAAATTTCCTTTTAGGGAAAATGAACCAGGGCTTAGATCACGTAAAAGCATAAAGAATTGCTTAATTCCCTGAGTTGTTCCACATCTCCAGTGGAACTCTTGCAACAGGGATGCATTTCTTTTCACTGCAGTCTGTCCTTGTCTAGTGCATTCCTTCTAATTCCCAGTACTTCATTGGAGCTTATGCTGAACAAAGAACGCATTATACTCATATTGCCCTCATAGACGGGCAAATATGGTATTCCCTTTTATTGCGTCTTTTTCTCCACACTGAAGTTATAGAAGGATCCAGACTTGTTGTCTTAAGACTAAGGATTTCTCTGCACCCCTTCACGTAGACCTCCATTTCTGGTTATTCAAAGTCTAGAATTTTTAAAGAAATCTAGACCTATCCTTCTGACTAGGAACATTCCACTGGTTTCCATGTAACCTTCTTCATGGTTCTTCCACGTGTAACCAGTAAGGAGTTCTCTATCCTTATTCTCAAGCAGGTCTTACCCCTTCTTGTTATTAAGTGAGTCTCTCTTTATTTTTATATATATATATATATATATATATATATATATATATATTTATGTTTATTTTTATATAAATACACATATCTCACTCTGAAAGATTTGTTACTGTCCATATTAATGCTGTTCCAGCATGCCATAGGGTTTTAAATGGACAACCAATTTCTGTGGTAATTAGAAACTACCTTCTTTTACTGTAACCGCTCCGGTTACGTTACATCTGAAGCTCTCCATGTAAAGTCATCATCCTAAGTGACATCACTTAGGGAAGACATTACTGATCTTCAAGAAATTGGAGGCTACACCGCCTACTACAAATGTTTCTTTCTTTCATTTGGATAGAGGGGTCTTAAAGACCCATCCTTTTTCTGCAAACCAGTCAGATTTATCTCCTCTCTTTCCTAGAGCCTTTTTCTGCTCCAAGGACAAAGAGCTTCAAACTTTGGCATACAGAAGCTTTAGCTTCTCATCCAAAGTCCAACCCCATTAAACTCCCCCAGTTTTTTCTTCTGGGATTAGTTCTAGCCATTTAGGCTTCTGACCTCTGCCTGTATTGCAAAATTTATTTCCTCTACTTCACAGTAAGGTTTTTCCTTTGAGGATAATGTACTGGCTTTTAGCACCAGACCCATATTAGCCTCAACAAATACTTTCGCAATACTTTTGACTAAGGTCCATATTAGAAAATTGGAATCCAATATTCACTAACATTTATGATCTACACAAGGACTCCCCTCTAGACGCCTTGTTTAGTCAAGCTGTTCCACAGCACACCCTTTTTAGTTCAACTCCTACCCTCCATCCCTTGGATGCCTGAGGTTCTGGGAAATAGCATGGCCCATCGATTAGATCTGCAACATGCTGGGACCTCCTCTAGGCATCTCTAGCTTGGGAGTCCCCATATGTGAAGACTCATTCCTGCTTGTTCCTGGAGATGGCACAGTTACTTACCTGTAACTGGTGATCTCTGGGAACAGCAGGAATAAGTCTTCACAACCCACCCACCTCCCCTAGGAGTTGTTTCTCTCTCTCTCTAATTTGTCTACTTCCCTCCTTCGGTCTCAGCTACAAACCCAGCTGATGAGAGGGAAGTGAATGGGCGGGAAGGCAGCGCGCATGCGTGTGGGATGCTCCCAAAAGCTTTCTTTTTGGACGCTGGGGAGCGTTCCCGCACAGGCTCCGTCGGTACCGACGTGCCCCTATGTGAAGACTTATTCCTGCTGTTCCCAGAGATCACCTGTTACAGGTAAGTAACTGTGCTTTCAGGACCGGGGTGTGCACAGATTATCACAGAAAGCACTCAGGGAGTGTTCCGGGACTGGACTGGAGGTCCTCAAGGAACAACAATTAGCAGGTAAGTCTAATTTCTCTTTCCTGATCGTCCCTCCAGTCCAGTCCCACACCTCTGGGATGTATCAGAGCAGTTAAACTAATGGGAGGGACCCTCACAACCAGCCTGAAGCACTACTGATCCGAAACGAGCGTCTCCTGCTGCCTGGACACCCAGGCGAAAATGCTCAGAGAAAGTATGCTGCCCTACAGATCTCCACCAGCGGAACTAAACTATATTCTGCCCACGAGGCTGCCTGAGCCCTTGCGGAATGTGTCCGCAACCCCGCCATCACTGCTCTACCCTTCAAGATGTATGCCGACGTGATTGCCTCCCTCATCCATCTGGAAATGGAGGCCTTAGCTGATGCCTCACTTTTGAGCGGCCCGCCAAACAGAACCAACAGATGGTCCGAACTCCGAAAGGACGATGCCCTTTTCACATACCTTCGCAGGACTCTTTTATCATCCAGGTGGCACAGCTGTGGAATGGCAGGACCCATCTCTGCTCTCGCCCACATCCGCGCTCGCCAGAGCCAGTATGGAAATGGCCTGATTTACATAAAATGCTGACACCACCTTCGGCAAAAATGAAGTTACCAGGTGCATGACCACTTTCTCTTTGGAGAAGGAAAGGAATGGCTCCTGGTATTACAGGTTCTGAAGCTCCGAAATCTTGCGTGCTGAGCAAATCGCCACCAGGAATACCATTTCCAGAGTCTAATCCTTCAGGAAAGCATAAAGATGAGCGCCAATAGCTCCTCCTGGTGGAAAATCCAAACAATCCAGGCCTGATCCTCCTGTTCTGGGCTCTTTCCTTCTTCCAACTCCTGCAGATATAGCTCCGTGTCAAGGTCTTCCCCATCCATCCCCTCCGACAATGGCAATTGCTGCCACTCCTCTAAGCCTTTAGCCTGCTTAGACGCCACTACTCCTGACTTGTGCTCTTTTGTATCTGACACCCTCTTAGCCCTGTGTTCCGGGGCTGAGGAGTCACTTGCCAAGCCCTGTTGATGTAGGCAAAACACCTTATGCAAAAGTAAGACAAACTCCAGTGAGAACTCCCCTGGGAGCCCTATCACTCCCTGGGCTTGGGGGGTGGATGGTCCGGGCAATGTGCAGGGACCGGGAGCTAGATCCGTTGAAGGTAACATGGTGCCCCCTGCCCCAGGGTCTCTTGCAACCAGGAGGGACTCTCCTGCCTAAGCTCATCCTGCAGGCCCTGCTCCCATGACATTGCCTCTTGCTTGCAGTCTAGGCAGACGCGTGCCTCAGAGACTACACCCTATCGAGGACCGCATATCTTGAGGATTTTTAGATTGCGCTGCCGTGTTGTATCTTAAAGATATGAAATGTACCTAACACTTTCTCCGAGTAAAGTTTATGTTTTTATTCTAATTAACTGAAAGTGAAATTAAAAAGAAACTGCAAATGGCCCCCTAGGAAGAGGCTGCTCTGTCCTGCTTTATTCTCTGGTGGCTACCTCTCCCGGGCAACCAAAACACAACAGGTGGTTAAACACATGTGGGCCTGAATAAGAAGAAATCTTCCCGCACCGCTGCAGTCTGCTGTCTGTCTCCTCGTGTTCTGGCGGTTGCTAGGAGTTCCTGCTGTCCTCCCCCCCCCCCCACCCGCCACTCTTCTTTGGAGCCTCGTTGCCGTGTGGCTTTTCTACCCCTCGCGCTCAGTCTTCCTTCCTGGCTTCGGCGCTGAAGGGGGTGACTCGGGGCTGCCAGCTTTCACTCCTGTCAATCAACTGCAGCACCTGCTGTGGCTCCTCACCCGATAATGGGTTCGGGAGCCGCCAGATGTCTCGGACTGAGGAAGGCCCCCCAGAAATCCTGGGGGGAGAGGGGGGAGAAAGAACATCCTCCCCTCAGCCCAGTTGTCCTCTGGGTTCTCTCTGTTCCTTCTGGGTTTTTTTTGGTTTTGTTTTACTTCTGCCTTTGAAAACAAAGAAACCTGCACCTTAAAAGGGGAAATAAAAAGCAAACTCTAACTAAACCTATCTCCTTAGTTGTCCCTTCAGTGAGTCCAGCACCCTTGCTCACTACCTCCTCCAGCTGCTTGGAGACTGAGCATACTGGGACTGGTAGGCAGTGCCAGCTGCATATGTACACTAGTGTCATCAAAAAGATGACATGCTCAGTCTCCAAGCTTCTGGAAGACGTACACTACTCAGAGGTGGGGACTGGACTGGAGGGACGATAAGGAAAGGCCATGCTAGCTTTCTGCATCGGCCTGTAAATCAGCTTTTATTTATTACTCCAGGAGTAGCAACCTTCCAGTTGTTATACGCCGTTTTGATTTACTTATAAATACGTTTCCATGTAGACGAACTCTTACAGTAGCCAGTTCTCAATTTTTTTTTCAGTTTTTCTGGTTTTATTATGTTATGTTACTCGGGTTCATATTACTTTTATTTAGTTTCCTATTGTGTTATTATGCATTACCTCTATGTTTTTACTGTGTTTTTATTGAGGTTTATTTATTATGATTATATAAACGTTTATCTTGTACCCATTTGTTAATCTATATCCTCTGTTACAATTTATTTATTTTTTTATTGAGATTTTGATTTTGATTTATACTATTTATCATTTATTTTAATGTATCTTTGTTTTTAAGTGTTTACCCAAGGTTTTTACACCCCAGCCGAAGGCTGCTTTTGAAATACAGCCATGAAGGGTAGGACCACTAGACGCTCCAATAAAAGATCCTATTCACTTCTATTGTCTATATGCATTTTTCTCACCTCGCTCTGTATATGACTTCCTGATATCTGCCAGAGTGTGTGCTTCCTTTGGACTACCCGATTATTGACTTCGTCCAGTCCACTCCCCCGAGGTACCTTTTCAGGATTATCAGCACTGACTGACCCATGTTAGGAATTGAACTCCAGCTATTTGTTGTAATACTATGGAGACAGAGGCAGTTAACTCCCAGTATGCCAGACCAGTGGTGAGTGTGAAAGCTGATGCACCTTCCTAAGCCAGTGCCAGAGAGATTTCTGGGAAATGCAAGTCGTAGCAGACCTCCAAACCAACCTGAGCATCAGGAAACACAGCACAGGAAAATGATTATCCAACACCACAATGAAACACGTCTTTGTCAGAAGGAAACTCAAAACGGCATAGGACAGTATGATAGCCTGCATTTAGCACATGCCAAGATGCTGTAAGGCCCCCTTCTATTCAACTACTCACCTTTCCAACCGGCATACTGACATGTCTGGTATCAGGTATTCCATGTGGCACTGATGCACATTTTCCCACACAGTACAAATATGTTGAGGATGGCACCTGTGGCTCATCAGTGCTAACAGCCCATACCACCCACTCTTCTGCCACCATTCTTCCTTCAGCCCATCCTTCTGCTTCTGTTGGTTGTGTGCAGTCATGTCTTCTCATGCAGGTAGCTACACCATGGCCTACACAGGTATTCTCTTCTGCACGTATGTGCTTCTCTCACACCTCTCCTGTGCCTGATCTGCATGTCACCACTCCTATTCTGTCCTGCTCTTGCTGCACACATGCTTCCACTTCTGACTCCACTAGGGGTCATGTCTTCCCCATCCTATACTACACACTGACATTATGCCATTTTAGATTGGCACCCCCCTGTGCATCGGTACAAATGCCTCCCACATGCTTGTCCACATAGGATACCCACAGATCTGGCAGGTCCTTCAGCTCCCACCTGTCCTTCCATCCTTCACTTTCTGATTGACTTTCCTTGCTGCTCCTTTATCCGGTGTTAGGGTTACAGCCATTTTCAGACATTAAGGTGCATGCTTGACACCTTAATGCCTGATGTCTTGTTAATGGACGTTAAATGGCCCATAGCTCCCTTAATGCCCAGAGTCCTTTTCACAAGGAAACCTTTTATCATTGCCCTTAGGGTCCTTTAGTAAACATACCCCTAAGACCTGATTCCCAGGCTTGTATTATCACCGACAGGCTTTCTAATTATGATGATTCTTCTAGCAGGGATCTGGACTTCATACAAATTCTCAAGTCAGGCAGAAAATCAGCTACAAATTTTGACACTTTATTCTAGATGTTCCTCCTATGGGGCATGGAGTCTTCCATTTATGTTTTTGATCTCATGCAGCACCTCCAATAGAGTTACTCAAAGAGCTACATCCCAAGTACATCCTTCTCTTTTCTTTTCCTGAGTGGCACATTTCTTCTTTCCTGGTGGTGGCTTCTACTTTTCTGTTCCTGACATTCTGGATGGCACAGATATACTACTACTACTGAGCATTTGTATAACGCTACAAGTCGTACACAGCACTGCACAGTCATGTAAGAGACAGTCCCTGCTCATAGAGCTTACAATCTAGTCAAGACAGACAACACAGAAGGTGTAGGCAGGGATAAAATAAGGGGGAAAGAAAAAGAAAATGGAGATAGAGATCAGGTGAGTCAAGATCCAAAAGCAGCAGCGAAGAGGTGAGTTTTCAGCCTGGATTTGAAGAGAGTCAGGGAAGGTGCCTGGCATACAGACACAGATAGTTTGTTCCAAGCGTAAGGTGCAGCAAGGTGAAAGGAGCGGTCTGGAGTTAGCAATAGAAGCAGTTGGCTAGAAGAGCAGAGTTCCTGAGGGGGGTTGTAAGGAGAGATAAGAGAGGAAAGGTAGTGAGGAGCCACAGAGTGAATGCATTTATAGGTCAGCAGGAGAAGTTTGAACTGGATGTGGAAACGGATAGGGAGCCAATGAAGTGACTTGAGAAGAGGGGTAATATGAGCATGACGAAGCTGGTGGAAGATTAGCCAGGCAGCAGAGTGTTGAACAAATTGAAGGGGAGAGAGATGATTCAAAGGGAGAACAGCAAGGAGTAGGTTACAGTTGTCAAGGTGGAAGGTGATTAAGGAGTGGATAAGCGTCTTAGTAGTGTGTTCAGAAAGGAAAGGGCGAATTTTGCTGATGTTATAGAGAAAGAAATGGCAGGTCTTAGCTATCAGATGGATGTGTGTGGAGAAAGAGAGAGAGGAGTCAAAGACAACCCCAAGATTGTGGGCCGAGGAAACAGGAAGGAGTACAGAGTTATCCACAGAAACTCAGAAAGGAGGAAGAGGAGGGGAGGTTTTAGGGGGAAAGATAAGAAGTTCAGTCTTGGCCATGTTCAATTTCAAGCGGCGGTGAGACATCCAGGCAGCAATGTCAGAAAGGCAGGCAGAGATCCGGGTCTGGATTGCCAGAGAGATTTCAGGTGTAGAGAGGTAGATCTGGGCATCATCAGCATACAGATGGTACTGAAAGCCATGGGAAGAGATAAGCACACCAAGGGACTGGGTATAGAGAGAGAAAAGGGGCAGACCCAGGACAGATCCTTGGGGTACACCAACAGGGAGCAGGATAGCAGAGGAGGAGGAGCCACCAGAACACACACTGAAAGAGTGATGGGAGAGATAGGAGGAGAACCAGGATAGTACAGAGCCCTTAAAACCAAGCGAGGACAGGGTATCGAGGAGAAGGTTGTGGTCAACAGTGTCAAAAGCAGCAGAGAGGTCAAGAAGGATGAGGACAGAGTAAAGACCCTTGGAATTTGCCAGGAACAAGTCACTGGAAACTTTGGCAAGAGCCATTTCAGTAGAGTGTAAAGGAGGAAAGCCAGACTGTAAAGTATCCAGGAGGGCATGAGAGGAGAGGAAATCGAGGCAGCGGCGATGAACCGCACATTCAAGTAGTTTAGAAATGAAGGGAAGGAGGGAGATGGGTCGATAAATAGAAGGACAGGTGGGATCAAGTGAGGGTTTCTTCAGGAGAGGTGTGACCACAGCATGCTTGAAGTCTGCAGGGACTGTTGCAGCGGAGAACGATAGGTTGAGAATATGAGAGATTGAAGGGACAACGGTGGAGGAGATGGGGCTTAGGAGACGGGTGGGATAGGATCAGAGGAGCAGGTGGTGAGTTTGGCGGAAGAAAGGTGGTGTGCAGTTTCCTCTTCAGAGATCACAGGAAAGGAAGAGAGGGTAGCAGAGGTAGGGGCGGAAAGTTGGGAGTGAAGAGGGGGAGGAGGGGAAGTAGCTGACTTTGTGGGGAATTGGGGGGTGATCTTGTGGATTTTGTCATTAAAATAGTCAGCCAGGGTTTGGGCAGAAAGGGAGGGAGGGATCAGAGATGGAGGCTCTGGATTTAGTTTCCATCTTTTCAAGGAAAGTTACATTCAGGCAGGACCATACCAAGCTAGAAATGTGCCTTGTGTGACTTGTGAACCTGGCGCCCCCTGCCCCACCTCTCCATAGGAACTCGCTCTTGTCAGGATTCCTGGAAGTCCAATGATGATATCTGTGCCCCTTCTGTACTTACTCCCTGTGTGGCGGCACTACTTGTACAGGCTCTGCAGTCAGATATGATAGGTATTTTGCTGTTCCAAAAGAGAGCTAACTACTGTATCTTAGGGCTACATTTCATAGGGTGCACTGCTGGATTAGTGAATGTTAACACAGCTCTCATTTTATGCAAATGAACCTATTTGCTAGCTCAGCATTAGTGTGCATGAATGTGGTAGCAGTGCACTTTAGTAAATCTAGTTCTAAGTTTATACCTGAGGCAATGAAGGGTGAAATGACCTGTCCAAGGTCATAAGGAGCATCAACAGGATTTGAACCCTGTTCTCAGTTTGTTGCTTTAATGACTAGACGACTCCTCTCTGAGGCATCCCTTTCCTGGGTATATAGACTCCATCACAGAGAAAATATCAGACTTCACTGACTTTTTCTTGAACTGTATTTATA
Source organism: Ichthyophis bannanicus (assembly GCA_033557465.1). Lineage (NCBI taxonomy): Eukaryota > Metazoa > Chordata > Amphibia > Gymnophiona > Ichthyophiidae > Ichthyophis > Ichthyophis bannanicus. The sequence goes on along the minus strand of CM066043.1, from coordinate 144,611,032 downwards.
TAGATAAGTTCCAGAGATCATGTATATTTTGAATATAATTTCAGCCGAAAAGAACATTGGTCCTTGGAGGAAAATGACAGATTTAATACCTTATTTTGAGCAAAGAATTTGGAGAAGTAAGAACCGCCATTTCATGAGCTATTGAAAACTTTTCTGATGATCAAGAAATTTATAGCTAACCAGCCTGTAAAAATTATAGTAGATCCCAAGACACTGGTACTAAAGAATCACATTTTAGTCTGCACATTCATAGCAATAAAATCAAATGAAAATATCACAATAGGTAACATCAATTTGGAATCAATTTAATTATGTAAAGAATTTATTAACTTATTCTCCAAATACCTAATAGTTCTCTAGTTCACCTTGCTGAGAAAGGAAACCATAGACTTTCATATTCGGAAAACTACTGGGTGGGAAAGTTATTTGGATAACTTTATTCAGCAGAACTTACCTGGATAAGTGTGCTGCTGACTATATCTGAATATAGAGATATCAGTATAACGTTAGCTAGATAACACTCATTAGCTAAAGTAAAAGAGGGTCATTTTAGAAGCTCTGTTCATGTTTTGGATGTCTGAAAACGGGCATAGAAACATCTCCAGAGGCATTTTAGAAGCTGGATTTGTGGATGTCTCCAGCATGAGGATGCCCAAGTCTGAATGGGGGTGTGGTGGAGGCATGGCCGAGGTGTTCCTATGAACCTAGACATCCCTGCCTGATTTCAGAAATGTCCTGGGTGGCTGTAGTCATGCTTAAGTTTATACCTGCTCCAGGCACAAATAGGCATTGGGAAAGTGCTTGTTTTGGCCACACAACATTCAGAGGATGTAGAGAAGATGGCATTCACTATCCCTAATACTGTGCATGATCACAATGATAGCAGCTATGGGACTGAACCCTGGTTTCCCCGATCCAAGCCCACTACTATAACAATTAGGCTATTCCTAGATGTCCATGGTCTGGAATACTATTCTGGGGATGTCTATGTAGATGCCCCTGAAGACGTCCATATCGGGTTAATCTACAGTGGTGACATGGTGTCTGAGCTTGGATGTGCCTGCTTTTTTTCTTCAGATGTTCTGACTTGGATGTCATTTGTAAAATTCCACATTAACTGTGCTCTGGGGGGTGTAAGGGGTTATAAATCAGCAGGGTTTGTCTGGCTAACTCCAAAAAAGTACAGATGAATGTCCATAGTCCAAGTCCCTGCACTTTCTAATAAGGCAGGTTTCTTTGGAGGCAGGGCAGGAGAGAGGACTTTGTTATAAAGATTTATTTATGTATTTAAACATTTCTAACCAATTCAATCACAATGTTCTAGGCAGGTTACAAAAAAAAAGAGATGAATAAAATAAGAAAGGTGAAAGGAGGTACTGCGGACAAGGCACTAAGCTTCAGTGCACAGCTTTCTAATGAATACACTCAAAAACGCTTTTGCTCCCAATATAGTTAAGTACCATTGAGTCTAAACTGATTCCTGGTGACCCTGTGGATAATTGTCCATGTTATGACTATCCCCTAGGTTTTCTTGGCAAGGTGTCAATAGAAGATTTCCAGGTCTTTCTTCTATGCAGTAAGCCTACAGCACTTGGTATTCCAAGGGGGCCTACCATCCATGCACTAACCAAACTCAAGCCTGCTTAGTTTCAAGCTTAGATGAGATCGGGCTCACTCAGAGTGGTGTGGCCATAGCCTCTCGCTGAAATTAAAGTTATCAAAAAATTTAAAAAGCTCTTAAAATATTTGGGAGGCATATTCAAACCTTTTTAGCCAGTTAGAAGAATTGCTAGCTGGTTAAAATGTGCTGAACCCAATATTCAGTTGAATATCTCCACAGACCACATCATAAATGCCCAGTTGAAAGCGAGGAGGTCTGTGAGCTTATCGGGGGCTGTGGCAGTCATTATCCAGTTAGAAGCAATATTTAGCTACTAACCAGATAGTTAAACTGGCTAAAGCTAGGTCATCTAAATAGCTGTCCTAACTATAACCATTTTTCGCTATCCGATTTGCGGCTAAATATTGCCACTAACTGGATAACAATGCTGCTGTCTGGTGCACCTGGATATTCAGCACCAGAAACTGGGTAGGTTCTGGTACTAAATATCCAGTTTAATTAAATTTCCCCTTTTCTGATGGTCTCTACATTAGATATTTTTATGTATGAGCAGTCTGCTATTCTATGAGGCAACATGAAAGTTTACATTACGGTTCATTCAGTGTAATGACTCCCTACAATTTGGAAGAATCTTCTAGACAGTAGGCTGGAATCTTATAAAAAATTCAGTGCCAACTTAAAGACACAATGGGGCATGTTTACTAAAGTGCAGCAACATATCTCCAGGAATAAGCAGGAATGAGTTTTCACATATGGGGTACGTCGGTACCGACGGAGCCTGCACGGGAACGCTCCCCAGCGTCCAAAAAAGAAAGCCTTTGGGAGCATCCCACACGCATGCGCACTGCCTTCCTGCCCAATCACTTCCCTCTCATCAGTTTTCCATTTTCTGTGGAGCCGGCAGGACGTATTCTTGTCAACGCAGAAAATTCTTCTTTTTATTCTTAGTTTTTTGTGGTCGCGTCTGCCTTCCCTCGAAGCCACCGGTACCGCCGGTGCTTTTCTTTCTTTTTACTAAAAAATTTCTTCTTTTCTCTAGGAATTTTTTCCTGTTTAGTGCCTGACGGTTTCTAGGCCACTGGGCCTCTATCCTTCCATTATGGAAAAGGCAGCCACTATCCTTAAGAAATGCTCAAAGTGTGGCGGTACAGATATATTTTTAGACACTCATACTTGGTGTCTAAAATGTTTAGGTCCTGACCATTGCCCACTGGAGTGTCTCTCCTGCTGGAGCTCAAACAGAAGAAGTCTTCAGGATCGAGCACAACTCGATACCCGGTTCACATTGGACTCGATGTCACCAGCCAGAATATCTTCTTTTTCACAGGATCAGGTAACCAAACAAAAGTCTGTAAAGACTAGCCAGTCTTCGAGTAGTAGATCTCCTTCTAAGCATCGAGATGACTCTGGCGTTGCCCTCGAGGACATTTTGGCAATAAAGCCCCGGCGGGAGTCTTCGGGCTCCAAAGCATTAACGGGGCTTCAGGTTGTTCCCAGGGTTCTTACCTCAATGAACATACCTGGGCCATGCTCGGTGGTTGTGGCCACTTCGAGCGGTACCGACACCCCGGCATCGGCTATGGTGATGGATGAAACACTCCTCACCGATGAACGTAGTCTAGCGCTCTCAGCTACCTTGGTACTGCTAGAGTTGCTGCAGACCGTTCCTCGAGTATCGGCTTCAGTACCGGTATCGACATTGGCACCGGTGTCGGTACCATCCATGCTTGCTTCGACAGACTCGCTTCCTTCGATGCCGAGCCTGGAATCGCTCTCCAGCATGGAGGATTCGGTACCAACTCGTCTCGGTACCGACCTCGGGCGGTACCGAAGACATCGCTTTAAAGAAAATCCGATGCTTCATCCTTTCAAGTCTTCTAATTCCGATGACTGGGATGAATCCATCGGTACCAAGGCTGAATTTTCAACAATTCTAGCTTTTACCCCTCATTTTAGGGGGTTCTCCTCAGGAGAGATTTCTTTTCAAGCTTTTCTGCTTGATATGGCAAAGTTACTTGCCATTTCTATACCTAGTAAAGAATCCATACCAGGGGATTCAGAGACTCTGCAATTCCCCTGGATTCCAAAGGAGGTGATCATGCTTCCTTTGCATCAGATCCTACAGGATCTACTATTAAGAATATGGGAAAGTCCTTTAACGGTATCCCCACATTCTAAGACACTTGACACTATGTACAAGGTGCCACCTTCTCCAGGTTTTGAAAAGACTCAACTTCCTCATCATTCTATTGTTGTAGAATCAGCAATGAGGCGTATTAAGAGTGCAAAGAAGCACTCCTCTTATCCGCCAGGTCGTGAGTCTAGGACTTTAGATGCCTTTGGACGTCGATGCTTCCAGGCATCCATGCTTTCAGCAAGAATTATCTCATATATTTTCTATATGGGATTATCTCTTGAAGAGGTCACAAAGAACTTAAAGCTTTTGAACCCTTTTCTTCAAGAACATAAAAGAGCAGACTATTTCTTATTAGTCATGCTCAAAATGTCTCTAAGTTCCTTAATCATGCTTCCCTGGACTGTTTTGGTGCTATTAGCAGAACCTCTGCTATAGCCATAGGGGCACGACGCACGGCCTGGCTCCAAGCTTCAGACTTGGACAAATGGGTACAAGAAAGGCTGGGAAATACTCCTTGTACTGGTGAAAATCTCTTTAACAAGGATGCTTTATTCCAAGCTAATCAGTTAAACATTGATATTGTTGCTTTCAGAGGATTGTGAAAACTTTCCTCTATCCCAGCTAGTAAAAAATCTCCTAACAAACTTTTTCCCCTTAAGGGGAAAAAGTTTTATTCATCCTCTACCCATCATGCAGATGTTTCCAAAGAAGGGCAACATCATACCAGGCTACGAAAACCAAAACCTCAACAGGCTCAACAAACCCAGCAGTCGCAGGGTTTCTGATATTTTATTCATTAAATCTCTTTTTCCTGTTTGAGGTTCAGAACCACTAACCTACTTCTTATCAACAGAAGCATCTACAGTTCTTCTCATCCTTACTGAGAGATCAGTGATACACTGACTCAATCCTCCACTCTAGACATGAATCTCTTGCCACAAGAGAAATCCATTCTTTTAGCTCCTAGAGCTATTGAGGATAATCATGCCCTACAGGCAACAGGTTTCTACTCTCCTTTTTGAAGGAAAAGGAAGAGTAGCAACTAATAACAAGGTAGGCTATGCCCTTCACCTTGACAGTTTTCCTGTACAAGGATATCTCATACTTTTGACTGCAGGGAGGCTTTACCTGTTTCAGAGGCTTACCAAATTGTAAGTCTTCACAATTCTGTATTACTTTCTATCCTTCTTAGTCGAGACATTCTGTCTAAGAGTGATACTATTCAACTGGAGGGCTTACTTTTTAAGCCCATAGGATTTTCTTCAATACCTACTCCAGTAAGTGGTTCCCATACAGAGTTTTCTTCCCCTTTGCAATCTTCTCAAATATTTCTTTTAAGGCAGCTATCGGACCATAATTGAGTTTTACCACCCCTAATTATGTCTGTCGGTCCTTTTCCAATCTATGGGACCTAACTTTCCTGCTGTCTTAATAACAAATAATTCCAAGACAGGTTCCAAAACCTACTTGGGCAATTTATCTTTGCAGGCAACCGGCCTGTCTACTATTCTTAGCCATCTTCAATTTTTTTCTGGCACCAACAGAATAGATTAGGTTGCACACTGGCAATTAAACAGCCAGATCTCATCTGAGCAACCTATAACATGCTCTCTGCAATTATACAAAAAAGCTCTGCAACTATGGGCCTTTGCCAGAGAGCGTCAGAGCCATTCCTGGTGGGTAACTTCCAGATGGTTAAAAAGGCTTGGCCCAGTCATGATCCCACATGACTGGTTTTTTCCTATTCTTACCATCTTCCTTAAAATTTCTTTTTAAGGAAAACGAACCAGGGCTTAGACCACGTGAAAGCATAAAGAATTGCTTAATTCCCTGAGTTGTTCCACATCTCCAGTAAAACTCTAGCAACAGGGATGCATTCCTTTTCACTGCAGTCGGTCCTTGTCTTGTGCATTCCTTCTAATTCCCAATACTTCATTGGAGCTTATGCTGAACAAAGAATGCATGATACTCATATTGCCCTCATAGAAGGGCAAACATGGTATCCCCTTATATTGCGTCTTTTTCACCCACACTGAAGTTATAGAAGGATCCAGATTTGTTGTCTTAAGACTAAGGATCTCCTCTGCACCCCTTCACATAGGTCTCCATTTCTGGTTATTCAAAGTCTAGAATTTTTAAAGAAATCTAGACCTCTCCTTCTGACTAGGAACATTCCACTGGTTTCCATGTAACCTTCTTCATGGTTCTTCCACGTGTGACCAGTAAGGGGTTCTCTATCCATATTCTCAAGCAGGTCTTACCCCTTCTTGTTATTAAGTGAATCTCTCTTTATATATATATTTATATGTTTATATAAACACATATATCTGACTCTGAAAGATTTGTTACTGTCCATATTAATGCTGTCCCAGCATACCATAGCATTTTAATGGACAACCAATTTCTATAAGAATTAGAAACTACCTTATTTTACAGTAACCTTCTGGTTATGGTACATCTGAAGCTCTCCATGTAAAGTCATTATCCTAAGTGACATCACTTAGGGAAGACATTACTGATCTTCAAGAAATTGGAGGCTACACCGCCTACTACAAATGTTTCTTTCTTTCACTTCCATAGAGGGGTCTTAAAGACCCATCCTTTTTCTGCAAACCAGTCGGATTTACCACCTGTCTTTCCTAGAGCCTTATTCCGCTCCAAGGACAAAGAGCTTCAAACTTTGGCCTACAAAAGCTTTTGCTTCTCCTCCAAAGTCCAACCTCATTAAACTCCCCCAGTTTTTCTTCTGGGATTAGTTCTAGCCATTAAGGATTCTGACCTCTCCCTGTATTGCAAAATTTATTTCCTCTACTTCATAGTGAGGTATTTTCTTTGGGGATAATGTACTGGCTCTTAGCAACAGACTATATTACCCTCAACAAATACTTTCACAATACTTTTGAGTGAGGTCCACATTAGAAAATTGGAATTCAATTTTTACTAATATTTATTATCTACACAAGGACTTCTTCTAGACGCCTTGTTTAGTCAGGCTGTTCCACAGCACACCCCTTTTAATTCAACTCCTACCCTCCATCCCTTGGATGCCTGAGGTTCTGGGAAATAGCATGGCCCATCTATTAGATTTGCAACATGCTGGGACCTCCTCTAGGCATCTCTAGCTTGGGAGTCCCCATATGTGAAGACTCATTCCTGCTTGTTCCTGGAGATAGCATAGTTACTTACCTGTAACAGGTGATCTCTGGGAACACCAGGAATAAGTCTTCACAACCCACCCACCTCCCCTAGGAGTTGTTCTCTCTCTCTCTTTCTAATTTGTCTACTTCCCTCCTTCGGTCTCAGCTATAAACCCAACTGATGAGAGGGAAGTGAATGGGCGGGAAGGCAGTGCGCATGCGTGTGGGATGCTCCCAAAGGCTTTCTTTTTTGGACGCTGGGGAGCGTTCCCGCGCAGGCTCCGTCGGTACCGATGTACCCCATATGTGAAGACTTATTCCTGCTGTTCCCAGAGATCACCTGTTACAGGTAAGTAACTGTGATTTACTGCTGGGTTTAGCGTGTGCTAAGCAGTTAGCACAGGAACATGGTAACTGCTACTGGAAGCTAAAACAGCCAATGTGGCAAAACTCTTATGTTAACAGCTAAGCACATGATGGGGAGGGGACTAGGTGGCTTTGGGGCGGAGAGTGGGAGTTCTTAGTACAGGGTTTATACATTGAGAGGGAGTTGATCTTCAAGTACCGAGAAGTGCAGTTGGAGACCAAGAAAATGTGCCAGAGAGATACCAAGTTATTTCCCATTATATGTTGGGTGCCAGACTCTGACTGAAGGTAAAAAATCTCTGTCAAATTTATGCCAGGCTGAAATTTGCCTTGTTAGCGTAGGAATGTGATTTACACAACTCTTTAGTGACAAGCATGATTTGTTATGGCATTGTTTGGACTATGGTAATGATGAAATAATTTGCATGTCTCTATACAAATTTCTGTTTTTTGTTTGGAGAGAGAATCCATGCTAACACAAAGAACATAGGGTCTGATATTCAAAGGGATTAACACAGCAGACCTGATAACCCTGTATTTGGCATGTTCAGCAGCACTAACATGATTAGTGCAACTGAATATCCCTGGGTGTCACCGCTGCATGTCCTGATGGTAACCCGTTAGCATTGGATCAGTCTCCATAACCAAGCAGTGGCGATATTGAGCCACTGCCCGGTTATAGCAAATCAGTGAAAGTAAGGCACAGCAAAGGCTGGCGTAACCTTTGCTGCAGAAGCTAATCAGGCAGTCCCTGAATATCGCCACTGCCTGGTTAGCTTCTGGGCAACCCGGATATTCAATGCCAGGGCCGGATATAACCCCGGCATTGAAGATCCAGGTTTAAGTTTCAGCAGTGGTGGTAGCTGCCACCATTGAATAGCCCCTCCCCCCCCCATATAATTTTTTTAGGTGAAAAACTATAAACGATATCAAAACTGGATGAATCTTAGATTGCTTTATTTTTCACAATAATAAAAATAAATTAGTTATAAACAAATATTTTTCCTTCAGGGGAAAAACGTATACATTATGAAAAGAATGCTGTACAGTTCTTGTTCAGGCATATTGCTGGGAATACAATATCTTGACCTAGTCACAAAGCATTTCAGGTTATACTTCCCCTTTAATTCTGCTTAAGGCATTGGCTAACTGGATAGTAGAAAAATTGGAACTATGGATTTTTTAGTCTCCCATACATATATTATAAAATTCCAGGCAAAGCGGAGTTAGTAGGATGAAAGAATTTGTGACACAAAAACACATTGTATAGGAAAATAAATAAAAACATATAAGGTTTTTTTTAAAACAATTAGAATAAAGACAAGTATTGACTGACTGGCTGGCTGTGACCTGCTTCATAGACACAACTCAAAATATATTTCTTTTAAATATTGCATTCAATAACAGCAACAAAAATAAATTAAAAGGTATTATTTTCTTCTCAACTAGTTGACTAGGAATGGGTGTTGAAGTAGTGCCAGTTGGAACAGTTTATTCATAAGAAATTAATTTGTATCTCTTTTAGGCTTAGAAATCTAGGGTTGCAAGCAACTGCTCCACCCTATAAACTGGAAATCTGTATTGGTGAAGTGTCAAAAGGTGCAAAAAATTGTAAGCATTAGAGGGAACTACTTCTGAACATTTTTGTCCATGTTTTCTTCAAAAATCTTAAGGATTCTTGAATCTACTGTATTTTAGTTCATGATAAAATAAGAACAAATTGTGCCTGTCCAGAATCTGAAAGCCTAAACAATTTGCCCGCTAATAAATTTGCAACTCAAAGACATTTGGCCGTTGGAGAGCAATAAAAGTGGCACTTTTTAGTATTACATCATTTTTCACTTGCATTGCCTTCTTTTCCTTGACATATACGACTGAGTTTCCAGTTCAGAGGGTAACAGCATCTTGACTGATGTCTACTCTTTTCCAGACCATGTTCAAGCAATATATCAAATCAGCAAGTTAAGTTTCAATAGCCTGTAGTCAAAATATTTTATTCTGAAAAGACAACACATGCACCTATTCTAGTTATGCACCAAGGTGGGTTTTCAAAGGCATTTCTGCTTATAAATTACTGCTTTACATGCAGGAAATAGTTTTTATAAAAGTGGGTACCAGACATGCATGTAAAATTATGCATCAACAGACTTTAACTTTACTTGAACTGAGCAGAGTTGTTCTCAGGAGCGGGGTGAAAAAGGATTTGAATTTATGCGCAGACTTTAGAAAATATGCACATAAACCTAGAAAATGTATGCATGCAAAATTGCACATGTAAATGAAAGTACACACGTGCACTCGTTCTGAAAATTCACAGAAGCCTACACAAGGAAAATACATTTGTATGCACAATTTTCAAAGAACTTATACAGTTATTGGCAGCAGGTAAACAGATTAGACCCTATCTGTGGATTTTCAGCTGCTATAGGATACTGCTGGGCTAAAAATCCATCTAATTGTTCCATTCACTACCTATAAACTGGAGGAGTAGGTAAGCATAGTTACTCACCTGTAACAGGTGTTCTCCGGGGATAGCAGGAATCAGTCCTCACATATGGATGACGTCGGCACCAACAGAGCCCTCGTGGAAGCATCCCCCCAGCTTTCAAAGAAAGCATTTGGGAGATGCTACCACGCATGCATGGTCCCCTTTACCGCCCAAGGGTGCCATCTTGCTCAGTCAGATGATATAGCCAAAAGACGGCAAAAATAAAGATGGTAAAGTAGCAACTCCAAGGGGAGGAGGGAGGGTTGTGAAAACTGATTCCTGCTGTCCCCGGAGAACACCTGTTACAGGTGAGTAACTACGCTTTCTCCAGGAACAAGCAGGAAGTCAGCCCTCACATATGGGACTCCCCAGCTACAGGCTACCGAAAGCCCATAACAAAAACATCGGACTCCCTCACAGGGAGCTGCAAGCAGCAGCAATTAAGTCCGTGTCCACAGACTATAGTAGGATCCCCTGTGTCCGATGAAAACCAGCACTCCGGTAGCCTGAACACAGAAGGGTTGGAGGGTAGGAGTTGCCTAAACCCCGAAAAGATTACGGAGCACAGCCTGGCTGAAGGCACTGTCCCGTCGGGACTCCCTTTCCATGCAGTAATGAGCTACAAAGGTATGAACTGAAGACCAGGTGGCAGCCTGGCAGATATCCTCCAATGGGACAGAGTGCAAGTTTGCCACCGAGGCCGCCATGGCCCTGACACGGTGCGCTGTGACATGGTCTTTCAGCAGGATCCCTGCCTGCTCATAGGCGAGGGCGATACAGTCCGCCACTCAGGTGGACAGCGTATGCTTGGTCACCGCCTCCCCCAGCCTACTGGGGTCATAGGAGACAAAAAACTGAGTAGTTTTGCAGTGGCCCTGAGTGCATTGGATATAGAAGGACAAAGCCCTCTTACAGTCCAAGGTGTGAAGGACTGTCTCCACCCTACTGGAGTTAGGTCGTGGAAAGAAGGTAAGGAGTACCACTTCCTGGCTGAGATGGAAGGATGCTACTACCTTCGAAAGAAATTTAGGGTGCGTGCGGAGCACCACTCGGTTCTTGTAGACCACTAAGGTCTGAAGCTTGCTAACTCTGTGAGCGGAGCTGAGTACAACCAAGAACACCACCTTCCAAGAAAGATATTATAGGAGGTAAGTAGCCAGAGACTCAATGGGTGGGCGAGTGAGCTGCCCCAATACCACATTAAGGTCCCACTTGGTTGCCGGAGGGTGAACTGGGGGCTTCGATAAGAGCAGACCCTTAAGAAAGTGGGTCACTAGTGGATGGACCAAGAGAGGCTTGCCATCCACTGGGTGGTGGTGCACTGGCAGGGCACTAAGGTGCACCCAGATGGAGTTAGACTTGAGCCCGGATTGCAAGAGGTGGAGAAGATAACATAACACCAAACCCACTGGGCAGGAGAATGGGTCAGCCCCATGCTCGGCACACCAGGCCAAAAATCTGCACCATTTAAGGGCTTAAGCTCTACTAGTAGAGGCCTTGTGAGAGGCCAGCAGGATCTCCTGTACCTCACCCGAGAGGTTGAAAGGGGCTAGGTTCACCCTTTCAACAGCCACACTGTCAGCGACAGGGACCCCAGGTTGGGGTGCAGAAGAGAGCCTCCTTCCTGAGACAGGAGTCCCGGAGAGGTCCCCAATGGGATGGGGGTCTCCACTGTTAATCGGAGGACCAGCAGGAACCACAGTTCCCTGGGCCACCAGGGGGCTATCAGGATGAGCGAGGCCCTGTCGTGGACAAGGTTTTGGCAATCAGCAGCATGTGAGGGAAGGCATACATGAGATCCTCTGACCATGAGACCAGGAATGCGTCCACTGCCACCTTGGAGGGATGGGCCTGCCAGGAACAGAAGTGGGGTAACAGGGCTAAGTATATCGCCCACAGCTCCAGGAGGTTGATCTGCTTGATGCTCTCTTCTGGTGAGCAGCTGCCCTGGGTGCAGAACTCCTCGCAGTGGGCTCTCCAGCCGAGCAGCGAGGTGTCCGTGGTAAGGACCCTTGAGGAGCTCGGGGCCTGAAAAGGCATGCCTTCCTCGAGATAATGGGAAGATTGCCACCTACCAGAGAGTCTGCCAGTTGGCGGGTTACAGAGACTCTGTCTTGGAGGCACCCCGTGGCTTGAGTCCACTGGTCTCAAAGACACCATTGCTCCACCCTCATGTGGAGGTGAGCGTCTAGTGTGACATGGACCATGGAGGCCATGTGCCTGAGAAGGCACAGAAGGAGCCAAGCGGGCACAGAGGGATGGTATTATATGTCCCGTGCCGGACTCCTGAGATTTTCGGCTCGGTCCCTGGGCAAGAAGGTCTTTGACTGGAGAGTGTCCAGCCTTGCCCCAATGAACTCCAGACATTGTGTTGGGAGGAGGTGAGACTTGGGGTAGTTTATGACAAAGCCCAAGTGCTGCAGAACCTGGATGGTAGTCTGCTGTACGTCTGAGGCCATGCCTCCCTTTAATAGTCAGTCATCCAGGTAGGGGAAGACAAAGACCTCCTGGAAAGGGAGGAAGGCAGCCACGACTGCCAGGCATGTTGTAAAGACCCTTGGGGCAGAAGCCAAACTGAAAGGAAGCACCCTGTTCTGATAGTGCCTGCCCCCTACTATGAAACGCAGGTACTGCCTGTGGTTGGGGTGAATGAGGATGTGAGTATAGGCATCCTTCAGGTCTAAGGTAGGGCAGCAATGTTCCAAGGGAGAGCATCTTGAACTTCTCTCTCACCAGGAATTTGTTGAGGTTGCGCAGGTCAAGGATGGGCCTTAGGCCCCCTGTTTTTTTTTGGCATGAGGTAGTACCTGGAATAGAACCTCTTGCCCTTGAAATGGTGGGGCACCGGTTCCACCGCTTTGTCCTCAAAGACCTACCAACTCCTTCAGTAGTAGGTCCCAGTGGAAGGGAGACCTGAGGGGCTCTCCTGGAAAATAAGGGGGAGGTGTCTGAGTCAGGTGGAGGAAGTAACCCTCCCTGACTACTCTCAGTGCCCAGGAATTGGTGGTGATGGTCGACTATCTCTGGGCATAGTAGGTCAGACATCCCCCTGTGGGCTGCTGATCTCCTTGGGGTAGAGAGGCTATGCTCAAGGAGTCAAAAACTCCCCCCCTGGCTGGGCCGGAACCAGGGCAGGTGCCTGGGTTTTGAAGCCTTCTGCTGATGAGGGCCATGCCCATGTCCCTAGGCCTTCTGACCCTGTTGGGGAGCTGGGAAAGCCTGAAAAGGTAGGTAGTTTCTGTAAGCAGTCCCTTTCGTCAAGTAGAAGGACTTTTTACCTGAGCCCTTCCGTCGGGGAGGGGCAGCAGTCTATTTAGAGAACCTAGTGCTTGTCATGAATTCTGTCTCCAGCTCGTCAGCCTTGTCAGTCATGGGTTTGCCAAAGAGGTTCTCTCCTTGGCAAGGGACATGGACCAATTTGTCCTGAACCCACTGCTCGAGGTCGGACGACTGTAGCCAAGCTTGGCTTCATGCACCGATGCCCGCCACCACTACTTGAGCTGCTGACTCAAACCTGTCATAGGCTGCCCGAGACATGAACTTGGAGAACTCACAGACTGCCTTGGCCAGCTTCTTGAACTGCTGCAGGGGTTCCTCGGAGAGACCAGCTGAGAACCTGGAGAGTTTCTTCGCCAAGTCTCTTAGGTACATGCCCATGTACAGCCGGTAGGCCTGGATGCGGCCGATGAGCATTGAGCCCTGGTAACACTTTCTCCCCAGCAGGGAGGACATCCAAGGTGTGGGCCTCCCTGCCGGGGGGCACCGAGAAGTACGTCTTCTGGCTTTTCAGCCAGCGCATGGCCGACTCCACCACCATGGAGTTATGCAGCAGTTGTGATTTCTGGAAGCCCGGACTCCAGCAAGATTGATACACTGAGTCAAACCGTTTGCTCACCACCAGCACCGACACTGGTGTCTCCCACATACGGAGCATCAGCCATTCCAGGATGGGAGGAATGGGCAACATGAGCGATGCCCTTGGAGGAGCCTCGTACTGGAGGATTTCCAACTCATACGCCCGAGGGTCCTCCTCCGACTCCATAGGGAACATCAGGGCCTTAAACATATCCTTGACAAAATCAAGGAAGCCCATATCCTCTGGTGGAGACCGCCATCGAGGTTCCGAGATGGGAGAGTCTGAAGGGACATCGCGGTGGCGACGGGTATCAGGGGACTCCTCATCCTCCGTCTCCCATTCGGAGTAGTCCGTCGAGGACTCGTAGGAGGGCTGCTCTGCTGGCCTTGGGGCTCCCAATGCTCTGCAGCTGTTGCCCAGCACACTTGCCGGGGATGATCGCAGTCCTGTCAAGCGGGAATCAGATCGAGACCTTGGCCGAGGATCGACTCGAGGTCGAAGGACCTCGAGGATCAGCTCGGCCTCCGGGGACATCTTCAATGTCGAGGGCCCAGTGGTCGGGGCAGATGAACTGGTCAAACCAGACAACAGTGCCCGCTGCTGGTCCATGAAGACAGACAAACTGCACTCCAGTGCTGCCATTCTGGACTCCAGGCCAGAAGGCTCCACAGCCTTCGGTGTGGGCACCGAGGGGACTCAGGCTCGGCACTGGCTGCCCTGAAGAGGAATCCTCAACGAGGATGGTGTCAGGGGACCAAGGCCAGTCTGAGGTCGAATCCTTCTGGGGGACCTTTGCAGGCCTCTCCTTCTCCAATGCCTCGGACAAACATCTCGGACTGCGGGACCTGGCCTGGGAGGCACCTGGCCGGTCAGATCCATCCAAGGACGCCGCCTTTGAGGGCTTCTTCTTCCGGGGTTCCCTCGAGGGAGACCCCCTTTCTGAAGACCCACGATGGGGCATGGGCTTGGAAGGGTCTGTCCAAGGTGTCGAGGCTTCAGACGACGCTCTGGCCTTAGGAGGCACCTGTGACTCATGGAAAAACTTATCATGCTGCTGCTGGCAGCTTTGGGCCTTGCTGGAATCCTCTTGCAAAGACCGCATGCTGCTAGATCGTGGTCTGGCCTGAAGCAGTGGAGACAACAGTCGTGTGTGTTAGTTAAAGACCTAATTTTTGAGCACCGATCACACTTCTTACAGCCATTGATAGCCATGGGGGAAAAAGTACCCCTGCAAGGTCGAAGACTCGCCAGGCTGCCAGTTGGGAAAAGACGCGCGATGACGCCAGAAAATTAAAGAAATGAAAACTACAAAAATAGACTCAAACTCGACACCAAGGCAGGGTGGCGGGAAGAGTACCGGTCCGATACTGGAGCGAGTATGAAACTCGGAGAGAAAAAAAAATCAACTTTTTCCGGGGACAAGCCAGATAAACATCTGAAGGGCTCCGTGGAAAAAAGGAGACTGAGCAAGATGGCATCCTTGGGCGGGAAGGGACCATGCATGTATGGTAGCATCTCCCAAAGGCTTTCTTTGAAAGCTGAGGGGATGCTTCCACGAGGGCTCCGTCAGTGCTGACATCACCCATATGTGAGGACTAACTTCCTGCTTGTTCCCAGAGAAAGGGTGGCAACCCAGAAGTAATTTTTATAAAGGATTTTTCATACACATATGCCAGTATGTGCACTAAAATGCCTCTTATTAATTCATATGTAAAAGTACATGCGATGCAGGTGAATTTAGAGTAGGCATGTTCAAGGGAGGAGTTTGGGTGGAGCATGGGTGGGTGTGTACTTTATGCAGTTTTATAAAATACACCCGTATGGCATGTCCTTTACATACTAACATTGGTGCCTGCCCTTGAGCAGCTGAAATTTGTGCATGGCTTCAGTCTAGCCACTATTTTTGCAGAATTTGTGCTAGTATTTTATGAAGACACATATATACCTATCTGTCTTTAGAAAATAGATGCCTAGGTGTTTTTCACACATAGAGGGTACTTTTATAGCGTGTTACCTAAGTAGCTGATTTTATAAGGGACACATGGAAGGTTGGCACTATTTCTATATGTAAGTCCCTATTTTCAAGGACTTATGGGCATGAATGGCCATTTCTGCATGTGCTTTGGCTGGTCATTTTTCTGTAAGCATGCCAATTATGCATAAGTTCTATTGGGGTGTGAGATGGAGTGGAGCATGGAGTATACGCGGTGCCTTAATTGACACTTTTAAGTTATCGAATACTATGACTTCTCCAGGAACAAACAGGAAGTCAGTCCTCACATATGGGTGATGTCGGCGCCGGCGGAGCAATTCCCCAGCTTTCAAAGAAAGCCTTTGGGATTGCCATGCACATGCACAGTCCCCTTCCCGCCCAAGGGTGCCATCTTGCTCAGTCTCCCTATTTCCGCGGAACCCTTCGTACGTGGTCCTGCTTTCCTTGGAAAAAGTGCGTCAAAACTGCAAAGTTTTAGTTTTTGGTCCAGTTCAACGCCGGTTCCCCTTCCCGTCTCG
Source organism: Ichthyophis bannanicus (assembly GCA_033557465.1). Taxonomy (NCBI): domain Eukaryota; kingdom Metazoa; phylum Chordata; class Amphibia; order Gymnophiona; family Ichthyophiidae; genus Ichthyophis; species Ichthyophis bannanicus. The sequence continues at coordinate 144,594,916 of CM066043.1, read as the reverse complement.
GCTTGGTACACCGGTATTGAGCCCAGTCAACGTTTTTCGTTTTTTGTCCTTTGAGACTAGCGTTCGCGCTCTTTTTATTTTTCACTGGCAGTCCGGTCGTTTGACCTTGCAGGGGCCCTTTTTCCCCCCATGGCTGCCAGCGGGTTCAAAAAGTGTGATCGGTGTAAAAAATGAATGTCCCTCACCGACACACATGACTGCTGCCTCCGATGCCTCGGACCCAACCATGACCCGGTGGTCTGCGGTCTGTGTGGCAAGATGTCTTCCAAGGCACTTAGGAGTTGGCAGTATCAACATGAAAGGCTTTTCTCGGAGTCTGCATCTGTCCGAGCCCGGACCTCGTCAGAAGCCTCGACATCTCGTGAGTCTGACCCCGAGCATCATCGTGGGTCTTCTGAGCGGGGGTCTCCCTCTGGAAACAGCGGAGGAAGAAAAAGCTCGTGAGGGCAGCGTCGTTGGAGGCCTCTGATCAGCCTGGGCCCTTGGGGTCCAGATCGCAGAGCCCCGCCCGCTGCTCCAGGCCCTCGGAGTCGGAGAGGCCAGACAAGCTACCTTGCACGGAGCCGGAGATGCCGAGTAAGGTAATATCTGTTGTCCTCGTGGACTCTCCTCTGGGAGAGCCAGCGTCAGGACCTGAGCCGGAGGCTGCAGAGTCTTCTGAGCTTGGTCTCAGGTTGACGGCCCTGGAGAGCAGCATGGCTGCCTTCATGGAGCAGCAGCAGGCGCTGATAGCCAGTCTCACCGGTCCATCTGCTCTGACCACCGGGACATTGACATCTAAGTCGACCCCGGAGGCCAAGTCGATCCTCAGCCATGGTCTCCCTCTACCTCCCTTCGGGACCGAGGTCATTGACGCCGGTGCCATCGGGGCAGTTGGGTCCGAAGCCTTCACTGTTGGAGTCGTTGGATTCCTCCTTGGAGGATTCGGCATGGGAGATGGAGGATGAAGAGTCTCCAGACACCCACTGAACCTGGTGCATCCCATCGGACTCGGAGCCTTGGAGAAGGTCCCCTCCGGAGGATACCAGGTTCTCGGACTTTGTCAGGGACATGGCCAAGGCTTTGGCATTCCCAGCTGAGTCTGAGGAGGAGCCTCGAGCCGAGGAGCTCGAGGCCCTCCAGTATGATTTTCCCCCAAGGGAAGCCCTTACTGTTCCGTTTCCTCAATGTTGGAATGGCTGATGCTCCGCATGTGGGAGTCTCCGGCCTCGATGCCGGTTCTCAGCAAATGGGTCGATTCCATATATTGAGTCCGTAAGAGCCCTGGGTTCCAGAAAGCACAGCTGCTGCACAACTCCATGGTTGTGGAATCGGCCATGCAACGGCTCAAGAGCCAAAAAACGCACTCCTCAGTGCCTCCCGACCGGGAGGTCTGAAACCTGGACGCCCTCGGCAGAAAGAGCTTCCAGGGCTCAATGCTCTCATGCTGTGTCCAAACCTATCAGCTGAGTACACAAGGAGCAGAAGCAGTGGACGACCCAGTTGCTTAGTGTTAAATTCAAATTGCTTTATTGAAGATCCCCAATGCGTTTCGGCTTACGCCTTTCTCAAGGGGAGAGTTGCTTACAAAAAATAATAATATAAATCCATTAAAAACATACATAAACAACATTATGAAAAGGCAACCGGGACACATTTATATAAAAGCAAAGTATGGAGAACCATAATTAAAAACCATAATTCAAAAGTATATAATTAGAAAACATAATTAAAAATATAATTAAAAAATAATTAAAAAAACATAATTAAAAACATAATAATTTTTCTTAGTTATCTAGTCTGTCTACTTGAGGCTTCATGTCTGAATAACTTTTTGCATTCCTTTATACTCTTACAGTGGAAAGTTAAGGACCTTAATGTCCCTCAATTCTAAAAGGCACTTCGGTGCATGATTCAGTGAGTAGCTTTCTGTTTTGACCATGGTTTCCTGCCCTGCGTCTGGTTTCTATGTTTTCCACTTATGTTTTTAATTATGTTTTTTAAATTATTTTTTAATTATATTTTTAATTATGTTTTCTAATTATATACTTTTGAATTATGGTTTTTAATTATGGTTCTCCATACTTTGCTTTTAATTATTTATTACATTATTATGTATGTGTATTTTTCACTTTGCTATTATGTTTTAATTTTTAATTTTAAAATAACTTTAAAATTAATTTCTTTATATAAATGTGTCCCGGTTGCCTTTTCATAATGTTGTTTATGTATGTTTTTAATGGATATATATTATTATTTTTTGTAAGCAACTCTCCCCTTGAGAAAGGCGTAAGCCGAAACGCGTCGGGGATCTTCAATAAAGCAATTTGAATTTAACACTAAGCAACTGGGTCGTCCACTGCTTCTGCTCCTTGTGTACTCTACTGATTCCTGCAGGAGCCTTGCTCTCCTGTGTGCAAACCTATCAGCTGTACATGGGCATGTACTTGCAGGACCTTGCAAAGGAGATTGCTGGGTTCTCAGCTGGCCTCTCCGAGGAACCCTTACAGCACTTCAAGGCCTTTTCAACAGGGATTCGAGAGTGCTCGAAATTTATGTCTCGAGCAGCCTACAACGGCTTTAAGGCTTCAGCCCGAGTAGCCGTGGCTGGCATCAGTGCACGCCATCAGGCCTTGCTAATGTCGTCAGATATGAAGTCATGGGTGCACAACAAGTTGGTCGATGTCCCCTGCTGAGGTGACAGCCTATTCGGCAAACCCATGACTGAAAAGGCTGCAGAGATCGAGTCCGAGTACTTGACCTTGACAAGGCTCTCGAAGAAGACCTCTGCCCCTTCTCACAAGAAGGGCTCGGGTAAAAAGGCCTTTTTCCCGAGGCCCACCTATCAGGCCACACTGGCTCCCCAACAGGGGCAGCAGGCCAGGGGACAGGGGCATGACCCACGTAAGCAGAAGGCCCCAAGCCTCCAGCTCCTGCTCCTACCCAGCTGGGAGCGGGTTTTTGACTCTCACTGCATAGCTCCTCTCCCCCCAGTGGTTTGGCCATGCACAAGAGGAAGGCTGACCCTGTACGCCTACAGATGGCCAGCCATCACAATGGATACCTGGGTCCTGCAAATAGTTCAGAAAGGCTATTTGCTCCATTTCAGCCAGGTACTCCCCTCCTTCTTTCCAGGAGAGCCTCTCAGGTCCCCTCTGCACAGGAACCTCCTCTTGCAGGTTGGCAGGTCTTATAAAGGATCAGGCGGTGGAACTGGTGCCCCACCACCTGCAAGGGCAAGGCTTCTACTCCAGGTATTTCCTCATACCAAAGAGAACTGGAGGCCTTCGGCCCATCCTCGACTTGCGGAATCTGAACAAGTTCCTGGTGAGGGAAGAAGTTTTCCCTTGGAATACTGCTGCCTTACCTCCACCAGGGAGACTGGCTATGCTCCTTAGATCTGAAGGATGCTTATACACACATCCTCATACATCCAGACCACAGACAGTATCTCAGATTTGTAGTGAGAGGAAACCATTTTCAGTATAGAGTACTTCCATTCGGCCTAGCCTCTGCCCCCAGAGCGTTTACCAAATGTCTGGCGGTAGTGGCGGCCTTCCTCATGAACCAGGGAATTTTTGTCTTCCCCTATTTGGACGACTGGCTCATCAGGGCCCAGTCACCTCAAGAAGCTCAACAGGCCGCAGCTCGCACTATCAACATACTACAGCATCTAGGTTTTGTCATAAATCAGGCAAAGTCCACTTTGCTCCCCACTCAAAACTTAGAGTTCATTGGAGCAAGGCTAGACACCCTTCAAGCAAAGGCTTACCTGCCAGTGGGCAGAGCACAGAGGTTTCTGGAGTTAGTACACCAAATCAGCCACAAGTCACAAATATCAGCAAGACACTTTCTACGCCTTCTAGGACACATGGCCTCCACGGTTCATGTGACCCCAAACGCCCATCTCCACATGAGGACAGCTCAGTGGTGCCTCAGAGATCAGTGGACACAAGCCACAGGCAGACTCCGAGACAGGATCAGAGTGTCCAAATGACTACTGAAGTTGTTGACCTGGTGGCTTCAGCCATCCAACCTGCTTGAGGGAGTGTCTTTCCAGCCTCCCTTGTACACAAGAGTGTTGACGACAGATGCATCTCTGCTGGACTGGGGAGTTCATTGCCAGGACTTATGCACTCAAGGGTTGTGGTCTCCTCAAGAGAAGACGCAACAAATCAACCTCTTAGAGCTTCGGGCGATATGCCTAGCTCTTCAAACTTTCTCTCATGTTCTCTTACATCAGTCGGTCTTAGTTACAAACAGACAACCAAGTGGCTATCATCTATATGAACAAGCAGGGGGGGGACGAGGTCCCGCATCCTGTGTCAAGAGACACTGGACCTCTGTTCCTTTGCAATCCGACAGGGTATGTCTCTCAAAGCAGTTTACGTGCCAGGTCAGGAGAACTGTCTAGCAGACAAGCTAAGCAGAATTCTCCAACTTCACGAGTGGCAGCTGAATCAGGAAGTAGCCATGCAGATCTTCCATTGCTGGGGGCATCCGACCATAGATCTCTTTGCCAGTCCGCTGAATCATCAGTTGCCCAACTTTTGCTCCAGACAGCCACACCCCCAAAGGATGGCTGCAGATGCTTTTCTAATCTCCTGGTCAGTGGGTCTCCTGTATGTGTTTCCTCCCATGCCTCTGGTGGCCCGAACTCTATTCAAAATCCTTTGAGACAAGGCCTCGGTCATCTTGATAGCCCCCAGATGGCTGAGACAACCTTGGTTTCTGCTTCTCCTTCAGCTGGCAGTGGAAATTCCACTTCCTCGGGGGGGATGCAGCCTGACTTCCTGTCCCAGGAGCAGGGCTCTATCTTACACCCCAACCTCAGGTCCCTCAACCTGATGGCATGGCTGCTGAAAAGGTAGTGCTGGCTCCTCTACTCCTACCTAAGGATGTGGAAGAAGTGTTGCTGGCCTCCAGGAGACAGTCCACTAGGAAGTCCTACGCCTTCAAGTGGCACAGGTTTGAGAGGTGGTGTAAACAGCGCAGTGAAAATCCTCTCTCTTGCCTAGTACCAGTGGTGTTGCAGTACTTGCTTCACCTCTCAGAATTAGGCCTCAAGTCTAACTCTATCAGGGTTCACCTGAGTGCTTTATCAGCGAACCACTCTCAGGTGGAAGGTCAACCTCTTTCTGCTCACCCCTTCGTGTCCAGATTCCTTAGAGGTCTACTTCTACTGAAGCCCCCCTATTCACCCTCCGGCAACTGAGTGGGACTTTTATGTGGTCTTGCAGCAGCTTACTCGCCCACCTTTTGAGCCGATGTCCACTTTCCATCTGTATTTCCTTTCCTGGAAGGTCCTCTTCCTGGTGGCACTCACATCTGCCAGACGTGTGAGTGAGCTGCAAGCTCTGGTATCTGATAGACCGTACACACGGTTTTACAGAAATAGGGTGGTCCTTCTCACTCACCCCACGTTCCTTCCGAAAGTGGTCTCCTCTTTCCACCTCAATCAAGAGGTGGTTCTTCCAACTTTCTTTCCCAGGCCGCATGCCAGCTGGGCAGAGGCGGTCCTGCATACCCTGGATTGTAAGAGGGCACTTGCTTTCTACTTGGAACGTACGCGGGGACATCGGAGAGCTTCTCAGCTCTTCCTGTCTTATGACCCCAATAGGCTGGGTCCACCTGTCACCAAGCGTACGTTATCCACCTGGGTGGCAGACTGCATCGCCTGGGCATACAGGGCAGCTGACCTCCAGCTGCAGGGTCGAGTCACGGCCCACCGTGTCAGGGCTAAGGCCGCATCAGTGGCTAACCACCGCTCTGTACCATTGGCAGACATCTGCCGGGCCGCAACTTGGTCTTCAAGCCAGACTTTTGCAGCCCCATTACTGCCTGGAGAGAGTGTCCCGGCGGGACAGTGTTTTCGGCCAGGCGGTACTCCGTAACCTATTCGAGTTTTAGGCAACTCCTACCCTCCGGCCCTTTGGTGTCAGGCTACCGTGGGGGTTACGTTCTCGGAGAAAGTTCTTTCACAGCTGCTGCTGCTCGTCTAGAGGGAGCCATTTTTCAGCTATGGGTTCTCGGTAGCCTATAGCTAGGGAGTCCCATATGTGAGGACTGACTTCTTTCTTGTTCCTGGAGAAAGCGTAGTTACTCATCTGTAACACGTGTTCTCCAGGGACAGCAGGAATCAGTCCTCACAACCCTCCCTCCTCCCCTGGAGTTGCTGTCACTTATTTAATTTTCTCATTTTGACGTCTTTTTAGCTATGCCATCTGACTGAGCAAGATGGCACCCTTGGGCGGGAAGGGGACTGCGCATGTGCATGGCAATCCCAAAGGCTTTCTTTGAAAGCTGGGGAATTGCTCTGCACGAGGGCTCCGTCGGCGCCAACGTCACCCATATGTTAGGACCGATTCCTGCTGTCCCTGGAGAACACCTGTTACAGGTGAGTAACTACGCTTTACATGCTTCATTGTGCTGATCTAGTCACTGCCAGTTACTCCTGCTCCAAGCCATCATTACTGCTGTGTCTAGGCTCTGGCGCTTCTGTATGCCCCTATTTTATAAAGTGAAACACGCACTTGATTCACTTTACAAAATAGGCCCCAAAATCTTGCTCAGCAATGCGCTTTGCCTACATGGGCATTTATGAAATCACCCTCTAAATGGATAATTTATAACTTTAGGCCTGCTGAAGGCATAGTTGGAGCAACAGTTATCGGTGAATACATATATCCAGTGCTACTGAATATTGGGGTTATTTTAGATGCTCTATTCATAATTTGGACATCTGAAAATGGGTACTTAGATGCCCAAAGCATGGAGACATCTCCAGGGCCAGTTTAGAAACCGGGTATATTCCCAGCGCAAGAATGTCCATGTAGCAAGGGGGCGTGGTTGAGACATGGCCTGGACAGAACAAGGGAGATGCATGTTGCGGTGCAATTTCAGAACAACAGAAGAATGTTTAGCCCTGGTTGGTGAGATATCCAGCCTATAACTTCTCCTGCTCCTGATCAGGAATAAGGTGAAAAAGGTTCTTGTTTCATGGATATAATGCTTCCACAGGGAAGTGGATAATGCTTAAATCACTTCAATAATTATTTCTGCCTGATGAAATCTGAGCATAAATACATACTCCAAACATTTTAATGGCCCACTGCTACATGTCTGAGTATCTAAAATTGCAGGCTGAGACATGCAAGTCTCATATCAAAGACACCCCTCTTCAAGGATATCCTTGCCGGTCTGTCCAAGTACCCAATTCTGAAATGGCCTACATTCATGCACATACCTAGCCTTGCAACCTGCATGGGGTCCACCTCAATAACTGGTTATATTTGGTTCAAGATATGCAATAATTTATGTATTGATTGCCATTAGTATGCTATGCTTTTGGGTTTCAGCGCATAGTCTGTGGTACCATTCTTACTTTGGGATCAGGATGAGAATTGACCAAAACATTTTAAGTATCTATACAACTATAGCACTGACATCTGTGGTGCTCTTATTTTTATCTTTTTATTTTTCATTTTGTGATTCTTTGTCTATATATAAGATCTGGTATTACCCTGTTTATTCTCACCTGATCCACTCAGAATTGCATACATGTTTATAGTTGACAGTAGGTTAGTCATGTGGGGTACTAGGACCATATTTCCCCTTCCTTTCAGCTGGTTGTATTATTATCACATTGTGAGTTTGCTTGGTATGAGTATTTTCATCCTTCTCCACGCCAGAGACATGTGCATTTGTTGTAATGCATTTTCCCTTTGTGGTTGGCAATCATGTATTCGTTTTTCAAAGAAAGATTTATCTAAATTAAACAGCTGATCGTTTTTGGCGCCAAAGGACCCTTTTAAATACAAGTCATTGCCTCTGCCGGCTTCCTGGTATCGATTAAAAGGTGCTGAGTTGTGGTAGGTGTCTCTTATTCTTTGCCATAATTTCACAATTTGAGTCCTTTGTATGGCCTTTTCTGGTTCAATATTGTCATTTGCACAATCTTCTGTTTTCTTTCTTTTACAGCAACACAGTCTGCAATAGATTAGCACACTATTTCTACCTATAAGGGATAGACAGTAAGTTTCTATTTTCATGGATGCTGCTGTCCTCCCTTGTCTTGTATTCTGGTTCAAATGTTTATTCTCTTGTTTTTTCTGTATATTTATGGATTTACATGGTGTCTTTTTAGCCTTCCTTTACAAAAGGGTTTTATGTTTGGTCATGTACATTTTATATCTAATAACAGATGCACCTAGTGTCCACTTCTTTAAACACCCTGTTTTTATTTTGGCCGTTACATTTTACCTATATGATCCTTTCTGATGAATGCATTTTATGTTGTTTTTTTATTGGTTATGCCTTTATGGCAGCTATTTAGCCACATGTTAGTTTTGAATGTTGTTTTTATTTTTTATGTATTTGTTGTTTAGCATTTATACTTTATATTTTATATTATTGATGGTTTTTAATTAAAATGTGTGTGTTTGTTTGTGTTTGAGGATTTTGTTTTTACTCCCTGAGGAATGCACTAGCTGCCAAAACACCACTAGTGTTGGGGTTTTCAAATAAAAGTTTATCCGACCTTGAGAGGGTGTGCTGGTATACCTGTTCTTGTTCTTTTGTGGGAGGATGTGACTTTTTGGACTCCTGAGGGCTCAGAATTCAGACACTAAGATCACCACGTTTACAATTGTTCTGGTATTATAGAAATGGCTGCCCCTTAATTCATCCTGAAAATGAATGGCCAAAAGGAGCACTTTTTCATGTTGGAGATTAGAAATTTTGGGCTTCCATGTGCGTTCCCTATGAGGCCAATTCCATTCATGCACATCCAACCCCCTGTATGGCCGAGTAGAATCAGGTATGCAGAGTTAGACCCGATTCTGATCCTGCAGCCCCCGCGGGATCAGAATCAGGTCTAGCGCCGGGACCAGATTCTATCCAGCTGTACGTCCCAACAACTACCTGGCTAACTCAGCCAGTCCTGTGAATGGAGCCGCAGTGCCATGGTGTCTCGTTGCTATGGCACCACAGCTACATTCACGAGCCACGATCCTGGCCTGCCAAACCCATTTGCCTCTTCCCCGCAGCTCGACCCCCAATCTGACCTTCCAAAGCCTGGGTTGGGCTGCGGGGAACCCCTTGTGCCCCCTTACCTGTGTCCCCGGGTCCCACACCACCATCCCCCTCCATCTAGGGGGATTTATTCCACTTTCAAGGTGGACTAAGTCCCCCGTCTAGATTTGAGGCCCAAGAAATTTAGGGCCGACCTCTGAATCGGCCCTGTATGTCCAAGGTCACAGCCTGCCCTCACTCTGCCTCCGAACACCTCTTCCCGCCCCCATCTAGGCTTCCCCGTACAAACCTGCTGTACGTATGGGGAGGGTATCTATGGGGGCTAGCAGGGGGATGAATAGTGGGGACAGAATGACCCCCTATATGAAATGAGGAACAGACATGTAGATTTGTGTCATCCTCAAGAATCGCCTTCAACATGCCCTCAAAACATCCCTGTGCATTTATGACATGATATGGTCAGCCATATGTAATTTAGACCCTTTCTAAAATGGCCATTTACCCGTGAATGCAATTTACATGTATAAATTGCAAATAAGACTTCTAAAATAGCTCATGGCTGGTGTTTAAATAAAGACTGAATAGTGTCACTGAATATCGACCCCATAGTTTTTATGTTTGTGCAGTTATAAAATAAACCATGCATACTGGGATAATTTTAAGACTATCTCAATAAATACATAGTCCACAGATGGTTTTTGCCTACGGCATTGTACTTATTTTCAGTGTGAATGTACGTATGTATTTTCACTTTGAAAACTGTGTAGGGAAAAGTACTCACACACATTTATACTTACTAAATTGTTCAGGTGGCTTTTGCAAGATAAGTTATGTGCATAGTTTTGAAAATTCAAAAGTACATGCATATTTCCAGGTCTGTTCCATTTTGCACCCAGGAATGCCTCCTCTTATTCCAGTAAAAATGTGGGTAGAAATACACTTTTATAAAATTGCCTTCCCTATATATAGTAAAAGTATGCATAGGACCTAAATGTATGTATTTTTATCCACAGCAGGGGAAGACATTCCTCGAGTTGGAGAGGATGTTTCTTTGAATAGAACTAGTATGTACTTTTTTTCTGAAAAACCTAAGCATACCAAATAGCAAGTTTAAGGGGTCTGCTTACTAAACGGCGGTAGCAGACTCCGTGCGATATCGGAGTCTGCTACCGCCGTTTAGTAAGCAGACCCCTTAAACTTGCTATTTGGTATGTTTGGTATGTTTGGTATGCGATATCGGAGCTGCGGCTCCGATATCGCATGGAGTCCGCTACCGCCGTTTAGTAAACAGACCCCTAAATGTAGTTTTTCCTGGTGTAACTTTCAAAGTGAAAAGTAAGCTTGCACTTCTGCTTTGAAAATCCAGCAGTATCTGCATGAAGATATGCAGGTACTTTTCGCTCTGAGGGAATCATTTCATTATGGGGCACCCTAAAAAGCAGCTATTTTAGGCCTATTTTAAAAAGGCAATATAGGCTCTCAATTGAACACATGCGTCAGAGATTGCATTCAATATTGCACATTCTGTTCATTAGTGTGCTTAAAAAAGTAAGCAGCACTAAAATCAATTTAACATACATTAACTTGCAAATGAACGCACATTGAGACCCTGTTACTAACACTTAGCTTAAGTTATCTGCTGCATGGCCCATTTGATTCCTTTGAGTGGCAGATAACTCAAGCTAAGTGTTAGTTAAAGAGGCCCATTAATTTGATTAGCATGTGGGAAAAAGTTTTTCATGAGCATTAAAAATCTTTTTAAAACAAATGTATGAAATGAATTGAAAAAGCATTCAAAAATGGGGCAAAAAAAGGCCAAGTAAGCCAAAAGTGAACTAAAAACGTTTGCCCTGTGCGCATCAATTAGTCCCTAAATGAACACATAGAGCAGAAAATGCCCAAGAATGCCAATTAAAGGCTTATTAACGTCTAAAGGAATTTTCTTTCTATATGTGCTATATTCTGTTCAAATGTCTGATGAAACATCCAACTAGTAGTGTTATACTGCATGACTATTGTGAAGTCACAGTTGAGAAAAACAATCTATGGAAATATGTCAGATTGGTATATAGACAATAGAAGCTCATTGGAGATTATTACTGTACTTAATAGTGTGCATTACAAGGTGACAATTTATGAGTTTCACCTTCTCAGTCCCAACCAGGATAATGTTTGCCTATGTAAAATAACAAACAGAAATGGTAAACCATGAAAATAAAGACAGCCATGCTATAAAATAATAAAGTTAGTGCCAACCGCTAATTATTCTCTGACTAGTCAATGAGAAGCCCTGTCAGTTCTAATATTTTCGTAAAATGTTGCAGTCTCCCAGTGGGCATTATCTGAAATCTAGATCATGTTTCAGCTTTAAAATATGCTCTGAATTCTCTGTGAATTCTTGTGGAGTACTCATTTTGAAAGCTGTGAATTGTTTTGCAGACATTTGTAATCTCCACCTGCCCATCCTGATGTCTGTTGGCTTGGGTACCCGACCAATGGAAATTTCACACAACTCAAATTTAGCAAACTCGGACAATATCATTAGAAGCATATGTCTGCATTTTATGTTCTGTTTTCTTGGTTCTGTAGTGCTACTCTTTTTTTTGAAGCGCATGCACTACAGCAGCTCAGACAATGAAACGGAGTTGAGTTCCATTAACATTGGTCAAAGCTTATGTAAGGACAATGGCCACAGTGTAGAGAAGCCAGGCATGAGAGTTCTTCTCCCTGGGGCTAGTCAATTGATTTTGCTACTTTGCTGCATTTTCTTTCCTTTCCCTCTTTTTCCCTGGAAATAAAATGGAGGAAAGGTAAAACAAAGGTGCTTGCCTCTAATTGTGTATTTCTCTCTCATGAGCATTAAAAATCTTTTTAAACAAATGTATGAAATGAATTGAAAAAGCATTCATAAATGGGGCAAAAAAAAGGCCAAGTAAGCCAAAAGTGAACTAAAAACGTTTGCCCTGTGCACATCAATTAGTCCCTAAATGAACACATAGAGCAGAAAATGCCCAAGAATGCCAATTAAAGGCTTATTAACGTCTAAAGGAATTTTCTTTCTATATGTGCTATATTCTGTTCAAATGTCTGATGAAACATCCAACTAGTAGTGTTATACTGCATGACTATTGTGAAGTCACAGTTGAGAAAAACAATCTATGGAAATATGTCAGATTGGACCAGTATGTGGTAATGATTCCTCAGAACCAAATGCTTTCAAGGTGGTTGTACATTGCAGAGCTCCATGGTGGAGCTAGAGACAGCTCTGGTAATAGGAACCTCTACTTCGGCTGATTCTTGGGCTGGGACATCAAGCGAGACGCTGAGGGTAGGGTAGAAAGTGAAAGTTATTGCCTCCAAAATAATGGCCTCAGAGATTGTCAGTGAAGTGAGAGAGGAAAAAGCCAGCATTTCCCACAGATGGATTAAAGGTTGAGTGATCTATTATGGATCATATTGAAGAATTGATGCTAGGTGTAGTATCATTCCTAGCTTCATAGACAGTTTTGGTTTACAGTTCTCTGTTCTCCTATGTCTGGGAAAAATATGAAACCTAATGATATTTGGAAGGTGGAATTCAGAGCTAACCCTTTATTATTAGGCCCAGTTGTACAATTGCACACTTCGACTTGTTAGGTGGTGAAAACCTTTCCAAGCAGGGTGGTAAATCAGCTTTGGGGGACTCCCGAGTATCAAAATTGGAGACATAGGTAGGTCCCTTGCAGGCTGCAGGAGCAATCTCTATTAAGGATAAACTATCATTCCATCTTAAAATGTAGATACTAGAAAATATGATCAGATCTGTGAATCTAGGACTATCCTGTTGTCTCCAAAGGTTATTCAACATGGATCTCTATGACATTCTTAAGCCTTCTAAAGTGGAAGCTATTGGTAGGTGTGTTTGTTAGTGTGCATTCAATTTGTTAAGACATCTTAAAAAATGTAGGAGGGCCTTTTACTAAAGGGCACTAGCTAGCAGTTTGCATCTGGCATTTATTTATCAGTTATTTTTTATACCGCTTTATCATTTTAGTCAAAGCAGTTTACATTGTAACTTAAATTTAGTAATGTACATTAAACAGGGGACACTGATAACTTGGATTCTTCTGAGGCAGTGGAGGATTATATAAGTGACCTACCCAAGGCATGCTAGTGGGAATCAAACCCTGGTCTCTGGGTTCCCAAGCCAGTGCTCTAACCACTAGGCTACTCCTCCACTCCTTGTGTTAAAAGTGCATTCTGGGTATGTGTTGCCAGCTAGCAGAGGGCCATGACAGAATGGAACAATTCCTGCGCTATGCAACCTGTGTTAGGGTCATGAGTGGGTGTGGTGAGTTCAGCACAGTTAGCGCGGGGTTCACACTGCACGCTAACTGCATTAGCATGGCTTCACCTAATGCCACCTCAGTAAATGGAATTAAATATACTGCCTTAATGTGGCCTGCTTTAGAGGACAGGGCTCTGCATTAACTGCTAGGGACATGCTTTCCACACCCCTGACAGTTAATGAGATGGTGTTGCACTAACACACCATGGTTACAGCTCTTTGGGCATGTTAGGTGCAACATCTTAGCACTCTTTAGTAAAAAGTCCTCTTAGTGTGCACAAAATCAATTTAATGCACACTAACCTAGAAATCAGCATACATACAGTACAATCTAAAAAATTAACCAAAGATGTTTCATGTCCCTAATTGGAGTCCCCAAGATATGTTACAGTATGTTCCAATTGGTTCCCAAGAGATTGGATCAGGAGATTAGATTGCATCACTACAGTTGATAGCTTGGATTTGCTTTCTTAAAGACCCTTCAAGAAAATACACAAACTCATGCCATACTGCTAGCATCTCTCTGCTCCAAGTTTGAGAAGCTTTCTTAAGATTTTATGGTTTAAAGGTTACTTAAAGATGCTTTGTTTTGTGTGCCCAAGATGTGCTTCTCCTCTGATGTGGCAAAGGTCACTCAGCTAGACAGGAAATGGTTCCTGAAAAAAAAAAAAGCTCACAAGTCATGGTAACAGGGGGAGCCTTTTTTTTTTTTTTTTAATTCCTCCTGAAAATGGCTTGTCAGTTTGCAAGAGAATAAATATACCTTTATGATCCTTTGCAACTAGATAAATTATTGTAGGAGAAAGTGACTGGCTAATAATGTTGTGTAGTTGTTGTGACACTGGGAAAGACTGTAGGCAGGGCTTAATTTGTAGACGAAATGGAAGTGGATTCAGGGAAAAGGATAGGTGGGTCAAGAGGAGGGCTGGATTAGGGAGTGCAGTGATGGCTGTACTTCAGGTTCTCTTCCTCTTTCCTGCAAGTTGCCAGGAAGGGAAGGATTGAAGCAGAATGCCCCTGCTCTGATGGAATTGCATTGCAAGCTGTTCCCCCAGAAATTAAGCCCTGATCATAGAATATGGCCGCATAAGATACGCACAGCTGATATGGACTCTAGCTCTGGTTTTTCTCTATTGGCCGAATATTCAGTGCGGCTTAGCTGGTTAGCAGCACCTGCTAACCGGATAAGCCCCATGATTATGATATTCAGCAGCACAAACCAGATAGTGCCATTGAATTCACCACAGACCATCTCAGCATTATCTGGATGGTGCTGTGGTGGTTTTGAGGCAGAGCCAGGGTTGAGCAGGAAATTATCCAGATAGCGGTGATTTTCAGCACTGCCGTCTGGAGAACTAACTGTATAATTTAGGATGGCAAAAAATCTGTCCTAAGTACTATGCAGATAGGTATCTAGATAGCGGACTAAAAATGGATTCTATCCAAATAGTGCTGAACAGCTTGTGCCGAATCTGCACTGGTCATTATCCAGATAATGGCACTGAATATCTGGATTCTATTTAAATGCTGCAACTGTAGAGTTTAATTATTGCCCTATATACGCTTTTCTTTTCTTGAAACTTCCCCAGCTAGATGATTTGGACTGGTCATAGGCATATATGAGTTTGTTTTTTCCTATTTGCTGTATTTTACTCAGTTTGATTGGCTTTTATTTTTTACGCTGTTTTCTTTATGATTTATTTTGTATGCTTTACTAAAGTGCAGTAAATTTTGCAGTTACAATGCGGCAATTGTGAAAATTAGCATGCAGTAACTGCAACACCTCCATGTTAATGGCGAGTATTCTCAGCATTTTTGGGAGAACTGCTTGCAATTATTGCAGCAAAAAATTGCAACTGCACATTAACTGCATGACAGATAATGCATGCTATATTTAGCTACGTCTCTTGAGATGACATTATTTATCCCCCACAGAGTTTGCTTTGGTGGGGAGGAAGGGAAAATGGTTTTTATATCCCGTCCTTCAATAAGTTACACTGTTCTCTGGAAAAGATAGCAGTCTAATTCTGCAAGAAATAATGTGCCATACTTTTATAGGCTCTAAATCAACTAATGAAGTGATTTAGGTATCTACGCTATTTGCTAAAGTGAAGGATAATTTTATAACAGAGCACCTAACATATCTTGAAGTGTCTATATTAAGCTTATTTTATTAAAATAATAGTGTGAGTGGCAGAGAATGCACTTTAAATTTAGGCACAGTCACTTACACCAACCCTGGAGCTGCTATCAATTACCATGCCTACTTTTTGCAAGTGCACCCAAATTATCATATTCTATAATCAACGTGCGTACTTGCTCGTACCACCCACTTTCCACCCAAACTCTGCCCGTATACACACCCACAGTAAAAGGGATTCGCCATGCAAACAACTGGTGCTTCCTTATAAAATTCCCCCCCTTACAGTGCATGCTACGTGTTTGCAGGCTTTAGTTACTTGGATTCTAAAATGCAGGCAAATTATGTAAATTTTATTGGTTGAAAAGGAAAGGCAGAGAAAAATGAGGTAAAGAGATTTAATGATAATAAAATATAGAAAACTTAATCTTCACACATATTTAAAATAGATAGATTCAAGGAAGAGTAGGTACACTTACTTTGTTGAAATAGACTAGATGGTATTAACTGTTTTTATTTATAATGGAATGTCTCTTAAATATTTACACTTCGTTACAAAGCCACCCTTTTACTAAAGTGTGTTAGGTGTTTGCACCTGATGCGCATTTAGTGCAAAAACTACCGTGCGTTAAGTGCAAAGCCACTGCGGTAACTGTTGGGGGAGTGGCTAGCACGTTTGACAGGTAGTGCATGGATGAGTACTCTGATGCATCATGTTATCACCGAGGGTGCCTATTGAGGTGGCATTAGGTGAACCTGCGCTAATGGCAACATTGAAAGTGCACGCTATGATCCCCATGCTAACTGCAATGTGCTCCCCATGCCCACTCTCCACCCCTATCCCACCCATTCAGCACCCCAATGCATAACTGGCAGTTAACGTGCCAATTAGTGTCTGGTAGCTGCCATGCCCCCTGTGTTAACAGCTTAGTGCACTTTAGTAAAAGGGCCCCAATGTAATTATTCAACCTGTCCATTTCAAAAGGAAAACAACTTTCATTCAGATATCAAGGAAGCTGTTCAATTATATTGGAGAATCTTTTTCTGTAAATCTCCAAGATCAATTTCTTTTCATGATGCAAGAACTTCGTTTTAACTAGTCATTTGTTTTCTTGTTTTTTTTTAAGTACTTAAATTAGACTGTATTTGATTCCATAACAGTGAATGCATTGCTCTGAAAAAGATCATGGTTTATATTGCAATTAAAATGGATAAAAAATCCTATACAAATGAAGATGGTAACTGAGCAGGCAAGATTGCAAGCAGATGGTCTCTCTGCTAAGCACTCCGGAAAGTGAAAGTAATCTCTTAAAGAACATAGAATCTGTTGTAATCCAGAGAGCCAGGAACACTCTTTGTCATGAGATAGTGTATGTTCTTTTTCTTGGTACAGTGGTTTAAAAGATGTTATCTGCGGCCCAAAAACCCTGATTGCCTATTGGCTGCTCTCATGCAGGAAGCGCAGCAAGTGGTCTTGTAATAAGCATACACGCAGAGTCGAGCTTGCACCACCACATTACAATTAAAGTATTTATCTTTGCAGTTTTCATCTGTGGGAGAGAAAATATGGTGAAACAGAGAAGTAAACATACTGCATCTATATAATGCCATATAAATAAGATATACATAAAGAGGGTAATTTTATAAGGGTGAGCAGCGCTGGGCTAATCATTTATTTTATTTATTTAAAAGGATTTATTAGGCAAACTAGGTGATTGCTGACGATGGCGGCTTCTGGGGGTGGCAAAGCACAGGTTATTCAAAGCTAAACAATAGATTCTGACAGCTGGGGGGGGGGGGGCATAAGGATTAAGGTTTGCCTAGGGTGCAAGGGTTATTTTCTCCTCACACCAGGAACTCCTCCTAGCCATACCCTGGGTTCTTACCAGTTATCACTTAAGCAAGGCACCAAGGCTTTCTGCATTCCTGGGAAGGGTTTTTCACTCATTCCTGGTCTTGTTCTGGGTTCCTGTAATTATCCCTTAAGCTACGCACTAAGGCTTCCTGCATCACAAACCAGAGTTTCTCATTTGCCCAGGCACTCCTAGCCACAACGGTTTTCTCTTAGGCTAAGCACTAAGGCTTCCTGTCCCACAGGGCAGGGTATTTCCTGCCAAAGAAACTGGCAGGGATCTGCAAGCAGGAGCTTCCTTCTTCCAGGGGCCTACCTAATTCTTCCCCTCCCCCCCCCCACCCCACCATTTTTAGGAGGGAAAACCAGGGCTACACCCTCCTGGCTAGAGAGGAGCATTGCAGTTCCCTTAAGGTGGCTCCTACTGCATAATCTTCAAGTGATTTTTGGCAGTTCCTAGGCACTTTCCTGTACTTGTCTTATACTACTTCGGAGCTCTCAGCCTTTTGCTGGAGCTCCCCCTAGCTCAACACATTGGTGTGCACCTTTGCACACTACCATATATCTATATGTATATATGAGATTTGTAGAAAGCTGCATATACTACTTTAGTGGTATTCAGTCCATCAGAGTCATTAGTTTACTCCCTGCTTAAGCAGATGTCATTAAGCAAACACTGTTGAGAAGCTTCTGCATAGTAACATTAAGAAATTAAATGCAAGAGGTAATCAGCACAGAATGATGTTGCCAGCAACAACCTCCAAAGGTAGCTTTGGAGATAGTAGGATACAGTTTATTTGATATTCTCTGGTTATCGCCGTACTTATTGCAAACTGACCCACAATTAACAGAATATGAGGTCTATAAGATAACAGATTCTGAGGTCAATATTCAGTGAAATGCCAATGCTGGCTGCATAAGTGCTTTTGAACATCATCTCCCCCTTTTTTAATGCATTTTTAGTTTTGAGAAATAGTCTGCTTTTGTAAGTAAAGGCAGATTTAGATCTTTGAGAAGACTGGAAATCATGACCGAAGCATGATATTCCTGGCAGAATGGAGTTACAAAGGTAAAGCAGTATTCATTTTACCATACCTATCTCTGGTATGCAGTCCTGAGGGTTGCATGCTTCTGTGTCTTCTGGTTTATACTGTGACTCACACTTATCACTAGGTGTTAAATCATCTGACAGACATCGTACTTCACGAACTCGGAATCCACCTTCACAAGTCTTGGAGCACTGCATAACACAAAAAACAATCCATAAAGCCATATGCTACCAGTAAGTTACTAGAATTCACTTCAGCCTTCCACCTCTGTAGTGCAGAGGTCAATTCAACTGTATGGCAAGCTTGCTTTTCTTCAAGTGGCACGACCTTTCAAAGAGTTGGCAACATGATTATAATGGGCAGATGTTGCAAATTGTTTGATCAGATACTATTTTGTTCATTGCATGCAGTTATTGGGGTTGTCTGCTGGTCCCAGGGTCCTGACTGCCTAGTGTTTGTCCTCTGATTTAGTAACTGTAAATGATGAGGAGGCCTTGTACTGAGTCTGATGGAAGAAACAGAGACTCCACCCTGATGAATAAAAGTAGTCCCAGGGGCTAGAAAATAGATTGTTGGGAAGAGGCAAGTTGTTCCCAACAACTTTAGGGTTCATGAGTTTTGCTGCAGAATGCAGATATACTGATCAGTGATGCTCAGCACTGAAATGACTTAACTTGATACAGGGAGTGTTGTTTGTGATGACTGAAGTTACTTGAATATTCTGACCTTGTACCGGACCTGTTTCTAAATACTCAGGAGATGAAAAAAGTATGCAATACTGCTGATTGTCTCATCCACAGTATAAACTTCTGCGAATTAAGTTAGGTCCAGCTGTTCTTTAGAAATGTTTTTGAGAAACAGAAACCTAACTGGCAAGTTATGCTATCATCAAAGACAGAAAAAGAATATAAACGTGCATATTTTTCTGTTGGCTAAAGAAGCAGTGCTTATGTAATCTGTTATTTTAGTGTATAAAAATGAAGGCTTCTGGTATTGTATCCCAGAATGGGGTCCTATCAATAGGTGTCCCCTTCTCTGTGTCTAGACATGAAATTGCTCTATTACTAAACAAACATTGATATCATATTCCTGGCAACCAAGGCTCTCGCTTGTAATTTACATCAACATTTTCTACAACTTCTTGTGCCTTATGTGAGGGAGATGAACTGGAGCAGATAAGGGAGGACCGAGACACACCTGGTACCAACGTAAGGAGGGGGGGGGGGGGCCTTGCATCTGTGTCTTCCTGCCTACATGCTTCTGAACTGAAAAGGTATTTCTACCTTTGAGACTTAGTTCTAGGAAGTAGGTGAGAGAGAGGGGAGAGGTTCCACATGTGAATTACTTATTTTTGAATTGTTTTTCTGAGGCTGAACTGGTAACTTGCTAATGTATCCACTAATTGGATGGTGGACCAGGCAGCTTGTCAACATATTCACTAACCTAAGTAAGGACTCTGTGCTATGGTGATTTTCCAGGCTAGTGAATATAGAGGCTATAATTCCTCTATATCGTTCCATGGTGAGACCGCACCTTGAATATTGTGTGCAATTCTGGTCACCGTATCTTAAAAAGGATATAGCATTATTAGAAAAGGTTCAGAGAAGAGCCACCAAAATGGTAAAGGGGATGGAAGGATACTCCTATGAAGAAAGGCTAAAAAGGTTAGGGCTCTTTAACCTGGAAAAGAGACGGCTGAGGGGAGATATGATAGAAGTCTATAAATTAATGAACGGAGTGGAACGGATAAACGTAGATCGATTGTTTATGTTATCAGAATATAGAAAGACTAGGGGACATGCAATGAAACTACAGGGTAAACTAAGACTAATAAAAGAAAATAATTTTTCACTCAACGTGTAATAAAACTCTGGAATTTGTTACCGGAGGATGTAGTAAAGGCTGTTAGTGTAGCTGGATTGAAAAAAGGTTTGGACAAGTTCCTGGAGGAAAGGTCCATAAACCATTATTAAGAAGGGACCCAGGATATCAATGCTTGACCCAGTACAAGCATTGTGGAACCTGTGTCTTTTGGGGAAACTGCTAGGTACGTATGACCTAGATTGGCCACCGTTGGAAACAGGATATTGGGCTTGATGGACCTTGGTCTGACCCTGTATGGCATATCTTATGTTCTTATGTGCTCCTTAGCTGTGACCAGAGAGAGAAGCAGCTGGTGCTTCCTTCAGTATTAAAGGGACTGGGTGACGGTACAGTAGGCAACACTCCCTTAATTAAAGATAATGGGTACCCAGAATAGTGAACCAGTTACGTTCTTCATCTGCCTTTCTAGTTTTGGAAGAAGGATTCTTCATGAGACAATTTGACTGATAGATAGTGGCTTTTAAGAAGCATTGTAATTGTACTCTAAATAGTCATAACGATTCCCAAGAGAAGTTAAGAAAACAAATCAGAAGTTTGATTGATAAGGTAATCTCATTGTAATGCAAACCTCAATCGCTAGTGACAATTCTTTGGATTAGTAATTAATAAGGTATGGGTAAAATGTCTTGTTCAATAGTGAATGCTGTTATTTCTAATTGCTCTATCTGTGCCTATCTGAATCTTGAACAACATGCTTTCTTTCCCCATCCTGTAAATGTTTTGGATTAGAAGATGAACCTGTTAAGTTTAAAAGATAAAACAGTGAAGAATCTTTATCGGGGGGAGGGGGGGGGGCGCACAGAAAAAGCTAGACATTTAAGGTGGCTCCTTTAAGAAATGTCTGTGTTAAGCCAAATTTTACCCATACCTTATTAATCCAAAGAATTGTCACTAGCGATCGAGGTTTGCATTACAATGAGATTACCTTATCAATCAAAATTCTGATTTGTTTTCTTAACTTCTCTTGGGAATCTTTAAGACTGTTTAGAGTAAAATTACAATGCTTCTTAAAAGCCACTATCTATCAGTCAAATAAGCGTTCCACTGGGCTACTGGTATTATGTCTAATTTGAATTTAAGAATCCTGGAGACAGAAGGTATCTTTTTGATTTAAAGATTTTTTTTTTTAAGGGAAAGCACAGTTACTTAGCTGTAACAGGTGATCTCTGGGAACAGCAGGAATAAGTCTTCACATATGGGTACGTCGGTACCGACGGAGCCTGCACGGGAATGCTCCCCAGCATCCAATCAGAAAGCTTTTGGGAGCATCCCTCGCGCCTGCGCGCTGACTTCCCGCCTTTTCCACTTCTTCTCCTCAGTTGAGTTTCATAGCTGAGACAAAGGAGAGAAAGAAGAAAGGAAGATAGATAGATAGATACAACTCCTAGGGGAGGTGGGTGGGTTGTGAAGACTTATTCCTGCTGTTCCCAGAGATCACCTGTTACAGGTAAGTAACTGTGCTATCTCCAGGAACAAGCAGGAATGAGTCTTCACATATGGGGACTCCCTAGCTATAGATGCCAGGGGGAGATCCCATAAAATGCGCGTCCCTGGATCAGGAGTGCATTTTTCACCCAGGAATCTCCGGCATCCCATGAGGGATGGAGGGTAGGAGTTGAGAAGAGAGGAGCTGTAAGGAAAAACAGCGAACCTAAGGACTACAGAAGAGGAGTCCTTGGTAAGTATGATAAGTATCATTAAAATTATTTAATGAACAATTATAACATGGAGCTTACCTACTGGAATGTAGGAAGTAGAGAGCGGGATGGAGTCTACTGGATATACAGTAGCGGAATCCTCAAGGTGACCTCACAGCAGTGAGGATGAAGGTCCAAACTTGGAATTAGCAGGAGACCCAGGTGTCAACTGGGGCAGGATAAGAACGGCAGGTCTTCAACGGAAAGCTTTATGGGGAAAGCTGAAAATTCTTTTAGGTACAGAGTCATTAACATTGAGGACTAAAAGAAGAAGACTGACTGATTTGGACAACTAGCCCAGTCCTAGGGGAAAGGAGGGGTATGGAAAGAAGCCCGTATTCCCAAGGAGAATAGATGTGTACTCAGAACTAATAAAGATGTACACTGTCTTTCCTAGCTGGTGAGAGATAGGAAAGATATTGAAGCCTGACGCTTCAAGGATAGGGAGACTTAGGGCAAAGTAGAAGCTGTTAGCACCACAGCAATGGTTGTATGCATAAGAGCCCCCACATACTGAGGAACATTATGAAAATATGGAAGCCCACTGTCTGGAACTTCTAAGAAGGTAAAAATTTTTATAGCATAGACAGCTAGGGAGATAGTATGTAATACATATCGACCTATAAAAAGCCTCCCAACAGATGCATATATGTGAAGGGGAAAGATTCATTCAATAACCAAAGGGTGAAACCCACTTGACAGATATATAGAGAATCTATTTCCGTGGGCTAAGAGGATGCAGGAATGCAATCCAGTGAAATAACCAGGATGGTTGCGTGAAAAACAGAGGATAATATCAGTCTGTAAAGAGCAAGTCGGGAGTCCTTTAGAACTCTGACATGGTAGATGGGTAGAAACGCATAGAGAAGATACCAGGAGGACCCACTGGAGGGACATAGGGGTATCATGCGTTACTAGTAGCCTTGGATATTCACGCAGAAAAAGTTTATATTCTGAATTATAACAGGAGACAAGAGGGTGTGGAGAACCCTCACAGTCATGGGAATGATTTATAAGCTTTTTTTCTACTATATAAAATAGCCCTCAGAGTTAAAGTTCAATGCTCTGTAGCAAGGGCCCATAGTAGAAAGCTTCTCTGAAGATTGCAGAGAGCATTGTGCAGGAGAATTTTGAGATAAAATTGACTGAAGTCAGGTGTGTTGCCACATCCTAGGAAAAGGAGATGGCTAAAAAGAAGATAATGTGAGAAGCCTAAAATGAGTAGGATTATCCAAGATAGATGAGGACTAGCTTGGAATCACTACTGAGGCTAGACAAAAATTGTGGAAGATAGACTGGAACCTGTGGAAAAGTACCAGTAGTTCAAGCACTGGAACTCCTGCCTGCACAGCAGCTGAAAAAGACAGCAGAGAGAATCATCCTGTGCAAAACAAAGAGAAACAGACAAAGGGAGAGGAGATATTCCTGTCCCTGCCTGATGAGTTATCTTGAGAATGTATTCAAGGAAACAAAAAGTCTACACTGGAATGAAAGGCTAGAGAAGCTTTTCAGTATGATACCACTCAGTCAGGGGAAACCCTGGATGAGAGGGTAGAGAAAACAGGTAATTGGAGGGTGACTTACCCATATGGCGAGTCAGCTGAAGGAAAAAATGTTCATGTTGGGACAGAAACTATCATGGGATAGTTGTAACTTCCCTTCTTGGTAGTAAGAAGAGGAGAATTCTGTAACCCATGGACAAGAACATCCTGACAGCTTAGCATACTGAAAAAAGAAAACCCCAGTGTAGAGCTGTAAGAAAAAACAGTGAACAAACTTCTGCTAGGAAGAAGTTAACTGTAGATTGCAACCTTCAGCACCTATGGTTGCTGGGTATGCTCAGACTGGCTAGAGTTTGGAAACTTCAGACTAGGACAAGGTGTCCCTTGCTTGGGTACATCTGGATGATGGGCAGGAGAAGAATGAAACCTTCTTTTCTTAGGGAAAGAAGGTTTGGTAGGACATTTCCTACCTCCTGGGGAAGAAGAAGGCTTAGAATGGTCTGTAGAACCGGGGAAGTCAGTGGAGCAATGAGCAACCTGACGTAAAGCCTCCTTATTGAAGAGATTTTCTCCAGTACAAGGAAAATTACCCAGTGTGTGTTGTGCCCATCTGCTCAAGTCTGAAGCTTGGAGCCAGGCTCTACGACGTGCTCCAATGGCAATAGCAGAGGATCAGCTAACAGACTCAAAAGAGTCTAGAGAAGCACGAGAAAGAAACCAAGAGATATTCCGGCTATGACTAAGAAGCAAGGAATAGTCAGCAGCCTTAGGCTCTGACAAAAAAGGAGTCAAAAGAGATAATTTATTTGTGACCTCCTGGAGTGTTAGACTCATATAAAATATATAAGAAATAATTATTGATGCCAGCATAGATGTTTGGAAGGTTTGACGTCCAAAGGCATCAAGTGCTCTAGATGCACGACCTGGCGGATAAGAAGAATGTTTCTTCTTGCTTTTTACTTTCCTCATTGCTGATTCCATTACAATGGAATGATGGGGAAGTTGAGTCTTTTGAAACCCTGGAGAGGGGGGCACCTGATACAGAACATTAGTTGCTGTAGAAGGTGAGGGAACCCTTAAAGGTGATTCCCATATTCTTAGAAGAAGATCCTGCAAAGAATGATGTAAAGGAAGCATTATATTTTCCTTTTCTGCAGGAGAGCCTTGGTCAAGATCACAGCCAGGGATAGGAATAGCAAGAAAGGTTGCCATATCAAGGAGACATTTCTGAAAAGAAGGATCTCCAATGGGAACCATCCCTGGGTAGGCTAAGGTTGAAGAAGCAGCCTGAGCACCAGAGGATGTAGTGGTCTGGTGCAGAAAAAGAACTCTACTAGATGGATAGTGATACTGGCAGTTACGATTTGAGGCAGTTAGTATTGCATCGTCCATGCCAGGTATCGATTCCAAACTAGGCATAGAAAGGATCGATGGTACCGATGGAACTGCAGGAATCGACATCGATACCGATACCGGCAGCTGAGGCAGAATCGGAGACGGTAATGTCATCGAGGCAGTCATCGGAGGCTGCTCAAGCGGTACCGAAGTAACCAGAGAGTCTTGGTGAATATCCTCAGTACTGCGTATCCGGAAACGATAAGGGTCGGTTCCAAGACGCGTCGGTACCCAATCATCTAGACTAGATATCGATTCCAGACTCGGCATCGAAGGGAGCGAGTCTATCGATGCATGTCTAGAGGGCACCGAAGTCGGTGGTGGTATCGGCGATGCCGATACAGGAAAGTCACTCTGGGTGGTATCGATTGGTACCGAGGAGGCCAGATGACGATCACTGGTGAAGAGTGGAACACTCTACACCGGTGCCGATGCCGGGATATCGGTACCGCTCGAAGCGGGTGCCATCCCTGAGCATGGCTTAGATACAGGAAAGTCAATCAGGAACGTATCGATCGGTCCCGAAGGTACCGAGGACGCCAGATGACGATCCATGGTGAAGAGTGGAACACTCAACACCGGTGCCAATGCCGGGGTATCGGTACCGCTCGAAGCGGATACCACCACCGAGCATGGCTCAGGTATGTTCTGTGAGGGGTGAGCCCCAGGAACAACCTGAAACACCTGAAATGCTTTGGAGCCCGAAGACTCCCGCCGGGGTTTTAATACCAATGGGGTCTTGAGGGCAAGGCCGGAGCCGTCATCATGCTTGGCATGAGACCTACCACTCAAGGATTGGCAAGTCTTAACAGACTGTTTGTGGGTTACCTGATCCTGCAGAGAAGAAAACCCCGGTGCCTTCACTGCCGGAGTGAAAACGGTATCGAGGGAAACTCGAAAGAGGGAAGGTCTTCTCACAGTATTGCAGCCTGATGGTTCAGGGGAAAAAGGGTCAGGACCCAAACAGGTTAGACACCAATTATTGGAGTCTAAAAAGAAAACTGTGTTTCCACAGTGAAGGCACTTCTTAGGAGAAGAAGGCTCCATGATGAAGAGGCCTTGTAGGCCCAAAAAATTAAGACAGAAGCAGAGGGAAAAATCTCTCTGAATTAAAGAAAAAAGAAAAGAAAAAACCACCGACGGTACCGGTGGCGGCGGGAAAAACAGCTGCGACCACAAGAAAGAAGAATTTAAAGAAAAAGGTTTCTGCGGTGACAGGAGGACGTCCTGCCGGCTCCGCGGAAAAATGAAAACTGAGGAGAAGAAGTGGAAAAGGCGGGAAGTCAGCGCGCAGGCGCAAGGGATGCTCCCAAAAGCTTGCTGATTGGATGCTGGGGAGCATTCCCGTGCAGGCTCCGTCGGTACTGACGTACCCATATGTGAAGACTCATTCCTGCTTGTTCCTGGAGATACGCTTTTCCACAATGCCATGAACTGAACTTTATGTCTACTTCTAAATGAAACCCTGATGTGTTTTGAGTTCTGTGAAGTACTATACTGTCCGATTATATTGATCCTCATACTCGGGTTCACTTTATATGAAGCACTTACAGTCTCTTCTTCTGCCCTGCCTGGGA
The DNA here is from genome assembly GCA_033557465.1 of Ichthyophis bannanicus. Taxonomy (NCBI): domain Eukaryota; kingdom Metazoa; phylum Chordata; class Amphibia; order Gymnophiona; family Ichthyophiidae; genus Ichthyophis; species Ichthyophis bannanicus. Next base: position 144,568,481 of record CM066043.1, on the reverse strand, counting down.
CTCTGCTACCTCTTCTTCACCCATGCTTGGTCTTCTCCTCAACCCAGCGGGGCACTGCTTCCTCTGCTACCTCTTTCCTCACCCAATGCTCTTGAACAGCAGTCTTTAGCCTCAATAGAATGGTCTCTAAGGAAGCCCTTGTGTGGCAGGTTCTTGTGCAGCAGTATTCACCCTTGGTAGAATAGATTCTCCTGAAGCATTTTATGCAGCAGTATCTGGCCTTGCTAGATCACCACGCCCAGCAGTCTTCAGCTGCAGCAGAATGGGGTTAAAGCAGTATTTCTTGGCATGGGATTCTTTATTGTGATTTTAGGATAAGAAAAGTCTTTTAACATGCACAAGGTTGAACCAACTCTTATAAACAGATCAATACAGTACTTGTGTTACTAAGAACATATGAACTCTTCCTTCCTCTATGCCCTATGAGAGTTTGCATTTGAGCTGTGAATCCCTGTGGTGAAGAGACTTGTAAACCCATCTTCTGATAACCATGCTTAGGATAACTCTGGTTTGAAACATGAAAGAAATTGTATATTCTAAGTGTATGCTACTTTAAACATGGAAGATCCAAATTCAGGTAAACTAGCAAGATTCCTTTCAGTCTGCAGTGGAGAGTCTGATGTGCACCTTTCAATGTCATTTCTGAATCCATTTTAATCAAGCTTTGGGATTATAATATAATTCAGTGATGGCAAAGATACAAGTGCTGCACAGATAAGTTATTAGTATAAAGTTGGACCTGCTATTTGGCTCCTAGAACATTGTGTAACTCTTTTTGTATACGTCAGAGTGACTGAATATTGCTGCTCTATATGTAGTGATTTATTCCTCCGCTCTCGAATGCTCCTAGCTCTCCTCTGCCTATAGATGTATGGGACAATAGTCAGTGGAACTTATCCATTTAGCAAGATAAGTGCTACTGGCTGGGATATGCAGTGGCACAATATAGATAGTGCTGCAGAATAGCCTTATAAAGTGCCTGGCCAGGGTGGTCTGTAGCTGGAGTTGTGGGTGGAGCTAGAAATTATTCATACGGTATAGCAGTAATATTCAGTGCTACTATATGATTAACTATCCAGATAACTCAGAACAGCAAAAAAGCAGTTCTAAAGCTATCCTGATAGGTTATCTGAATAGCGGCATTGAATACTACCGCAATACGGACAGCAGCAGCACTACTAGTTACAGTATTTGCATATTCATCACTGGCCACTATCTGGATACCAGGACTGAATATCCAGAATATTTTATCTGCAGCAGCTGACCATTAATAAAATGATGACTGCCATGGCTCAATATTTACTCATTAAATTTTGCTATCTTATTATCACCGTATTACAAGTGAAAACTGAATAAAGCAAACGACCCAAATCTCTGTACAAGTATGTCCAATAATCTGCTCCTTATATTGTCTTAAGGTTTTATATATCTTAAACATACTATTATCTTTTTAATGGAGTTCTTACTTCTTCAATGATTTGAACGCTTTATGTCCATATTGCATTATCTATTAATTGAAACACTTTTAATTATATAGTTCTCTATGGTGGTCTACCAGTAACCGGCAATATTTCACTAAGGGGTATGTGTACTAAAGTGTGTTAATGCCCTGTGAAAGCAGCTAACCCGCGAACAAAATCAGATATGGCAGGCAATTTCCCATGGTATCTGATTTTCCTGCAGTGCAGCTCCCTAGGCCTCCTGTGCCGCGATCGGACCTCCTCTCCACAATAGTGTCAGCGCTGTGGTGCTGTGTTCCGCTCCATGGCACTGACAACATGCAAAAGTAAAGTGTGTACTCCCCTTAAGTACCATTCCCCCATGGACAGCTCCCAATCCCCATCACTAGAAGACAGCACCTCATGTTGGTGGTTATTTTGATTTGGCCGCTGGACAGGGCAGAAGCATATAGGATCACTCCTGCCCCGTTCTTACCCTAGGCCACACGTATTTTAAGGTTTATGTTTATTACAATTTGATATACCGCTCTTAAAGCAAGTTGGCAGAGCGGTTTACAATAAAAACATAAATAAGAGAAGTGGATGAAAAGAACTGCAAAGTCATGTACAGGAAAGAATCACACACACGGGGAGAGGAGTGAGAGTGGCACTGACAAAGAGATGAGAGAGATGGGTCATCCACAGGATCCAGTAGGTCAGGTGATGGGGATGTCAAATGTCTCATGAAATAGAAGGGCCTTAAGTTGAGTTTTGAATCAGACAAGGGAAGACTCTAGACAAAGGGCAGAGGGGAGATTGTTCCAAAGTTGTGGGCCAAGGATATAGAAGGCTGAATTCCATGTCAACTCATACCTGGGATGGGAAGCAGAAGGGAAATGAAGGTGGTTCAAGTGGAGGGAGCATTGTGGAGCAACTGGGACAGCGGGGGGGGGGGGGCAGAAGGGTTGATTTTGCTGCTGCCAAAAAGCAGCAGCTTGTCCACCCTTTTATGAACCAAAACAAGAATTTTTATGCGGAAGCGGAACTGAATGGGAAGCCAGTGGTAGCTGACCAGAAGGGAGTGACGTGGTCAGAGTGTGAGCAAGGAGACGTATAGCAGAGTTTTGGATGAGTTGAAGGCGATGGAGTTGATATTGAGGAAGACCTGCGAAAATGACATTGCAATAATCCAGCTGGGAAATCACCAGGAAAAGCAATAAGGTGAGTAGAGCAGAGGAGGAAAGAAAGGGGTGAAGAGCTCTAATTTGGCATAGAGTGAAAAGGGATTTCAGAATAACAGAGGAGATATGGTCATGAAAAGTCAATGCTGAATCAAGGGCTGCACCAAGGAAGTAGACAGAGGAAACAAGGGAAATAGAGGTGCCAAGAAGAAGAGGAGCAGAAGTGGGTGGGGGTACAGAGCCAATTAGCCAAGTGGCTGAGGTCTTGCCAGGGTTGAGGGCGAGCACAACAAAAGGCAGAAAAAATAATTTTATTTTCAATTTAGTGATTGGACTTTGTGCTATCTTTATATTTTACACAGTATGGGAAACCACATGTGGAGTCTGGCTTCTTGAGTTTCAGTTTAATTATAGTCTACATATTTTTATTTTAGGTTGTGGTCACTTATTCTGTACTTGATGAGAATCTGTGTTCTGAGTGTGTGACCAAGGTCAGGTGTTCGCTACGAGCATGGTGTTAATGTATCCACAGAAACCTCTTCCTCGACAATTGGATCTGTACTGGAATAATTTGACTTGTTCAACTTATCTAATAGGTTTATGGATGTTCTAGAGCCCTCTGCAGTATTTACAGTGCTGCCTTTTTTGGGTAGGCCCCTTGTATGAGTTTTGGAAGTTTATCCTGGTATGATATGATATAGATTTGACCTTGTAGATCTTCGGTGAATTTTGTAGGGTTTTATATTAGTTTCCAATATGCCTGGTACTGGAGAATGTTTGTTAGTGAGATGACCAAAAATGAGATTTTATTTTTAAATATATTGAGTTCTGTGAGTGAATGTCCTACTTCTGCACTGCACCCATTGTCAAGGGAGAAATTTCTGTGGATAAGAACATAAGATATGCCACACTGGGTCAGACCAAGGTCCATCAAGCCCAGTATCCTGTTTCCAACAGTGGCCAATCTAGGTCATACGTACCTAGCAGTTTCCCCAAAAGACACAGGTTCCACAATGCTTGTACTGGGTCAAGCATTGATATCCTGGGTCCCTTCTTAATAATGGTCCATACCTTTTTTAAACCCAGCTACACTAACAGCCTTTACTACATCCTCCGGTAACAAATTCCGGAGTCTGATTACACGTTGAGTGAAAAAATATTTTTTTTATTAGTCTTAAATAGTTTACCCTGTAGCTTCATTGCATGTCCCCTAATCTTTCTATATTCTGATAACGTAAACAATCAATCTACGTTTACCCATTCCACTCCGTTCATTAATTTATAGACTTCTATCATATCTCCCCTCAGCCGTCTCTTTTCCAGGTTAAAGAGCCCTAACCTTTTTAGCCTTTCTTCATAGGAGTATCCTTCCATCCCCTTTACCATTTTGGTGGTTCTTCTCTGAACCTTTTGTAATATCGCTATATCCTTTTTAAGATACGGCGACCAGAATTGCACACAATATTCAAGGTGCGGTCTCACCATGGAGCGATATAAAGGCATTATAATATCTTTTGTTTTATTTTCCATTCCTTTCCTTATGATACCTAGCATTCTATTTGCTCTCTTGGCCGCCGCTGCACACTGGGCCGAGGGTTTTAACATGTTATCCACAATGACTCCTAAATCTTTTTTCTGGGTGGTGGTTCCTAATGTGGAACCTTGCATCGTGTAACCATAGTTTGGGTTATTCTTCTCTAGGTGCATAACTATGCACTTGTCCACATTAAATTTCATCTGCCATTTTGATGCCCTGTCTTCCAATTTATCAAGATCCTCTTGCAATTTTCCACAATCCTCTTGGGTTTTAACAACTTTAAATAGTTTTGTGTCATCTCAAATTTGTGCAAATTTGATAACTTCACTTGTTATTCCACTTCCCAGGTCATTTATGAATATGTCAAAAAGCAGTGGACCCAGCACAGATCCCTGGGGTATACCACTATTCACCTTTCTCCATTGGGAAAATTGGCCATTTAGCCCTACCCTAAGCTTTCTATCTTTTAACCAGTTCCTGATCCACAGTAGTACACTGCCGCCTATCCCATGACTCTTTAGTTTTGCCAAAGGTCTCTGATGAGGGACCTTGTCAAAGGCTTTCTGAAAGTCCAGATACACTGTATCAACCGACTCACCTTTGTCCACCTGTTTATTCACACCTTCAAAAAAACATAACAGATTAGTAAGACAAGATCTTCCTTGTCTAAAGCCATGTTGGCTGTCTCCCATTAGGCCATGACTATCTACATTTTGAGTAATTTTATTCTTTATGATGGTTTCTACCATTTTTCCCGCTACTGATGTCAGGCTCACTGGTCTGTAGTTTCTCGGTTCACCCCTGGAACCCTTTTTAAAAATTGGTGTTACATTGGCGATCCTCCAATCTTCAGGTATTAGAGATGATTATAATGATAGTTCACAGATTACTAATAGCAGGTCTGCAATCTCTTATTTCATTTTTTTCATCACCCTTTGATGTATACTATCCAGCCCAGGTGATTTGCTACTCTTCAGTTTATCTAATAGTTGTAATACATCTTCCTGATGTATCGATATTTCCTTCAATTCTTCCGCACCTTTAAATACCACTTCAGTCATGGGTAACATCCCTACATCTTCCTCAGTAAAGACCGAAGCAAAGAATTCATTCAGTCTCTCCGCTATCGCCTTGTCACCTCTTAGTGCCCCTTTAACCCCTCTATCATCTAATGGACCAACTGACTCTCTCACAGGTTTTTTTGCTACAAATGTACTTGGAAAAGTCTTTATTTCACGTTTTTGCTTCCGCAGCAAGCTTCTTCTCAAATTCTCCCTTTGTCTGCCTTATCAGTGCCTTGCATTTGACTTGCCAGTGCTTGTGCTGTTTCCAGGTTTCGTCGTTTGACTCTTTTTTCCATTTTCTGAAAGATGCTTTTTTGGCAACAGCAGCCTCTCTGACCTCACCTTTAAACCATGCTGGCAGTTTTTTGGACTTCCTTCCACTTTTCTTAAAGCATGGAATACAGCTGGTCTGGGCTTCCAAGATAGTATTTTTCAACAACACCCAAGCTTGATGTAAGTCTTTAACCTTTGCAACTGCTCCTTTTAGTTTTTTCTTAACTATTTTCCTCATTTTATCATAGTCTCCCTTTCGAAAGTTAAAAGGTAGTACTGTGGATTTCCTTACTTATCCCTCCTCCACTAATTAAATCAAAGGCGATCATGCTATGATCACTATTGCCAAGTGGCCCCAACACCCTTATCTCTTGCACTAGATCTGGTGTTCCACTAAGGACTAGGTCTAATATGGCTTCCCCTCTGGTCGGTTCATGAACCAGCTGCTCCAAGAAGCAGTCATTTATTTCATCTAGGAACTTTATCTCCCTAGCAGAATATATATTCAAAAAGGAAAAGCAAGAACCATAACGCAGTTTATAAGAATAAAATGAGTTATAATTTGTTCTTATAAACTCACTTTTTCTTTTAGTTCCTTGGTGTGCGAGCATCTTGCATTTGCTTTGTTTTTTACGGAATATATATTTACATTAACACCATGCTCATCCAGTGCGCTATTTCAGGAGTTATTTTGGGGTTGCCAAACCCTTCTTGGTGTTTTTGTTGGAGTGGGAGGTGTTGTGTTGGGGTCACAAAGTCCCCCTTGTTTTTTTTTAGAGGGTGGGAACTGCTGTGTAGGGGCCACTGAACCTCTCTTGTTTTTCAGGGTGGGAAGTGCTGTGTTGGGGCGCCAAGTTGCTCTTATTTTTGTGGAAGTGGGAGGTGCTGCATGGGTTCTGTTGAGCCCCTCTTGCTTGTCATATTTGGTAGCATGTTTCCTAGGCTCTGCACTGGTAACATAAGAACATAAGAAATACCATACTGGGTCAGACTAAAGTCCATCAAGCCCAGTATCCTATTTCCAACAGTGGCCAATCCAGGTCACAAGTACCTGGTAGGTTCCCAAAAAGGCACACAGGTTCTACAATGTTTGTCCTGGGGCAAGCAGTGGATTTCCCAGGTCCTCTTTAATAATAGTTTATGGACCATTCCTCCAGGAACTTGTCCAGATCTTTTTCTAAACCCGGCTACACTAACGGCTTTTACTACATCCTCTGGTAACTAATTCCAGAGTTTGATTAAGCAGGGCTATAGGTTAACTGCAGACAGGAAGTTACATGCCCCTGGAGTTATTGAATTTCAGCCTGGCAAAACAGCTGGCAGTACAACTAAGGTCACCCACTGAGGTGGCATTAGTTGCACTTACGCTACTTACCCTAAATCATTATGTTAGTTTCTTCTGACAATGCAGATGCCTGTGTGTGAGAATTTTTTCTCTTGCCTTACTCTGCAGTAAAATATAATTTTGGGGAAGAAATCCTGTAAACCTAATAGTAATGGATACAAACATTTTTTTGACTATGTTTGTCTGTTTTTAGTGTGCACCGATATATTCCCTACTTGGTGAAGATCTATCTTTGTTCTGCATATGTGTGACTGAGGCTACATGTTCTGATAGCATGGAGGTTCTGTGTAGGGAGTTGTAGTAATCCTGCTTCTTCAGTTTTCTGAATAGGAATATGGATGTTCTAGGGCCCACTGCAATATTTATGGTGCTGCCCTTTTCTGGGTACGCTCCATGTTGTGTGACTTTTGGAAGTCAGTGTTGTTATGGTTAGTAGATTTGCTCTATGGCTGCTATGCTCTGGGTTCTTGGTGAGGTCAAATGTAGGGTGTTGGTTCGGGGGAGGTACTGGAATATGTAGTGTTATTGAGATTTGCAGTTTTGCGTTCTTTATGCTGCCAGACTGAAATTTAAAATATTTTGACGTCAGATTCAAGGAAATTTAACATTTTAAGGGAACATCTCATAGAAAAATAGAAATATAACGACAGAAAAATACTACATGGCCTATCTAGTCTGTCCTTCCATATCAATAACTACAACAGTCCCCTTTTTTCCTTTAGAGATCCTGTGTTTGTCCCATGCTTTTTGAATTCAGATACTGTCCTCATCTCTACCACCTCCACTGGGAGGCTATTCCACGGATCCACCACTCTTTCCGTAAAGAAATATTTCTGCATATCACTCCTGAATCTATCCCCCTTCACCCTCATCCCATGTCCCCTCGTAGCAAAGCTTGCTTTCAATTGAAAGAGGCTCTCCCCCTATACATTTATGCCATGGAGGTATTTAAACAAATCAATCATATCACCTGTATCCCACCTTTCCTCTAAGGTGCACATATTAAGATCCTTAAGTCTGTCCACATATGCTTTATAATGAAGACCACTAACCATTTTAGTAGCCACCCTCTGTACCGACTCCATCCTGTTTATATCCTTTTGAAGGTGCGGTCTCCACAGAGGTATTTAAACATCTCAAATCATATCGCCTCTATCCCGCCTTTCCTCTAAGGTGTAAATATTAAGATCCTTAAGTCTGTCCTCATATGCTTTATAATGAAGACCACTAACCATTTTAGTAGCCACCCTCTGTTTAATTTTGTTTAGTAGCCTGATAGCTTTACCACTGCTGAGTTGCCGGCTTTTCCAGCTCTAGCACAATCCAATCCAGCATTTGAATTCATGGCTACCATGATTAATTTATCTCATTTTATATCTTCCCTCCTTGTCAATAATATGGTCATAGCAAAATAAATCTGATGTGCAGATACTTAAAATGGTTTGATTGGTGGGAAGGGGGGCTGTTCAAGTGGCTTTTCATTAATCAAATGTAATGTTTAATTATTATGTTTGTTTTATTATAACATCTGCTTTACTAAATTGCATGTATATGTTTGGAAGCCACCAAGGATTTTAGATGGCTGGCATATACATTTTAAAAAGCATGGTTACTCACCTGTAACAGGTGATCTCTGAGAACAGCAGGAATCAGTCTTCACATATGGGTGACGTCAGCATCACCGGAGTCCCAGCATGGGAACACTCCCCAGCATCCAATAGGAATGCTTTTGGGAGCATCCCTCCATGCATGCGTGCCTGCCTTCCCGCCTTCCTAACAGTTCTCCTCAGTCAGGTATATAGCATAAGAAAAACCCCGTAAGAAAACAAGGAAATACAAAAAGAAAATGTTAGTCCCATCCACAACTCCGAGGGGAGGCGGGTGGGTTGTGAAGACTGATTCCTGCTATTTCCAGAGATAACCTGTTATAGGTGAGTAACCGCGCTATCTCCAGAAACAAGCAGGAATGCAGTCTTCACATATGGGACTCCCCAGTAACCGACTACCCTTAAGGCCTGTGTAAGCCCAGGCCCACAGGGAGGGACCCGGAAGTTGCCGGAGGGTAAAGCAGGGATCTGCCAGACTCAGCCCCTCGTGCACACTCTCCAGGTAGTCGGCCAAGGATGGTGTGAGGAGGTGTACTTAAACTGCAAAAAGGTGTTGTAAGATGGCTTGGCCAAATTAGGTGTCTCGAGCAGAGTTTTTGTTGAGAAAGTAATGGGCAGAAGGTATAGAGAGAAGACCAAGTGACTGCTTGGCAAATCTCGGAAATTGAGACAGAGTATAGGTTGACAACTGTGGTGGACATAGCTTAGACGTTGTGGGCGGTGACATGTCCCTGTATATACGCAAAAGAGATGCAGTAAGCAATCCAGTTGGAAAGGGTCCACTTGGATATCGGGAGACCCAGATGACTAGGGTTAAAGGAGACAAAATGTTGTAAGAATTTACGATGACTCTTAGTTCTTTCAAGATAGAAAGCGAGAGCTCTTTTGCAATCAAGTGTATATTACAAGGCTTCCGCCCGAGAAGAATGAGATCTCGGAAAAAAGATCTGAAGAGAAATGGATTGATTAAGGTGGAAAGGAGAAACCACCATTGGTAGGAATTTAGGATGAGTCTGGAGGACTACCTTATGATGGTGGAAGCGAGTGTAGGGAGTGTAGTCCATGAGAGCTTGCAACTCGCTCACTCGATAGGCAGAAGTGAGAGCAATCAGAAAAATTGGAGGGAGGAGTGATCTAGTGGTTAGGACAAGGTACTTCAGGCCGGAGGGCCGGGGGTTCAAGTCCCACCTGGGGACAGCAATCTCAGACCGGAGGGACTGGGATTTCTAGTCCTATAGGCACTCCTTATGGTCTTGGGCAAGCCACTTAACCCTCCATTGCCCATGTTCCCTGTAAGTATTAACGTATGTGTGTCATATCCCCTCATGTTAAATGTATCCCCCAATTGACCGCTTTGACCCGGTGAAAAGCGGAATATAAATACAGCTAAATAAATAAATAAAATAAATAAAAATGACTTTCCAAGTAAGGAATTTCAGTGAAGTGGAAGCTAGAGGTTCAAAAGGGGGTTTAGGCAGTTGTGCCATGACAATATTAAGGTCCCATGCTAAAGGAGGATGGCAGATTGGCGGTTTTGTTAAGAGAAAGCCATGCATAAAACGCTTCACAAGTGGATGTGAAGAAATTGGGCAGTGAGAGGTAGAGAATGCACTTAGGTGGACTTTCACTGAATTCGTTTTTAGCCCAGACATGGAAAGATGAAGGATATATTGAAGCAAGTTCTCCATGGGACAAGTACAGGGATTGAAAGTTCTCTGGGAACACCAGAGGGAAAACCTACGTCACTTAAAGGTGTACATATGTCTAGTAGAATCTTTTTTGGAAGCAAGTAGAATCTCTATTCTCTGGGAACAAGCAGGAAGTCAGTCCTCACATATGGGTGACGCCAATGGAGCCCTCGTGTGAAGCAAATCCCCAGCTTTCAGATAAAGCCTTTGGGAGTTGCCATCACGCATGCACAGTCCCCTTCCCGCCCAAGGGTGCCATCTTGCTCAGTCTCCTTTTTTCCGCAGAGCCCTTCGGATGTAGTCCATGTGTCCCCGAGAAAAAAGTTGTATTTTTTTTGGTTTTTCCTCGACTGGTCGACACCAGTACCTCTTCCCGCCTTCGGCTCGGTACGTCGGTATCGAGTCCGTCTCTCTTTTTCATGTGACTGGCATTCGCGCCTTTTTTTCTCTTTTTCACTGGCAGCCTGAGTCTTTGACCTTGCAGGGGCCCTTTCTCCTCCGATGGCTGCCAGCTGGTTTAAAAAATGCGATCGGTGTGTGAAGTTAATGTCTTTCACCGATACGCATGACTGCTGTCTCCGGTACCTCGGACTCAACCATGACCCGTCGGTCTGTGGCCCGTGTAGGAAGATGTCCTGCCAGCAGCAGCATGATAGGATTTTTCCCGTATCCATGCCTCCGAGAGCCAGGACCTCATCCAAGGCCTCCACATCTCGGGGGGAGCTCTCCGAGCCCGAGCAGCATTGAAGTTCCTCGGTGAGGGGGTCTCCCTCGAGGGAGCACAAGAAGAAGAAGAAATCCTTGAAGGCGGTGTCTCTGGATGGCTTGAGCGACCCGGCTCATCCCGGGGCTGGTTGCGGAGCTTTGAGCACCAGCCGGGATCTTCAGAGATGGAGAGCCTGACGAAGATACCTTGTCGACAACCGGATCAGCCGAGGCAAGTACCAACTGTCCTGGTTGAAGACTCCCCTCCGTAGGAACTGACATTAGGCCCAATCATGTAGGGGCCCGAGCTGATGGCTGCGGATCCTTCTGGAATAGAGTCCAGAATGGCGGTCTTGGAGCGCAGTTTCACTGCCTTCACGGAGCAGCAGAGGGCACTGATAGCCAGCCTGTCCGGTTCCTCCGCCCCGACCACCGAGCCCTTGACGTCGAAGTTGCCACCGGAGGCCGAGCAGATCCTTGACGCCCTTCAGGCTCAAGTCAATCCTCGGCTGAGGTCTTTCTCGGACTCCCGTTCGGGACCGAAATCGTTGCCACCAAGACTGCCAGTGTCAGGGCGGTCGGTGCCAGGGCCCTCGATGCCTGAGGAGTCCGCCGATTCCTCCTCGGAGGTATCGGTATGGGAAGCCAAGGATGAGGAGTCCTCGGATACCCACCGGCACAGGGATGTACCATCCAATTCCCCATTATCTGAGCCTCGGAGAATGTCCCCCCCCCCCCCCCCGGAGGACATGAGGTTCTTGGACTTTGTGCGGGATATGTCCAAGGTGTTGGCGTTCCCCACGGAGTCCAAGGAGGATCCTCGAGTCGATGACCTTGAGATCCTCCAGTATCAGGCCCCCCCCCTCCCTCGGGAGGCTCTTACTTTACCCGTGCCTCTGATCCTGGAACGGCTGATGCTCCGCATGTGGAAGACATGGGCATCGGTCTCAATGTATCGAGTCTGCTGGAGCCCTGGGTTTCTGAGTCGCAGCTGCCGCACAACTCCATGGTTGTGGAATCGGCCATGCGCCGGCTGAAGAGCCAGAAGATGCACTTGTCGGTGCCTCCCGGCAGGGAGGCCCACAACTTGGATGCCCTCAGCAGAAAGTGCTTCCAAGGTTCAATGCTGACTTGTCGGATCCAGGCCTACCAGCTGTACATGGGCATGTACCTCAGGGACCTAGCGAAGGAACTCACCGGGTTCTCAGCTGGTCTCTCCGAGGAACCCTTGCAGTGTTTCAGGGGCCTGTCCAAAGCCATCCGTGAGTGCTCAAAGTTTATGTCTCGGGTGGCCTGTGACGGGTTCGAGTCGGCAGCCCGAGTAGCCACAGCTGGCATCGGTGCACGCCGCCAAGCATGGCTGCAGTCGTCGGACCTTGAACAATGGGTTCAAGACAAGTTGGTCGATGTTCCATGCCTGGGGGAGAATCTCTTCAGCAAACCCATGCCGACAAGGCTGCAGAGCTGGAGACCGAGTACATGACGAGGACATGGCTCTCCAAGAAGACCTCTGCCCCTTCTCGCAAGAAGGGCTCGGATAAAAAGCCCTTTTACCCAAGGAAGGATGGTGCTTACTGAAGCTACCCCCATTTTAAGGCCTCAAACCCCAGGCACCGGCTCCAGCCCAGCCTGGCAGTAGTTTTTGACTCCTACTGCATGGCCACTCTTCCCACAGAGGAAAGGAAGATCACAGGGGGCCGGCTTGCTCTGTATGCCCACAGGTGGACAGCCATTACCACCAATGCCTGGGTTTTGCAGACAGTCCAAGAGGGCTATCTTCTTCACCTAGCCCAGGTGCCTCCTCACTATTTTCCAGGAGAGCCCATCAGGTCTCCTCTTCACCGGGACCACCTTCTGAAGGAGTGGGCGGCTCTTCTCGAGGATCAGGAGGTAGAACCGGTGCCCCACCATTTGCAGGGAAGGGGCTGCTACTCCAGGTACTTTCTGGTACCAAAAAGGACAGGAGCCCTCACGCCCATCCTCGACCTGCGCAACCTCAATAAATTCCTGGTGAGGGAGAAGTTCAAGATGCTCTCCCCCTTGGAATCTTGCTGCCTTACCTATCCCAGGGAGACTGGCTATGCTCCTTAGACCTGAAAGATGTGTATACACACATCCTAATACACCCAAGCCACAGGTAATATCTACGCTTTGTAGTAGGGGGCAATCACTACCAGTACAGGGTACTCCCCTTTGGCCTTGCCTCGTCCCCCAGCGTGTTCACAAAGTGCCTAGCTGTGGTTGCTGCCTTTCTCAGGCTCCAAGGGGTCTTTGTATTCCTCTACCTTGATGACTGGCTCATCAGAGGTTCCTTGGCCACCGAGGCCTACCAGGCCACAACTCGCACCATACAAGTGCTGCAGCACCTAGGATTTGTGATAAACTACCCCAAGTCCAGTCTCACTCCAACTCAGCAGCTAGAGTTCATTGGGGCCAGCCTTGACACCCTTCATGGGACAGCCTGCGGACCGGGCAAGCAGACTTATGGCTCTGGCAGGCTAGGTGAGTCATAAGTCTGCAGTGTCAGCAAGGCTTTTCCTGTGCCTCCTTGGGCACATGACTTCCACAGTCCATATGACCCCAGACACCCACCTCCATATGCGGACCGCTCAATGGTGCCTCAGGGACCAATGGTCTCAGGCCACCTTCGGGACAAAGTCAGTGTATCCAAATGTCTAGTGCAGTTCCTAGCCCGGTGGCTCTAACCGCATGACATGGGGGCGGGAATGCCTTTTCAGGTCTCACTGCACACGAGGATCCTGACTACGGATGCATCACTGCTGGGCTGCGAAGCCCATTGTCAGGGTTCCCGGATTCAGGGACTGTGGTCCCCAAGCGATAAGGCTCAACAAATCAATTTCTTGAAGCTCCGTGCCATGCGCCTAGCGCTAGGAGTTTTCAGGCAGTTCCTAGTCCAAGAATCTGTCTTGGTCCAGACAACCAGGTGGCCATGTTCTATGTGAACAAACGGAGGCACGGAGTCCTGCTTCCTATGTCAGGAAACCCTGGACCTCTGCGCCTTTGCAGCCCGGCATGGCATTCGTCTCCGAGCAGTCTACCTGCCGGGCCAACTGATTAGCAGACAGGCTAAGCAGGATTCTCCAACCCCACAAATGGCAGCTGGATCACGGGGTAGCCAGTTGGCTCTTCCAGACCTGGGGGAGGCCGGTGATGGACTTGTTTGCGAGTCCGGACAAACACCAGTTGCCCCTTTTCTGCTCCAGGCGACCCCACACACACAGGGTGGCCACCGATGCATTTCTGATATCATGGTCCGGGGACCTTCTGTATGCATTCCCCCCGACACCTTTGGTGGCCAAGACGCTGTTCAAGATTCTCCAGGACAGGGCCTTGGTCATCCTTATTGCCCCTCAGTGGCCCAGGCAACCCTAGTTACTGCTTCTTCTGCAACTAGCAGTAGTGCCCCGATCCCCTTGGGGTCCTCACCAAGTCTCCTGTCTCAGGAGGGAGGCTCTCTTTTACACCTCAATCGCAGCTCACTCAACTTGATGGCGTGGCTGCTGAAAGGGTAATTCTCGCTCCACTCCTCCTTCCAAAGAATACTGAGGAGATCTTGCTGGCCTCACGGAGGCCATTGACCAGACGAGCATACACCTTGAAGTGGTGTAGGCTTGCGGTGTGGTGCAAGGAGCAGAAGGTAGATCCTTTCCTCTTTCCCAGTAGGGGTGGTTCTACAATATTTTCTCCACCTCTCTGATTTGGGCCTCAAGTCCAACTCTGTCAGAGTGCACCTCAGTGCCCTTGCGGCGCACCACTTTTCAGTGGATGAGAAGCCTCTCTCCGCCCACCCTTTGGTCTCTCGGTTCCTGAGGGGCCTACTTTTCTTGAAACCCCCCGGTGCGCCCCCCGGCGACCAAGTAGGATCTCAACGTGGTGTTAGGACAGCTTACTAGGCCGCCCTTTGAGCCCATGGCTACTTGTCATTTACGCTATCTTTCTTGGAAGGTGGTTTTCCTGGTGGCACTTGCATCCACTCGGTGGGTGAGTGAGCTCCAGACCCTAGTGTCGGAAAGACCCTATACCAGGTTCTATAGGAACCGGGTGGTGCTTCACACACACCCCAAGTTCCTTCTGAAAGTGGTCTCCTCATTCCACCTCAACCAGGAGGTGGTTCTGCCTGTCTTTTTTCCCAGGCCGCATGCCAGTCGGGCAGAGTCGGTCCTGCATACCCTGGACTGTAAGAGGGCGTTGGCCTTCTATATCCAGCATATGCAACCACATCGTTTCATTTCTTATGACCCCAGTATGCTGGGGATGGCGGTATCTAAGTGTGCGCTGTCCACCTGGATGGCAGACTGCATTGCCTGGGCATACAGGGTAGCCGAGCTTCCTATAGAGGGTCTCGTTACGGCCCATAGGGTCAGGGCCATGGCGGCTTCAGTGGCTCATTTCTGCTCTGTTCCTTTAGCAGACATCTGCCGGGCCACCACCTGGTCTTCGAGTCAGACTTTTGCAGTCCATTACTGCCTGGACAGGGAGTCCCAGTGGGACAGTGCCTTCTGCCAGGCTGTACTCCGTAACCTTTTCGAGGTCTAGGCAACTCCTGCCCTCCTACCCCTCTGTGTTCAGGCTACCGGAGTGCTATTCCCTTAGTTTTCATTGCTGTTGCGGCTCTCGTAGAGGGAGCCTTTTTTAGCTATGGGTTCTTGGTAGCCTATAGCTGGGGAGTCCCATATGTGAGGACCGACTTCCTGCTTGTTCCCGGAGAAAGCATAGTTACTCACCTGTAACAGGTGTTCTCCGGGGACAGCAGGAATCAGTCCTCACGACCCTTCCTCCTCCCCTTGGAGTTGCAGTCCTATTATTATATTTTGCTCTTTTTGCCGTCTTTTAGCTATGTCATTTGACTGAGCAAGATGGCACCCTTGGACGAGAAGGGGACCGCACATGCATGATGGTAACTCCCAAAGGCTTTCTCTGAAAACTGGGGATTTGCTCCGTGCGAGGGCTCCGTCGGGGTTGACGTCACCAATATGTGAGGACTGATTCCTGCTGTCCCCGGAGAACATCTGTTACAGGTGGTAACTACGCTTTACGTCCTCTGAGAGGTATAGGTAAGACAAGGCAAAGTGTTCAGTAGCCATGCCGTCAACTTCAATGCTTTCAGGCTGGATTGCAGAAGCATCTCTTGGTCCTGTGAGAGAAGACTGGGGGCACACCTCAGATGGAGAGGTGGTCCTTGCGTCAGTTGAAGGAGTAGGGAAAACCAAGGCTGATGTGGCCAGAATGGGGTGATGAGAATCATCCTCCCTCTGTCTAACTGTAACTTGAAGAGTGTTTTTGACACTAGAGGAAGGGGCGCGAATACGTAGAGCAGACCCTGGCTCCAATGAAGCAGGAAAGGATCTGAGGTCTCACTTTGTGGCAACAGGATCTTGAACAGAAGCAAGAGAGTTGGTAATTCTCTGGAGTGGTAAAAAGGTTGATACTGGGCATTTCCCATAGACGGAACAAACGTTGCGCCGTCACTGAATGAGGCATTCACTCATATGGTTGAAGAATACAGCTGAGTTTGTTGACCAGTTGATTCTGCTCCCCCAGGAGATAAACAGATTGGAGAAGAATCTGATGAGCTATTGTTAAAGTCCAAATATGGACTGCCTCTTTGCAGAGGAGGTGATATCCGGTACTGTCCTGTTTGTTGATGTAGAACATGGTGACCTGGTTGTCGGTCTAAATAAGTACTGTTCATCCTGCTAAGTTGGGACAAGAGACGCAAAGGACATTGGCAATCGCTCCGAGTTCCAAAAGATTGATGTGAAAAGCGGCTTCTCATAGAAATTCGCTTCTGTTCCCGGCAGGCCTACCCCTCCAGGGTGGCAGCGGACGCGTTCCTGGTCTTATGGTCGGGAGGCCTCATGTACGCCTTCCCTCCTTTCCCATTGATTGCCAAGACCTTGTTCAGGACCCTCCGCGATAGGTGCTCTCTCATCCTGATAGCTCCTCAGTGGCCCAGGCAGCCGTGGTTCCCGCTGCTTCTACTGTTGATGATGGACACCACCATCCCCTTGGGGACCGCCCTGGGACTCCTCCCTCAGGAGGGAGGCTCTCTCCTGCACTACGATATGGGTCCCTGTCACTGACAACATGGCTGCTGAGAGGGTGAATCTGGCCCCCTTCAACCTCCTGGTTGAAGTGGAGGATGTCCTGCTGGCCTCTACTAGGAAGGCTTACGCCCTCAAATGGCGCAGGTTCTCTGTTTAGTGCGCCGATCATGGGGCTGACCCTTTTTCCTGTCCGTTGGCTCTGGTGTTACAGTACCTTCTCCACCTCTCTGTCTGGGTTCAAGTCTAACTCTGTCCGGGTACACCTCAGTGCCTTGGCTGCACACCACCATCCAGTGGATGGTAAGCCCCTCTCGGTCCATCCATTGGTGACCCATTTTCTTTGGGGTCTACTCTTATCGAAGCCTCCAGTTTGCCCTCCGGCAACCGAATGAGACCTCAACGTGGTGCTGGGGCAGCTTACTTACCCGCCCTTTGAACCTCTAGCTACCTGCCACCTCCGCTACCTCTCTTGGAAGGTGGCTTTCCTGGTCGCGCTTACATCCACTCACAGAGTTAACGAGCTCCAGGCCCTTATGGCGGAGGCGCCCTATACCAGGTTTTACAAGAACAGAGTGGTGTTTCACATGCACCCCAAATTCCTACCGAAGGTAGTATCACCCTTCCATCTCAACCAGGAAGTGTTGCTCCCTACCTTCTTTCCAAGACCTCACTCCAGTCGGGTGGAGATGGTCCTCCACACCTTGGACTGTAAGAGGGCTTTGTCCTTCTACATCCAACACACTTGAGGCCACCACAAAGCTTCTCAGTTTTTCATCTCCTACGGCCCCAGTAGGCTGGGGGAAGTGGTGACCAGGCATATGCTGTCCACTTGGGTGGCGGATTGTATCGCCTTTGCGTATGAGCAGGCGAGGCTCCCGCTGGATGGCCGCGTCACAGCACACCATGTCAATGCCATGACAGCTTCAGTGGCACACTTACGCTCCGTCCCACCACCTGGTCTTCAGTCCATACCTTCGCAGCCCATTACTGCCTGGAAAGAGAGTCACGACCGGACAGTGCCATCAGCCAGGTTGTGCTCCGTAACCTTTTTGTGGTTTAGGCAACTCCTCTGACCCTTCTGTGTTCAGGTTACTGGAGTGATGGTTCATCGGACACAGGGGTTCTACTGTGGTCTGTGGGCACAGACTCAATTGCTGCTGCTTGCGGCTCCCTGAGTGGGAGCCCCCTTTTTTTTGCTATGGGCTTTTGGTAGCCTGTAGCTGGGGAGTCCCATATGTGAGGACTGACTTCCTGCATGTTTCCACCTAAGATATCTAGGTGTTATACTAGACACCTAAGATATCTAGGTGTTACTAGACACCTAAGATATCTAGGTGTTACTAGACACCTAAGATATCTAGGTGTTATACTAAGATACTAAGATCTAGGTGTTACACTAAGATCTAGGTGTTACTAGACACCTAAGATATCTAGGTGTTATACTAGACACCTAAGACATGTTTCCACCTAAGATATCTAGGTGTTATACTAGACACACACCTTACAATGGAAACCCACATCAGAAATACTATAAAGAAAATTTATTTCAAGCTCAAAATCCTCAAACAACTACGCCCTCTAGTATTTTTACAAGATTTTATTAATATAATCCAGGCTACCATAACCCCTCACTTTGATTTTGCCAACCTAATACTAATGGGTATATCAAAACAAAACATTAAAAGAATTCAACTAGCACAAAATGCAGCAGCTAGAATCATATTAAAAGTAAACTCACTCCAACACATAACACCAATACTAGCATCCCTTCACTGGTTACCAATACAAAGCAGGATAATATACAAAACAATAATAACCACATTCTATGTACTATGCCCTCTAATCATACTGTGTGCTGTGAACTGTACCTCTTCCACTAATCATCCTGTGTATTGTAAATTATGGCCAGTACAGCCACTCTTTTTCTGTGGTCGAATACCGCTGCTGATCGCTGGAAGTGGCGGGATATAAGTGTACACTAAATAAATAAATAAATAAATTCAAAGCCTTAAATGATTTGGCTCCAACCACACAATGTAATCTAATATGCAAAGAACCTTCTAAGCCCACTCACAGAAAAGGACAATTAAACAAAATAAAGATTCCGAAAGATTTCATAAAAGCACATAAATTAACAAACAATAGAGCCTTTTCACACATAGCTCCAACTATTTGGAATTCCCTCCCAGAGGATCTACGAACACTAACCGAGATCATGGAATTCCGTAAAAAATTGAAAACTTATCTATTTACCAAACACTACAACAACATAGATAACCCTTCACTCGATTTAGATAAAGGCTAAACAGGTACCTGACTGTATCAAATAAAAACCCTTTCACTCAAACGGATAACATACATAGTTGAAATTATATGATGATCCAATGTACTAATACTTCCAAATGTATATAGTTTTATTCTGTTCTGTATTGCCTTACGCTGTTTAGATAATACATTCTGCTTAGTTATTACTATGTTCTATATTTACATATGCTGTTTAGTTAATACTTTGTTTATTATAAGACGTTTAATACATTCTGTTTAGTTAATTACTCTGTTCTATTTTTACATATGCTGTTTAGTTAATACATTGTTTGTTTATTATAAGACGTTCCATGTAAAACAAACCTTGCTTTGTTAATTGTTGTTTATTGTGAACCGCAACTGATCTCTGGAAGATGCGGTATATAAATGAATGTTAAATAAATAAATAAAATAAATGTTTCCGGAGAAAGCGTAGTTACTCACCTGTAACAGGTATTCTCCGGGGACAGCAGGAATCAGTCCTCACAACCCTCCCTCCTCCCCTTGGAGTTGCTCCTTTACCATCTTTTATTTTTGCCGTCTTTTAGCTATGTCATCTGACTGAGCAAGATGGCACCCTTGGGCGGGAACAGGACCACGCATGTGTGGTAGCATTCCCAAAAGCTTTCTTTGAAAGCTGGGAAAATGCTCCACGTGGGCTCCGTCGGTGCCAACATCACCTATATGTGAGGACTGATTCCTGCTGTCCCCTGAGAACACCTGTTACAGATGAGTAACTACGCTTTATAGATTGCTCTGGGAGAGATGGTGTTGAGATTATTACAATTTAGCTTGTTAATCAAAATCTTGGGGGGGGGAGGGGGTGCTGGGGTCTAAAAGCTAATTACATGGGGGCACAAGACTGAAGTTTCACCTAGTGCGCGCCTAATACCCTTGCACCAGCCCTGCATGCAAAATCTGCCCAAGGTTCCAAAAAGTCAAACACCACTGTGTTGCAACTGCAATGTGTGCTTTCGAATCAGTACTGACTCAGCAACTCCTGGGTTTTCTTGGCAGGGTGACTGGAAGTAGATTTCCAGGCCTGTCCTCTGAGGCAATGGAGGGTTAAGTGACTTGCCCAAGGCCACAGGAGCGCTAGTGGGAATCAAACCCTGGTATCTTTACCAAGCCAGTGCTCTAACCACTAGGTTACTCATACTTGTAAAATGCATGCTCTGGAAAAATTTTGAGAGTGGTCATAGGGTCCAAAAGCTCATTTTGAAAATGAAACCCTACAGTATGTGGCTATCTCTTTGAAAACCACACCATCTGTTGAATGAAGCAGGTGGAAATGAATGCAGCAAAAGTAAATGTAGGTATTTCAAAATGAAAGCCTCTTGTATGCTTCTTTCTTCAATCTCCCTCCACACTATCACCACTCAGTTTAAGAGCAGGCAAATGTGTGAATGCTATAAGCAGTGTGCATACTTTTATTTGCAGAAAAGGGGCACATTTGGCAGCTGTTCACTTGCTTTAAAAAGCTTGGAAAATCACTCTCTCAGGGCCTAATCCCATCAAGGTCTTTTCTTATAAATGCAAAATGGGGGGAAGTGCATCTGGCCCTTCGGTCATTTTAGAAGGTTTGCACAGCTTTAACACATGTAAATAGCAGTGTTTACATGTTTAGTTTAAATGACAGCAGCAGGTGGCACCTTATAGACTAACCAGTTTATTAAGGCATGATCTTTCAAAGATAAGATTCCACTTCATCAGATACACTGTTTGAAATAATGAATCTTTGAGAGCAGGACTAGTTGAAAAGCAAATCCCTGAAGGAGAAGCAAATATCTTCGAAACATGATATTGTGCCAGAGAGGATTATTAATAAGAAATGTCTTATGGATATTATGTTGGAAACAGGTAATATTTTTAATACTTACTGAGCTCTCACATTGAATTTTTGAAGGTCCTATCTTATATGGCATATCTTTTGTTCTTATAAATAGAAATATTGAAATTGCTCTTTAATACATTCTATTGGGACCAGGTTGACTACTGATGTTTATATATCCCTCTGGTTAAATGGAAATGTATTTTCGCTTTTATAAAACAGGCACCATTTTGCACATTTCACATAGACACTTTGTTGTGAAATTACCCTGCACATATGGAAAGTTTCACAGCAAAACTGTCTGGTTTAATTGTGTGCAAGCAGCTTTGTTGGAGTATCTCAAGGTGAACATGTGCATATAGGGTCATTTTGAAAATAGGTGTAATTTATACATTATTCACGTAACAGCCCATACATTTATACAGGATCCTGCAAAATGAACCTGATAGGGGACAATTTCCAAACTTCCAGCTAGGTCTGTGGGAACTTAGGACACCTTTTACTAAAGCTCGCTAAGGATTTGCGATTAATGCACCAAATAGACACACACTGCCAAACATGGAGTCTTTGTAAAATACATGTAAGGATGGATTTGCACATGGAGTGCAGCCAGCGGAGCCATTTTACAAATCTACATGTGGGAAAACTGATGTAGGCAACATTCATGTGGAAGTGCCAATTGTGCAGCTTTCATGAACAAATACTGGCACTTCCATGTGTAGCCAGGCCATTTGCAAATCTGTATGTGTAAGTATTGAGCCCATCATTTTTCCTAACTTTCAGTTCTGAAGAGGAAATAAAAAATGGGGACTCTGGAGAATAAATCCCTTAATCCCCTGTGTAAAGTCCTGGCCAAAATGAGCACATCCTCAAAACCTATTCATGTGTCCAAGCAGGTGTAAATCCCTATATGGAAAGTTTTGGCCATATACGTGGATTTGCTTTAGAAAACTGGCAATATGTATATAGATTTTTGGCCTGCCCAAACCATGCCCCCTTGGAATTTCCATGTAGTATGGATTTCTATGTGTATTCTTGAAAAATCTATGCAGGGGCATTTACACCTACTACAGAGCAGGTCATAAGTACTCATGCCTAGTTTGCGCACATTTTTGCAACACTTATGCCCCTATTTTATAAAGTAAAGCATGCACATACTGCACTTTATGAAACAGGCTTCAAATACTTATGTTCTAGCGTGTGTTAACTCTGCGGGAGTTTAGAACATTACCCTCTGTGTGTGCAAGGTCCCTTTGAGGACTTATATAAATGTTCACACCTTAAATGTATGCATGTTTTCTACCACTTACAGCCCAATTTTATAAAATAAAGTAAATGTGTACTTGACCTTATAAAGTAGGCATCAAATACGAATGTAACAACATGTGTAAATCAAGCCAGGCTTTATAGCTATTGAAGGGCTTTTAGAAGAGATGTCCAAGTGCAATCTGGGACATCTAAGCCAGAATATCTGAAAGAAAACAAGCATATCCAGGTGCAGGTGTGATTTCACAAACATGGACATGCCCGATATAGACATGCACAGGGCGTCTACATAGACATCCCCAGAAGCGTGTTTCAGAATGCAGATGTCTAGGCTAGCCTAAAGGTTAGAGTAGTGGGTTAGGAACAGGGCAGCCAGGATTTAAGTCCCACTGCTGCTATCATTGACATTGTGCTGAGTACTGGGGATGATAGAGTGCTTTCTTCTCTAAACTCTCTGGATGTTTTTCAGTTAAAACAAGCACTTTCAGATACTTGTGCATGCCTGGAACAGGTCTAATGTTAGACGCGATGCTGGACATCAGGCAGGGACGGCCAGGATGCTGGGAATGCTCCAGCCATGCCTTTAGCTTCCTGGGAATGCCTTGGCCATGCCTCCTCCACGTCCCCATTCAGACTTGGATGTCCCCACAGCCAGCTTCTAAAATGACTCTGGAGATGTCTCTAACTCCGTTTCAGATGTCCAAAGCACAAATAGGGCTTCTAAAATTACCTCCATTGTAAATTAACAAAATAATTTTATTTACTAAGACTTTGTGGTTACCATGTTAGTCCACTTGAATGCTGCCTCTGTCAAACCCATCCCCCTTTCCTTTTACTGAGATGTAATGACATTAGCAGGCAACTTAAAACCTAGCTGACTCTACTATTTAAACCCCGTTTAACTGTTTTTTCACTAACTGGATAAAGGTGGCATATCTTTAGGGGTGTGCATTTGTTTTGAAACAACATGAAAAACATAATAAATTAAGCAGTTTTATTTGATGTCATTTCAAAATGAAAAAACTGTTATTACAAAATTAAAATTTTAAATATTTTATTTCATTTTCTCTGTTAGGGTTCACCATTTGCAAATAGTACATGCTAAAAGTGAAAGGAGGTGAAACAAAAACAAAAAAAATGAAATGAAAACCCCCAAACATGAAATGAGATAAAATTAAAAAACAGCAGCAGTATCATCGGACCATCCACAGTCCCCCCTTTAAGCCCCCCCCACCCCCAATTTCAATAATGTCATCGGTGCTGCAGTTTGGAAGATCTGCAGAACCCACACAGCTGCCCCCATATCCCTCCTTCATCAAGCCCCCCCTCCCCCCCTGAGATAGTACCCAACCCAATGGGTCTGACTGTCCACCCCCCTCAACCTGGCAGTGATCTTCATGGCTAGTCAGCTGGGCTCCTCTGACTCCCCTCCCCCCCCCCCCATCAAAACCCGCTTGGACCTAATCGTGGATCCCTGGTAGTCCTGCAGTATTCAGGGTAGCAGCAGTCCCCCTCCGCTCCTGCTCTATGCCTGGCACTGTCCAATTGAGCTGGTCTCATGGTGCTGCCTTCTAGCAGTAAGACTTCAGCAGTATGATTTTCTAGTCCTACTTTATACAACTGAACATGAAACACTGCTTAAATCCCACAATGGTGATGTCTCCTCATTTACTTTAGGTAAGTGACAGAATTTGCAATGCAAGAAAAAGGAGGACAGGAATAGTTACATAAGAATACATAAATGAGTTTAACTCATCATGATAGGGTCTATATAGTGGGCTGTTTTAAAGTCAGCATGGAAACATAAGTTACCTGTAGATTTTTATGCCAGTAGTACAACAGTTTGATACAGCAAAGTAAATGATAAGCAGAACATAGCAGCATTTCTATGGCCATATCGAAGACAGAATGGCCATGGCCATTGCCATGCTACTACCTTCCTTATAGTATAATTGGCCCAAAGCATAGGGAACATCCCACCTTAGCCACCTGAAACAGTACTGGACCTTTGAGTCCTTCCTGCCCCTCTGCCAAAACAAAAAAATGGTTTCTGAGGCCCCTGTACCATCTCAATCCAGCAAAATGACGAACTGGATTCACATACCCTAGAACAACTGATCACTGAAAACGTCTTAATCTTTGCCACAGGAGGGAGCTAGTTTCCATCTTGCCAGCATAGTGACAAACTCAGAGCATTCCCACGGACACGCTGACCAAAATATGTCATCTGTGCATTAGTGTTACGGCTGCGGAATTGGTGGTAATACTAATGCAATGCAAATTACATGTGTTATTAGTAACTAGGCCTTGATATGTATTCAATATAGGCACCCTTTTTATCTTTTTAGCATATTATAATACTAATGATTTTTAATGACAGTATGTCCTTTACATGACTTATGGACTTTCGCCCAAAATTAATTTGAATATGTAAGCTATGCTGCATCTTTAAGAAAAGATAAGTAATGCCAACCTCTGTCAAACTCCATCCCGCTTTCCCTTTACAAAGATGAAATGACATTTGTACAGGTCAAGTGCACAGGTTTGAAAAGCTATTAATTTACTGCACAGTACTGCAGAATCCCCAGCCAACAGGCAGCAGGAAGTGCTGTGGTTTCCTGCTGCGGACAAGGACAAGAACGTACTGCTTTTACAGTGGAAAAGATAAACTAATATGAAGTATGAACTGAGCAACTGCAAAGCTTTTCAACTGAGATTGATCACCATGCTGGTGAAAAGCCACAGTGATGCGAGCCAAGGAAATCCATGTTCAAGGCCAATGGAATAGTGAAGATACAAGTTATTTTCTGTGAAACCTGGTCCTCTAGCAATTCATCTTATGATCAGTATTAACAGCATGCAAAAGTAATTGATTTATGTCTCCAATATCTTTGTACTAGAGGATAAAAAATGTTTGAGTGAATCCTGAATGCATCTCAGCTGATTTATCAATCAGGTTTATAGCTTGGAAACATTTAAGGTTTTTTTCAAGTATTCTATACAGCCAGTTAAAAATCTGCAGCTTTTCAAGAGCAATTTGTGGGTAATCTTGATTCACTAAGCCATGTGGAAAATAGTGTGAGACTCTCTGGGCTACTGGCTTAACATTTTCTCCAAAGGGTGTTGAATGTTAGCATACTGACCCTGTGGGGATGCTAACATTTAACACTGGGAGAGGCCCTGTCCTTGGGGGCCCCCACAAAACCCTCCAATCAAGATCTGATTTGCTCTCCCACAAATCTCCCAAGCAAGATTAATGTTGAAGCATGGGTAGATGTCATTTAGTAATATGGGCAGTTCCAGCAGCAGGACTCTTACATTTCTCCTGCTGGTGAAAACAAAAACCTTTTGGAATGGTCAGGAAGCTTTCTGAGTGGGCATAAGGGGGTTAAGGTCCACTTTGTCTCAGAATTGGACCTTGATGGGTGTTCAAGAGGAATTGGTCTTGATCGGTGACTTGTTGGGTGCTGTGTGTTGGGAAGAGGATTCTGACATCTGTTGGTAGCAGGGCTAGTGCTACCACTAGGTGAACTAGGCAGTTGCCTAGGGTACTGGCCCTCAGGGGGAACCCACTGCCACCCCTCTTCAGGGCCCGCAGCAGCATCAATAATCCTGAAACCGCAATGCAATGCTTACTGACAATCCGTCGCTGTATTGCAGTTTCCTCCAGTGAACAATGTGCAGTTTATGTCCCCCTCCGAAACCAGAAATGGCGTCAGAGGGGGTGGAAACGATACATTGTGCACTGGAAGAAACCATGCTTCAGTGCCACAGTATTAGTATTAGTAAGCACTGGGTGTGGTTTTGGGAGCTACTGCTGCTGCTGAGGGCCCCAGAGAGGGTCAGCACCAATGGGGGCGGAGGGACATGGTGGGCGACAGGATGGAAGGCCCACCTAGGGTGCCTCCAATCCTTGCGCCAGTGCTGGTTGGGAGGGGACACTTTGTCAGGGAGTGGCCTTTTTACTTGAACAAGCCACAGAAAGGGTTTCAAGATGCAGCTGGTGGAATGCTACAGGGACCATATTTCATTTTAGAGTTGTGCACAGGCTGAGTGCTAATGGGATGCCTCTTAGCCACGAGGAACACACTACACCACCCAGATATGCCTGCACTACAGGAGATATGCTCCCTCTGGGTGGCCTGATGAGCACATCAGTGAAGGGAAGTGAGGACAATGACCCAGCTGCAGAGGTATCACGGGCTCAGAAAGGACGACTAGCACTGTTCCACTGTGCTCTGGAGGTGTGGAAGAGAAGGAGACTGCCAGTGTGAGAATAGGAATGCCTCCGGCTACTGGTAAGATTAAAAAAGTCCGTAGTCATAACATTAAAAACTTTATGGGACGCAATTGTAGAATCCAATATAAGACCATAATTACCACATTCAAAATCACCCACAATTTATCTGCCAACTGCCTAGAGCAACTACTACAAGAAACAAGGAACAATAGAGCCGAGGAAGATGACACAGAACATGCTAACCTTCCCAATAGAAAAAACAAGGAGTAGTCAATTCACTTGCACTAGAGCCTTCTCTATGCTCCGGGATTATGGAATGTGCTATATATGTGATATACTACCGAACTATCAACATTCTGCAAGGAATTTAAAACATACTTATTTGTAGACTACTGATGACCAAAGCACCCTACCCAATAGACAAGCAAAGACACAAACAACCTACTTACGAAAACTCTATAACCACTCCTATGAATACAGCATGGACAATAGAACAAGTCTGCTGGGACTAATCCCAGAACGTCACAAATACAGTATGTATGCATTCACATGGAGATGTATATACTAAGAACGAGAACACATCATTACAATCAATATAACCCTACAATCCATACTGTTATCTCCACTACACTATCATGTATATAGTTCAATGCTTGATGCTTCCTGTTTCCCTGATTTTACCTCAGTGTATATTTAAGTTGTTATTGTTCTCTGTTCAATGTAAAACTCAGTTATTATTCGTACTTGGAAACCACTCTGACTTGCAGAAGAGTGGTATAAAAAATAGTCAAATAAATAAATAAATACTTCTCTCTGTATTTCTGCTGGGAACTTTAATGAATATTTTTCTGCAGTTACCTTGTCGGTGGAGAAGGTCTTTTGGGAGAAGGACTGGCATACTGGGAAGGTGGCTCAGTTGGAGGAGCATCTGAGGAACTCCAGGCTCTCAAAAGTGCACAGGCAAGGACAAAGTTTTGTTGTCCCAAAAGAATGAGGATTTGGAAAATATGACCAGGAGGAACAACTAAAAAATGTTAAATGTTCCTAAGTCTCCCTTGCTATCTCCCCAGTGGAAATGGCTCTGAAGTACTTTCGGGAGATTTTGAAAATCCCTCAAAATTCTTTACCTCCTCTTGTTCGGGCACATCATCTTTCACTTGGACTGCTGAAGTGGTTGGGTATCAAGAGACTGTCCAGTCGGGTGTGATGGAGCTTATAGGGTTTTTGGAAAGTTTGCTAGATGTAATAATTGACAGAGTCACGTTGCTTGTTAGTTTGCTCTGGAGACACCGTAACACTGCATTTTGTTTATATTTTTAAAAAAATGCTTGAACAGTTTTTGGGAGCAGCAGTTCACATTTTCCTGATTTTTGAAGGGAAACCCAGAGAAAATGACTTTTTTTAAAATGTCCCTGCAGATGTTTTGTTTCATATCAAGAAAGAGTAGTTACTCACCTGTAACAGGTGTTCTCCAGGAGCAGCAGGAATCAGTCCTCACTTATGGGTGACGTCGCCGACGGAGCCCTCGCGGAGCAATTTCCCCAGCTTTCGAAGAAAGCCTTTGGGATTGCAGCGCGCATGCGCGATCCCCTTCCCGCCCGAGGGTGCCATCTTGCTCAGTCAGATGACATAGCAAAGACAGCAAAAACACAACAGAAGGAATGCAACTCCAAGGGGAGGAGGGAGGGTAGTGAGGACTGATTCCTGCTGCTCCTGGAGAACACCTGTTACAGGTGAGTAACTACTCTTTCTCCAGGACCAAGCAGGAAGTCAGTCCTCACTTATGGGACTCCCAAGCTTAAGGCTACCGGAGACCTCAAGCCTAAAAGAGCTTCCTCAAGCTCAGCAGTACAGAAGAAAGGAATCTTCTCTGAATACGCATCCGGCTGGTAGCCAAATACCGGGGCCAGAGGGTAGGAGTTGCCTAAACCTCAAAGAGATTGTGGAGGACTGCCTGTCCGAAAGCACTGTCCCTGCGGGACTCCCTCTCCAGGCAGTAATGAGCCGCAAAAGTCTGGCTTGAAGACCAAGTAGCGGCCCGGCAGATGTCTGCCAATGGGACAGAGCGGAGATGAGCCACAGACGCAGCCTTCGCCCTGACACGGTGGGCCGTGACACGACTCTCTAAGGAGAGGCCGGCTGCCCCATAAGCCCAGGCGATACAGTCAGCTACCCAGATGGACAAAGTACGCTTGGAGACAGGGACCCCCAACCGATTCGGGTCAAAAGATACGAAAAGCTGAGCAGCTTTCCTATGCTCACGCGTATGCTCAAGGTAGAAAGACAAGGCTCTTCGACAGTCCAGGGTATGCAGAACAGTCTCAGCTCGGCTGGTATGCGGCCTGGGATAAAAGGTCGGAAGAACCACCTCTTGATTGATATGGAAAGAGGAAACCACCTTCGGAAGAAACTTAGGGTGCGTCTGTAGGACAACCCTATTCTTGTAGAACTTAGTATAAGGGGGCTCCGACACTAGGGCCTGTAGTTCACTAACGCGCCTAGCGGAGGTAAGGGCCACCAAGAAGAGAGTTTTCCAGGAGAGGAAATGAAGAGGGCAGGTAGCCATGGGTTCAAAAGGCAGACAGGTAAGCCTTTGTAAAACCACATTGAGATCCCAGTCGGGAGCTGGAGGGCGCAACAGGGGCTTGAGCAGGAGCAGGCCCCTGAGGAAAGGCGCCACCAAGGGGTGCGAGGAAAGAGGTTGGCCCTCCACCGGCGAATGGTGCTCAGAGAGAGCACTGAGGTGGACTCTGACAGAATTGGATTTGAGGCCTAGATCGGAGAGGTAAAGCAGATATTGCAGTACCACCGATACTAAGCAGGCGAAGGGGTCCTCAGAGCGCTGAGAACACCAGGCCGAGAAGCGGCGCCATTTAAGGGCGTAAGACTTCCGGGTGGAAGGTCGCCAGGACGACAGCCTCCACCTCCGGAGGAAGTAAGAGCGGAGCTAGGACTACCCTTTCAGCAGCCAGGCCATCAGATGAAGGGCCCGGAGGTTGGGGTGTAGAAGAGTGCCCTGATCCTGGGTCAGGAGATCGGGCTGAAACCCCAGAGGAAGAGGGGTGTCCACCGCTAGCTGCAGGAGCAGAGGGAACCAGGGTTGTCTCGGCCACCTGGGTGCTACCAGGATCACGGAGGCCCTGTCCTGGACAACTTTGAACAGCGTCCGGGACACAAGTGGCGTGGGAGGAAAGGCATACAGTAGGCCCGTGGACCACGAGATGAGGAAAGCATCCGGCGCTACTCTGAGAGGATGCGGGTGCCGAGAACAGAACCTGGGAAGTTGCCGGTTCAGAGGACTGGCAAAGAGATCCACGGTGGGGAAGCCCCACCGGCGGAAGATCTGCCGGACAACTAAGGGGTTCAACCTCCATTCGTGCGGCTGCAGGATCCGGCTCAGTTTGTCGGCCAGGCAATTGTCCTGCCCGGGCAGGTAGACAGCCTTGAGGAGGATGTCGTGGTCGACTGCCCACGAGCACAGTCTCCGGGCCTCCTGACAGAGAAGGAGGGAGCCTGTGCCCCCCTGTTTGTTCACGTAGAACATGGCAACCTGATTGTCCGTCTGCACCAGTACAGACTGACGAGAAGTGAGGTAAGAGAAGGTCCGCACAGCTAGGCGGATCGCCCGCAGCTCCAGGAAGTTTATCTGCTGAGCCGCCTCCCAAGGGGTCCAAAGGCCTTGGGTGCGCGCTCCCTGGCAATGCGCTCCCCATCCCAGGAGAGAGGCATCCGTCGTGAGCACCTGGGAGGGTGTGGGAAGCTGAAAAGGCATGCCGAGCATCAGGTTGGGCAGGTGAAGCCACCAATGCAGAGAGGAGACCAGACGGTCGGAGATCTGTAGCAGGTCCGTCAGACTTCCTGTGGCCTGATGCCATTGAGTACGAAGGCTCCACTGAACAAGCCGCATATGTAGGCGGGCATTCGGGGTGACATGGACCGTGGAGGCCATATGACCGAGCAGCTGCAAGAATCGCCTGGCCGGGGCCGGCGACGCGCTGTGGAACCTGCCGGCCAGAGCTATGAGCCTGTCGGCTCGCTCCCGAGGCAAGAAGGCACGAGCTCGCAGAGTGTCCAGCCGTGCCCCTATGAACTCGAGATCCTGAGAGGGGCGCAACGTGGACTTTCCGAAGTTTATGACGAAGCCCAAGTGCTGAAGCAAAGCCACTGTGCGTTGAGTGGCCTGAGTGACCTCTACGGAGGACTGCGCCCGTATGAGCCAGTCGTCCAGGTAGGGGAAGACGAAGAGGCCTTGAACGGTGTTACTTGTTATTAGGACATGATCCTCATAAATTGAAGAAGTATCCGAAGAGTAGACAAATAAATAGAGTTTTTAGGTAATATTACATCAATGTCATATGTCTGATATATTTTAATAATAGATTCAACGATTCATATCTTTCATAGAGAGAAAGTACAGACTCATCGTTGAGGAAGAGTCCAAGTTTCAACGGTGCATGTCAGACCATAGATAAGGGTATGGTAACTTTCGGATGTAATTTCTAGATAATTCACAAACACCTTGATTTGCAAGAGTTCAGATTTGGCCTTTGAACAGCCCTGACTCTAGTAGTTGGGATACATTATAATTACATTTTATTATATACATCAAGCAAAAAGTGGTTTACTTAGGCAAAGTTTAACTCTTTAGTTTTGGGTAATAAGTTTTTATCAAAAGACTCCAATGGGTATTATCATTTTTTACTTTTAGAAATATATATATGTTCTATACAATCTGGTTAGCAATAGTGATTTCTACATTTGGCCTACTCACTCATCTCCTGCTCCGATTTATTTGCAAGTAGCTACAGTTGGTACACATAGCTAGCTTTTACATATATGTGTTTTATATATGTGTTTTTATACATGTGCATTCATAGTGGTGATCTCTTATACACGTTTTTATGTACATGTGATATTTACACACCTTGTCTAAGTTTTGATATTGATAATTAGTTTTTTATATAATTTTTTATATAGTGTTTATGATCTTATTGGCTTTATAAGGTTTGTAACAGTATTATTAATAATATTTATTTAATGTTTTTAAGTTTTATTTTAGATGTGTTATAGTTTTTATGTTCTGTATTTGCAGCAAACCTGTATCCCCTGATGAAGTGACAATACGAAACACGGCCTGTGTCGGGCTCTCAGGTTTTTAGCACAACAAATAAAGTATCCTTGTTTTATCACCACGTATCATAGACTGGGTGTGTTATATAACGTAGTGAAGTGCTCCTTTGTTGGACTAGATTTGGAATGCATACCTTACCACTTATGCCCTTATTTCATAAAATAAGGTACACATACTTTATAAAATAGGTGCAAATTATGCTCATGAAAACATGTGTTAAAGTAGGTGATCCTTTTAAAAACCTCCTATATACTGTTATTTTCTATATTTCTGTGTTTCAAGTAGACTTCACTTTCTTTTTCAAAAAAATTCTCTCCTTTTTTGAATTACTTTTATTTTCTTCAGGTCATATCACATGTTAGTGAACAAATATAAAGCATTCCTAGGTAACAATTCTAAAATTTCCATGAACTTCTTTTAAAATTGATGGGGTCGATATTGAAAGCGATGAATGCGGTTAGTGCTGCTGAATATCCCTGGATGTCTGTGCTTGCCGGCTGGCATCAGGGTGTTACGGGGGCAGAGTAGAGATGGTACCCGGGGATAACTTGGCAGTGACAATATTCAACTATGCCTGGTTATCCCTAAACAGTAAAAGTTAGGCACCTGAAAGGCAGGCTTAACTTTAGCCGCAGAAGCTAATCAAGTAGTGGCTGAATATCACTGCTACCTGGTTAGCTTCACCACTATCTAACCAACCTGAATATTCAATGCCAGTGGTTGGATATGGCCCTGGCATTGAATATCCAGAGCTAAAGTTCATCGACAACGGCTAGCCACTTAACAAGAGCTAGCTGCCGCCACTGAATATCCCCCCTTTATGAATTTTGCCCGTCTTATTGATAATTAAAAAAGAGGAATACATGGCAATAACTGGACACACGTATACAGCTCTGTAGTGCAGGTAGATGCTGGTAATACATATCTGTAAGATTTTTCATACTAGTCTCATTCCTGTACCAGACTTTCATTTTATGGAACTTGGCTATCATAACTGTACAATGCAGTAGTTATGTAGCTAAACGTAAAACCATATAGACTGCAAACTAAAAGAAGTTAGACATATGAAATTTCATACATATTTCAAACCCAGTGTATATTATTTAATATTAACAACATTTAATCTGTTTTAAGCAGAGTAGTCAAAATATTATAAATATTCCTAAAGCAGAGACCATTTTGTGTAGAGAAGGGAAATGGAAATGTTTAACATGATGATAATGTCCCAGTAAAGGCACAGATATATAGAATTCCAGAATATATCTAGTAACAGAGAATAGGTATATAAACTAGTCACTTACGGTACTCCATTCTGTATGAAACCACTTCATACCACAGGGTTTGAGGTAGCAGGATTGTTGACTGGTTGGTCTTTCTAAGAATGAACATTCATAGGGGTTCACAACAATAAAACTGCCCATGTTTTTTTTAATGCAAATAACTTCTCTCTGTTGGGTCCCGGTGTTGCATTCAACTGAGCACTGCATAAGAGAACAAATAATGTGAGAAATTGTCATGAATATTGACAAGATAAATTACCAGATATATATTTCTTTGATATTATGAATAATCCTCCTAAAATTATTCATTATGAGTGGAGTAGCCGCCTAGTGGTTAGAACATTGGCTTGGTAACCAAGCAACCAGGGTACGATTCCCACTAGCACTCCTTGTGGCCTTGGGCAAGTCACTTGACCCTCCATTGCCTCGGAAGAAAGGCCTGGCAATCTACTTCCAGTGACACTGCCAAGAAAACCCAGGAGCTTCTGGGTCACCAGGAGTCAGGACTGACTGCATTTTTTGCCTCCTAAAATATTATAAACTGGATTCCTGTAACATCATCACAAATTTGCAATACCGTCTAAGCCTGCTTATAAAAAGTTAGAGATCAATGCTAATCAGATGCTAGCTCTATATAAAGCAAGACATCTTTTCTATGAAATACAGGTTCAGTTCTCCTATTGAACTGAAGAGGAATATTTCAGATAACTGGAAAAGACCAAAAAGAGAAACGTATTAACATGCATTAACAGTGTAACGTCATTTGACAAATAACACATGTTCCTCTTCGCCTCTCCGGGCCAGTCCAGCTAACTGTAGGGCTGCCAATCCTCTCCAGCAGCTGAGGACTGTAGTTCAAAAACTTGCTGACAGACTTACCAGCTCCCCCTGGCTTGCAAGCCTCAGTCTTACAGTCCTCAGCAGCTGGATAGGACGTGGCTGACAGGCTCTGGAGAGAATCAGAGAACGGTTACCTGCAGTGTTGGTTTTTTTTGGCTGGGCTGCCCTAGCTGGGCTGCCAAGGTCAGAATACCTGGGGTTTGATGAAAAAAAAAAAGAAAGAAAGCAGAGAAGGTGCTTGATATATATCCCGGTAGTTGAAGCTGGAGGTAGAGCCTGCCTCACAGTCAGCTTCCCAGTCATACCCGGGGGGGGAGGGGGGGAGAGAGGCAGCGGATCTGGGAGCCCCAGGTTGCAGTCCTCTTCCTTTCAGACTGATCGGGGACCTCCGCGAGCAGCGGCAGTGGACCGATTGTCACATCGATGTTTTGGTTTCTGGGGTTCAGTTAGGAGAGGTCTTGGTTCGGCGTCACGGTTCTGATCAGGCCGCTCACGAAAGTAATCTGGCAGAGGTTTATCTCCCGATGCATGTTGGCCGCGCCCGCATCTTGTGCTCAGTGCGGAAGTCGGCGAGGGCTGTCGGGGCCGGGTATTTGTAGAATTTGTTTTCGCATAGCTAGTTCTATTGAGCGGCTCTTAGGAGGTGCGATGGAGTTTAAATCGCCATCCGGAGATGGTACTGAGGGCCTCGCCGGCGCGGAGCTTA
The DNA here is from genome assembly GCA_033557465.1 of Ichthyophis bannanicus. Classification (NCBI taxonomy): domain Eukaryota; kingdom Metazoa; phylum Chordata; class Amphibia; order Gymnophiona; family Ichthyophiidae; genus Ichthyophis; species Ichthyophis bannanicus. Next base: position 144,533,976 of record CM066043.1, on the reverse strand, counting down.
AGGCGGGAACGGCGGCCATTTTAGCCTCAGCTTCTGCCTCTCCCGCGCTTCTTGACAAGCCGGCAAAATGTAAGCAAAAATCTAAGAGGCCTTCCCCGCAGGGGGGAGAAGTGCAGGAAGCTATCCCTAATGTTCTGGGGGGCTTGTCTTCTGTATTTTCGGCGGATTTTATACTCTCCTTACACAGAGCCTATTTATTGAAGATGGAACAAAGCCTGGGCAACTCCGCCTTGGCTAACGTGGAGTCTATGCCTCAGGGGGAATCCTCATCACCGGATCCGGGGGAAGGGCCCTCAGCGAAGGTCCGCAGAACAGATCCCGAGCTCCTCGGTGAGCAGGCTGCTGGGCCTCAGGAGACTGAAGAGGGAGAGCTTCTCTCTGAGGGTTTTCTGGATTCCTGGGCTCTAGGTGAGGTAGAAGACGGTGAGTTGGTACCGGGAGAGGACCCTAATGTTTTTAGGGTTTTCCGGAAGGAGGAACTTGGGGCGCTGATTGTGCAGTCTTTAGCGGCACTTAACATCTCTTTGCCTGTGGTGCAGGAAGAGCCGTTAGAGGATTCTCTTCTGCAAGGCTTTAAACCTGAACAGCACTGTTTCCCTATTCATAGGGTAATTAAGCAGATGATAGATTCTGAATGGGAATGTCCAGAGGCTTCCCTAAGGGGAGGCCGGGCCATAGGGCGCCTGTATCCCGTTCCGCAGGAGGACAGGGATCTACTGCGTATGCCTAAAGTCGATGCCCTTGTGACCGCAGTGACCAAGAAAACCACCATTCCCGTGGAAGGTGGGGCGGCGTTAAAGGATATGCAAGACCGCAAGTTGGAAGCGCTCTTGAAGCAGGCGTTTGATTCCAGTGCCTTATCGCTCCAGGCTTCTATTTGTGGAGCTTATGTTTCGAGAGCCTCTATTAGATGGCTGCAGAGTGACTCGGGGTCCGACAAACAGGTTGGCACGAGCATGGAAGGCGCTAGGCTAGAGTCGGCGGCGGCATACCTGGCGGACGCCTTTTATGACTTGGTGAGGATTTCTGCTAAGTCCATGGCATCGGTGATTGCGGCAAGAAGATTCTTCTGGCTGCGTAATTGGGCAGCAGACTCGTCTTCTAAGACCTGTCTTAGTAAGCTCCCATACAAAGGTAAGCTCCTCTTTGGGGAGGCGCTGGAAAAAATAGTTAAGGATTTGGGGGATTCCAAGGGAGGACGTCTGCCGGAAGATCGCCCAAAAGGACCCCGGCCCGGGCTGCCAGCTAGGGGCCAGGGTAGAGATTTGCGCAGGTTCCGGGGTTCCCGGTTTGGGCCGTATCAGAGAGGGCGTTTTCAGGCCTGTGGGCAGTCCTTTCGCGGAGTGCCGGGATTCGGCAGAGGTTATGTTACTTCATAACACAACGCCCCCAAAAAGCCCCAATGAAGGTCAGCCGGCTCAGGCGGAAACCCCAGTCGGGGGACGACTCCAGAGTTTTCTTTCCGTCTGGGCCGACATTATGACGGACCAATGGGTACTGGAGATCTTCCGCGAGGGCTATGCGCTGGAATTGGCGCAGCCCATAAGGGATGTCTTTCTCAGTTCTCCTTGCGGATCCTTCGAGAAAAGAAGGGCAGCAGAAGATACTCTGCAACAGTTGCGGCGGTTGCAGGCAGTGGTGCCTGTCCCCCGCGACCAGTGCGGGTTAGGTCGATACTCGATTTATTTCGTGGTTCCCAAAAAAGAAGGGTCTTTTCGCCCCATTCTGGATCTCAAGCGCGTAAACCGCTGTTTGCGGGTGTCACATTTTCGGATGGAAACTCTACGGTCGGTTATTCAGGCGGTAAGGCCCGGGGAGTTTCTATCCTCCATAGACCTGACAGAGGCCTACCTTCATATCCCAATAAGGCCAGATCATCAGAAGTTCCTAAGGTTTGCCGTGCCCATGGGTCACTTCCAGTTCAGGGCATTGCCCTTTGGTCTGGCGACGGCTCCGCAGACGTTCACCAAGGTGATGGTGGTAGTAGCAGCAGCTTTGAGAAAGGAGGGGATTCAAGTTCATCCCTATCTGGACGATTGGTTGATTCGAGCGGGTTCTCACGCGGAATCGGTCACGGCGACCAACCGGGTAGTTCAGTTTTTGGAACAGCTCAGTTGGGTGATAAACCAGTCCAAAAGTCATCTCACTCCTCAGCGACGCCTGACGTATCTGGGCGCCTTGTTCGATACCGAGCAGGGCTCAGTGTTTTTGCCCGAGGAAAGGGTACAGAAGCTTTGGAGACAGGTGAGGGCCTTTTTGAGCGTAAGGGCTCCCACGCCGTGGAGATACCTGCAGTTGCTAGGGACCATGGCAGCAGCCTTGGACTTGGTACCGTGGGCCCGGGCTCATATGTATCCACTGCAACATTCCCTACTATCCCGTTGGTCACCGCAGATTCATCCTCTGGGCCAGAGGCTTCTCTGTCCGGACTCTGTGAGGGTCAGCCTGCATTGGTGGTTGGATCCGGTCTGGATTCGCGCAGGGGTTCCTCTGCGGGAGCCACATTGGTTACTGGTGACAACAGACGCCAGCCTATCAGGCTGGGGAGCACATTGCTCGGCACGCGTGGCGCAAGGGCTCTGGTCCTTGGAGGAGGCCAGGTGGTCAATCAATCGCCTGGAGAAGAGGGCAGTCAGCTTAGCCCTGCAGAGTTTCTTCAGTCTCGTTCAAGGGAGAGCGGTGCGTGTGTTCTCCAACAATGCGGTAACGGTCTCGTATATCAACAAGCAAGGAGGCACGGGGTGCGCGGACCTCCTGACAGAGAGGCAGAGTTTGTTGCTTTGGGCGGAGACCCATCTTCTGGCCATCTCGGCAGCTCATGTGGCCGGGAAGGAAAACGTACAGGCCGACTATCTCAGTCGACATATCCTCGATCCCGGGGAATGGGAGCTGAATGCCGCAGTATTCCACGACATCTCTCTTCGCTGGGGGCAGCCAGTCTTGGACCTCATGGCGACCCTGGAGAACGCCAAGGCGACTCGGTTTTTCAGCAGGTACAGGGTCCGCATTTCGGAAGGCCTCGATGGTCTGGTACAGCCGTGGCCGGCGGATCAGCTTCTCTATGTCTTTCCCCCGTGGCCTTTGATCGGTCGAGTGATACGGAGAATAGCGAGACACGACGGAGTGGTGATCCTCATTGCGCCAGATTGGCCCCGGAGACCGTGGTATGCGGACCTCGTCAGGTTGTTAGTGGCTCCTCCATGGAGACTTCCAAGTCGGGTCGATCTGCTGAACCAGGGTCCAATCTTGATGCTGCAGGTGGATCGGTTCTTGCTTACAGCTTGGCTGTTGAAAGGGAGCGCCTCCGATGACGAGGTTTCTCACCGGCAGTGATTGAGACCTTGTTAAAATCTAGGAAGCGGTCAACTTCCCTTGCTTACATCCGCGTCTGGCGGATTTTTGAGAACTGGTGTCACGAACGTGACCTTCGTCCGTTTTACGCCTCCTTACCAGTAATCTTAGCCTTCTTACAGATGGGTCTAGAGCAGGGGTCTCAAACTCAAATTGCTTTGAGGGCCAAATGAGGACTTGTAGAGTAACCCGGGGGCCGCACAAGACGCAGGCCTCATTTGCATAAGGGCATCATTTGCATAAGGGCATCATTTGCATAAATATTTGCATAATGTTACCATACACTAACTTTTAGTAAACATGCCTCTTAATGAGTGTATGGATAAAGAAAGACTAAAAGATTTCTACATTACTATAAACCATTGCCAACCGCCAGGCACATTAGGAACTACTAGAAACACTGCCCATTTAGAACCCATAGCAAACCTGCCGTGTCCTAACAGCACTACCAGGACTCACAAAGCACCATACCCTAACTATCAAAAGGCAACACTGCCAATATTAAATCAACACATTTCAGAGAATAACAATACATGACCTACTCGGGAAAGAGAACAAGTGGCAATGTCAAATAGGAATTACATAAACAGAATACCTCAGCTCAGGTACACATGCAGAACATACACCCATCACCAAACAAGGAATCACAATTTAGAAACAGGAAGACATTAAACTGGGAACCCCAAAAGCCAAACTTAGAATGTACAACACTGTAGAAATAAAACTATACATTGATTTCCTCTTGTATTAAATAAAGTGCAGACGTTAAAGATGCACATTTCCAAGAGCTGACATATTTCAGTTAATAAATTCAAAATAAAGAGATATTTTTCTACCTTTTTGTGCATTTTTTTTTTCAGTTGCAATTGTTCGTCACTTTCTTCTTCTGGTTTCTTTGTGTCTTCTGCTAACTCTCCATCGTCTGCTGTCCATTTCTCCTTTCCTTCTTTCCTAGTTTTTTTTTCCATTCTTTCTACATCTGCTTTAACATACTATCATTCTCCTTTTGCTCTTTTCCTCATTCCTATTTCATCCACTCAAATTTTACCCCTCCATCCTCATCCCACTTACTCTCCCAATACCCGGCCAATTGTAGATTTTTCTTCCTCCCACACAAAATATATTTCCCCTCTCCATTTCACTCTCCCAGCCCCATCCCATTCTAATCGTCCCCCAACATCACTCCCTTCTAGCTCCTGCCCAACCAGCATCCGCTCCCTTCTAGTCCCCGGCATCATCAGCCCATTTCCAGTCCTAGCTCCCTCCCTCACAGCCCATTTCCTTTCCAAGCCCCCCTCCCCATCAGCCCATTCCATTCCAAGCCCCCTTCCACTCAGCCCATTACCATTCCAAGTACCCTGTCCCCATCAGCTATTTGCAGTTCAAGCTCCCCCTTCTACTCGGCCCCATTTCCAGTCATAGCACCCCCCCCAGTCCATTACCAGTTCTAGCCCCCCCCCCCTAGCCCATTATCGGTCCTAAGCCCCCCAAACAGCCCACTTCCAGGCCTAACCCTTCCATCGCCCCATCTTCATTCTTAGCCCCCCCATAACCCCATTTTTCAGTCTTAGGCCCCCAGTCAGACCACCTCCAAGTCCTAACCCCCATCTGTCCATTACCAGTCCTAACCCCCATCACCCCATTTTTTCAGTACTACCCCCCCCCGCCCCCATCAAGTCCTGCTCCCCCCCTACATCAAGTCCTGCTCCCCCCCATCAAGTCCTGCTCCCCCCCCACATCAAGTCCTGCTCCCCCCCAGGCCACACATCAAGTCCTGCTCCCCCCCATCACGTCCTCCTCCCCCCCCAGCCCCAAATCACTTCCTGGTCCCCCCCCATCAAGTCCTGCTCCCCCCCCCAGCCACACATCAAGTCCTGCTCCCCCCCCATCAAGTCCTGCTCCCTCCCCCCCCCCCGGGAAAATTAAACTTAAAAAAAAACCCGGCTTCTGCTGCTGCTGCCGCCGCTGCCGGCAATAGCAGCAATATCGCAAGTCCCGCGGGCTCCCCCCCCCCACCCCCACCCGCAGATCCCTTCCTGCTTGCCTGCCAATGCTGCCAGTTCTCCGCTTCGGCTTTCAGAGCCGCGAAGGGAGAGCTTCTCCCTCGTGACTCTGTTAAGCCCGCTGGGGCAGATGGGAAATTTCCCATCTGCCCCGGCGAGCTTAACAGAGTCGCGAGGGAGAAGTTCTCCCTTCGCGGCTCTGAAAGCCGAAGCGGAGAACTGGCAGCATTGGCAGGCAAGCAGGAAGGGATCTGCCGGGTGGGGGGAGCCCGCGGGACTTGCGATATTGCTGCTATTGCCGGCCACGGCAGCGGCGGCAGCAGCAGCAGAAGCCGGTTTTTTTTCCCCCCCTATGCATCGCGGGCCGCACAAGGGTCTCTCGCGGGCCGCATGCGGCCCGCGGGCCGCGTGTTTGAGACCCCTGGTCTAGAGCAAGGTTTGGCGCTCAGTACGCTGAAGGTTCAATTGGCGGCCTTAGCGTGTTATAGAGGTAAGGTGGGCGGTAGAGTATTATCGGCTATTCCCAACGTTCAACGTTTTCTTAGAGCTTCTAGGCTCCTCCGTCCGCCCTTGCGAGCGGTGGTGCCTGTGTGGGACTTGAATTTAGTATTGGAGGCTCTGACTCAGCCACCTTTTGAACTGGCTTCAGCTGGGAGTTTGCGCGAGTGTTCTTGGAAGACGGCCTTCCTCGTGGCCTTGTGTTCAGCGAGAAGGGTTTCGGACCTTCAGGTGCTCTCGTGTCGGGCTCCTTACCTGCAATTTTCTAAAGAAAAGGTAGTGCTTCGAACGGTGCCTTCGTTTCTTCCGAAGGTGGTATCTGCTTTTCATGTGAATCAGGCTATTTCGCTGCCCACATTTCCGCGGGAGGACGGCAGTGGTAGGGGGCAGCGGCTTCGAAAGCTCGATCTAGGTAGGGTGCTCTGTAAGTACCTCCGTAGAACGGAGAGTTTTCGAAAGTCGGACAGGTTATTTGTTCTGTTTGGAGGGCCTCGTAAGGGGGAGGCTGCGTCAAAGGCATCCATTGCGCGCTGGGTAAAAAGAGCGATGGCAGTAGCATATGAGGCAAGGGGCAAATTGCCTCCGCAAGGTCTTCGAGCACATTCGACCAGTGCACAAGCTGCTACGTGGGCGGAGCTTGCGTTGGTTCCCCCGGTGGATATATGCCGGGCGGCTGCATGGTCTTCCTTGCATGCTTTTACTAAGCACTATCGTTTGGATGTTCAAGCTAGACGGGATGCGATTGTTGAGGCTTCTGCGGTGTTAGCGGGTCTCGCAGGTCCCTCTCATCTGTAGTCACTGCTTTGGTACTTCCCTACAGTTACCTGGACTGGCCCGGAGAGACGAAGAGGAAGGAGAAATTAGGCCTTACCTGCTAATTGTCTTTCCTTGAGATCTCTCTGGGCCAGTCCAGGTCCCGCCCTTTGGATCTGCGAGAGTCTCTCTTTTCTAAGGATGACATAATTTCGCGTGGGGGGACTCAAACAGTTCTAGAGTGCTTGTTAATCGACTTAGGGCGGTTGTTGGAGGTCTGGAGAGGCTGCCCTGGAGTTCTCTTTTCCGCTGAAAGGGGAGGCAGCATTTCTATAAGAAGTTTATTTAAAAAGAAAAGAAAAAAAAAGAAAAAAAGGAAACACAGGAACAGAGGATGGAGAAGCGGCTCGGCTCCGCTAGGAGAAGCCAACACTGCAGGGGCCAGGCGATGAATCAGTTCCTAGGCGTTTTTGTTTGTGGTTTTTCTTATTTTCGTTAGGATCTGCTTGGACAGTAGTAGACTGAGGCTTGCAAGCCAGGGGGAGCTGGTAAGTCTGTTAGCAAGTTTTTGAACTACAGTCCTCAGCTGCTGGAGAGGATTGGCAACCCTACAGTTACCTGGACTGGCCCGGAGAGATCTCAAGGAAAGACAATTAGCAGGTAAGGCCTAATTTCTCCTTAATGTGCTATTTAACCTTAGTGTACACCTTTTTGAGTGTAATGCATTGTAAATAATGAGATGCAAAGCAGCTCATAGGCACCTTAACCCTACCTAACTCTGACATCAGCGCTGGCATTCTCCTGCTATTAAGTCTGCTTTAGGTGCAATCACACAGAGACTCACTGCAGCCCTCCTACCTTCAGGGACATCCACAGATCAGTCGGCAACCATTGCAAAGGAGAATCAGGGCCCAGCAAGTAAGGTAGGCCAGCTCCATGCTGCACCTTAACTCCATCCAACTCTAACATTGACATCAGCATTCTCCTGCCATTAAATTTCTGCGTTTCAGGCATGCCTTTGCCTAAGGGTCTCGCCAAAGAGTGGCCCGGAGTTGTTTAACATAGCTTGCTCTCAAAGCAAGTTAATGGTAGTCACACTTCGAGAAAAACCACTGCCAATCGACGGGGAAATGTTCAGCATGCTTAACCTTATTAAAGGCTGACCACTTAATACATTACCTACTCCATTATGGAATTAAAGTGCAGCATATTTATTTATTTATTTAGCTGTATTTATATCCCGCTTTTCACCGGGTCAAAGCGGTCAATTGGGGGATACATTTAACACGAGGGGATATGAGACACATACACTAATACTTACAGGGAACATGGGCAATGGAGGGTTAAGTGGCTTGCCCAAGACCACAAGGAGTGCCTACAGGACTAGAAATCCCAGTCCCTCCGGCCTGAGATTGCTGTCCCCAGGTGGGACTTGAACCCCTGGCCCTCCGGCCTGAAGTACCTTGTCCTAACCACTAGACCACTCCTCCTTCCCTCCCATAGGATATGAACTACAGGAATAGAAACCCAGTACTCCAGCCATACCACTCCAAACTTCTCACATACACGACCCATAATGACTTCATTCACCTTCCTACCTGTTCTCACAACGTTCATACTTCTGATCACACACACAAAAGCGTTCACCCAAAAGGAGTATTTCATCCCGATCATAAGAGAAAACAAAACCCATATGTTATCTGTAGCGGCACAAAGTTCCAGAACCAGAAACATTAGAACACTGCTCAGGATCAGGGTGGAGAAATTTAGTTGTGCTCAATTCTATGCCCACCCACCAACTCCTGTCTACACAAAATGTGCATTAAATGCTGCTCAGCATGGAATAAGATCCCAATCCTGTCTGATTACTTCAATAATATGAAGCTAGACATCATGTGTGTCACAGAATCATGGCTTATAGAAAATGATTCTGTTCTGATAAACGAACTCATAACATCAGACCTTAATATATTCTATTGCCACAGGGATGACTGTAAAGGGGGAGGGGTCTTTATTCTAGCCAAAAATCATTTACAACTCCGCCAGGTCAATATGCTCTCAATTCATGGTTTTGACATGATCATGATTTCCAACAATCACTTAGAAACATAGAAATATGAAGACAGAAAAAAACCACGTGGCCTATCTAGTCTGTCCTTCCATATCAACAACTACAACAGTCCCCTTTTTTCCTTTAGAGATTCTCAATGTTTGTCCCATGCTTTTTTGAATTCAGATACTGTCCTCATCTCTACGACCTCCACTGGGAGACTATTCCACGGATCCACCACTCTTTCCGTAAAGAAATATTTGCACATATCACTCCTGAATCTATCCCCCTTCACCCTCATCCCATGTCCCCTCATAGCAGAACTTGCTTTCAATCAAAAGAGGCTCTCCCTGTACGTTTATGCCACAGAGGTATTTAAACATCTCAATCATATCACCTCTATCCTGCCTTTCCTCTAAGGTGTACATATTAAGATACTTAAGTCTGTCCTCATATGCTTTATAATGAAGACCACTAACCATTTTAGTAGCCACCCTCTGTAGTGACTCCATCCTGTTTATATCCTTTTGAAGGTGCGGTCTCCAGAATTGCACACTATACTCCAAATGAGGTTGCACCAAAGACTTATACAGAGGCACTATCACCTCCTTTTTTCTGCTAGCTATTCCTCCCCATATGCACCCAAGCATCCTCCTAGCTTTTGCCTTTGCCTTTTCTACCTGTTTAGCTACTTTAAGATCATCAGACACAACCACGCCTAGGTCCCGCTCTTCTTTAGTGGACAAAAGTACTTCACCACCTATATTATATTGCTCCCTTGGATTGCTGCAGCCCAAATGCATGACCTTACATTTTTTAACATTAAATCTCAGCTGCTAAATTCTAGACCATTCTTCAAGCTTAGCTAGATCCCCTCCTCATGTTATCTACACCTTCCTGGGTAAGAACATAAGAACATAAGATATGCCATACTGGATCAGACCAAGGTCCATCAAGCCCAGTATCCTGTTTCCAACAGTGGCCAATCTAGGTCATACATACCTAGCAGTATCCCCAAGAGACACAGATCCCACAATGCTTGTATTGTGTCAAGCATTGATATCCTGGGTCCCTTTTTAATAATGGTTTATGGACCTTTCTTCAGGAACTTGTCCAAACCTTTTTTAAACCCAGCTACACTAACAGCCTTTACCACATCCTCCGGAAACAAATTCCAGAGTTTGATTACACGTTGAGTGAAAAAATATTTTCTCTTATTTGTCTTAAATAGATCACCTTGTAGCTTCATTACATGTCCTCTAGTCTTTCTATATTCTGATAACGTAAACAATCGATCTACGTTTACCTGTTCCACTCCATTCATTAATTTAAAGACCTCTATCATATCTCCCCTCAGCCGTCTCTTTTCCAGGCTGAAGAGCCCCAACCTTTGTAGCTTTTCTTCATAGGAGTAGCCTTCCATCCCTTTTACCATTTTGGTGGCTCTTTTCTGTACCTTTTCTAATAACACTATATCCTTTTTAAGATACGGTGACCAGAATTGCACACAATATTCAAGGTGCGGTCATACCATGGAACGATACAGAGGCATTATAATATCCTTTGTTTTATTTTCCATTCCTTTCCTTATGATACCTAGCATTTTATTTGCTTTCTTGGCCGCCGCTGCACACTGGGCAGAGGGTTTTAACATGTTATCCACGATGACTCCTAAATCTTTTTCCTGGGTGGTGGTTCCCAATGTGGAACCTTGCATAGTGTAACCATAGTTTGGGTTGTTCTTCCCTAGGTGCATAACTTTGCACTTGTCCACATTGAATTTCACCTGCCATTTGGATGCCCAGTCTTCCAATTTATCCAGATCCTCCTGCAGTTTTGCACAGTCCTCTTGGGTTTTAACAACTTTAAACAGTTTTGTGTCGTCCGCAAATTTGATAACCTCACTAGTTATTCCCTTTTCCAGGTCATTTATGAATATGTCAAAAAGTAGCGGACCCAATACAGATCCCTGGGGTACTCCACTATTCACCCTTTTCCATTGGGAAAATTGGCCATTTAGCCCTACCCTGTGCTTTCTATCTTTTAACCAGTTCCTGATCCACAACAGTACACTGCCTCCTATCCCATGACTTTTTAGTTTTGCCAAAAGTCTCTGATGAGGGATCTTGTCAAAACCTTTCTGAAAGTCCAGATACACTATATGACTGACTCACCTTTGTCTACCTGTTTATTCACACCTTCAAAAAAAATATCAGATTAGTAAGACAAGATCTTCCTTGTCTAAAGCCATGTTGGCTGTCTCCCATTAGGCCATGACTATCTACATGCTGTGTAATTTTGTTCTTTATGATGGTTTCTTCCATTTTCCCCGGTACCGACGTCAGGCTCACTGGTCTGTATTTTCCCGGATCACTCCTGGAACCCTTTTTAAAAATTGGCGTTACATTGGCAATCCTCCAATCTTCAGGTATTACAGATGATTTTAATGAAAGTTCACAGATTACTAATATAGCAGGTCTGCAATCTCAGATTTCAGTTCTTTCAACACTCTTGGATGTATACCATCCGGTCCAGGTTATTTGCTACTATTCAGTTTATCAAATAGTTGTAATACATCTGCCCAGTGTAGCGATATTTCTCTCAATTCCTCTGCCGTATCACCTTTAAATACCACTTCAATCTTGGGTAACATCCCTACATCTTCCTCAGTAAAGACCGAAGCAAAGAATTCATTCAGTCTCTCCGCTATAGCCTTATCTCCTCTTACTGCCACCCTTTTACCCCTCCATCATCTAATGGTCCAATTGACTCTCTCACAGGCCTTTTGCTACGAATGTACTTGAAAAAGTCTTTATTTCGTGTTTTTGCTTCCGTAGCAAGTTCCTTCTCAAATTCTCGCTTTGCCTGCCTTATCAATGCTTTGCATTTAACTTGCCAGTGCTTGTGCTGTTTCCAGTTTTCATCGTTTGGCTCTTTTTTCCATTTCCTGAAAGACGCTTTTTTGGCAGCAACAACCTCTCTGACCTCACCTTTAAACCATGCTGGCAGTTTTTTGGACTTTCTTCCACTTTTCTTAATGCGTGGAATACAGCTGGTCTGGGCTTCCAGGATAGTATTTTTAAACAACACCCAAGCTTGATGTAAGTCTTTAACCTTTCCAACCGCTCCTTTTAGTTTTTTCTTAACTATATTCCTCATTTTATCATAGTCTCCCTTCCGAAAGTTAAAAGGTAGTACTGTGGATTCCTTTACTATCCCTCCTCCACTAACTAAATCAAACACGATCATGCTATGATCACTATTGCCAAGTCGTCCCAACACCCTTATTTCTTGCACCAGATCTGGTGTTCCGCTAAGGACTAAGTCCAGTATGGCTTCCCCTCTGGTCGGTTCATGAACTAGCTGCTCCAAGAAGCAGTCATTTATTTCATCTAGGAACTTTATCTCCCTAGCATGTCCTGCCGTGACACTGACCCAGTCAATACCGGGGTAATTGAAATCACCCATTATTACTACTTTGCTGTGACTTTTGTTAGCTTCCTTGATTTCTCTGAGCATTTCATCATCCATTTGTTCATTCTGGCCAGGCGGTCGATAGTACACCCCCACTGCCACCGCCTTCCCCTTTTTACATGGAATTTCAATCCATAGAGATTCTACAGCAAATTTTGTTTCCTGCAAAACTTTAATCCTTTCTGACTCAATGCCCTCTCTAACATAGAGCGCAACCACTCCACCAATTTGATCAGTTCTATCATTACGATATACTTTGTATCCAGGTATCACAGTGTCCCACTGGTTATCCTCCTTCCACCATGTCTCTGCGATTGCAATCATATCTAACCTCTCATTTAGAGCTATATATTCTAACTCTCCCATCTTATTGTTTAGATGTCTAGCATTTGCATACAAACATTTTAGAGACTGTATTTTATTAATATTAATCTGGCTATTGGTAGAAATGGGTAATTTGGGATCTTTAAGCTCTGTCTGCTCCATACTCGAGGGCATTTGGGCTACTATACTCTTTTTCGGAACCTCACTGCTTTTGGTAGTATCCTTCAAGGATACCTTCTTTCGAACCATGCGCTCTTGGGTGACTGTCGGCTTTCCCCTATTATCTAGTTTAAAAGCTGCTCTATCTCCTTTTTAAAGGTTAATGGTTCCATCCCGGTTAAGGTGAAGCCCATCCCTTCGGAAGAGCCCCTCCTTTCCCCAGAATGTTCCCCAGCTCCTAACAAATCCAAAACCCTCATCCTTGCACCACTATCTCATCCACGCGTTGAGACTCCGGAGCTCTGCCTGCCTTTTGGGTCCTGCACGTGGAACGGGAAGCATTTCGGAGAACACTATCCTGGAAGTTCTGGATTTCAACTTCCTACCCAAAAGCTTAAATTTAGCCTCCAGAACCTCCCTACCACATTTTCCTATGTCATTGGTACCAACATGTACCAAGACAGCAGACTCCTCCCCAGCACTATCTAAGATCTTATCTAGGTGGCGCGTGAGGTCCGCTACCTTCGCACCAGGCAGGCATGTTACCAGGCAATCCTCACGTCCACCAGCCACCCAGCTATCTACATGCCTAATGATCGAATCACCAACTATAACAGCTGTCCTAACCCTCCCCTCATGGGCACATGGCCCTGGAGAAACATCCTCAGTGCGAGAGGTTTTACATCATCTGGATGACAGGTCTTAGTTACAGGATCACGTCCTGCCACACCAGGGTGATGCTCTCCTGTCACGTGACCTCTCTCCTCTTTGGCAACAGGGCTGCTGCCAGACTGGAGGTGGGACTTTAGGACTATATCCCTGTAGGTCTCGTCCATGCACTTCTCTGTCTTTCTAAAGTCTGCCAGGTCTACTACTCTAGACTCTAGAGAGCAGACTTGTTCCCTGAGAGCAAAGAGTTCCTTGCACTTAGTGCATACGTAAGACCTCTCACCAACTGGGAGAAAATCATACATGTGACACTCAATGCAAAAGACTGGAAAGCCCCCATCTCGCTGTTTTGGACTGCTGACTGCATCTTAGTTTAAAACTTGTGTTTAGGTCCTTAAATTCTGTACTTACTAAGGTTGGTGTAGATGCTTATACTAATAGAAGTGTATCTAATACCTCTAATATACCTTGTTCAGCTGAAGCTTAATTAATCTCAGGTCTTCAATGTGTGACTGATTTGGATAAAGAGCTGCACCTGAGAGCAGCTCCCTTCCTCTAAGATCTGTAAGTACCTATAAAGCTACAATTACCCCAGGGGTGGGTGGGAGTTGGGGAGGGAGGGAGGGAATATAAGACCTATGAAGGGAGGGCTGTTACAAGGTTCCTTGTCCTGTACCCTCAGCAGGGGGGGGGGGGAGGGGCGTAGTCCCTCAGGGAGGCTAGAGCAGGAAAACAAATTTTAAAACACAGCAAATTCTGGGGACAGAGCAGGGAGATATATCTAGTTTAAAACAACAATTAACCTGGCTACCACACAAAGGCCAGTTAGTTCAGAGAGGCAAGGTAAGTTCTACAGCTGAGAAAAGCTGAAGTTCAAACTAAGGAAACAGTGAGGTGAAATAGCACACCAATAAGAGAACAAGAGTCAGACAGCTAGGACACAACAATAAATAAATAATATAAATAGCTAGTATTTACTCTATTGCAGATTTTGGTATTATCCACAAAGAGGCAAACCTTACCTGACAGCCCTTCCGCTATATCACTAACAAAGATGTTAAAAAGAATCGGACCAAGGACAGATCCCTGGGGCACACCACTGGTAATGTCCTTCTCCTCAGAGTGAACTCCATTTACCTGTACTCTTTGTCGCCTCCCACACAACCACTTTCTAACCCAAGCAGTAACTTTAGGGTCCATCCCTAGGGTGCTCAGTTTGTTTATAAATCGCCTGTGAGAAACGGTGTCAAAGGCTTTACTGAAATCTAAATACACCACATCTAGGGCTTTCCCTCGGTCCAACTCCCTGGTCACCCAGTCAAAGAAATCAATCAGATTTGTCTGAAAAGACCTGCCTCTGGTGAATCCATGCTGCCTCGGATCCTGTAATCTCCTGGACTCCAGAAACCTCACTGTTTTCTCTTTCAGCAACGTTTCCAATAATTTACTCACTACCAAAGTTAAACTTGCCAGCCTGTAGTTTTCAACTACATCCTTACTTCTGCTTTTGTGTAAAGGCACCATATGAGCCTTTCTCCAGTCCTTTGCCACCACTCCCGACTCCAACGAGGCATTGAAAAGGTCAATCAGTGGAGCTGCTAGAATGTCCCCAAGTTCTCTCAGTATTCTAGGGTGTATCCCATTCAGTCCCATCGCTTTGCCTACTTTAAGTTGAGCTACTTTCTCACAAACACAGTCTTATGAAAATTGTTCAAGATGTCCCTCGCTTCTGTTCCTTTTTGTGGGTGTTTTCTGAGGTCCTGGTCCTGGTTCTTCATCTGTGAACACAGAACAGAAATATTTGTTAAGCAATTCCGCTTTATCCTCATCAACCTCTTCATATTCCTCCCCTTCACCCTTGAGTCTGACAATACCACTTTTGCCCTTCCTCTTCTCACTAACATATCTGAAAAATGTCTTATCCCCCCCATTTTATTGCATTTTCTATTTCCTCCTCTTTTTGAATCTTTGCTTTCCTGACTACTTTGCTAGCTTCTCTAAGTTTTTCCAAATATAGATGTCTGTCTTCCTCTCCCTGTGATCTCTTGTATTTCATGAAGGCCTCCCTCTTGTTCTTCACCTTTTCAGCTATTTCTTTCGAAAGCCATAGCGGTCTCCTTTTCTTTTTACCTTTATTTCCATTTTAGCAAAAAGGTTGGTTGCCCTTAAAATATCCCTTTTCAGTTTTGCCCACTGTTTTTCTACATCCCCCAGCTGTTCCCATCCCGCTAGCGACTCACTGAGGTATTGGCCCATCTTGGCAAAGTTAATCTTCCTAAAGTCTAAGACCCTCACCTTTGAATGTATTCTAACAGCCCTAGTCCTAATACTGAACCACACCATCTAGTGATCACTGGATGCAAAATGATCTCCCACTATAACATCAGAAACACTTTCACCATTGGTAAGCACCAAGTCCAGTATGGCCCCTTCATGTGTTGGGTCTGTTACCAATTGCCTGAATAGCTCTCTCTGTAGAGAATCCAGGATCTCTTTACTTCTAGATGATACTGCAGCAGGAATGTGCCACCCAACATCTGGCATATTGAAATCCCCTATCAGTAGCACTTCCCCTTTCCTAGCAATGCTGCATATGTCTTCAATTAACTCTCTGTCCACCTCTTCCTCTTGTGAGGGAGGTCTGTATATCACGCCAATGCAAATAGATTTCTCTTTCCCTCTTTCTAGTTTAACCCACAATGCCTCCTCTCTCCCTTTTAAGCTCTGTAATTCCAAAGCTTTAATAGTATTTTTTACATATAGTGCCACTCCTCCTCCCCTTCTTCCTACCCTGTCCTTTCTGAATAAAGTATAGCCAGGTATAGTTACATCCCAGTCATGGTTTTCCGTGAACCATGTTTCTGTAACTGCTACTAAATCCAAGTCAGCCACTCCCACCAAAGCTTCAACATCAGGGATCATATTTCCCATGCTACGGGCATTTATACACACCGCTTTACATTTGTTACCCCTTTTACCCATTTCCATAAAGATATTTAATGTATCACTTACCTGGGGGCTTTCCTCACCCATCCCCAATGAATCTAGTTTAAAGCCCTCTTCAGTAGATTAGCCAGTCTACTACTAAAGATGTGTCAACCTTTCTTGGATAGATAGACTCCATCTCTGCTCTGCAACCCTTGGAACATCATCCCATGGTCCAGGAAACCAAAATGCTCTTGATGACACCATCCACGCAGCCATGCATTCATCTCCAAGATGCAAGCCTCTCTGCCTTGGCCTTTACCCTCAACAGGGAGGATTGAAGAGAACACCACCTGTGCACCTAACTGCTTTACCCTCTGTCCTAGAGCCATGAAGTCACTTTTGATAAGCTCAGAGGGATACCTGGCAGTATCATTTGTTCTGACATGGATTAGCAACATTGGGTAATAGTCAGTTGATCCTCTGTCTACTGTATAGATCACCCACCCCATCAGGAGATCAACTCTGAACCATCCTCCAATACACCTGCTATCTATCATCCAACAGCAAACATGTCATAGTACTAGGCAATCTTAACCTACCGTCAACTCAACAAGGATCCGACAACTCCTTCATGGATGCAATGGAAGCACTGGAATACACACAAATTGTAAATTAATAAACATGAGAGAGGAGGGACCCTCAGCCTCATCTTTGTCAACAATTGCTGCATTCAGTCTAATCAATCTTGGCCCTTGGTCATCATCCTCCATATACGCACTGATGGGATCCCATCCACAAATCAAAACCTGCTCCACCACCAAGGAAGTTCAAAAAATGGGACAAAGAAGAAATTCTTAACACAATCCTGCCATGACTTGACACGAGTTCCACTGATCTCAACAACTTAGTACAAAACTGGCATGACACACTATCCCATGCTGCACTGGCACCCCAAACTAATGAACCCAAATCAAAATGTCACTCAACAACCTGGTACACTTCGGATCTCAGAGCCATAAAGCACAGACTCAGGAAAATGGAAAGAAAATGGACACTTCAAGGCTCTATCTGACCATGAAATGTACATGAAGATGCTACAAGAGCACCAAGCTACAATTGACAAAACCAAAAGAGAACAGAGGGGGGAGGATCCAAGATGGGGGCCGTGATTGGACGTGCTCCAGCTGCCTGCTGGTGAATGGGTTCTGGCCTCAAGAATTTCGTGGTTTTGGTGCTAAGTTTCTTATTTTTGTGATGGGGAAGAGGAAGGGGAAAGTCAAGTACCCCAAAGCTGACTCTTTGCCTAAGCAGCAGTCCATAATTAAGTTTGTTGCTGTTGGAGCTATGCAGAGTTCGGCTGGGGTTAGTGTCGGAGCTGACTTGAAGGCAGTCCTTTCGAACTCAGACGTTAGTCTGAGCACCAAGCAGCATATTCTACCAGATGTGCGTCTTCCACCTCCAGCTGAGAAGGCTTCCTGACTGCAGCCACATCCAGGTGAGGTGATTGCTGTTTTGCCATCTTCGGGGGTAATGCTGAGCCCAGGGACACTGCTGAATGCTTCTGGAGGGGTTGGGGAAACCTCCCTGCTTGACTCAGGACAGAGTGTTGGGGGATTGGCCCCTATGATGTCCAGTGAAGTGAATTCATCTTGCCCGAAGTTTGTAGGGAACCCTGGTACCACGGCCAGTGGTAGTGCTCTGGTGAAACCAATGGTGGTTACTTTGGACTCTATCTGGACTGCAATAACTTTATTGGAACATTCTATCTCCACTTGTTTAAATTTTGTGGAAGAGGCTACCCAGAACCTTCAGACAAGACCAAGTTTGTAGAGACTGTGCTAAAACAGAGGGTTTTTTTCTCAAGTGACCACATTACAAGCACAGTGTACTGCATTTGTTAAGGATAGCTCTGTTCTCCATGCTAAGTTGGAAAAGTTGGAGAACTTCTTCAAGAGGCTTAATTTGCGCTTTAACTTTCCTGTTGAGCTATTTAAAAAGTATTTGTTGGAAGTTCTAGGGGTGCCGGACAACGCCCTCCCATCTACTTCAGATGGACCAACAAGAGACTATACTGTGCTGATGGACTACATCTCTCTGTCGCAGGGAAAAGAATCCTAAGTGAAAAATTCAGGCAGTATGTGGATATGCATTTAAACTTGGAAAAGGGGGTGACAGATGTGGAAGGTCAACATCTGCATGCCACCCCCAGCAAAAGCAGAACACCATCAGAAACAGCCACACTTTTAAACCACACATCAAAAGCATGTGGGAAGAAGTAGGCAGAACAAAATCAATGCAAAATACACACGCCAGGAAAATGCTGGAAAGCAATGAGCACAAATGCTCGAAGCTTAGCCAACAAAATTCCAGACCTGGAAGCCTTAATGGTGGAAACGAATTTGGACATTGTGGCCATTACAGAAACATGGTTTAATGAATCGCACGATTGGGATATAGCCATAGCTGGCTATAATCTATTCAGAAGAGACAGAGACAGACACTCTGGTGATATCCCGGCTCGACTATTGTAATGTTGTTCTAGCAGGTTTGCCCCAGTCTCAACTCACCCGGATTCAGTGCATCCAGAACACTGCAGTCCATCTCTTAACCCATGCTTCCCGGTATGATCACGTCACCCCTCTCCTTATACAGCAACACTGGTTACCGGTACCGTTTCGTATCCAATATAAGATTCTTACATTTGTCCACAGGGCTCTCCATACAGGTGTCCCCCTCTATCTTGCGGATCAAGTTCACTTCTATTCTTCTCACCTCTCTCTTCTCTCTATTCACCTTGATCGTGTGTTTCTTCCTCCTCCCTCACATGCACATTTGGAATCCACCCGCTCTTCCGCTTTTTATTTTCTGGGCCCGCGGCTATGGAACTCACTCCCTTCCTCCCTCCGGTCCGAAACATGTTTCCGGCTGTTCAAAACAAAACTCAAAACTTATCTGTTTAGTTTGGCATTTAACCTCCCCCCATAACGCTTGTTCCCTTCCCCCGCTCCCCTATTATTGTGTTTTGATGTGATTATTTATTTGCCTATTTTCTGTTCCTTTTCTCTTCTTTCCTGTTTTTAACATGATGGCGTTCTTTTCTATTTTCGCAGCTCTGTTATTTTTTTAAGATTGTAAACCACCCAGATGCCTTCTGGTGTGGGTGGTATATCAAATTTTAATAAAACAAACATAAAACAAAAGAAGAAGCGCTCTGGATTGCGTTGGAAAGAGGAGATGGCACTGTCATCCATATTGCTGTAGTCTACAGACCTCCGACTCAAATTGAAGAGAGAGATAACGAATTGATTAAAGATATTGCCAAGATATCAGCAAAGGGGGAAGCGATCATATTGGGTGACTTTAATCTACCTGATGTGGAATGGATTACTCCTTCTGCACATCTGGAAAGAAGCAAAAAGATTGTGGATGCTCTCCAAGATGCATTATTTAGACAAATGGTGATGGAACCAACCAGGGAAAGCTCAACACTGGATGTAGTGCTCACCAACAGTGATAGTGTGTCAGATGTCTGCGTGAGTGCCCCTGTGAGCAACAGCGACCATCACACGGTGTGGTTTGAGATAAAAGCCATGGTACAGGCCAATCATAGCAAGCTCGAAGTCCTAAACTTCAAATACACTGACTTCAATAAAATGGCAGAGTACTTAAAGGAGGAGATGACGGGGTGGAAGGAGATAAAGGAAGTGGAATTGCAATGGGCTAAACTCAAGGCGGCAATAAATGGGGCAACAGATAAATATGTAGGAAAAGTAAATAAAAACAAGAGGAGAAGGAAACCTATTTGGTTTTCCAAAGAGGTGGCTGCTCAAATAAAGGCAAAAAACGCAACTTTCGCAAAATACAAAAGCTTGCAAACAGAAGAGCACAGAAATGAATACAGGATCCAACTCAAAGAGTCTAAAAGAGTAATAAGGATAGCAAAATCAAAGGCAGAGGAAAGGATAGCTAAAGATGTTAAGGGTAGCAACAAAACTTTCTTCAGGTATATTCGGGAAAGGAAGAAGATCAGAGTTGGAATTGCAGGACTCAGAAGTGCTGGGAAAGGACTCGTGGAAAGTGACACTGAAAAAGCGGAATTGCTAAATAAATACTTCTGCTCTGTTTTTACTACAGAAGATCCTGGAGATGGATCAGCTGTGACTCCCAAATATAAAAAAGGGAATGAAGTAGATACCACACCATTCACAGAAGACGAGGTGTTAGAACAACTTGCTAAGCTGAAAGTGGACAAAGCCATGGGACCGGATGGGATACATTCTAGGATACTGAAAGAGCTCAGAGAGGTTCTTGCAGGACCGTTAAAGGATGTCTTCAACAGATCCTTGGAAACAGGAGAGGTTCCTCAGGACTGGAGAATGGCTGATGTCGTACCTCTACACAAAAGTGGTGACAGGGAAGAAGTGTCAAACTACAGGCCCGTGAGCCTTACCTCGGTGGCAGGAAAAGTAATAGAGGCGCTCCTGAAACAACGAATAGTGAACTTTCTCAAAACCAACAGGATGCAAGATCCGAGGCAACATGGTTTTACCAAAGGACGGTCTTGCCAAACAAATCTGATTGAGGTCTTTGACTGCGTGACCAAGGAACTAGATCAGGGGCATGCGATGGATGTCATCTACCTGGATTTCAGCAAAGCCTTTGATACTGTTCCTCATAGGAGGCTTGTCAACAAGCTCAGTAGCTTGGGGATGGGTCCCAAGATGGTAAACTGGATTAGAAACTGGTTGACTGACAGACGACAGAAGGTGATTGTACATGGAGCTCACTCGGATGAGAGGAAGGTAATTAGCGGGGTGCCCCAGGATCCGGTCCTGGGTCCAGCACTGTTCAATGTATTTGTGAGTGATATTGCTGAAGGACTGAATGTGCAGACGACACAAAAATTTGCAACAGAGTGGACTCCCCCGAGGGAGTGGTTAACATGAGAAAAGATCTACAAAAGCTGGAAGACTGGTCTAATGCTTGGCAGCTACGATTTAATGCGAAAAAGTACAGTGTCATGCACTTGGGTAGCAGTAATCCAAGGGAAATGTACAAGATAGGGGGCGCGAGGTTGGTATGCACAGTTCAGGAGAAAGACCTTGGTGTGATTATCTCTGATGATCTCAAGGTGGCAAAACAGTGCGACAAGGCGGTGGCAAAAGCCAGGAGGATGTTGGGCTGCATACAGAGAGGGATTACCAGCAGAAAAGAAGAGGTACTTATGCCACTGTATAAGTCACAGGTGAGGCCTCACTTGGAATACTGTGTTCAGTTTTGGAGACCATATCTTGCAAAAGATGTAAAAAGACTGGAAACTGTTCAGAGGAAAGCGACCAAAATGATTTGGAGCCTGCGTCAGAAGCCTTATGAGAAGAGGCTTGAAGACCTAAATATGTACACTTTGGAGGAGAGGAGGGACAGGGGAGATATGATTCAGACCTTTAAATACTTAAAGAGAAATGATGAACAAACAAACCTCTTCCAAAGACGGGGAAGCTGTAAAACTAGAGGGCATAACATGAAGCTGCAAGGTGGTAAATTGAAAGGCAATATTAGGAAAAAACGTTTCACTGAAAGGGTGGTGGATGCTTAGAATGCCCTCCCAAAGGAAGTGGTGGGGGCAAACACGGTGACGGAATTCAAAACAGCATGGGACAAACACAGTGGATTCCTTTACACCAATAGGATAAAAACAAAATAAATAGTACCATCTAACTTCTGAACCATATAACGTCTCAACAAATAGGGGTGTCCTACATGGAGTGGTGGGTTTACCCCTAAACAAAGACATGGGGAGGGGTGGCCTGCACAGAGTGACAGGTGCACCTACTCTTGCCATCTTGCTGGGCAGACTAGATGGACCATGCTGGTCTTTATCTGCCGTCATTTACTATGTTATTATGTTACTATGTTATTATTTGCCTATGAAGACACATTCTAGTAGTATCGTAGTTAATAAAGTGGGGGAGGAGAGGGAGAACTTTGACACTCTGAATTTGTCTCACGTTTTGAAAACCTCAACTGAAGAAGCAATGCGGAGAGCAACTCTCTTGGTGGTGTTTCTGTTGGAGCCTGATCGAGCTTGGACTTTAAGACTATATTTTAGGAATGCTGAAAAATTGTTCTTTGGTCAGAAAGTCTAGGTTTTTCCAGATGTTTCCTATGTAACAAGCTAAAAGGAGGTTATTTCTGTCAATGTGCCCTGTGGTAGTCTCATTAGGTTTTTTCTATGTATTAAGATTTCCTTGTAAATGTGTTATTAAGTCTGTATCATTTAGATAGATTTTTTATGACCCAAAGCATTTACGTACATTTTTGGATGCCAGAAATGTACCTGGATCTGTCTCAGTTACAGCGGGGCCCTCTTAGATCAACTCATCTTGGACACTTATTAAATATTAGTGTTGCATGATCTCCTTTTTCCTAGGAATTATATTTCTTGTTATTGTTTGTGTTTACTATTCTGGCCTTCTTTCCGGAATCCTCCCTTCTCTTATTTAGGGCTTCTAGTGTCAGGTGCGAATTTTGTTATATTGCCTTTTTTGTTGTTTAAAATGTTTCCTGTGTAGCATTTCTTGTTTGCACCTTTCCATTTCCTTCAAGTATGCTAATGTTGCTTGATGTATATTGTTTAAATTCAGAAATAAAAAATAAAACAACAAAAAAAGAAAATATCATACTAAGCTTATTTTAAGCTCAATCAGTCGTCACCGAGAGCTCTTTAACATAGTAAAATATGCCTTACGGAACCCCGTTCAAAGACCAGAACCTAACGCTGCAACATAGAACAACTAGCCACCCATTTCCAAAACAAAGCTAATAAAGTGGGTAGCATACAGCATACAACACTATAGCCAACTGAGTTGAGCCTTATCCATCACACATGGAACAAATTTCACCCAATATCACAAGATCAACAAGAAAATATATCTAACCTAAACACAACAGCTTCCCCACTAGACCCTAGATCAAGATAGCATGCACAGACTTGCTCTAAAAATCATGATCATCACAAATCTACCCCCAACCAAGGCTACTTGTCACCTCACCTAAAGCTAGCCTCCATACAGCCAATGCTAAAGAATCCGAAATTCAAGCCAACACCACCAAGCTCATACTGCCTCATATCTAGAAAAAACAGTACAGCTACAACTCCAGGACCATATCAACTCTCATGCCTAGCCCTCCACACTAACAATACAGCTTAAGAGCCCATCATAGCGTAGAATCTCTTATCACCACTGTTATAGATAAGCTATCATTGGGAATACAAAGACCACACTATACAGCACTAGAACACCCAGTCAAAGTAATTGGTCTTGGCAATATGACTCCTAAAAGGTTCACTCCATACTTATACCAGCGCCAACAGCAAGTAAGAGTAAATGGTATGACAACTACCCCATCGAAGATCACTCAAGGCGCACCACAAGGATCCATGCTATCAACTCTACTATTTAACATATTTATGCA
Organism: Ichthyophis bannanicus; assembly: GCA_033557465.1. Taxonomy (NCBI): domain Eukaryota; kingdom Metazoa; phylum Chordata; class Amphibia; order Gymnophiona; family Ichthyophiidae; genus Ichthyophis; species Ichthyophis bannanicus. The sequence continues at coordinate 144,510,291 of CM066043.1, read as the reverse complement.
ACCCGTCTGTGACATTATTAAGACTTACATCATATTATATCTACGCCAATGATATCATGCTGTACATCCCATTCTTCACCTTATGACCTCTATACTCCCCGCTGATTGCTTCACAGCACTTTCACAATGGTTAAGTGCACATAACCTTACCATAAATTACCAAAAACAAAAATGTTTCATTTCACGAAGGACATAATTCAAACCTCCACCACATATAAATATACTAGGAGAGCAGCTCCAAGTAAAATCTCAAGTACGTTACTTGAAAAGCATCCTAGACCAAGGCCTCACACTAAAACAACACATTAACAACACTATGAAACTCACCTACCAGAAAATAAAAATAGTTTGTGCAGTTCAACCACTCCTATATTAGCATGACTTCTACTACAACTACTACTATTAATCATTTATAGAAGAACCAGCCCCTATAGGTGGTGCCACGATACATCCACAAGACACTGCAAATTTCCTACTGACAAAATATAAGTCTCCACACAGGAACATCCCAACCAATAGGACTACTGATTCTGAAACCGCATCCATCAAGAACACCTGGGGTGAATCCAGCATACACTCCATTGAACAATTAGCTCACACAATCTCCACATTAAACCCCAGCACAGCACCATCTGACCCATGCCCAGTAACATGGATTAAATCAGCAAAGGAAGAGCTCAGCCAATTTATCCACAAAGTAGTGCACTCATCCCTCACCCAAGGCTACATGCCTATGACCCTCAAACAGGCAACCATCCATCCAGTCCCCAAGCATACATCATTAACAAAGATGACCCAGCAGCGTACCATCCAATCTCGAGCCTACCCTTCCTTACTAAAATCATAGAAAAGACAAGACCACGTAAACTCACAAACACAACTGGGCCCCCACCAACATGGTTTCTGGACAAACCACGCGTTGAAACCCTACTTACATTGCTTTTGACATTTTAATCAGAGGCATTGACAACATAAAAATGGGCTTCCTCCTCATCTTCATTGACATCTCAACAGCCTTCAATACAGTATCCCATAGCATCCTCCTGCAGAGGCTAAGGGACATTGGCCTCCACAACATCATACACAAGTGGTTCCGCTCTTACCTTAGTAACAGACAACAAGTCAAATGTGGTGCAACTAAGTCTACTCCATTCCCCTCCCTCCAGGGTGTACCGCATCAGCACTGCTCTTCAACCTATATATACAGCCAATCTGCAGTGTCATAAAAAAACACAATATCCAATACATGTTATATGCCGACGATATCATGATTTACAACCCAATCAACCTGGATAGCCCAGATTATGCAATGATAACAGAATGCCTTGAAGATATGACTGAATGGCTCGCCCACAACAATTTAATTATTAACTACAAGATTTAAGTCCTTCTAATCATGAGGAACACATCCTTTATCCCATGCACTCAAATTATCCAATACCATCATACCCGTAAAGAACTAGGTAAGCTATCTAGGAGTCACACTGGACCGCAACCTGAATCTACAATCCCACATCAACAAGACCTCCAGGAACGCATACCATAAGATGTGCATAGTCAAGAGGCTTAAACTTCTCAGTCAGACAAGCTGTGATCACGTCCATCTTGGACTATTGCAACTCTCTATATCATGGCCTCCCTAAACAGACAATCTGTCCCCTCAGAACACTGCTGTTACATCACCACCAGCTTGGCAAAGCACAAACATATTACTCCCCTTCTGAACCAGTTACACTGGCTCCCAGTTTCTTCCTGCACCAAGTTCAAAACGGCACTGAACATTTTCAAAATTCAGCATAATACATTTGCCGACATACTGAAGAGCCTAATCACTATGGACCCAGGCAATCGCCCCAGAAGGCGCAACAAGTCAAACACTATCACCACCCCTAGTGCTTTCACAAAGTCTAAACAGTTCACATTCGAGAGGGCATTTTCCCTCCCCTCGTTCTGAAACTCCCTACCGGACAATCTAAGAGCCACCAGGGACGCTAAGGACTTCCAAAAAAAACCTGAAAACCTGTCTTTACACGGAGCACTTCAGGAGCATTACCTAGTATGTGGTATCCACCCACCCTCTCAATGTTCTGCTGGCCCGATGATGTCCCAAGCCTCTCCTTTTAACCCCCTGAACCCTCACCACCTCATTGTACATAGGTTATTTTGTATATGGGTTATCTTGTTTAGCAATCCCCACATGTTTTCCCATCCCCTTGCATCATGTCACTTTGTAAACTGTTCAAGTTGCTCTATAAACCGCTTTATTTGTAGGATAAGGCAGTATAGAAAACCTGTTAAATAAATAAAATAAATTCAAAAAAACACTAAAAGGCATACACAGCACTGTACAGACACACATAATAAGACGGTCCCAGCTCATCAGAGCTTATAATCTAATCAAGACAGACAGAACAATAGATGAGAACGAGGATACAATAGGGAAGGGTAAGGAGACAGAAGGAGAACAAAGGATTAATATCCAAAAGCAGCTTGAAAGAGGTGAGCCTTTAGCATGGATTTGAAAAGGGGGAGAGATGAAGCCTGACTAAAGATACAGGTAGTTCATTCCAGGCATAAGGAGCAGCAAGGTGAAAGGATCAAAGTCTGGAGTTGGCAGAGGAAGAGAAGTGCATAGAGAGAAGAAAGTCAGAGGAAGAGCAGAGTTCAAAAGGAAGGGTGTAGGGAGAAAGGAGAGAGGAAACGTAGTGAGGAGCCACAGAATGAATGCATTTATAAGTCAGAAGAAGTTTGTAGTGGATACGGAAATAGAAAGGAAGCCAATGAAGTAATTTAAGAAGAAGGGATATATGAGTATAATGGCACTGGCAGAAGACTAGACGCACAGCATAGTTTTGAACATACTGAAGGGGAGAAAGATGACTCAGAGGGAGGTTGCAATAATCTAAGCGAGAGGTGATTAAAGTGTGTTCAGAAAGAGAGAAAAAATTATCTCCAGGAACAAGCAGGAATGTAGTCTTCACATATGGGTATCATTGGTACCGACGGAGCCTGCGCGGGAACGCTCCCCAGCATCCAATAGGAACGCTTTTGGGAGCATCCCTCAGCACATGCGCGCTGCCTTCCCGCCTTTCCAACTGTCCCTCTTCAGTTCTTTGTTTTCCGCGGAGCCGGCAGGATCCATACCCTGTCACTGCAGAAAATTCCGTCTTTAAAATTGTTTTCTTGTGGTCGCGTTTGCCTCTGCACGAGGCTTACCGGTACCGCCGGTTCTTTTCTTTCTTTTCCAAAAAAAACCAAAACAACAACGTATACTTTGAATGAAACTTCTTTTTGGTGCTAGGCGCCATTGTGGGCACTAGGCCCCATATTCCTAAAACATGGAAAAACCAACTAGTTGTTTTAAAAATGTACTAAGTGTGGCGGTACCATTTCCGTCACTGACACCCATGATTGGTGTCTTAAATGTTTAGGGCCTGAACATCCTCCATCTGAATGTCTCTCCTGTATGGGATGACTAAAAGAGGAAGACAGACCCGGGATGCAAAGCTCGGTACCCTCTTTTCTTCGGATGCCAGATCCATTGCATTACTGTATTTGAATGATTCGTCCAATCACAATTCCAGAATGAGTTATAATACTTTCTATGAAAACACTGATATCAGGTCTCAGATCCGACAAACACTTTTTTGGGACCCGCGTCCTTTCATACAGTGCAGTGTTTCATGTATTTAAGATGTTTTGAGGATGCAAGTGCAATTTTACTTTAAAAGATAACTTAACTTAAAAACCGCAGCCCTTATTCACAGCCTTATATACAGCTCTCTTTGAGGTTTTGGAGCCATTCTTTGAAAAACGCATGGGACGCGGGCAGCATCATATTTTGTTTGGGGAAGGATCTCCTGAAGAAAACTCGTTAGAAACGCCGGTAGGCGCCATAGCAGAGCGTCGGGATCCGGTTCACCAGAGCTGTATATAAGGCTGTGAATAAGGGCTGCGGTTTTTAAGTTAAGTTATCTTTTAAAGTAAAATTGCACTTGCATCCTCAAAACATCTTAAATACATGAAACACTGGGGTCACTGATGTTAATGACTGCACTGTATGAAAGGACGCGGGTCCCAAAAAAGTGCTTGTTGGATCTGAGACCTGATATCAGTGTTTTCATAGAAAGTATTATAACTCATTCTGGAATTGTGATTGGACGAATCATTCAAATACAGCAGTAACTCGTCCAGAAAATTTGACCTAATTGGTTGTATCTATACAAGATCCATTGCATTGACATCTTCAAGGGCCTCCTCTTCCTCCCATGGATCTCAAGTAACTAAACATAAAAGCCGGTCCTCAAAGGGTAGCTCTCCTGCTTAGCATCGAGAGGCTGTTGGCATTGCCCTTGAGGGAACCACACCGGCAAAGCAGCCCCGGTGGGAGGCTTCGGCTTCCAAAGCATCGATGGGGCTCCAGGATGTTCTCGAAGCCTCAACCTCGCAAGAACTACCTGTGCCATGCTCAGGGGTCCTAGCCGTTTTCACCAGTACCGACACCCAGGCATCGGCAGCGTCGATAGACCAGAGGTTCCTTGCTATCGAAAGCAGCATTGCAGCTCTTCTCTCAGCTGCGGTACCATTGACACCTATGGTTCAACGGGCACCGGTACCAACATCGATACCGGTGCCGGTACCTACACCGGTACAGACACCGGTACTGGTACCGACGATACCAGTACCGACGGTACCGGCCCCGGTGGGAATTCTTCCCACGCCATCTTTGGCTGGAATCGACAGATCGGTACCGGATCAACTCAGTACCGACTTTGATCAATACCGGGACCGGGCTTTGCATGAGCGTCATGGTCAGGAATACTTCGAATCCTCCGATTCCGAAGACTCTGACAATTCTGCTGGTACTAGAGGGTTTCTCCCAGAAGATCTCTCTTCTCCCCAATGCAGAATGTCACCTCCAGAGGACATGTCTTTTCAGGATTTTATTTGTGACATGGCCAAAGGCCTTTCAATCACGGTGGCTCCTGAAGAGGAACCCAGAGCAAAGGAATTGGAAATTCTCCAATATCCTAAAGCTCCAAAGGAGGCAGCCACTCTGCCCATCAATGAAATTCTGCATAACTTGATGCTCAGAATGTGGGAGATACCTCTGACTATATCTCCTCATTCTAGGAGACTTGATACTATGTATTGAGTTCCGCCATGTCCTGGATTTCAAAAGATTCAGCTGCCACACCATTCAATGGTGGTGGAGTCAGCCATGCGTAGGATGAAAAGTGCAAAGAGCCATGCATCCAATCCCCCAGGTCATGAATGCAGAACATTGGACGCTTTTGGGCACCAAACTTTTCAGGCTTCCATGCTTTCAGCTAGGATCAGTTCATATATACTATATAAGGGAATGTTCCTCAAGGAAGTTACAGGAGACTTGGAGATTATGAGCCCATTTCTCCCAGATGACAAGAGACAAGACTTTCTTGCTTTAGTTAAGCATGCTCAAGATGTTTCCAAGTTTCTCAATCGTGCAGCCTTTGACTGCTTTGAATGCATCAGCAGAACCTCTGCTATTGCCATTGACGCACGACGGATTGCCTGGCTTCAGGCATCAGACTTGGGTACAGGACAAGTTAGGCAACATTCCTTGCACGGGAGAGAATCTCTTTGGCAAGAACTGGCAGGAAAAGGCTAACGAGTTGGATGCTGACAATACTACTCTAGATAGATTGTCGAAATCTACAGCCACTCCAGCCAAAAAGAAGCCTTATAAAAAACCCTCTTTCAGCAAAAAGAGGAAATTTTATCCTTCCTATACCCAGCAGAGTCAGACTCAGGGTCAGGTTGCCCAAAAGGAACAAACCAGACAGCAAAGGAAGCCAAAAGGCCCGAGAGCCCAACCAGCTCCGCAGGTTCAGCCCCCTCAAGGGCTTTGACTCCTTCCTAGTGAGCTTAGCCTTCCTGCCTCTGAGGGGTCCCCAACCCCCCAATATCCCAGGCAGGTTATGCCACTTTGCCAACAGATGGCATCAGATAACAGCAGAAGATTGGACTTTGTCCACTGTAGGAGAGAGGTACAAGCTTCATTTTCACAGCATGCCCCCTCCTACAATTCTAAAGCAATTCAATTCTCAAACCTCCACAGACGATCTGCTAGATTATGAGGTCTCAATACTTCCTGCCCAAGGGGCAATAGAGGAGGAACCCATTCTTCAATGGGGTACAGGGTTCTACTCCCCCTATTTTCTTATTCCAAAGAAAACAGGAGGACACAGACCCATTTTAGACCTCAGAGAATTGAACAAATACCTGTTTTGAGAGAAGTTCAGAATGATTTCTCTAGGAACTCTTCTGCCATACCTTCAAAGCCAGGATTGGCTGTGCTCTCTAGACTTAAAGGATGCATACACTCACATTCTGATCCATCCAGATCACAGGAAATTCTTACGATTCCTTTTCAAGGGAAAACATTTCCAGTAGAGGGTTCTTCCCTTTGGTCTGGCTTCAGCACCAAGGGTATTCATGAAATGCATGGCAGTAGTAGCTGCATTTCTGTGAACCCTGGGGATATTCATCTTCCCTTACTTAGACGACTGGCTCATTCGAGCCCCTACAGTTACAGAGGCCGGCACTGCACTGTCTCGCACAATGCGAATTCTCCAATACTTGGGGTTGGTAATAAACTTCTCAGAATCCCAACTTGTTCCTTCCCAATGCCTGGAATTCATAGGGGCCTGTCTAGATACCAGACAGGCAAAGGCTTTCCTTCCACAGGCCCGGTGTCTTTGCATAATGCAACTAGCTTCTCAAGCAGTGGGGAAATCCTCCCTAACTGCTCGAGAGCTACTACAGTTGCTGGGACATATGGCATCCACAGTTCATGTAGTCCCACATGCGAGCAGCTCAGTGGACCCAATCCACACAGTGGACATAGGCCACAGGTCATTTATCAGACAAAATATTAAACTCTCAACGACTAATTTTGTCTCTCCAATGGTGGCAATCGTTAGAAAATCTGACGGTGGGGTCTCCTTTTCATAAACATCTCTTTCAGGCCACCCTAGCAACAGATGCATCACAGGTGGGTTGGGGAGCACACCTGAATCATCTTTCTACCCAGGGCACCTGGACTCCACAGGAGGCTGGTCTACACATAAACCTCCTGGAATTAAGAGCAATCTATTTAGCTCTTCGAGTATTCCATGCCCAGCTCAGCTACAAGACAGTCCTAGTCCAGATGGACAATCAAGTAGCCATGTTCTATGTGAACAAGCAGGGTGGGACAGGCTTTCTGTCGTTATGCAACAAAGCTTTACGACTGTGGGCCCTCGCCAGAATATCAAATTCACCTTCTAGTGGTATATCTTCTAGGCATTCAAAACCTTTGGACAGACAAACTCAGTCAAGTACTGCTGCCTCACGAGTGGTCCCTCCACCTAGACCAGGTGGCAAAGATATTTCATCTCTGGGGCACTCCAGACGTAGACCTCTTTGCAAGTCCACTAAATGCCAAACTTCCCCGGTTCTGTTCCAGGATTCCGGCTCACAATTGTCAGGCAAGGGATGCCTTCCTCGTTCATTGGGGTCAGGACTTCCTTTATGCCTTCCCACCCATTCCCCTCATCCCCAAAACACTCTTCAAGCTTCAGAGAGACAGGGGTCGCATGATTCTCATAGCGCCATGATGGCCACACCAAGCGTGGTATCCCCTGCTTCTACATCTCTCTCAAGCGGCACCTCTGGAGTTAGGGAATGCTCCAGATCTCCTTTCCCAAGAGGATGGGACGCTATAGCACCCGAATCCCCAGTCCCTGCATCTCACGGCCTGGTTGCAGAAGGCCTAGGCCTCCAGGATTTTAACCTGTCCCAAAAGGTAAAGGATATCCTTCAGGCTTCTAGGAAACTTTCCACAAGAAAATCTTATGCCTTCAAGTGGAAATGTTTTACTATATGGTGCTCCAAGAAGTGATTAAACCCCCTTGTCATGCCTGTACAATTGATAGTAGAGTATCTCCTTCACTTATCGAATTCTGGTCTAAAGACCAATTTGGTAGGAGTCCATCTTAGTGCAATTTCAGCTTCTTTTAAGCCTCTGAATGGACAACCAATTTCCTCTCATCCACTCATATCCAGATTTATGAGAGGTCTTTTATTAACCAAACCTCCCATTAAGCCACCACCAGTGGCATGGGATCTAAATCTAGTTCTCGGGCAGCTCATGAAGCCGCCTTTTGAGCCTTTAGCCACTACAACCCTTAAGCTTTTGACCTGGAAGGTCATCTTCCTAATTGCAATCACCTCTGCACATCACATTAGTGAACTGCAAGCTTTAGTGGCTGATCCTCCTTATACTAGATTTCATCATGTTCTTAGAACTCATCCAAACTTTATGCCAAAGGTGGTTTCGCCTTTTCATTTAAATCAATCAATTTCTCTTCCTGTATTTTTTCCAAGGCCTCACGCCTCTAATGCAGAAAGAAACCTTCATACTTTGTTTTTTTTTTAAACTTTTATTTTCATTTTGCAACAAACAAAGAAACAACACACCAAAAAAGACAAAACAAGTATACAATAAGGAAAAGTAAACCCATTACCCCCCACCCCGGTGCTTCTTCTCTACCCGTTTGTATCAGCATGTGAGCGCTTCCAGTTAACAGTGATTATACATCAAACAATCAAGAAATATCCATAATACAGCATGATCATGAGACAGAGATATATAAAGTTAGACAGTCAGATGAGAGCATTTAGCAAAATGTACATATTCATTGAACATCTTCCATTAAGACCAATAAGAAGGAGTCTGAACGGAGGAAGCACACAGACGAGGTATTTGTTCATATTTACTGTAGAGACAGGCATGATTCCACCATTCATTAAGGCTCAGATGGGAACTAATTTCCCAGTATTACTCAATGAGGGAAACAGCAATGCCAAGCATAAAGTTCAAAAGGAGATAAGCCATTTCTTGGGAGAGAGGGGATCCCCGCAACTGGGCGAAGTCCCACTATCCTCCGAGAAAGGGACTCCTGAGAGTGCAATATAGACTAAATACGACCCCAGACCCGACGCCAGTTATACTGTAGTGCGGGATATTGATGCATAACATGTAATGAAGTAATAAACCAATGGCCACAGGACGTGTCCAGCAACCATTACCCTGAGTAGTGTTCCATATGTCTAAACTGTGAGGAGTGTAAAAAACACCGGTGGGCTAGAAAGAAGAGGGTCTGAGTGAGTGAGGCGGGTCGGGAACCCGTGTCCCTCTGCTCCAGATAAGGCTCCATTGCTCCGAGGTTAGGCCAACTGCGCAAAACTTGCATAGTGAGCAGGGTTGTCCACATTCGGGACATAGTGCAAATACACGTGAATTCACTATCTCCAACCTCAAGGTGTACACAGGCCCATCTACCCTCCATGTCAGCGCTAATATCAGGTACAGTAGCGTGCAAAAACTTCTTGACCAGAATGACTATCCCGTACCATTTGGAAACGGTGGGAGAGTAGGCAGCTACCATGTGAGGCCTAGTATTGAGTTTCAGTGTTTCAGCAGAGTGTAATGCGTTTCCTGAAGAAACACCTAATCAACGTGCTCGTGGCTAAGATAGCTAAGGATTTTCTTTCTGCTGAGTGGACCAGCAATGCCTTGTACGATGAATAATAAGATTTTACATGAGGCCATTCAGAAAAGTTAAAATTCTGAGCATGATAGCACACATAATTTCACTGTGTCCCTCAAACTGACTGTATCTGGCTGTACACATGACATAGGAAAATAAGCTAATATAATACAATGAAGCGCCCCACATTAACAAAGATAACCGCAGTACGGTAGAGGAGAAGCAAAACCCCAAAATTACAGGCGACCATGTGTCTGCGGGGAGAAACCCCAGAGAAGGCCGAAATTGAAAAAACATATAACCTGTAGGACTGTGCGTGCTCCGAATCCGACCGAGGCACACATCATGAAGGGATAGGAGACCAAAGACAAAAGTCATACAGAGAAAGAAAGAAAGTCCAGGCTATTTCTGTGCTGGGCTATGACCGCCGCATCGGGCCCTTCAAGATGGCGGACAGAGCCGGCAGATAAGAGTCCAAAATTTGGGATTAGCGCATCCGTTCTGCTTCTTTGGAGTCCAAAAATGTTGATAATAGATCAGGATCCTCGAACGTCCTGGTCTGGTTATGGAGAGTCACTCGGAGCTTCGCTGGATACAACAGGCCAAAGCGAGCCTGTAGCTGTTGAAGTCGAGGGCGAAGAGCAAGGAGTTTCTTCCGACGGTCAACGGTAGGCTTTGCCAAATCAGGAAAGAAGGAGACCTTACGACCTTCATATTCCAAATGATGATTCGCTCGGGCAGCATGTAAAATTTGTTCGACTTGTTGATATCGTAGCAAGCTAAAGATAATAGGCCGGGGGGTCGTGCGGTTGAGCGCCATGCGGGCAGGAACACGGTGTGCTCGATCGATTTCCAGTTCTCTGTGAAAAGTAACCTTCAGCAAGGAGGGAAGAGTTTTGAGCAAGAATTCTCTTATATCTCCTGCTTCCACTCCCTCCGGCATTCCAAGGAGCCTCACATTGTTGCGACGGGCGCGATTATTGCTATCTTCCAACTCCTTTTGAAGATTCTGTATCTGGCGCTCAGCCTCGTCCAGTTTACCCAAGCGCACCTCGTGCGAGTCGAGGACCCCCGCCATATTGTCCTGCCGTAATGAAAGACCTTCAAGTCGGTCTTGGAGCACTCCAAAGTCTTCTCGCATGGCTCGAAGCGCATCTCCATTAGACTGCACCAATTCCTTCACGCCGCGTATTTCCTCCAAAATCTCCAGGTGCATTGCGGGGTTTTCACGAAATGGAACCATCTTCTGCGGGGAGGATACCTCCGTTTTGGAGCGTTTTCCGTGAGAAGAAGAAGGAGACCCGAAGTCCAAGCGCGCTGGTTTGTGGGCCGCCATCCCCCCCGAGGTGCCCCGGTCAGCTCGGAGCAAAATAGTAAATTTATATAGGTATTAAGTCAGGATTCTGAGTAGGCCTCTCGGGAGCTTCAACGCAAAGCGTCCTACCCGCTGGACATCAGGCTCCGCCCCCCCTAAACCTTCATACTTTGGATTGTAAAAGAGCCTTAGCCTTTTACCTACAGAGAACACAGGAACATAGAAAGTCCTCGCAACTTTTTATAGCTTTTGACCCTAGTCATTTGGGACTTCCAGTATCCAAAAGAACTTTATCTAAATGGATTGCCCAATGCATATCCTTTGCTTATGAGAGTAAGGGTCTTCCTCTTCAAGGCCATGGCAACTTCCATGGCTAATCTCCACTCTGTGTCTATCGATGACATTTGTCGAGCAGCCACCTGGGCTTCGGTACACACCTTTACAGCCCACTACTGCCTGGATAAAGCCTCCCGTCGGGATGCCTTCTTTGGCCAAGCTGTTCTTCAAAATCTCTTTCAGACCTAATTCAACTCCTATCCACCAATCCTGATGGAATGCCAGAGATCCATGGGAGGAAGGATTCCCACCTTTCTAGGGTGGCACCTTCCTGGGGCTACTTCCCTGACATCTTCAGCTAGGGAGTCCCCATATGTGAAGACTACATTCCTGCTTGTTCCTGGAGATAGCGTAGTTACTCACCTGTAACAGGTGATCTCCGGAAACAGCAGGAATTTAGTCTTCACAACCCACCCACCTCCCCTAGGAGTTGTCTCTCTATCTCTTTGTCTCTTTCCTCTCTCCCTCTATCCTTTCACACAGCTACAAACTTAACTGAAGAGGGACAGTTGGAAAGGCGGGAAGGCAGCACGCATGTGCTGAGGGATGCTCCCAAAAGCGTTCCTATTGGAAGCAGGGGAGTGTTCCCGTGCACGCTCCGTCGGTACCGACGATACCCATATGTGAAGACTAAATTCCTGCTGTTCCCGGAGATCACCTGTTACAGGTGAGTAACTACACTTTGTTAATGTTATAGAGAAAGAAATGAGAGGTTTTTGTTATCTATTGGATATGTGTGGAGAAGGAGAGGGAGGAGTCTAAGATGACCCTAAGGTTACGGGCTGAGGAAACAGGAAGCAGAAGAGTTTATTTATTTAGAAGGATTTAGTATACTGCCTTATCATTAAATCAAGGCAGTTTGGCACATTAAACAAAATCAATAATAATGTGTGGTCTGTAGCATGAAGTGGGAGAACTGAGAAGAGTGGTGTGTGGAGCAGTGTGTTAGATTATATTGGTGAACTATTTACATAATGAGCTATATACATCAACAGAGATAGAGAAAGGAGGAAAGGAGGAAGAAGGTTTAGAGGGGAAAAAAATAAGAAGCTCAGTTTTTACTATGTTCAGAACAGCATTCCAAACTATGATACTTCCACATCTGGACTTTTGGAACATTGCCCTCTAGGGGCTACCAGCTTCCTCAATTCACTCATTACAGTTGGTGCAGAATACTACAGCTAGAGTGCTAACTGGCACACCCAAGCACGAACATATATTGCCAATACTCAAAACCCTCCACTGCTCTCCATCAAATCCTGCATTAAATACAAAGCAATAATCACCATCTTCAAAGCACTCCATCAGCAATCATCACAATACTTACAATCCCTCATACAAAAAAAACAACAGAAGATCAGCCCAGAAGAACCAGCATGCAATTCACTCTTGCCAACCCACTAATCAACAGGAAGTGCACTGAAATAACATCAAGCAGAGCATTCTCCCTCTTTGCATCAAAGCTCTAGAACACCTTACCTGATGATATCCGATCATGGACTGACCTGGTAGACTTCCAAAAGAAAACAAAAACATACCTATTCACTGAACACTTTGGCAACTCACCTGCATAAATGTACAATAATAAAATCTATTATCGAATAATACTCCCAACCCCCCCCCCCCCACTTCACTCCCCCCATGCAATACACCCATCTTTGTGACTACTTAAATGGAATCATGTATATAGTTCTTCTAGTAATTCTATTGAGCTTCTGTTCAATTATTGTTCAAATCATTGCATCTTGTTCTACATACCTATGTTCAATTTTTTGTCTCATTGTTCTGACTTACTCCAACGTGTTCCTTGTACATTTGTTCAATTATTCTATATAAACAGCCTTGACATTTTGAAAGGCGGTATATAAAACCAACTAAATAAATAAACAAACAAATAAAATAAATAGCCTGCAAAATTAATAATGCAGCTTATGTTTAGTCTCACAAGCTATTTTATCCACTGAAAGATGTGGTATTATCCATCCTTCCTAGGGGTATTGAACTGCTAACACACAGCCTGCTACTGTACTCCCAGGGGAGCAACTTAAAGGGGACAGTGCTTGATGCAAGTTCTCATAAGGCCCTCCCCCCTTCTGAGAACCCTCCAGGCACCTACTGCGAGTCTCCCTAATATGTACTAAAAGGGGAGGAGCAGTCCCTAGATGCACCTGGCTTGGATTCAAAACGGCCACCTCAGCCCCCTAAAGATGGCACTGTGAGACTATTGCTTGGGGCTGAGATGGCTATTTTGGGGCTAGGAGCTGCTGGGGCATGAGCACCTGGGAGATCCCTTCTGTCTCCTACTACTTACCAGGGAGAGCATTACTGGGTGCCAGAAGTCCAAGCCTTTAGCCACTACCATTTTCCAAGCCTATATGTGTAAATGCCACCAATTAACTATAGAGGCCACTATCTTCATTTAATTAAAATTTGTAGAGGAAAATGGATCAATAGGGGATTAAAAAGGATAACTCCTTTTCTCCAGGAACAAGCAGGAAGTCAGTCCTCACTTATGGGTGATGTCGGCACCGACGGAGCTTGCGTGGAGCAATTCCCCAGTTTTCAAAGAAAGCCTTTGGGATTGCTGCCACGCATGTGTGGTCCTCTTCCTGCCCAAGGGTGCCATCTTGCTCAGTCTCCCTTTTTCCGTGGAGCCCCTCGGAAAAAGTGTTTCATTTTCCAGCCTCTGGCCTACTGTTTTCCGGTTGCAACAGTCCTCTACCCGTCCTCCCCCTTGCTCCTATCTCTTTTGAGCAAAGGGGACATTTTTTTTTTCTAATTTTTGTTCTTGGTGGGCTATGCTCCCTTTTTCGCCCTAACCGCTGGCTGCGTGGGTCTTTGATCTCACGGGGGCCCTTTTTGCCCCGATGGCCACCGGCTTCAAAAAATGTGATAGATTCTCCAAGAACATATTGCTTACGGATACCCAATGCCTGTTGTCTATGGTGCCTGGGAGGTGACCATGATCCAGCGCTCTGTTTGCTTTGTAAGAAAATGTCCTCCAAACCCCTGCTCAGTCATAAGCAGAAGTCCAAAGACATTTTCCGAAAGGCTGCCTCAGAATCCTCGGTGGCACCCTCGGTTGTCTCTCCGCCGGTGGGGTCCCCCCACCTCGGCTCCGTGCTCAAGATGGCACTTCAAACAGGGGTCCCCTGAAGTGGAGTGGCATAAGAAGACAACGACCTCGAAGTCGCTGTCGGGAGCTCCCGACAAGTGCGAGTGCCCCTGTGCTCGGTTGCTTAGCCCCCCTCAGCATTCCTGAGAGTCAGACAAGGAGCAGCCTTGTAAAGTACCTTGAACAGACTCGGAGGCCCTGGGTGATGGCACCAGGTCTCCCGAGGGTCATCCCAGCAAGGACCCCCTCTCCTCCTCAACGCCCAACCCGGTGTCGGCGTTGCAAGGCCCCACACCCGCATGGGAGTCCTGTATGCTAGCACTAGAATGCAGCGTTTCTGCGTTCATAGCTTCCCAGCAGGCACTTGTATCCAGCTTCACTGGTCCGCGCCTAGAGACCGAGGTTCCCTCGAGAGGGACACCAAAATCCACCCTGGAAACCCCAGAGAGCCATGGGTCTTGTGAGGGTCCTCAGCATCGGTCTCGCTCGGCTTCCCGTTCCTCAGGGGCGAGATCCTCCAGGGCCTCTGGCTCCAAATGGGCCTCGGCCTCCAGGCGAGGCGACCAGCCGGAATTGGACTCCTCTTCCAATTTTTTGGGCTGGGAGTGGGATGGGGATACTTCCCCTGAGACCCATGCCCATCGGGACCTCCCGTTGGACCCATCCCCACCCACCTTTCAGCAGCATTCCCCACCCAAGGACACTTCCTTCTCGGTGTTCGTGCGGGATACGGCACGGGCTCTCAACCTGGCTACCCAGGCGGAGGAGGTACCTCGAGCTGAAGAGCTCGATATCTTGCAGTACAAGTCCCCTCCTCGGGAATCTCTTACTGTCCTGGTTCCTCCCTTTTTGTCCAGGCTGCTACTCCGCATGTGGGAGACCCCTGCATTGGTCCCCATCGTGAGCAAGCATCTCGATGCAATGTACAGGGTCCAGCAAGGCCCTGGGTTCAGGAAGACCCAACTCCCCCACACCTCCATGGTGGTAGAGTTGGCCATGAGAAAACAAAAGAGCCCAAAGTCACATTCTTTGGTTCCGCCGGGCAGGGAGTCGAGAGCCCTCGATGCCCTAGGCCACAAGGCCTATCAAGGGTCCATGCTCTCATGCCGTATTCAGGCATATCAAATGTACACGGGCATGTTTTTACATGACCTAGTCAAGGAACTTGGGGGCTTCTCAGTGGGCCTCACAGGCGAACCCCTCAACAGGTTCCGGACCCTTCTGAAGTCCGTTGCGGAGTGCTCCAAATACCTCTCCAGCGCTGCCTATGACAGATTCGAGTCTTCGGCTCGAGTGGCGGCTGCTGGCATCGGGACCCGGCGCCAGGCATGGCTCCAGTCTTCAGACTTGGAGCAGTGGATCCAGGAAAAGTTCCTAGACGTACCTTGACTTGGTGAACAGCTCTTCGGTAAACCGATGGAGGATAAGGCCGCCGAGATTGAAACGAAGTTCGTCATTCATACCCGCCTCTCACGCAAGACCTCCTTCCTTCCTCAAAAGAAACAGCAAACTAAGAAGCCGTTCTTTCCATGGAAGGGCTTACCCTACCGAGGTTACCCACCGTACCCACCCACTCCCGTGTCGACCACCGCGACGCAGGGAAAGTCTGGACCACACGGTCATCACAAACCGAAAGGGCCCAAGACCCAAACCCAAGCTCTTTCTCAGCCAGGCCAAGGGTTTTGACGCCAGTAGCATAGCCTTTTGCCCCCTGGTAGTGCCACAGCTGGTGGGGGGATGCCTGTCTTCCTTCAACCCTCAGTGGGCGTCCATTACATGGGTCCTCCGAGTGGTCCAGGATAGCTACCATCTCTGTTTGGACAGGCTTCCCCCTCCCTTCTCCCCAGCAGAGCCTTCTCGACTCCCCGCGTACCAGACCTTCCTATAGCAGGAGTTAGACAACCTCCTCACCCAGCGAGAGGTTGAGAGGGTACCGATGCACCTCAGAGGTTGGGGCTTCTATTCACGGTACTTCCTCATCCCGAAGAAGACAGGGGGTCTATGGCCCATCCTCGACCTCTGGAAACTAAACAAGTTTATGGTGCAGGAGAAGTTCAAAATACTATCTTTTGGTGTCCTGTTGCCCTTCCTTCAGCGGGGCGACTGGCAATGCTCCTTGGATCTCAGGGATGATTACGCCCACATTCTGATTCACCCCCAGCACAGGCACTTCCTGCGCTTCAGAATGCAAGGGGAGCATTACCATAAGAACAAAAACATAAGATATGCCATACTGGGTCAGACCAAGATCCATCAAGCCCAGTATCCTGTTTCCAACAGTGGCCAATCTAGGTCATATGTACCTAGCAGTTTCCCCCAAAAGACACAGGTTCCACAATGCTTGTACTGGGTCAAGCATTGATATCCTGGGTCCCTTCTTAATAATGGTTTACCAATACAGGGTGCTCTCCTTGGGACTCGCATCTGCTCTGCAAGTCTTCACAAAGTGCCTCTCCGCGGCTGCCGCCTCCCTCAGACGGCAGGGTGTACCCATCTTCCCTTACCTCGACAACTGGCTCGTCATGGGGCCCTCGGCCGGGGAAGCCCACCTTGCAGCTTCACGCATGATCCTCCTTCTCGAGCGCCTGGGATTCTTGGTCAACTACCCCAAGTACCACCTCGAGCCGGCACAGGCCTTGGAGTTTATCGGCACACACCTTGACACTCAGCAGGTGATTGCCTTTCTACGGCAGACCATGTGGCTCGCCTCCGAGCATTGGCAGCCCATGTCCAGAGCAACACTCGGGTCACGGCACGGACTATGCTGCACCTCCTGGGGCACATGGCCTCAACCATCAATGTGGTTCCACATGCCCACATGCACATATGGACGGCCCAGTGGTGCCTCAGCACTCAATGGAGCCCGGCCTCCGGTCACCTCAGGGACCCCGTTCAGGTCTCCCACAACCTTCGCAGGTCTTTAGACTGGTGGCAGGACCCCCACAACCTTCTCTAGGGACTGCCCTTCCAATCTCTGCAGCACAAACTAGTGCTGAAAACGGATGCTTCCCTGCTGGGATGGTGAGCCCAATGTGGTGCACTGTGCACACAGGGGCGATAGTCACCTGAAGAGTCTCAACAGCAGATCAACTTGCTCAAGCTTCGGGCAGTTCGATGGGCCCTGAGGGCCTACGAGGACCACCTCCAAGGAAAGTCGGTACTCGTGCAGACCGACAATTGAGCAGCAATGTTCTTCATCAACAAGGAGGGGGGCACAGGATCACACCTCCTCTGCTGGGAAGCGGTCCTCCTCTGCTCCTTCACCTTCTGTCAAGGGATGAACCTATGAGCAGTCTACTTCCCGGGCCATGAGAACATCCTCACGGACAAACTTAGCAGGACCTTCCGCCCTCTCGAGTGGCTGCTGGACCCGGATTGAACAACTGGCTGTTTCATCGGTGGGGGACCCCGACTAGTGACCTGTTTGCCAGCCTGACAAACATTCAGCACCCCAGCTTTTGTGGCCCAGTCCCACACCCGAGCAGGGAGGTGTGGTATGTGTTCCTCTTGAGCTGGACCTCCGGGCTTCTCTACGCTTTCCCTCCCACTTCTCTCATTGCGAGGACCCTCCACAAAGTTCAGTGGGAACAAGCATCGATGATACTCATTGCTCCCTCATGGCCTCGGCAACCATGGTTCCCATGCCTGCTCCGGCTTGCGTCCAAGCCTCCGATTCCCTTGGGCTATGCCCCAGGCCTGCTAATGCAGGAAGAGGGATAAGTGCTACACCTGAACCTGGCTTCGCTGTCCCTCGCAGTCTGGCAGCTGAACGGGTCACCCTAGCCATGCTAGACCTCCAAGAGGAAGTCGAGGAGGTCCTCCTCGCGTTGAGGAAGGACTCGATGAGGCGAGTTTACGCCTTCAAGTGGCAATGCTTCTCGGTCTGGTACTCCGAGCTCCAGATCGACCCTTTCTTGTGTCCCACTTGGTGGGTCCTCCAGTACCTTCACCATCTCTCGAAAGAGGGGCTGAAGTCGAACTCAGAGTACACCTGAGTGCCATCATGGCGCATCACATCCCCATAGAGGGCAAACCCCTCTCGGAGCAGCCCTTGGTGTCCCGCTTCATGAGGGGCTTCTTGCTGTCAAAACCTCCCATTTAGCCTCCTCCGGCGGAATGGGATCTGAACGTAGTGCTCATGCAGCTTACGCGTTCACCCTTTGAGGTGATGGCGACATGCTCACTTCAGCACCTATCCTGGAAGGTGGTTTTCCTGGTGGCTTTGACCTCGGCCCACCGAGTCAGTGAGCTCCAGGCTCTCATGGCTGAAGCACCTTACACCAGGTTCTACAGGAACAGGGTGGTCCTCCGCACCCACTCCAAATTCCTGCCAAAGGTTGTCTCAGATTTTCATCTCAATCAGGAGATAGTCTTGCCGACCTTCTTCCTGAGACCCCATGCAGACCAAGCATTAGTGGTTTTGCATATGCTCGACTGCAAGAGGGCTCTTGCCTTCTATCTGCAGTGCACCCAGGCTCATCGCAAGTCTGGCCAGCTTTTCATGACCTATGATCCCAACCGCCTGGGGCAGGCAGTCACAAAGCGCACCCTCTCCATTTGGGTGGCGGACTGAAACACCTTCGCTCACGTGAAGGCGGGTGCCCCGCTGGATCCACCTGTCACTGCACACAGCATCCGAGCCAAGGCAGCTTTGGTGGCTTCGCTGTGCTCAGTGCCGCTATTGGACATCTGCTGTGCTGCGACCTGGGCTTCGGCGAACACTTTTGCCTTGCACTACTGCCTGGAGAGGGAGTCCTGCTGGGACAAAAAATTCAGTTTATGTGTTTAGATTCAGTATTAGGCATCCTTTGTTTAAGAAGGTTTTGAGACTTTGAGTGTTTTGATCACGGGAATCGGTGTTCGTGTACTGTATGTGATCAGTAAATACTTTTTAGATTTAAATTTAAGTAGGTTCCCAAAATGGATATAATGAAATAAAGTTCAAGAGGGTTTTCAAAAGCTTTTATTAAAAGGTTTTGGTTCACGAGAGTCGTCGTTTATATAAGGAGTGGATTCAAAATACATATACTACAGATTTAAACTAATGATCGCATTATGGCTGGCTTTTAAAGTTTAAAAACTATGCCCGGTTTGATAAATAATGCCAGCGCTTAACTTTAGAAAATTAGTAGTATGTGGAAAAGGTTATAGCTATATAGGCACTCTAGGTTGTAGAGTGCTGTCCCACTCTTGTAGTAAAGTTCAGATATTTCTCTATTTTTTATAGTGAAAAACTACAGTGGTTCACCTTTGGAAGAGCATTAAGGAGTGGTATATAATATATACCATTCCTTTCATATCATCCTTTGATTTATGCAGGTAGAATACTTTTAAACAATTTAATTTGATATTTAAGTCTGTTCTGTGGTGTGTATGGACAGGTCGGCAAGCCGTATAATAATTTATCCTCACACAGAGAGACTTATAAACATAAATATTTTTTGTCGGAACGCACACCGTGAAGGACTAAGCCCTCTCGTGGTGGAATGTTCCTTTTTCTCTTTAATTAGGGACGCAACCCTACCAAGTGTTAAAAGGGGAAATCAACCCCTCAACATCAACCGAAAACCTTTCAGCGTGCAGGAAAACCTTGCAGGAAAACTCTCCAGAAGACTTCAGGAACACCGCTCACGTATTAATGGGTTAGTTTTGACAGCTCCGTTGGTAACCCATTGTCAAGATCAACATCATGTTTTTACAGATCTTCGGTGGAGGGTGATTGATCATATCCCTGTGCATGCTAGGGGGGGTGATAGAAAATCCCGCCTTAGTTATCGGGAACAATATTGGATCTACACTTTGAACACTTTGGAACCATCGGGGTTGAATTCAGATTTGCATTGGTGGAGCATTATTTGAGATTGAACTCAGTGGCTATTGGTTCTCAACCGATCATGTGCTTAAGTCAGGAAGACATAAAACGGTTCGCCTTTGTGCGGTGTGTGAAGCACTCTGGTTTGAAGAAGGGCCAAACAAATTTACTGGCTTGAAACATATACAACGTTGGGTCACATGGATGCGAGAAGAAAGTCTCGTATGGTTGCAGCTTCAAAAAAGGGAAGTCACGCTCTTTATTGAGTTATTTGTATCGACGGCTACAACGGGTTGCTCAGGCTGTTGCAACGGCTGAATTTGGCTGGAGGAGATTTGAAGAGATCTAAGCCTATGGACCTGAGGGGATGTCGTGGTTCAGATAAGTGACTTTCTTCTGGAGAGTTTTCCTGCAAGGGTTTCCTGCACGTTGAAAGGTTTTCGGTTGATGTTGAGGGGTTGATTTCCCCTTTTAACACTTGGTAGGGTTGCGTCCCTAATTAAAGAGAAAAAGGAACATTCCACCACGAGAGGGCTTAGTCCTTCACAGTGTGCGTTCCGACAAAAAATATTTATGTTTATAAGTCTCTCTGTGTGTTTGATGCTATAGGTGGGGGACTTAGTTGGTTTCTAAGTTTGGTATAAAAATTTATAGCAATATAATACTGTATATCTAAATAGAGCGTTGAATAATAATTACATTGCTTCCTGATTAATTATATGTGGTAATTTACTAGTAGTTTTGTTTACAACTATATAGATATTATACTGAGTTTACGGAGCATATATTAGCATATTTCAATTCACATTTCTCCTTGCTATCATACGAGGTTTTATTGATTCCTTCGTTTTCGATTCCACTGATTCCTTACTTTTTTTGCCTTAGCATTAATAATTTTATAATTTAATTATTAATAATTTTAATACTCCCCCCTCAATTTTTACGATTGTTTATTCATAAGGGTTTCATACTGATTGTACATATTTATGTCTTCCCCTCTTCCCATATATAGAATGTAATGAGTGTACAAGTGAATATAGAGGTAGATTTTCTATGTCATTTATTGTACATTATATTCTTGCTAATTTTAGTCATATGACAAGCCAATCAATAAGGAATAATTTCTTATATTACATTTATTTACATACATATTTGTTTTACGTTAGCCGACTAATAATGCATTTTTTGTGCTGTTTTAGTATTTATAATTTATGTGATACTTTTATCATGTTCACACATGCATGTTTTTAATTATTTATACTTATGGTTATAGTTCATCTTATGGTTTCTTATGTTCAAAAAAAATTTTTTTTTTTTAAATTGAAGTTTCAATCCTTTACATACAGGAAATATAGAAGAAATAAAAGGCAATAATACATAATCCAAACTAATTTACACAAGTTATTTACTCCAGCCCACAATATGGAGTGTGAAAGAAAATTAAAAACTAAATCCAAAACTGAGATGGAGACATTTAAACAAAAAACCCTTTTGTACTAAACAAAAAACCGACTGTCAACCAACATTATGCAAAAAAGTTTCTAATTGAGTTGATTCAAAGAAGATATAGGATTTACTCTGATGCGTGATAACACATTTACAAGGATATTTAAGTATAAAGGAGGCCCCTAAAGCTACGACACGAGGGCGGAGCAGAAGAAAGGCCTTCCTCTTCAATTGCGTAGCACGACACACATCAGGGTAAACCCGTATCAACTGCCCAAAAAACTTTTCTTGTCTGTGCTTAAAATAAGAACGCAAGATCAACTCCTTATCCCGCTCTAATGAAAACACCACTAACAAAGTAGCCCGAGTAGAGATTTCCTCTATAGAGGACTCTAAATAGGCTGACAGATCCAGACTCTGAGCAGATAAACGATCCATATCCCCAGTAATTGCACCACCTGCCTCCGAATCTGAAACCAGATTCTCTCTAATGCCAGTAGGCAAGTAATATATTTTAGACAAAACAACAGATTCTGGTTCAGAAATTTTTAGAACATCCTTTAAATATTTAGTAAATAATATATTTGGAGAGAGGTAGTGCGTACGAGGAAAATTTAACAATCTAAGATTTTTAACCCTTAGAGCATTTTCAATTATTTCATCACGAGTATGTAGGTGCAAAGAATCCTGAACAAAAGAAGCTATAGTCCCTTGAATAGAGACAATCTGACTATCAACTTTAACCTTACGAGACTCAAGAGAACCCAATCTGTCCTGATGGTTAGACAAAAGATTCAGAGTCTCCTTAGTAAACGTAGAAATTTTAGCCAAAGACGACTTCAAGGAAAGCTCAGTTCTGGACACAATCCGCCATATATCTTGTAACGAACTTCTGTCGGGGGTGAAGGATCTTCCAGAGATGGCAAGGAAAAATGAATTGGGCAAGGTGCAGAAACAGTATCTCCTTCAAGCTTCAAAAAAGACTCAGGAAGCATTGTAGATACAGAAAGATTACCATCTGCAGAAGGAAAAAGTTCTCTATCCGATACCTGCGGCTGCTTGCTGGGTGGGGTTAAAACCCTACGCGGCTCTGGAGACGGATTCAGAGAGACAGGACTTACCGATACTGAAGAATCAGCTTGAGACGAAGAAGCAGGGGGTGGCACCATGGACCGAAGATGACTATCCATGGGCCCCACCACCTTAACATATTTTCCAGACGACATTGAAGAAGGAGGGGGCTTCTTCTTACGCTTCCCCATATAGTTAATACACCAATCTCACCCAATCCGCTCCGATGTGCTCCGAAGGGGCTCCAAAGGGGCGTGACCTGCCCCTTAGGACACGCCCCTTCGGAGCACGTACCTGGGCACGTGCCTGCGGTGCGCGTCCCGCGGTGGGGGCTTGGTCTTATAGCCCGGTCTGCTCACGTGGTCCCCAGTGCTGTCCGGGACAGAGCAGGAACTCCTCTCAGCTTCAGAAAAAACAAATGTAGCAAAAAGGCACACACTACTCAAAATGTTTTTTAATTTGATTTTTAACTAATCAGTTGCATATTGATGTATCAATTATTATTATCTTTTTATATTTGTTTTTATATGTTGTAGTTTAGCCATCTTTAGCCCCTGATAAAGGCAGAACAAAACACAGCCTGTGTCGGGACAGTGGCTTAAGATTTTCAATAAAAAAGATATTCTTCCTTTGCTTTCCACGTTTTTGGACTGGGTCTGTTAAGCTGCACATGGAATTGTGCTTTGTCGTTGTTGGACTTAGTTATTCAGCATTTTCGGCCAGGCTGTACTCCGTAATCTGTTCGGGGTATAAGCAACTCCTGCCCTCCGACTCTTCTCAACGGCTACCGAGGGTTTCACCCCGGGGACCCGAAGACTCGGGTTCCTTCGGGCATTGGCTTCTGCTCAGAGCCTCGCGGAGGCGTTTTTTGGTTACAGGTTCAGTAGCCTGTAGCTGGGGAGTCCCATAAGTGAGGACCTACTTTCTGCTTGTTCCTGGAGAAAGCGTAGTTACTCACCTGTAACAGGTGTTCTCCAGGGACAGCAGAAATCAGTCCTCCCACCTCCCCTGATGAGTTGCTGGATTTTTATCCTTCCCTTGCCATCTGCTTGGTAGGGCTCGAGCTAAGGGACCTGAATGAGCAAGATGGCACCCTTGGGCAGGAAGAGGATCACGCATGTGTGGCAGCAATCCCAAAGACTTTCTCTGAAAGCTGGGGAATTGCTCCGCACGGGCTTCGTCGGTGCCAGCATCACCTATAAGTGAGGACTGATTCCTGCTGCCCCTGGAGAACATCTGTTACAGGTGAGTAACTACGCTTAATTCCTCTTGTAAACAGCAGGCTGAAATGAGCCCCTTTTAAAAATCGAACGTGCCAGAGAGCAGGTGTAAATCCCAACATGGATAATTTTGGTCATATACTTGCATTCCCTATATGAAATGTGAAATACATATGTAGATTTTTGATCCACCCAGGCCACTCCCTAGCCATTTCCCTGGCACATCTCCTTGCAACTTCTATGTAGTAAATTCAGCCCTTTTCAAAATAGGCATTTCCACATGTAAATGCCAGATTTTACACATGAAAACTGAGAATAAGGATTCTACTATAACCCTCATAGGCTTCTATGTTGCCTTTATAAAACAGCGCCTTTTTAAAATTTGAACATTAGCATCCTTTCATAAAATAAACTAAATGTTTTTTGGGGGGCTATTTTCAATATCCTATATTAAGAACATAAGAACATAAGATATGCCATACTGGGTCAGACCAAGGTCCATCAAGCCCAGTATTCTGTTTCCAACAGTGGCCAATCTAGGTCATACGTACCTAGCAGTTTCCCCAAGGGACACAGGTTCCACAATGCTTGTATTGGTTCAAGCATTGATATCCTGAGTCCCTTCTTAATAATGGTTTATGGACCTTTCCTCCAGGAACTTGTCCAAACCTTTTTTAAACCCAGCTACACTAACAGCCTTTACTACATCCTCCGGTAACAAATTCCAGAGTTTGATTACACGTTGAGTGAAAAAATATTTTCTTTTATTAGTCTTAAATAGTTTACCCTGTAGCTTCATTGCATGTCCCCTAGTCTTTCTATATTCTGATAAGGTAAACAATCGATCTACGTTTACCCGTTCCACTCCGTTCATTAATTTATAGACTTCTATCATATCTCCCCTCAGCCGTCTCTTTTCCAGGTTAAAGAGCCCCAACCTTTTTAGCCTTTCTTCATAGGAGTAGCCTTCCATCCCCTTTACCATTTTGGTGGCTCTTCTCTGAACCTTTTCTAAAATTGCTATATCCTTTTTAAGATATGGCGACCAGAATTGCACACAATATTCAAGGTGCGGTCTCACCATGGAACGATATAGAGGCATTATAATATCTTTTGTTTTATTTTCCATTCCTTTCCTTATCATACCTAGCATTCTATTTGCTCTCTTGGCCGCCGCTGCACACTGGGCCGAGGGTTTTAACATGGTATCCACAAGGACGCCTAAATCTTTTTCTTGGGTGGTGGTTCCTAATGTGGAACCTTGCATCGTGTAACCATAGTTTGGGTTGTTCTTCCCTAGGTGCATAACCTTGCACTTCTCCACATTAAATTTCATCTGCCATTTTGATGCCCAGTCTTCCAATTTATCAAGATCCTCTTGCAATTTTCCACAATCCTCCTGGGTTTTAACAACTTTAAATAGTTTTGTGTCATCAGCAAATTTGATAACCTCACTCGTTATTCCACTTTCCAGGTCATTTATGAATATGTCAAAAAGCAGCGGACCCAGCACAGATCCCTGGGGTACACCACTATTCACCTTTCTCCATTGGGAAAATTGGCCATTTAGCCCTACCCTCTGCTTTCTATCTTTTAACCAGTTCCTGATCCACAGTAGTACACTGCCTCCTATCCCATGACTCTTTAGTTTTGCCAAAAGTCTCTCATGAGGGACCTTGTCAAAGGCTTTCTGAAAGTCCAGATACACAATATCAACCGACTCACCTTTGTCCACCTGTTTATTCACTCCTTCAAAAAAACATAACAGATTAGTAAGACAAGATCTTCCTTGTCTAAAGCCATGTTGGCTGTCTCCCATTAGGTCATGACTATCTACATGCTGAGTAATTTTATTCTTTATGATGGTTTCTACCATTTTTCCCGGTACTGATGTCAGGCTCATCACCGGTCTGTAGTTTCCCGGATCACCCCTCGAACCCTTTTTAAAAATTGGTGTTACATTGGCGATCCTCCAATCCTCAGGTATTAGAGATGATTTTAATGATAGTTCACAGATTACTGATAGCAGGTCTGCAATCTCAAATTTCAGTTCTTTCAACACCCTTGGATGTATACCATCCGGCCCAGGTGATTTGCTACTCTTCAGTTTATCTAATAGTTGTAGGACATCTTCCCGATGTATCGATATTTCCTTCAATTCTTCCACACCTTTAAATACCACTTCAGTCGTGGGTAACATCCCTACATCTTCCTCAGTAAAGACCGAAGCAAAGAATTCATTCAGTCTCTCCGCTATCGCCTTGTCGCCTCTTAGTGCTCCTTTAACCCCTTTATCATCTAATGGACCAACTGACTCTCTCACGGGTTTTTTGCTACGAATGTACTTGAAAAGGTCTTTATTTCGCGTTTTTGCTTCCGCAGCAAGCTTCTTCTCAAATTCTCTCTTTGCCTGCCTTATCAATGCCTTGCATTTGACTTGCCAGTGCTTGTGCTGTTTCCAGGTTTCATCATTTGGCTCTTTTTTGCTATGTACCTGATCGCATTTAGCTCATTTATATTGTTGCTAGATTTCCATTGTAAGCCACTTAAAATGTTTTCCCTTTGAAAATTAGCAGTTATAAAGTACATAAACTAAAAGTGCCTACATACTTTTGTATGTGCTATTTGTACAGAGAATGAAAAGGAAGGGGAGGCAGAACCAAAAAAAAATCACATGTACGAGTTTTACTCCACTGACCTTCAGACTCTCATGGGACTGCTTCTTTCTAGCCTAGTTAAACATGAGTGTTACAAAAGCCCCTGCAAATATCTAACTATCCAGAGGAATTTCAGCTAGGCCAATTTACTCAACAAAATTATCCCTTCTTTCGTCTATGCTAAAAATAATTATGTGCAAGATTTAGTGTACAGGGCCCTAAATCCTATGATGAAAAGTTTGGGATGAAGGACTAGAAAAAGGGACTGTTACTTCTGGAGAGAGATCTGCAACTGTGAGTATATACTTCTGGTAATTTTCTAAAAGGAATTCTTTGTATTAAAGCTAATTAATCTGTGAACCCACTATTTTTTGTTAAATCAGTCAGGGCCTAGTAGCAGCAGTTTAAGTTTAAATTTAAAACACAGAGGAGAGGGGGCGGAGCCTGATGTCCAGCGGGTTAGACGCTTCGCGCTGAAGCTCCCGAGAGGCCTACTCAGAATCCTGACTTAATACCTACATAAACTCAATTTTTTGCTCCGAACTTACCGGGGTACCTCGGGGGGGATGGCGGCCCATAAACCAGCGCGCTTGGACTTCGGGTCTCCTTCTTCTTCACACGGAAAACGCTCCAAAACAGAGGTGTCTTCCCCACAGAAGATGGTTCCACTTCGGGAAAACCCCGAAATGCATCAGGAGCTCTTAGAGGAAATACGCGGAGTGAAGGAACTGGTGCAGTCCAACGGAGAAGCGCTTCGAGCCATGCGAGAAGACTTCGGTGTGCTCCAGGACCGACTTGAAAGCCTTTCATTACGGCAGGACAACATGGCGGGGGTCCTCGACTCGCACGCGGTGCGCTTGGTCAAACTGGACAAGGCTGAGCGCCAGATACAGAATCTTCAAAAAGAGTTAGAAGATAGCAATAATCGCGCCCGTCGCAACAATGTGAGGCTCCTTGGAATACCGGAGGGGGCGGAAGCAGGAGATATCAGAGAATTCTTGCTCAAAACTCTTCCCTCCTTGTTGAAGATCACATTTCATAGAGACCTGGAAATTGATCGAGCACACCGTGTTCCTACCCATATGGCGCTCAACCGCACGACCCCCCGGCCTATTATCTTTCGATTACTACGATATCAACAAGTGGAACAAATTCTAAATGCTGCCCGGGCGAATCGTCATTTGGAGTTTGAAAGTCATAAAGTCTCATTCTTCCCTGATTTGGCAAAGCCCACAGTTGACCGTCGGAAGAGACTCCTTGCTTTTCGCCCTCGACTTCAACAGCTACAGGCTCGCTTTGGCCTGTTGTATCCAGCGAAGCTCCGAGTGACTCTCCACAACCAAACTAGGACATTCGAAGATCCTGATCTACTATCAACATTTTTAGACTCCAAAGAAGCAGAGCAGATGCGTTAACCCAACAACTTGGACTTATTATCTGCCGGCTCTGTCCGCCATTTTGAAGGGCCCGACGTGGTGGTCATCGCCAAGCACAGAGACTGCCTGGACTTTTCTTTCTGTCTTTATATGACTTACTTGGTCTTCTATCCCTCCATGATGTGTGCCTCGGTGGGATTCGGAGCACGCACAGTTATACAGGTTATATGTTTTCAATTTCGGCCTTCTCTGGGGTTTCTCCCCGCAGACACATGGTCGCCAGTAATTTCTGGGGTTCTGCTTCTTCTCTACCGCGCTGCGGTTCTTATTTTTTAATGTGGGGCGCTTCATTGTATTACATTAGCTTATTTTCTATCATGTCATGTGTACAGCCAGATACAGTTACTATGAGGGACGTTGTGAACTTATGTGCGCTATCATGTTCTCTTTCAGAATTTTTAACCTTGCTCAATGGCCTTATGTAAGATCTTATCACTTAATGTAAAAGGCATCAATAGCCCAATCAAAAGAAAGAAAATTCTTAGCTATCTTAATCATGAGCATGCTGATTTAGTGTTTCTTCAGGAAACGCATCTAAATTCCGCTGAAACACTGAAACTCAATGCTAAACCTTATCTGGTGGCTGCCTATTCTCCCGCCGTTTCCAAACGGTGTGGGGTGGCCATTCTGGTTAAGAGGTCTTTGCAAGCTACTGTAATAGATACTAGCTCTGATAAGGAGGGTAGATGGACCCGTGCACATTTTAAGGTTGGAGATAGTGAATTCACGTGTATTTGTATTTATGCTCCGAATGTGGATAACCCTGCTTACTATGCAAGTATTGCGCAGTTGGCACAGGCCTCTGCCAATACTCCATTAATACTTGGTGGCGATTTTAATCAAGTGCTAGACCCTTTGATAGATAGACAACCGCCCAGAACAAGTAGTCCACCCAAGAGTCTTGCTACCCTTACAGCTCTAATGCAAGACCTTGCGCTAGTAGATATATGGCGGCTGCTTCACCCCTCCGACTTAGAGTACACCTTTTTTTCTGCCCCCCATCACTCACAATCTAGAATAGATTTTTTTCTCATTTCCAAAGCACTGATTTCTCAAGTGGACACGTCTAGGATTCATCCTCTTCATATTTCTGACCATGCTGCCATATCTTTTTCATTGCATGTCACTACGCGAGATGATCATCCCCGTGCTTGGTTTTTTGATAGATCCCTACTGGATCAAAAGGATTTTCAGGTTGACATAAAGGCCGCTATCCAAGATTATTTTCATTTTAACTCACCCCATGACACAGTGAGCTGGGCTTGGTGGGAGGGTTTTTAAGGCATCTATCCGTGCTACTATAACCAGCTACCAAATTCGACAGGGGAAACAAAGAAAGCAGCACTTACTGATTCTAGAGCAACAGATACAAGCTGGGGAGCGTCTCCTTACGTCCCGTACTGACCCATGTATTTTACTCCGTTTACAACGTCTTCGCTTTCAATACAATCAGCTTTTATATACTGCTGCTGCTAAAATATTGAATCACAACAAGGGTTGTATTACCGGGAAAATAACCGTGCTGGCAAACTATTAGCGAATGCCCTGAAAGGTCAAAAAGAAGCCAAGCGTGTTACCGCTCTCCGTAATCCGTCGGGGGGGGCCTGGTCACTAACGATACAGAAATATTAGAACTCTTTCGTGATTTTTATACTCGGCTTTATCAATCTGAATGTGATTTTGAGCCAGAAGTATTTGAACGATTGCTCTCAGGGGTACAACGACCGACCCTATCTGACGAAGATAGAGAGGCCATGGACAAACCATTCACTTTATCAGAAATTCATTCTGCTCTCAAGAGATGTGCCACAGGTCGAGCTGCCGGCCCGGACGGTCTCCCTGCTGAATTCTACAAAACCTTTAACGCTGACTTAGCTCCAGTTTTGAAACTTTATTTTTCTGCTCTGGCCGAGGAGGGATCTCCTGCTGGGTCCTTTTCTATGGCAACTGTAGTAGTTTTTGAGAAAGAGGGGAGAGATCCGCAACTAACAGCCAATTATCGTCCAATTTCCCTCCTAAATGCGGACTATAAAATATTTGCCACCATTCTCTCCACCCGGCTCTCTGATAGGATGTCTACTTTGATACACCCAGATCAATGCGGTTTCATTCCCGGTAGATCAACCGCTGACAATGCTCGGACTCTATGTCATGTACTGACTACCGCAGTTAATCTTGATCGACCATTTGTCGGCCTCTCACTTGATGCTGAGAAGGCCTTTGATCGCTTAGAATGGCCTTTTCTGTTTGCAACTCTCCGCTGGTACGGATTCGGAGAAGGTCTTCTCCGTTGTCTCCACACCATGTACGCACAGCCTACAGCCAGTATCTGTGCTAATGCTTTAAAGTCTCAGCCATTTCCCCTTCAACGCGGTACTTGTCAGGGATGCCCACTGTCTCCACTTCTTTTCGATCTTGCACTCGAACCCTTAGCTCTACTAATCCGGCAATCGGAGGAGATTCATGGAGTCCCCTTCTCTCATAGGGAAATTAAAATTTCAGCATATGCTGATGACCTTATGCTCTTTGTCTCTTTAGACTCAGTGCCGGCTGTCCTAGAGCAAATCGGTAAATATTCACAACTCTCGGGGTATAAGATAAATTGGACCAAATCGGTAGCCTTCCCACTAAACTCTCTAATTCATCAAGCAGATATGCAATCCTTTCCCTTTCTATGGCAACCTCGCATGGTCAAATACCTTGGGGTCCACTATTGCTCTCCTTTGGAAGATGCTATTTCCTTTAATGCCAACGACTTAACCTCTAAAGTCCGGGCGCTTACTCACCGTTGGACTCCTTTAACACTTACCTGGTGGGGTCGCCTAGAAACCATAAAAATGATGATTGTTCCTAAAGTGAATTACATTTTAGAAATGTTGCCCTGTCTCCTACCTCGACGTACATATAAAGATTTAGAGGGCCTTCTGACTAGATACTTATGGCAAAACAAGACACCTAGGATAGCGAAGCATAAGTTGCAAGCTGATAAGGACAATGGGGGTGTCCGATTCCCTGATTTCCTGAAATATCACCACTCTTTTCTTCTCAAACAAGGCACTCGTTGGCTGGAAGATCTAGCACCGAGTAGACCTGTGTGGCTAGATATAGAGGAGAACCTTTGCAAACCGTTTCCTCTTACTTCTCTCCCTGGTATGACTCTCCCATCAGACTCCCACTATCCACCAATGCTTTTAGACACTTTAGGTGCCTTTAATACTCTTATTCAATCTCTTGACTCCCGATTCTGTCCGTTAGACAGACTCCCGCTCTGGTACAATACTCGATTTCAAATACAAAATAAACCGATGGCGTGGAGCCCCTGGTACACTAGGGGCATTTGGACCCCTACCCAGTTGTTCCATGATGGTCGCTGGAAAACTTTTAGTGAATTGCAAATTGAATTTGGTCTCCCAGCGAAACACTACTTTCAGTTGGTGCAACTACAGCATTGTCTTCGGAGTGCTAAGGTGCTCCCGCCATCGGAATCCCCTACCCAAGACTTATCGGAGACTATCCGATCTATCGGGAGCTCATCGGGTGTAGCATCTAACTTTTACAAAACCTTAAGTACTGCTGTAAATAGAGGTACCCCTATTGCACAGAAAGCATGGGAGCGGGAACTGCATGTAACTTTGACCCCGGAGCAATGGAGCCTTGTCTGGAGTAGAGTGACACGGGTCTCCAGATCCGCCTCACTCACTCAGACACTCTTCTTTCTAGCCCACCGGTGTTTCTATACTCCTGACAGATTAGCCAAATGGAACACCTCCCAGGGCAATAAATGCTGGACATGCCATGCGGCCATTGGTTCACTAACTCATGTTATGTATGAATGTCCCGCACTACAGTATTACTGGCGTCGGGTCTGGGGTCGTATCCAATCTATTTTGCACTTTCAAGAGCCCCTGTCTTGGAGGATAGTGGGACTCCGCTCAGCTGCGGGGATCCCCTCTCTTCCAAAATCGGCTTACTTCCTTTTAGACTTTATGTTGGGCATTGCTATTTCCCTAATTACGAAATACTGGAAAAATAGCTCCCATCTGAGCCCCAATGAATGGTGGAATCATGTCTGTCTTTACAGTAAATATGAACAAATACCTCGTATGTTTGCTTCTTCCGTTCAGACCCCCCTTCATCTGTCTAAATGGAAGATGCTCAATGACTATGTTCACACCGCTAAATGCTCTCATCTGACTGTTTAAATCTGTATAAATCTCTGTCACATGATTATTCTGTATCGCAGATGCTATTTCTGTTCGTTTTGATATACAATCACTGTTGTTTGGAAGCGCTCACATGCTGATACTGTCGACTTAGAGAAGAAGCAGGGGGGTGGGGGGTAATAGGGTTTGTTTTTCCTTATTGTATACTTGTTTTGTCTCCTTTGGTGTGTTGTTTTTTTTTTTGTTTGTTGCAAAATGAAAATAAGTTTAAAAAAAAAAAAAAACACAGAGGAGAACTTTCTGGTTACATTTCATACCCAGCAGAGAGCTTGTAGTTTACATTTAATAGTCACTCAGGGCCTAGCATCAGAAAAGTACTTTTAGTTTTAAAACACAGAAGAGAGCTTTCTGGTTACATTTGGAACCCAGCAGAGAGCTTGTAGTCTAAATTTAATAGTCACTCAGGGCCTAGCATCAGCAAAGTACTTTTAGCTTAAATTTAAAACACAGAAGAGAGCTTTCTGGTTAAATTTAGAACCCAGCAGAGAGCTTGTAGTTTAAATTTCATAAGAAGTTAGAGCCTAACAGCAGCTAAGAGCTATAATTTAAATCAAATCAGAATTTAGCTTACCTCAGCAGCACAAGACAGGGTACTGTGTAGCAGCCCTCTTTTACTAAGTGTTATTTCCCTCCCTCCCTCGCCACACCCACCCACCCACCCCTGGGATAATCGTAGCTTTATAGGTATTTACACATCTTAAAAGACAGGAGGTGCTTTCAGGTGAAGCTCATTACCCAAATCAGTCATACACTAAGGACCTGAGATTACTTAAGCTTCAGGTGAACACGGTATATTACACGTATTAGGTACAGTTTTATTAGTATAAATATCCATAGCAACCCTTAGTAAGTAAAGAACTTAGATCTAAACACACACTTAAAACTAAGATGCAGACAGCAGTCCAGCAGCGGGATGGGGGCTTTCCAGTCTTTTGCATTGAGTGTCACATGTATGATTTTCTCCCAGTTGGTGAGAGGTCTTACATGTGCACTAGGTGCAAGGAGCTCTTTGCTCTCAGGGAATGAGTCCGTTCTTTAGAAGCTAGAGTAGCAGACTTGGAAAGCATAAGACAGACAGAGAGGTACATAGACGAGACCTACAGGGATATAGTCCTGAAGTCCCACCTCCAGTCTGGCAGCATCGCTGTTGCCATGGAGGAGAGAGGTCACGTGACAGGAGAGCATCACCCTGGTGTGGCAGGAAGTGATCCTGTAACTAGGACCTGTCCTCCAAATGATGTAAAACCCTCTTGCACCGAGGAAGTTTCTCCAGGGCCATGTGCCCATGAGGAAAGGGTTAGGACAGCCGTTATAGTTGGTGATTCGATCATTAGGCATGTAGATAGCTGGGTGGCTGGTGGACGTGAGGATCGCCTGGTAACATGCCTGCCTGGTGCGAAGGTAGCGGACCTCATGCGCCATCTAGATAAGGTCTTAGATAGTGCTGGGGAGGAGTCTGCTGTCTTGGTACATGTCAGTACCAATGACATAGGAAAATGTGGTAGGGAGGTTCTGGAGGCAAAATTTAGGATTTTAGGTAGGAAATTGAAATCCAGAACTTCCAGGGTAGCATTCTCCGAAATGCTTCCTGTTCCACGCGCAGGACCCAAAAGGCAGGCAGAGCTCCGGAGTCTCAATGCGTGGATGAGACAATGGTGCAGAGATGAGGGTTTTGGATTTGTTAGGAACTGGGGAACATTCTGGGGAAAGGAGGGGCTCTTCCAAAGGGATGGGCTTCACCTTAACCGGGATGGAACCAGGCTGCTGGCATTAACCTTTAAAAAGGAGATAGAGCAGCTTTTAAACTAGATAGGAGAAAGCTGACAGTCGACCAAGAGCGGATGGTTCGGAAGAATGTATCTTTGAAGGATACTACCAAAAGCAGAGAGGTGCCACAAAAGAGTAAAGTAGCCCAATTGCCCTCAAGTATGGAGCAGACAGAGCTTAAAGATCCCAAATTACCCATGTCTAACAATAGACAAATTAATATGAATAAAATACATTCTCTAAAATGCTTGTATGCAAATGCTAGAAGTCTAAAAAATAAGATGGGAGAGTTAGAATATATAGCACTAAATGAAAGGTTAGATATGATTGGAATATCAGAGACATGGTGGAAGGAGGACAACCAGTGGGACACTGTGATACCTGGATACAAACTATATCGTAATGACAGAGCTGATCAAATTGGTGGAGGGGTTGCTCTCTATGTTAGAGAGGGCATTGAGTCAGAAAGGATTAAAGTTTTGCAGGAAACAAAATCTGCTGTAGAATCTATATGGATTGAAATTCCATGTAAAAGGGGGAAGGCAATGGCAGTGGGGGTGTACTATCGAGCGCCTGGCCAGAATGACCAAATGGATGATGAAATTCTCAAAGAAATCAAGGAAGCTAACAAAAGTTACAGCGCAGTAATAATAATGGGTGATTTCAATTACCCCGGTATTGACTGGGTTAGTGTCACGTCAGGACATGCTAGGGAGATAAAGTTCCTAGATGAAATAAATGACTGCTTCTTGGAGCAGCTGGTTCATGAACTGACCAGAGGGGAAGCCATATTAGACCTAGTCCTTAGTGGAACACCAGATCTAGTGCAAGAGATAAGGGTGTTGGGGCCACTTGGCAATAGTGATCATAGCATGATCGCCTTTGATTTAATTAGTGGAGGAGGGATAGTAAGGAAATCCACAGTTCTACCTTTTAACTTTCGAAAGGGAGACTATGATAAAATGAGGAAAACAGTTAAGAAAAAACTAAAAGGAGCAGTTGCAAAGGTTAAAGACGTACATCAAGCTTGGGTGTTGTTGAAAAATACTATCTTGGAAGCCCAGACCAGCTGTATTACACGCTTTAAGAAAAGTGGAAGGAAGTCCAAAAAACTGCCAGCATGGTTTAAAGGTGAGGTCAGAGAGGCTGTTGTTGCCAAAAAAGCATCTTTCAGGAAATGGAAAAAAGAGCCAAACGACGAAACCTGGAAACAGCACAAGCACTGGCAAGTCAAATGCAAGGCATTGATAAGGCAGGCAAAGAGAGAATTTGAGAAGAAGCTTGCTGCGGAAGCAAAAATGCAAAATAAAGACCTTTTCAAGTACATTCGTAGCAAAAAACCTGTGAGAGAGTCAGTTGGTCCATTAGATGATCAAGGGGTTAAAGGAGCACTAAGAGGCGACAAGGCGATAGCGGAGAGACTGAATGAATTCTTTGCTTTGGTCTTTACTGAGGAAGATGTAGGGATGTTACCCATGACTGAAGTGGTATTTAAAGGTGCGGAAGAATTGAAGGAAAATATCGATACATCGGGAAGATGTATTACAACTATTAGATAAACTGAAGAGTAGCAAATCACCTGGGCCGGGTGGTATACATCCAAGGGTGTTGAAAGAACTGAAATATGAGATTGCAGACCTGCTATTAGTAATCTGTGAACTATCATTAAAATCATCTCTAATACCTGAAGATTGGAGGATCGCCAATGTAACGCCAATTTTTAAAAAGGGTTCCAGGGGTGATTCGGGAAACTACAGACCGGTGAGCCTGACATCAGTCCCGGGAAAAATGGTAGAAACCATCATAAAGAATAAAATTACTCAGCATGTAGATAGTCATGACCTAATGGGAGACAGCCGACATGGCTTTAGACAAGGAAGATCTTGTCTTACTAATCTGTTATCTTTTTTTGAAGGAGTGAATAAACAAGTGGACAAAGGTGAGTCGGTTGATATTGTGTATCTGGACTTTCAGAAAGCCTTTGACAAGGTCCCTCATCAGAGATCTTTGGCAAAACTAAAGAGTCATGGGATAGGAGGCAGTGTACTATTGTGGATCAGGAACTGGTTAAAAGACAGAAAGCAGAGGGCCAATTTTCCCAATGGAGAAAGTTGAATAGTGGTGTACCCCAGGGATCTGTGCTGGGTCCGCTGCTTTTTGACATATTCATAAATGACCTGGAAAGTGGAATAACGAGTGAGGTTATCAAATTTGCAGATGACACAAAACTATTTAAAGTTGTTAAAACCCAAGAGGATTGTGGAAAATTGCAAGAGGATCTTGATAAACTGGAAGACTGGGCATCAAAATGGCAGATGAAATTTAATGTGGACAAGTGCAAGGTTATGCACCTAGGGAAGAACAACCCAAACTATGGTTACACGATGCAAGGTTCCACATTAGGAACCACCACCCAGGATAAAGATTTAGGCGTCATTGTGGATACCATGTTAAAACCCTCGGCACAGTGTGCAGCGGCGGCCAAGAGAGCAAATAGAATGCTAGGTATGATAAGGAAAGGAATGGAAAATAAAACAAAAGATATTATAATTCCTCTATATCGTTCCATGGTGAGACCGCACCTTGAATATTGTGTGCAAATCTGGTCGCCGTATCTTAAAAAGGGATATAGCGATTTTAGAAAAGGTTCAGAGAAGAGCCACCAAAATGGTAAAGGGGATAGAAGGATACTCCTATGAAGAAAGGCTAAAAAGGCTAGGGCTCTTTAACCTGGAAAAGAGACGGCTGAGGGGAGATATGATAGAAGTCTATATATTAATGAACGGAATGGAACGGGTAAACGTAGATCGATTGTTTACCTTATCAGAATATAGAAAGACTAAGGGACATGCAATGTAGCAACAGGGTAAACTATTTAAGACTAATAAAAGAAAATATTTTTTCACTCAATGTGTAATCAAACTCTGGAAATTGTTACCGGAGGATGTAGTAAAGGCTGTTAGTGTAGCTGGGTTTAAAAAAGGTTTGGACAAGTTCCTGGAGGAAAGGTCCATAAACCATTATTAAGAAGGGACCCAGGATATCAATGCTTGAACCAATACAAGCATTGTGGAACCTGTCTCTCTTGGGGAAACTGCTAGGTACATATGACCTAGATTGGCCACTGTTGGAAACAGAACACTGGGCTTGATGGACCTTGGTCTGACCCAGTATGGCATATCTTATGTTCTTATGGCCAGTGAAAGCAAAATCTTTTGAAATTATTTGTGAAGTTGAAGTACTTTCTGTAATTCTTATCTTGAAATTCAAAGAAGCAAGATGCAGCTTTTACTTTTCAATAAGCAAAATGAGAATAAGATTAAAATATATATAAAAGAAAGCTGTACTTATTTTAATGAGCAATTATGGGGATTTATTCAATTTTCTAAGTTCATTTCTTCTCCAATCATTTTACAAGTCAAAGGATTCCATACCAA
Source organism: Ichthyophis bannanicus (assembly GCA_033557465.1). Lineage (NCBI taxonomy): Eukaryota > Metazoa > Chordata > Amphibia > Gymnophiona > Ichthyophiidae > Ichthyophis > Ichthyophis bannanicus. The sequence continues at coordinate 144,472,881 of CM066043.1, read as the reverse complement.
ATCAAATTTTGTCTTTGCTTTTATCTTTTTACAATAAATGACAAAGCCTAACCTCTGACAAGGACAATATTTTGAAGTCCTTGATTTAGACTGCATTTATTTTATATATCAAAGGACTGGTTAGAAATGGATTGTTTTTGTTGTTTTTATTTAATTGCCCACCACATGTGTGTATAAACTTATGCACATGGGGGCATGTTTACTAAGCCCCTCGCCAGCATGGGGCTCCTCGCTAACTCTAGGGGGCATATACATCCATCCTCCTGTAGTTAGCGCAAACAAGCCACAAGCCATTGAGGTGGCATTAGTTGTAGCCATGCTACCAGCATCAAACGCAGTTAGCATGGGTCAGTAATGCCAATGCTAGCAGCAGCATGTTGGGAATGCCCATCTATCCATTTCCCACCCTGATGTGTGCTACCAGGGTAGCACAAGTCCTTTTGCATAGGGGCCCTGAGCTACCTTTTAGCAAAGCACACAAACTGCATGCTAACTCTGTGTTACCCTGATACTGTGGTTTAGTTAACATGCCTCATACTGTCAACACACATATTTCCCCACATATAGAGAGCATACTTCTATTGTTGGCAATGGGGGAGAACTGACATTTATGTGTATACTGTTACATTTACAAAAGTATGTACATAGGTTTACGGGGAAATTTTCCCATGCAAGTAACAGGTGCTTACTTTTCCTGAGTCTTATTTCAAAATTTGAAGTAAGTTTTAAATATCGCAAAAGAATCAGCTACTATAGGTCAAATAAGGGTTCCTTATTGTTCGCACCTGTGGGCTGTGTCAGCTCACCAACAGCTTGGAGACTGAGCATGTCATGATTCATGACATCAGGGTATTCATACCGGTGGCACCTCCCACCAGAGCCAGTATCTCAGTGTCTAAGCAACTGAGGTGAGGTGACTCCATTAGGAATGACTCACTGAAGGAACAGATAAGGAACAAAAAGAAAAAAAAGATCATAGCCCCTTAATTACAGGGTTTGAGCTAAGGATAAAGTTTAAAAAAAATCAAAAACTAATGGCAATGAAAGGAGGAGAGGAGTCCCTGGGGCCTGGGGTCACAGATTAGGCAGAAGACACTCTAGGTGTGAGAGCAGGATTGCTTCTGCATCCCCCCTGCTGTGAGTAGGGCGACAGCCACAGCAGGCCTCTTCCTCTTAGCACTCCCAATGCCGCTGAGGCTCTACAGGCAGCTGAACGTTGGGTCGGGAGTGCAGATGGCAGCGGTTTGAAAGTTGGAAAAGCAGGTGAGTGCCATCAGCCTATGATCAGCTGAAAAGCTGTCAAAACAAGGAGAGAGCTTCGTTGGCGGCTTCCCGCAAAGCACGGTAACTGGTGTCATTTTCGGCACTGCATTTCTTCGGCTATTTTTTTTACTTTCTTTTTATTTTATTGAGCGCCGTAGGGATGGACCCTCAAGTTACTGCTTGGGTTAGAAATTGGTTGCATGGGAAGTGACAAAGGTAAATGGGGCTCACTTTGAGGGGGAGGAGCTTACCAGTGGTGTGCCCCAGGGATCTTTGTTGGGTCCAATTCTTTTTAACATCTTTGTTAGTGATATTGCAGAAGGGCTGTCAAGATTTGCCTCTTTGCAGATGATACCAAAGTCTGCAATAGAGCAGATACCCAGGAAGGTGTAGATAACATGAGGAGGGATCTCATGAAGCTTGAAGAATGGTCTAGAATTTGGCAGCTGAGATTTAATGTTAAAAAATGCATGGTCTGGGGGGGCGCTCGTGAGCCCGCTGCGTGATGGCCGCATCTTAACTGAGCTCCGTCCCCACTACCCCAAATCTTTAGCTAAAATGCGCTAACTGCTGCAAATTTCCCCGTCTCTACCTGCCCTGGGTCAGCACAGGCAAGCGGTGCCCTCCGGAGTCGGGTTAAACCGCTCAGTGAGATCTCGGACAGCTGGGACGCCGCGGAGTTCATCTCCAGAGTGTGGCCTGCTGCTGCGTTCCTCTCCTCGACGCTTGTTCCGGGCCTGACTAACCCCATAGCCGACTCCAGTGACCTGCGCGGATCGGACAGCACCTACGCGGACTCTCTCTGGGCTGTGCTGCCGGACACCTGGTGCCGGATCGGAGGCCGTGCGGCAATTCTCTGTCAGGTGGAGCACTATCCCCAAGGCTGGGGCGACTGAACGCGGAGCTGGAGTCCTGCTTGCGGGGCCGAGGAGAAGGCCTGGACTCCTCGTGGCAATCGCTGGTGCCCACCACCTTCCCCCACCAGCGTGAATCCCCCTGAGGGGGGTAAGTACGAGGGCTAAATCTTTCTTTTCATGCCTTCTGGTCTACAAACGGCGCCGGAGACAGTAGCAATTATTAGCACACCAGTGCCCCGCCGAGGCCCCGGCTCCTTAGCGTGGATCCCGGATGCCCTGTTAGAGTGCTTCTGTGTTCTATCTGACTTCAGATTTCTCATCGGAGCCTAACATCTGGCAGTTGTGGACTCTGTGTGCTCTACCTCCACATAGCTCTGCAGAACACTCTGAGCATTATCTCCGGCGGCTCGCTTCTTCAGGAAGGCCAAAAGCAGCTTCCATCTCATTGCCCCGCTGTCTATCCGGTGCCCTGGGCCTTGCGGACACTGACTCTATATATCTCCTAACACTGTGTGGCAGTGACTGCTTTGCGGGCCTGTGAGGTTCTGTGCACCGCTGTCTTTCTGGTGTCTTTGCCCTTGCTGACATTGGCTGTATCTCTCTCCTAACACTGTGTGACACAGGTGGCCCTGTGGGATGGCTGCTAAAGCTAAAAGTTCTGAAATTCGGGAAGGGATGCGTTCCTCCCAGCGGCTGCAGAGTAAGTCTGGGGCCCCAAGCAGCCCACGTGAACAATCTCCTCCATCAGGTACTGATGATGAGACTGTAAGTGAAGAGGAATTGGACTCCCACAAACAACTCTCCTCTGCTCAAATCAAGCAAGAACTCCGTAAAGGCTTTGCGGAGTTAGCCAATGAGTTTCGCTTGCTACGTGAGGAGCTGTTGAAAGATGTCGCAGAACTACGGACCGACATTAAAGAGTTGGGAGCCCGAGTAGAGGACGTGGAGACCAAAATGGTTGATCATGATGGGACGCTGATGGATTTACAATGTGCGCTGGACCGGCAACATGCGCAAGCAATGGAACTGACTTATAAAATTGATGACATTGAAAACCGCTCCCGCCGCAATAACGTGCGTTTTCGCGGAATTCCAGAAGCGGTAGGGGGCGGAGAAGATTTGCCAACTGTGCTTAAGCTGTTGATAGCGGAGTTGCTCCCGGCGGAGGACCTGGCTGCGCATGCTTCTGGGATGGAAATAGAACGAGTCCACGGCGCCCTGGGAAAACCTCCCAACAACCAACCTCGTGATGTCATTGCAAGATTTTTGCGATATTCTGATGCTGAGCTTCTCATACGTCGAGGCCGGGAGAAAAAAGCGGTCCGCTTCCAGGACGCGACAGTGTCCATCTACCAAGACCTTTCGACGTTCACCTTGGCGCGCCGGAGAGAGATGAAACCAGTTACAACGGTCCTGAACAGCAAGGGGATTCGCTACTCTTGGTCCTTTCCATTTAGGATGAACTTTCTTTTGGGCAACAAAAAGATCTCAGCAAAAGACTATACTGAAGCTTGGCGAGCTCTTCGCCAGGCGGGACTAGTTGATGATAATGCTCAGCCTCACCCGCTGCCCCCTAAGCCCCAGCACTCCAAGTGGACTCGAGTGGGCAAGCCCGCTTGATTTTTTTTTTTTGTGTATAATTGCAGAGCTTTCTTACTGTTCAGGGAGCCTTACTCTGTGGGTCTCCCGAACTTCGGATAAGTGGTGGAATGACCAGCCATTGGTGCTTGGCTGTTTTCTTTTTGATTGTCTCCCCCCCCCTTCTGTTTTTGTAATATTTCTCACTGAGTTATTGGCCATTGGCAAGGATCAGCATGGGCCCACACTCCATTACATGCTGGGGGCGGCGGATGACCTGCAAATGTTTTGATGATGATATTGTTCTGATGGGGAGGCATGATGGGATTGCTGACCCAGGGTGGGTGGGGGAGTAGTGGGGGGAATGTTATTATATGTTCAGGTTGAATTGTTGCTTCGTGGGGTTTTGGGGGGAACGGGGTTTGTGGTCAACTTACCGTGTCCTGTATTAACTTTGACAGGCAGGTGGTATTGACGGGAAGGGGGGGGGCTTGGGTTGGAGGGAGGGTTTTTTCATTTGGAACTGGTGGGTATGTTTGGGTTTGGGGGGAGGGACTATGGCTCTTATTTCTGGAAGGTGGAATAGGTGGGCCCGGCTAACTAATCCCCTGGTCTTGCTGGGGGGAAGTTGTCACTGGGATCCTCCGGGTAGCTGGAGAATAAGAGGGTCTAGATTGTAAATATCAATGGTGCGCTTTATCTCTTTAAATGTTAAGGGTCTTAACTCCCCAAGGAAACGGTCGCTGCTGTTTTCAGAATTGCGCACTTTGCAGGGGGACATTGTTTACCAACAGGAGACCCATCTTCAGACTTGTAAGCAGGGCTGGCTAAAGAGGTCCCCGTATACTGAGGTGCGGGTGGCCTCAGATGCGCAGGGCCGGAAGAAGAGGGGAGTAGCCTTACTATTTCACCAGAGCCTCTCTCTACAGATTGAGGAGATAAAACGAGATACCCTGGGGAGGTGGCTTTTTTTGAATATTCGCTTAGAAGGGCACTTGCTAACTTTAGCTAATGTCTACGCGCCCAATACAGGTCAGGGGCCCTTTTTTACACGATTGAAAGCCTTACTGGCGGATTTTGCAAAGGGCCCCATTGTTTTGGGTGGGGATTGTAACACGCATCTGGTGCCCCACTTGGATTCCACAGGTCGTGCTGGGGGGGAGTGGGGGGGGAGTGGGGGGGGGGTCGGCAAGAGCCCTTCAACGCTTTATGCTAGATTTAGGTTTACGGGATGTCTGGAGGGACACCCATGAGGGGGAGAGAGGTTATACGTACTACTCTCCGGTCCATCAGGTTCATACTCGCATTGACTATTTCCTATTGGATCAGCGCCTGATGGATGGGAGAGTGAAGGCTGGACATGGAATGCTGACTTGGTCAGATCATGCCCCGTGCTGGCTTGCCCTCCCGGCCGGATTGTATAGCGAGCACCAACGTCTTTGGCGCTTAGATGTGAGGTTCCTACGACGGCAGGGTGCAGTGCAGGACCATGTCCGCTTTATCACTGAATTTTTTGAGCTTAATAATTCTGGGGACGTTCCCCTCTCCACGGTGTGGGATGCTTATAAGGCTACAGCTCGAGGTCAACTCATGGCTGAGGCGGCCCGCACGCGCAAAAGGTGGACGCATGACCATGACCAGTTGGTGAAGGAGTCTACTCGCCTAGGTTTGGAACATGCCCGAACCGGTTCGCGGCAGGTTTTGCGTCAATGGCGGACTGTTCGAGCCAATTTGGATGCGTGTTTGCAGAAAGAACTAGATAATAAACGCCGGAAATTACGGCAAACTTTTTATGAGCATCGGAATAAAACCGGCCGCTTCCTGGCTTTGCGTCTTCGGCAGCAGCAGTCCACGAGAGTGGTTCGCGAACTGCGCGACTCTGGGGGACGGAAGAGGGTTATTTCCCGGGAGATACGTGATCTTTTTGCTGACTATTTGGAGCTGCTCTATAAGGCAGAGCCCTTTGATCGGGATCGTGTGCAGGACTATTTGCAGAGGATTGCTCTGCCGCACCTTTCTGACCCTGACCGAGCTCGGTTAGATTCTGAATTAACGGTAGATGAAGTGGAAAATGCGATCCGGCGACTGAAAACTGGCAGTGCGCCGGGTAGTGATGGCTTCCCAGCGGAATATTATAAGAAGTTTCGGGCACAATTAGCGCCCACCTTGACTATCTTGTTCAATGAGGTCTTGGGGGGGGTTTCTCTCCCTTCGTCCCAACATGAGGCATTGATAGTGATGATACCCAAACCTGGTAAACCACTGCATGATGCGGCGTCCTATCGCCCCATTTCCCTGTTAAATGTTGACATTAAAATATTTGCTTCTGTGCTGGCTGCGTGCTTGAATCGGGTCCTTCCAGGCTTGGTTCATCCAGATCAGGTTGGATTTGTGCTGGGTCGCCAGGCCGCGGATAACATTAGGCATATGTTGCAGGTCATTTACGTGGCCCAACGGGAACCACAACCAGCTCTGCTGGTGGGGATTGACGCAGAAAAAGCTTTTGATCGGGTTGATCGGGAATACCTTTGGTGTGTTTTGGAGACAATGGGCTTTGGCTCTAATTATATTCGTTGGGTTCGTAGTCTTTATCAGCTGCCTCAGGCGTGCGTTCGGATTAATGGGGGACACTCGAGACACTTCTTTCTGGAGAGGGGCACGCGACAGGGTTGCCCTCTTTCGCCTCTGCTTTTCGCACTCGCGATGGAACCTTTGGCTCAGAGCTTTCGAGAACACCCAGGCTTGCAGGGGGTCCACATTGGCCTCGTGGAATATCGGATTGCGCTCTTTGCGGATGACATCATATTGCCCCTGGTGGACCCGTCCGCTTCCCTTCCAGTTGCGATGCAGCTGTTTGAAAACTACTCTCGGGTATCCGGTTTCAAAATTAATTACACTAAATCGGAGATCTTGAATGTCGGGGTCCCCGGGGTGATTTGTGCGGAGCTCCAAGCGGCTTATCCTCTTCGATGGGTCTCAGGAGCCTTACGTTACCTAGGGGTGCACCTGACTGTGGAGCGGGTGGACCTCTTTAAAGCCAACTACGATCCCCTGCTTCGTCAGGTTCGGCGGGACTTAGAGATTTGGAATGGCCTGCTCCTTTCCTGGTTCAGGCGTATAGCCGTAGTCAAGATGGTGGTCGTTCCCCGTTTTCTTTATTTTTTTCAGGTTCTACCGCTTCCCATTGCGCGGCCCACTTTAGCGACCTGGCAACAGCTGCTTATGAAGTTTATATGGCATTATCGTCGTCCGCGCTTAGCGCGACATGTTTTCTATGCCCGTACGCGTTCTGGAGGTATGGGCATGTCCAATTTGCACTGGTACTATGCGGCGGCGCAATGTCGGGCGGGGGTGGAGTGGATGATTGCTGATAGCACCAAGCGATGGGTACAACTGGAAATGAGCTTGGCGGGGGGAGCGGGGTTAGGAGACTGGCTGTGGCTTGGTCCAAAACTCTGGCGCGGTAAATGCACCAGTAATCCCTATGTTCTTCATACCCTCCGTTGCTGGGATCAGCACTTTCGGTCTCGAGGTATGGATTTAACCCCTTTGGCCCCTATAGTAGGTAACGCTTCTTTCCCACCGGGGCTAAGCGATACAGTCTTTCGGCAGTGGGGACATCATGGCCTTAGTCGGGTCGGACAACTCTTTGATGACGGTCGGTTACAGTCTTTTCGTGCGTTACAAGATGAATTTGACATTCCGGCTAGGCATCTCTATCAATATACGCAAGTGACACATTGGGTTCGATCTAAGCTTGTTCGGCCCCAGGTTGCTCGGGACCTGACGGATCTGGAACGTTACTGTGAGGTGTGCACCACCACTAAGGGACTCGTGGTGACCCTCTATGCCCACTTGCAGGGGTCCCAATCGTGCTCTACAAGGCACAGGGAGCTTTGGAACTCTGACTTGAATCTCTCCTATACCGAACAACAGTGGGAGAGGGCGGAAACGCACTTGTGGAAGAGCTCGGTAGCGATTAATGCCCGTGAAACTAATTATAAAATACTGTACCGTTGGTACGTGACCCCAGCACGGATCGCACGTATATATCCTGGGGATGTGGACCTCTGTTGGCGTAACTGTGGGCAACAGGGTACCCTGGGACATATTTGGTGGGCTTGCCCCCGCATTCGCGCCTTTTGGAGGGGTGTACAATTCCGGCTTCAGCTGCTTCTGGGAGTGAGTATCCCTTGGGATCCGGGGATTTTCCTTTTTGGGGCCTCGGTGCCGGGTGCACGGACTCTGCAGCTCGCTCTACTCCGCCATGGCCTGAATGCGGCCCGATTATCCCTTGCGGCAGCCTGGAAGCGTGCTTTGGCCCCCTCCTTTCAGGTTTGGTTGGAACGGATGTGGGATATGTATACCATGGAGCGGGGGGTAGCTGTCAGTAGGATGCGTTTGGCACGCTTTGAGTTGGTGTGGGCACCCTTTGTCTCTCGTTATGGTGCGTGACTGCTCTGGACAAGAGGGGGGGAATACGCATACTATAAAGGGAGCCTGCCCCTTGTGTGTGCTTCTTGCTCACCGTCTTCCCGTGCTTAAAGATTAACAAGCCATAGTTGGGGGATTGGGAGGTTGGGAGGGGGGTCCTGGGCTAGGGAGGTTCTGGGGGGGGGGGGGGGGAAGGGAGGTTGGGGGGGTTGTCGCTCCCCGTTTCCTTATCCTAAAACTGCAAAAATGAAGGCATATTGTAGAATACTATTGTGATCTGAAGTTATGCTGTTACTGTTGCATTCTCTTTGAAGATCTTTGTGGTTCTTGTTTCTATGTATTCTTTGGAAGCCTTTCAATAAAAAAAAAATAAAAATGCATGGTCTTGCATTTGGGCTGCACCAGTCCAAGGGGGTGAAGTACTTCTGTCCACAAAAGAAGAGCGGGATCTAGGCGTGATTGTGTCTGATGATCTTAAAGTAGCTAAACAGGTAGAAAAGGCAACTGCAAAAGCTAGAAAAATGCTTGTTTATTGTTTATTTACAACTTGATATACCGCCCCCCATTACATCGGGGTGGTTTACAATATACAAAGTAACATTAGGTAAGAAAGGAAAAAGAAATTACAATCATTGAAAAGAAAAGATAAGAAAGAAAGAGTTAGCAGAAGCAGTGCATCAGGGAGAGTGGGGTCATACAGATTCAGGGGCGACATTAAAAGCTAAGGAAAAGAAATGTGTTTTGAGAAGGGAACGGAATTTGGGATAGGAATCTTCAAGTCGGAGAGCAGTAGGAAGGGAATTCCAGAGGGCGGGACCAAGATAGAAAAATGCTGATTTTCGAGTGGATTGCAAGTGGGCTTGAGAAGGAGCTGGGAGGTGCAGACGATTAACATGAACAGATCGGAGGCTATGGGTGGGAGTATGAAAAGTTAACAGATTAGAGAGGTATTGAGGTGTGTGGAGATAGATGGCTCGGTGCACTAAAGTGAGAATCTTGAAGGGAATCCGGAATTTCAAAGGTGACCAGTGAAGATGCAGCAGAAGTGGGGTAACATGGTCTCGGGGGGAGGCATGTAAAATCATTCGAGCAGCTGTATTTTGTAGCAGTTGCAACCGATGTTGTTGATATTTGGGAATACCAGCATAAATGTAATTACAGAAATCCAATCTGGTTATGACTAAGGAAAGGAGGAGGGTAGTGAGGGCTTGAGAGGACAGAAATTTATTTATTTATTTATTTAACAGTATTTCTAAACCGCCTTATCTTAATAATCAAGGTGGTATCACAGCAAACAATCAGGTAAAGTGTGTGTGTTATACATGCAGTGAGGGTGAAATTTAGTTGAGTGTGTGTTGTATTGTGTGCTAGACTGGTTTGAGCTATGTACAAGGTGGTCTATATACAGTGGTGCTAAAATCTTTTTCTTACATCCATTGTTTGGGTGGTATCATGTACTGTTATACATTCTCTGAGGTTATGTGATGTGTCCATAGTGTTCTATGAATAGCATGTTTTTAAGCTGTTTTCTAAAGTCTTTGAGGTCAGTAGTCGCCCTCAGGTCGTCCGGTAGTTTGTTCCATATTGTTGGAGCAGCCATGGAGAGTGCTCTGTCTGTTGTGTCCTTGCGTGTATGTTTGTATTCACTTGGGGTGCTGACTCGGTTGTGTGTTTGTTTTCTTCTAGGACGTGTGCTGGTGTCTGGTTGTATGAGGGCGTGCAGGCTGTTGGCTGATGTGTGCTGTTTTATCTTGAATAGGTTTATGATAGTTTTGTATCTGATGCGTGCACCGATTGGGAGCCAGTGTAAGTCCTTTAAGATAGGTGTGATGTGCTCTTGTCTTGTAGTTCCGGATATGATTCGTGCTGCAGTGTTTTGTGCCAGTTGGAGTGGTTTGAGGGCTTGTTTCGGTAGTCCAAGGTATATCGGATTGCAGAAGTCCAGTAGTGGTGTTATCAGTGCTTGACAGACGGTACGGAAGTGATCTGGGGCGAGGAGTGGTTTCAGTCTCCTGATTATTCGCATCCTATAGTAGGCTTTTTGGATTGTTTTGTCTATGTGTGGCTTGAGGTTTAGTTTATTGTCCAGAGTAACTCCGAGGTATCTTACTTCTGATCTTATTGGTATAGTGGTGTTTTGTATCCTTATATTTGTTGGGTGTATGAAGCTTTGGTTCCGAGTGATGATTAAGGCTTCGGTCTTGTTGTAGTTTATTGCAAGGTTGTTGTTTTGGCACCAACTCGTCATTTTGGTAAGGCAGTCTGTTATTTTAGAGAAGTCCGGGTTGTCGATAGCTATCGGGGTGTATATCATGATGTCGTCTGCATATACTGTGTATTGAATGTTGCTCTCTTTCATGATGTTGCATATTGGTTGGATGTAGATGTTAAATAGGAGTGCTGAGAGTGCGGATCCTTGAGGTACTCCTTGTCGGACATTTATGTGTCGGGAGGTGTTGTGTCCCACCTTGACCTGTAGCTGTCTTTCGGTTAGGTACGATTGGAACCATTTCAGCGTGATACCGTGTATACCAGTGTTCTTTAGTCTTTCCAGGAGCGTGTTGTGGTCCACTGTGTCGAAGGCTGAGGAGATGTCGATGAAGATCATTATGATTCCATTCCTGGTGTTGTCAATTATTTTTAGGATGCTGTCGAAGAGGTATATCAGTAGTGTTTCGACTCCATGGTTGGGTCGAAATCCGTGTTAGTTGTCGTCAAGTGTTTCGTGTTTGTCGATGTGTTCCTGAAGTTGTAGTTGAACCGTTTTTTCGATGATTTTTGCGAGGAAGGGTATGCTGGAAATTGGTCGGTATGCTGCTGGATCTTTTTTGTCGAGAGTTGTTTTCTTTGGGATTGGTCTTACTGTGGCAAGTTTTAGTTGCTTTGGCATGAGTCCTTGAGTGAGTGAGTTGTGTACCATTTTGTGTATGGTGGGGATGAAGCTTGATTTGGTGGCTTTGACCCATGACACTGGGCACGGGTCTGTAGGAGCAGTGCTTGTGTTGATTGTAGAGATGATGTGAGATATCTGTTCTGTTGAGGGTGTGTAGAATGTGCCCCAGGTTTTGGAGTGAACGTCCATCCTGTTGTTCCCACTATGTGTTGTTCGTTCCGTGGAGTGAAATTTGTCTTTGATGTGGTCGGCAAATTCCTGTGGATCAACTTGTACTTCCCCTTCTGTTGTTTGCTCTTTTGTGAGGATCTTTACTATTTCGAAAAGCTCTCTGGGTTTGTTGATGGAGGAATTTATCATGTTTGTGTTGAATTCCATCTTTGATTGGTTGATGTGTGTATTGTATTGTTTTTGCTTCGTTAGGTAAAGATGCTGGTTGGCAGTTGTTTTGTTTTTTTCTCCATCTCCGTTCAATCTTCCTGAGCTCCCTCTTTTCCTGTCGTATTTTTGCTGAGTACCATGGTTTGTTTTGTCTCTTGTTGTGGTGTGGATTCTTGGTCCCGCTACCAGCTGGTTTGGCGGCGTTAGCTAGAATGCTGTTCCAGCTGGAAACTTGTTCCTCCAGGTCATCTGTAGTAATGTTCAAGTGTTGTGTTGTGTCCTGTATGAATTCGTCGCTATCGAAATGTTTGAATCGTCTTTGTGTGTGTGAGCTGTTTGCTCTTTTGTTTGTCTGGTCCTCTGGTGATCGCAGCTTTGTTTCGATTAGGTAGTGGTCAGACCATGGCACTGGGGTAATGGTGGGTTGGGAAATTAGGTCTCTTGATGTTAGGTAATTGGATGCGAAGATGAGGTCTGGGGATGATCCATGTTTATGCGTTGGTGCATTGATTATCTGTGTGAATTGGAGTGAAGTCATTGCTTGAAGGAAGGCCTCTGCGTCTTTGGCATTGGTGGACTTGAGGTTGAAGTCACCAATCAGTAGCGCTGATTTGTTGTTTGATGTTATGGCACAGGCTTCTTCGAGTGTGAAGGCTAGTTCGTCGGGTGGAGCTCTGGGTGCTCTGTAGGTTAGGCAGATTGTAATGTTCTTGTTCTTGATGCTAATTGTGTTACATTGCTGTGTATCGGTGAGGTTCTGTGTCTTGAACTTTAGTTTTGTTTTTGCTATTATCAGGACTCCTCCTCCACGAAATGGTCTGATGGCACGAATTTGCCTAAGTCAGAAGAAGGAGCGTCGAGAAATCAGGGAAATGTGGTCGTGGAAAGTAAGATTGCTGTCAAGAATGACACCAAGATATCGGAGTTTGGAGACTAAGGAGATAGGGGTGCCCGAGAAAGAGGGAGTGAGTAATGGAGTGGAAGAACCATGGGTAAACCAAATAGCTGCAGTCTTAGAAACATTAAGAATCAAACAGTTGGAGGAGAGCCAGGAAGAGATCAAAGATAAGCAGGTCTCTAGGGGAGTAATATCAGGGTGGGAGGAGGATGTATGGTATAAAAGAAAGATGTCATCGGCATAATAATACCCTGAGATTCCTAATTGCTGGACCAATAAAGCTAGAGGAGCCAAAAAGACGTTGAACAGTAGGGGAGCCAAGATTGAGCCTTGTGGAACACCACAGGTGAGAGGAAAGCAATCAGCGGTGGAGGAGGCTGAGGTGACTGCAAATGACCGGGAGGATAAGAAAGAATAAAACCAGCGATACACGGTACCACGGATCCCGTAACCGAGAGAGAAGAAGAGCGTGATCTACCAAGTCAAAGGCGGTTGAGAGGTCAAGGGATACCGCCACCGTAATATTACCATGGTCACGGGAAGTGTGGATCTCATTCATGACTGCTGTGATAGTAGTTTCAACACTGTGCCCAGGTTGGAAACCGGATTGCCGAGGGTGTAGGAAATGTGTGGAATCCAGACGATGTGAAAGTTGGAACTTTTCCAGAAGTTTGGAAGCGAAGGGAAGGTTGGACACCGGACGGTAATTTGCAGGCACAGAAGGGTCCAAAGATGGATGCTTTAGAAGGGGGCGTACCAAGGCATGTTTCCATGAGTGAGGAAAGGTGCCATGTGACAGGCTGGAGTTAAGAATAGCAAGGAGAGGTTGGAATAAAGCAGCAGACAGCTCAGAGAGCCAAGAAGAGGGAATGGGGTCTGAGGGGCTTGGATGCATAGGGAGAGGAATGGCCAGCAGAAGAAAGGATGTGTTAGTGCCTATATATAAGTCTTTAGTGCAACCTCATTTGGAGTATTGTGTGCAATTCTGGAGACCTCACCTTCAAAAGGATATAAACAGGTTGGAGTCGGTACAGAGTGTGGCTACTAAAATGGTTAGTGGTCTTCGTTATAAAGCATATGAGGGCAGATTTAGGGATCTTAATATGTATACTTTAGAGGAAATGCGGGATAGAGGTGATATGATTGAGATGTTTAAACACCTGTGTGGCATAAATTTACAGGAAGAGAGCATCTTTCGATTGAAAGCAAGCTCTGTTATGAGGGGACATAGGATGAGGGTGAAAGGGGATAGACTCAGGAGTAATATAAGGAAATATTTCTTTATGGGAAGAGTATAGATGCATGGAATAGTCTCCAAGTTGAGGTGGTAGAGATGAGGGCAATCTCTGAATTCCAAAAAGCATGGGACAAACACAGAGAATCTCTAAAGGAAAAAAGGGGACTGATGTAGTGGTTGATATGGAAGGGCAGACTAGATAGAAACATAGAAACATGATGGCAGAAAAAGAACATATGGCCTAAGTCCACTAAGTCCTCATAGCACTCTCCAGCCAAAGAATAGTCTGGGGAGTCGCTTGGTGCTTTTTTGCCAGAGCTTGTTATCCTCATGCATAAGACTTTCTGCTTAAGGCAGCGAGGAGATGAGCCAGGAAGCTTGCAAGTAAAGGTACCAAACAGGGGTTTGCCGTACTCTCTAATGGAGGTCAGGACACAGAGTGAGCAGAGGCCTAGCCAGAGAAAGATGGATGAAGACCCCTGGGGGGAGATGGGGGTCCCTTCATTCTGAGGAGGAAGAAAAATTAGAAGCAGAACAAGAGATGGGGGCAGAAGAGATGGAGCTTGAGGAATGAGAGATTCCCCAAGGGGAAGAGGCCTGGATAGTCTGCATCTTTCAGCGAGAGGAGTTAGCAGCCTTGATTACTCATTCCTTGAAAGCCCACAATATGGGTACTGAGGTTCCATTGGAAGAGAAGCCTTTGGAGGACCTTCTTTCCCAGGCCATCAGAAAGACACAAAGGGTGTTTCCTATGCACCGCGTGATCCAGCAGATGATCCAAGATGTGCCAGAAGCCACATTAAGGGGAATGGGAACTATGACACACTTGTATCCACTGCCGGAAGGGGCTCAGAGAACTTATGAGGTCTCCTAAAGTTGATGCAGCAGTCACATCGGTAAACTAAGAAGACTATCATTCCCGTGGTAGGTAGCTCGACACTTAAGGATGTGCAAGATAGGAAAGTGGAAATCTGGTCTGTGGTGCTTTTGTGGTACGGCTGTGTTTAAGGTGGGTGCAAGGAGTTATTGAGACCATGGGAAGCTCTCACCCACTACCACCAGAGGCGGCCAAGTTAGAATCAGGAGCAGCTTATTTGGTAGATTCCTTTTAAGATTTGATGAGGTTTGTCCAAGAGTATGGCAATGGTGGTAGCAGTAGGATGTCGCTACCTCTGGCTTAAGAATTGGTAAGCTGATGTTTCCTCCAAGTCACATTTGAGCAAATTGCCCTTCTGAGGGAAGCTCTTATTTGGAGAGGATCTAGATAAATTAATGAAGGACTTGGGAGAATCAAAAGGAGGCTGGCTTCCGGAAGACAAACAAAAGGTGATCTGGCGTTTCCAGATGGTATGTTTAGTGCCATACCAGAGGGGTAGATTCCCTTCGAGGGGGCAGTCCTGTCGAGGGTTCCAGGGAACAGGGAGAGGGTTCTTCTCTTCCCCTTCCTCAGTCCCTAAGTTGTCCCAATGAAGCAAAGCTCACCCAGACAGGGCTAGTACTCATAGGAGGTTGGCTGTAAGACTTTTATCCTGTATGGGTGCAGATTATGTCCATCAATGTCAGGGAGAGCTGTGTGTTGGAGTTAAAGAGCCCTCTCATGGATGCCTTTGTCCTCTCTCTGTGCAAAGCTCCTCAGAAGTGGGAGGTGTTGCAGGAGACATTGAAACGGCTTATAGACCTTCAAGCAGTCAATTGGCTGGGTGGAACGAGCAGTGTGAACTTAGAGGTAGAAGCAGCCCCGTTGGTAACCTGGGCTGAGGACAATCTGCAGGCATTGTCGGCAGCGCATGTGGCAGGAAAGAACAATGTAGCAGCCAATTATCTCAGCCAGGTACATATTGACCCGGGGGAATGGACATTCAACGTTGCGATATTTGCTCAGCCGACATTCAAATCAGCAAAGGCAGCATGGTTTTTCAGCATGAGAACAGATGTTGGGAGGACTCAATGCACTGGTGCAGAGGTGGCCAACGGAAGTGCTGCTCTATGTGTTTCCTCAATGGGTGCTCATAGGGCGAGTTGTACAGAGGATAGAGGCGCATCAGGACCCAGTGCTGCTGATAGCTCCCGATTGGCCTTGTCACCCAGGCTATGCTGACTTGGTGTGATTGATGGTGGATCAATTCTTGCTTATAGCTTGGCTATTGAGCAGGTGAAGTTGCAAAGACGGGGCTATTCGGCAGTGGTAATCTCAATGTTATTGAAGGCCAGGCGGCGCTCTACTTCGCTGGCTTACATTAGAGTGTGGAAAGTCTTTGAGGACTGATGTGCGAATGGCCACTGCTGGCCACTGTCAGCATCAGTGCCAAGAGTTCTCTCCTTTTTGCAGGCAGGGTTCGATAAAGGCTTAGCATGCAGCAGTCTCTGAGTGCAGGGCGCAGCTATCTCTTGCTACAGGGGAAGAGTCCAAGGAGTTTCTCTAGCGGCGCATCAGGATGCAGTGAGGTTTCTGAGAGCAGTGAAGCAGGAGAGTCCTTTGTGCCATCTTGGGACCTAAATTTGGTGGTATTACTACTAATGGAATCATCCTTTGAGCCATTAGGGTCTTGTTTCTTAAAGGATCTTACTTTGAAGACGGTGTTCCTGGTGGCTATTTGTTTGGCTAGAACAGGGATCTTCAAACTTTTCAGTACGAGGGCCACATTGTATATTTTACAAATATTTGCGGGCCAAAAAAAATCAGTTTTATAAATGAATGAATAAAATTTAAATGAATGAATAGGTTTTACTTGGATCTTTTTTGTAATCAGCATGATATATGATTCAGAACAAAAGGGAAATTTTACAAATTTACATGAAATGAGAATTTGTCCAATTTTGTGGCACACAATAAGAAAAATAAACATGCTCCAAGAAAGAACTTCAGTAAAACTAAGCAAAGCAATTCAAATAAAATTGAGCCATTAATAACGGTTCAACAAAAATACATTTGGTCTGCACCTTTCTACACAATTCTGGCAATTGGAGTTTTCAGTCTTAAACAATAAAACATGAAGCACAAGATTAATGGTGATGATGAAACTGATTTTTTAATTTCAAAGTATTACTGAACTGAGGTTACAAGCTTGAGGAGTCAATTATTAGAATGGACTTCAAATGCTTATCAGATAAATTTGCTCAATATTTGGACTTGACATTTTTTAATATGTTTGTTCACACAGGTACGTTGTACCAAAAACAAATCCACATGCAAATCGCTTCAAATATGGAAACTGCTCAGGCTACAAAGATGTATAAAATTGGATCAGATTTCCTTCTTTATACTTGTCTTTCAGCATGTCATCTGATTGGAGATCAATCATTTCCAACTGAAACTGACTTAAGGGGGTTTAAACATTGCATTCAAATGGATTTTGAAATGACTTTATTTCATCTGTTTTTCCATGAAAATATGAAAATTGTTCCTGAAATTGTTTTTGCAAGTCCTTAATGATTTCTGTTGCAAATAAAGAAGGAAATTCTGCTTCACTTTCTTCATGAAATTTTTCACAACATAGGAAACGAACCAAGTTATGAAGTTTCACCTACTTCAGATAGCATCAATTTTGCCCTGAATGCCTTGATATGCGCAAATATATCACAAATCAAATTTGTTTCACTTTGCAAATTCAGATCCAATTTATTCATATGGCCTGTCAAGTCTGCAAAAAATGACAATTTCCAAAGCCATTCAATGTTTGATAAAAGTGGGTCGGGTTGATTCTTTGTGAGAAATGAATCAATATCCTCTTTGAGTTGAAAGAACTGTGATAGAATTTTTCCACAACTAAACCACTGACCTGCTGCATAATAAGACAACAAACTCAGAATCAGCTTCTTTCAAAAAATCACGAAACTGGTGATGATTAAGCCCATGAGATCGAATGAAATTCACAGTTGAAACATTACGTGCACAATATCTGCAATAACTAAAGCACAGCGGAAAATAACTTATCTAATAAAAGAAAATGATTAAAATTTGTGCAAGGATGATAGTTACTCACAGAGATGATACAAGAAACAGGGCTCAATGTGAGACAGTTATATAAGGTGGAGGCGAGTGGCACACGGCACACTGTCTCTGCTCCAATTGTTGTGGAAACCTAGTTTGTTATGATTAATTTTGCATGTGCGAAAATGATGCTACTTCCTCACTGTGATCGTTTTATGGCGTTGTTGAAAAGTCAACATGTGGAAACCTGATTTGTTTTCTCAGCAGGAGTGAGGTTACCATTGAATAATTATGGTTTGAGGGTCTTAAAACATATGGTCCAGGTGACTGAAAATGAGGGTTCACCAGGCTGACACCACTCTAGTCATATGGAAAGGAGTGTGGTGGACAGAAATGCATGTGTTATCTGTCTGACCGCAGGGTTGGGATAAATATATTTCAAGTTACTATGGGCCGGATAAAATCTTGTAATGGGCCGGATGTGGTCCGCGGGCTGGAGTATGGAGACCCCTGGGTTAAAAGGATATTGGAACTGCAAGCACTGTCATGTCAGGAGCCTTTTCTGGTCCTTGCAAGGGAGAAGGTGATTCTCAGGCCGGTGCCTTCCTTTCTTTCCAAGGTGCTATCAGTTTTTCACCTGAATCAGGCAGTGATGCTCCCGGTGTTTTCCGGAGTGGTGGACAAGGAGAAAGATCCCCTTCTACACTGTCTGGATGTCTATAGGGTGTTACAGCACTACTTGAAGAGAACAGAGTCTTTTAGAAAGTCGGATCGTTTATTCATTTTGTTTGGCGGAGCACACAAAGGCGAAGCAATTTTGAAGGCCTCTATCTCACGATGAGTGAGGGAAGCGATTTCTTCGGCCTACTTGCTGCATCACAAAGAGTTACCTAAGGGGGTTGAGGCCACACTCAACCCGGGTACTGGCCGAGTTGCACTTAGTTCCACCAGGAGATATCTGTAGGGTGGCAACTTAGTCGTCCCTGCATACTTTTGTAAAGCATTATAGATTTGATGTTCAGGCAGTGGGGGACACGAGTATTTAGACTGGCGGTTCTTCAGGCCGGTCTTGTGGGTCCCTCCCAAGTTCAGTACTGCTATGATACATCCAACAGGTGCAGGACTGGACTGGAGGAATGATAAAGAAGGTGAAATTAGGTCTTACCTGCTAATTGACGTTCCTTGAGTGACTCCAGTCTAGTCCCGATCCCACTCTGGGGTGCTTTTCTTTCTCAATCACAAATCAGTATCTCCAGTCCTAAAGAAAGTCAGGGCCTGGTTTTGGGTCAGGGGTGGTGGTGTGACTGGGGCTGAACATCACATACAGCAAAGAACCATTTGGATCACGAGTTGAAGGAATCGGGAGTGACCAGACAGACTCGAAGGAAGAGCGGAGGTCCACTAGAAGTGTAAAGATGCAGTAAGCAATGATGTTCTTCGGCATGGAGGTCTTTTCTGCCTGATATGGCTAGATTGTACATAGCTGAATTTAGCTTCTTAATTGTTGCTTTCGTGAGTCTGCTTTGTCAATAGGATATAAAAGTGCACATGTAGATTGTGAGCCCTTTGGGGATGAGGGAATATATCCAGTACCTGCATGTAGTGATTATAAACTGCTCGGATGCCCTTCAGCCTGGGCGGTATATCAAGAAATTGCATAAACAAACTGGTTGTGGTGGGAGGTGCCACCAATATGTATATCCTGATGTCATGAATCATGACCTGCTCAGTCTCCAAGCTGCTGGTGAGGTGACACAGCCCACAAGTGCGGGACTGGACTGGAGTCACTCAAGGAATGTGAATTAGCAAATAAGGCCTAATTTCATTTTAACAGTCTTGACGTTCTTACCTGGCATTTTATGTTGTTTAAGTTTCAGGTTTTACAGTAGTAGGTGACTTCTTACTGGAAAATACATTGGGAGTTTAAGGGACCAAGTCAGCGCAAGGTCAAGACAGTTAACACAGGCTGGTTTCCGCGCTAACTATGCTGCATTTGTTGGGGCAGAGAGTGGACATGGTGAGCACTGTGCAGTTAGTGCACAGGTACATACCATGGGTTACCTGCATCTCATACAATTAGCATGAGGTCACCTAACACCACTTCGATAGGTGACATTCAGTGCGCCAGTGGTAATAGTGCATGCTACCGCAGCATGCTAGACTAGTGTTCTGTGCGGTAATGCCTGAAACATGTTGGCCACGCCTATGGCAGTTAGCACACTTAGTTTTAGTGCTAAAGCACATTAGTTGCTAAACCCTAGTGCACTTTAGTAAAAGGGCCCCTAAGTGTACATGATACATATTTTAGCTAGATAACAAGTACAAAGACAAAACTAAAGGCATGTTGCTTGAGAAAATATTTAAGACCTGATTTACGAGGGCTTTTCTCTCATTTTGAGGGTAATTGAGGAGGAATGCTCCTATTTTTTAAATCTATTTTATACAGACAAATAGGTGCTTATATGTTTTTATAAAATGCTGGCACAAATCCTATAGGAACTGAGCCTACATTGAAGGTGCAGACGTAAATGTTAGCACGTAAAGTATGCACATACATTTACACATGACAATTTTAAAAGGGTCCTTTTACATACTGTATATAAATCAGCGATTTGTGTGTGAAAAGGGGTTATAAAATTACTTCCTTATCGTCACTCCAGTCCAGTCCCTTTACTTCTGGGTTACGCAACCCTTCCAGCAGCTTGGAGGCTGAGCCCAACCTTTTTGGAGGTGGGGCGGTATAAGTACCACTGGGACCACCCACTAACTCCAGTATTCTCAGCCTCCAAGCAGCTGGAGGGTTCCGTAAGCCTAGGGCTTACTGGAGTCCTTTTTTGTTAGCAATCTTACTTTAATTGCGTTTTAGCCTAGCTCATTTTTAATTTAATTGGCTCTTATTTGCTTCTGTTTCTTTAATTCTGTTATTTTGATGCTGTTTCTTTAATTCCCCTCTCTCAGCTCCTCTCCCCCCCCCCCTCCCCGAATCGGGCCCGGGAAGTGCTCTTTCCCCGCAGAGTCGGAGACAATTTCGCTCCTGCTCCTCTGCCTAACAACGGCTCTGGCGATTTCTCCTGCCCCCTGCTCCGGATCGCATCTGCCTCGCGCCGAAGCCCCGTCGGCGGCTGAGCGCTGGAGGCAGCACCGCCAGACAGCGCCTCTCGCCGGACCCGTCCCAAGAAAGTAGGACGCGGAGGCGAGCCTCGCTACTCACCGGGAGCCCTACGGGGGAGAGAGAGAGAAAGAGAGGCAGACACCAGACCGAGGGGAAAAGAACCGCAAGGAGCACAGCGCGGCCCAGGAAATTGTCTCGCGGTCCTCTGCCCGGGCTCCACGTGGTGAGGCCTACCGCGTGTAGAGCCCCCGGGCTAGGATCGCTGAGTCGGGCCCAGGAGATACTATCTACTAAACGCAAGTACACCCCGTGGGAGGAAAAGGAGATACATTTCTGCATTTAATTTATTTACCTTAATTGCATGCTCCTTAATTCCATTTTAATTTCTTTTAATCTCATTTTAGTTTACTTCAAGTTTTTCCTTAAAGTACAGAATTTACTTTAATATATTTAAATCATTAAACTCAGTTTATGCATTTATTTCTTAACTCCTTCAATCCTGAATTGTGATTTCCCACTTCTAAGAGCTTCTGAGGGGAAGAAATATATCTTGAGTTTGGGCGCTTTTACAGGGGATCCAGGGCATGGCGTCCAAGCCCCGCTGCCCCTCCTGCGGAACACGCAGAGGCACCTCCGCAGAGGCAGGAATCTGCAGGAGCTGCGCCGCCGTGGCGGCTTCGGTGGAGCAGGAAATTAACCTATCCATCGCTCCCCCTCCTCAGGGGCCAGGTGACCTCCCAGGGGGGGAGGGAGGACCCCAGCTACCTCCTTCTACTTCCTCGGATGTACCCCCGCCTCCCCTTTACCCCTCCCCACTCCCTTCCGGGGAAGGAGGGACCGGGGATTTTTTCTCGCCAGATTTCATCCTTTTGCTCCACAAAGCCTATTGTTTACGTAAGCAGGGGCGGGGGCCAGGAGACGCTGGTTCGTCAAGGGAAGATAAGACAGCCAGCCTCCTGGCAACCGGTACTCAGGAGCAGGGCATGCCGCCTAAGCGCCCCCGTCTGAATGAGGAGGAACCTCTGGCAGCCCTCTCCCTGGGCACCCCAGATGAGGCTTATTCGGACAGGGAGTTGGATGAAGAAGAGGAGGAGCTGGAAGAAGGAGAGATACCAGACGAAGACCAGTCCAGAGTTATTAGGGTCTTTCGCCGAGAAGAGCTTCCGGCACTAATTAATGAGTCCCTAAAAGCGCTCAACGTTGCCTCAGATGCACCTACAGAAGAGGAGGCGCTGGAAGATCCACTAATCCAAGCCTTTAGGAGATCTCAGAAAGTCTTCCCGGTCCACAGAGTGGTTCGCCAGATGATCCAGGAAGAATGGGACCAGCCGGAATCTAGCCTAAGGGGAGTCAGGTCCATGATGCGCCTATATCCTCTCCCAGAGGCAGACAAAGAGCTCTTAAAATCTCCCAGAGTGGATGCAGCGGTATCAGCAGTCACGAAGAAGACTACTATCCCGGTTGAGGGCAGCACGGCCCTAAGAGACTCACAGGACAGAAAATTGGATACGCTCCTGAAGCAAGCATTCGATGTAAGCACTCTCGCCCTGCAAGCCTCCGTCTCGGGAGCCTGGGTAGCTCGGGCCTGTTTAAGGTGGTCTCAACAGCTTCAGTCAGCAGAGACCTCCGCGGGAGAACCCCGGCCCAACGCCGCTAGACTGGAATCAGGAGCAGCATACCTGGCGGACAGTCACTATGACCTCATTAGAAGTCTGGCCAAGAACATGGCCTCTATGGTGGCAGCCAGACGCTGCTTGTGGCTACGGAACTGGGCAGCGGATGCCTCCTCTAAGGCACGCCTGAGCCGGCTCCCCTTTAAGGGGAAGCTGCTCTTTGGCGAGGATTTGGAAAAGTTAGTAAAGGACCTGGGCGAGTCCAAGGGTGGCAGACTCCCGGAAGACAGACCGAAACAAGGTCGCCCTCTGGCTTCGGCTCGTAGTCAGACCAGAGACTCTCGCAGATTTCGTCCAGCCAGATCCAACCCCCCCCCCAGGGGACGCTTCCCCGCTAGAGGACAAGGTTTCCGGGGGTTTCGGGGAGCAGGTCGGGGTTTTGGGGCCTCCTCCTTCTCCTCGGCCCCCAGAAAACAGCAATGAGGCGACGGGGGTCCAGGGGGAAGAGCTGCCATTAGGAGGTCGTTTAAGGCAGTTTCTGTCCGCCTGGTCCCGGGTCACTTCGGATCAGTGGGTACTAGAGGTCATCCGGGAGGGCTACGCTCTAGAGTTCTCGAAGCAAATTCCTCCTGCCTTTATTCAATCTCCCAGCGGATCTCTGGCAAAGAGGGCGGCAATAGAATCAACCCTCGCTCGGCTAATCGCACTCGGGGCAGTGGTGCCCGTGCCACCAGACCAGTCCGTACTGGGTCGATACTCCATATACTTCGTAGTACTAAAGAAGGAAGGCTCCTTCCGGCCAATCCTGGATTTGAAACAGGTCAACCGCTGTCTCAGAGTACCACACTTCCGCATGGAGACTCTACGATCAGTCATCGCAGCGGTAAGAGGCGGAGAGTTTCTGACGTCCCTCGATTTGACAGAGGCCTACCTGCATATTCCGATCAGGAAGGCCCATCAACAGTTCCTAAGATTCGCGGTCCCGGGGGGCCATTTCCAATCCCAGGCCCTTCCTTTCGGCCTAGCTACGGCTCCACGGACATTCACCAAGGTGATGGTGGTGGTGGCGGCCTTCCTCCGGAAGGAAGGAATCCTAGTACACCCTTACCTAGACGATTGGCTGGTCCGGGCAAAGTCGGAAGAAGAAAGTCGCATGGCAACGAGCAGAGTGGTCCAGGTGCTAGAGGAGTTAGGGTGGGTCATCAACCGAGCAAAGAGCAGGTTGACGCCTTCCCAGGACCTCGAATATCTCGGAGCAAGATTCGACACAGGAAGGGGCAGAGTGTTCCTGTCTCGAGCGCGGTCAAGGGACCTAAGACTACTAGTTGCACAGTTCCTGAGCAGACGAATCCCCTCCGCATGGCATTATCTTCAGGTGCTGGGTACAATGGCGGCGGCGATAGAGGTAGTGCCTTGGGCCAGGGCCCACATGCGCCCCCTACAGCGCGCACTATTGCGTCGGTGGTCGCCACAACTTCATCGCCTGTCAACACAGTTACCCTGTGCTCCGCGAACCAAACAATCCCTGCACTGGTGGCGGTGCCCAAGGAATCTAGAGCGGGGGATGCCCCTCGAGCCCCATCTATGGATACTGTTGACGACGGATGCCAGCCTGATGGGCTGGGGGGCTCACTGCGAGGACCAGTTCGTCCAGGGCCTCTGGTCGCAGTTGGAATCCCAATGGCCCATCAACAGACTGGAGTTGCGGGCCATCATCCTAGCGCTCAGAGCACTGGAGTCCCTAGTGCTAGGAAAAGCGATTCGCGTTCTCTCCGACAACGTCACCACGGTAGCTTACATCAACCACCAGGGCGGTACCAGCAGCCCCGCCTTGGAGAAGGAGGCGGGGGCCCTCTTCCAGTGGGCAGAGACCCGCCTGGAAGCGCTTTCGGCTCAGCACGTGGCGGGCACGGACAACCTCACGGCCGATTACCTCAGCAGACACAAGATAGACCACGGAGAGTGGGAGCTGGAAAAGGATTCCTTCGACCAGATAGTGGCCCGCTGGGGGCTACCAGTCATGGACCTCATGGCAACCTTCGCGTCAGCCAAGGTGGATCGATTCTTCAGTCGGCGGAGGGAAAGAATGTCCGAAGGCCTAGATGCCCTGTCTCAGAAGTGGCCGACGGAGGGTCTTCTCTACGTGTTCCCCCCGTGGGCCCTGATCGGAAAAGTCCTGCAGCGGGTGGAAGCCCACCAAGGCCTGGTGATCCTCATTGCCCCGGATTGGCCACGTCGTCCTTGGTATGCGGATCTGGTGAGATTGCTGGCCGACCGTCCTTGGCGGCTCCCTTGCAGAAGGGGTCTGCTCAGACAAGGCCCGGTAATAATGCCTCACGTGGATCGGTTCTCGCTTACGGCCTGGCTATTGAAAGGGCGCACCTCTTGAAGCGGGGCTATTCAGGAGCAGTAATCTCAACGCTGTTGAGTGCTAGGAAGCGCTCGACCTGTCTGGCCTACGTAAGGGTCTGGCGCATCTTTGAGGCGTGGTGTTCGGAACACCGAAAGAAACCCCTCTTAGCCTCAGTCCCCGAGGTGCTGGAATTCCTACAAGCGGGTTTGAGAAAGGCCTGGCGCACAGTTCCTTGCGGGTCCAACTAGCCGCCATCGCCTGCTATAGAGGCAAGATCCACGGCATGCCCCTTGGGGCCCACGCGGACGTCTCCAGGTTCCTAAGGGCAGTTAGGCGGCTGCGTCCTCAACGGAGATCCGTGATCCCTCCTGGGGATCTCAATCTTGTTCTAAATGCATTGGTCGGGGAACCCTTCGAGCCGATCAAGAAGGCTTCCCTGAAGGACTTAACCCTCAAGACAGTCTTCCTGGTCGCTATCTGTTCGGCCAGACGGGTCTCCGAGTTACAAGCTCTGTCCTCTCGACCGCCCTTCCTATCCTTTCTCAGGGACAAAGTGGTACTACGCACGGTACCTTCCTTCCTGCCCAAGGTTCTGTCTCCCTTTCACGTGAACCAGACAGTCACCCTTCCATCCTGGCCGGCCGAGGGACCTGAAGGTAGCAATAGCAGGCTACGACGCTTAGACGTCCAGAGGATTTTGAAGCGATACCTCTCACGCACAGCCCCTTTCCGGAAATCCGACAAGCTGTTCGTCCAGTTCGGAGGCCCGCACAAAGGAGAGGCGGCGGCCAAGGCCTCCATCTCCAGGTGGATCAGAGAAACGATTGCATCCGCCTACATACTGAAAGGAAAACAGGTTCCAGGGGGGCTCCGGGCGCACTCCACCCGAGCTCAGGCTGCCTCATGGGCAGAGTTCAGTCTAGTCCCTCCGTTGGACATTTGTAGAGCGGCGACTTGGTCCTCATTGCATACCTTCACAAGACACTACAGGCTGGACGTACAGAGTGCAGCGGACGCTCGGTTTGGTCGGGCAGTCCTTCAGTCCGGGTATGCCGGAACCCACCCAGGATTGAACTGCTCTGGTACATCCCAGAAGTAAAGGGACTGGACTGGAGTGACGATAAGGAAGAAGTAATTAGATCTTACCTGCTAATTATTGTTCCTGAAGGAACGACAGTCCAGTCCCTGATCCCACCCGGCACGGCCGGACTTGAAGGCCTATCAGTCAAGGGCGAAGCATCTGGCCGAGCGTAGAACCAGGTCGGGGGGAAGGAGGGCAGGAGAAAGTCGCCTAGGGCAGTATCGGGCACCCCTTCCCTTCCTCTCCGCGGCATTCCCTCTTCCCTGGCTCCTATTTCTTATTAAAAAAAAAAAAAAAAAAAATATCCCGTGAGGGAGTTTGAGGTGTGGTGTGTGTTAATTGTTTGTTGATTGTTCATAGAACTTTGGTTAGACTGCTTTTTCAATCGAATACTGGAGTTAGTGGGTGGTCCCAGTGGTACTTATACCGCCCCACCTCCAAAAAGGTTGGGCTCAGCCTCCAAGCTGCTGGAAGGGTTGCGTAACCCAGAAGTAATGAAAAGGGGTTATAAAATTACTTCTCTGTGTCTATGGAAAAAAGCTTAGTGAATCAGCCTTTTATTTAACATCCAACATTGTATAACATGGAACTCACCTGACTCCAGCTACCAGCAAACCATTCCACTTTTCCTTGGCAAGGTCCATTGTCACATGACATAGTTCCAGATGGTCTACTGCTCCCACAACCTTCCAGAGGCAAACTGCTGATATGATTGGTTAAGCAAACCACTGACCGCGTGCGAACTCCTTCACCACATTCCATTGAGCACTGCAAAAGGAGGCCAAACTCTCATTACTACTCTTAGAAATACTTTTCTGCAATACACAGTGTAGGATAACAGCAAAGGTTTGGATCCCAGGGCCACCATAAGCAGGAGCACTCTCACTAAAGTACTAGGGACTCCGGTAAGGGCTAGAGATAGGATTAGGGAGTAAGGAGTAGGGTGGGGGAGTATTTTGGTGCTGGGGGCCATCAGGTGGGAGGCAAGTGAAAGCTTGATAGCCAGGAGGATTAGTTTCAGTGGGTAATCGGGGACGGTAGCTGTTCTTGACTTTTACACCTGCCTCTTCAAGCAGGCACTTAAGTGTGCCTTTGGGCAGGTGAAAATGCTTATGTCTAGAATTTTTATTAATGTGCATTTGCCTTGTAAAATGGGGAATGCATGTCAATAAGTCAGGTCCGCCTAAACCGCTCCCTCTCCATAACCTAACCACGTCTCTATGAAATCTATATGTGGCAATATGTGTAGATGGCGGCTTCCTAAAATCACTATTTGCAAATGTGGGAAATCTACATATTTAAAAGCCTCTAGTTACATGTGGGGAGGCTTCAACAATAACCCCATAGTCTCTTGGAGCATAGCCAGAAATGTATTATGCCAATCCTATGTCTTTTCACATAGGTCTGGGAAAATCTAAACCTTTTGCCCTGCGAAAAGCGGATGACTTTTACAAAAGAATAGACAAAGGATGCTATTTTTATCCTGTGGAAAATAAAAGTCATTAACAATATGGCTCTTCTGTTCTCTCCCCCATTGTTTCTCCGAAGAGCCTAGAAAACTCCAAAAAGAACATTCATTCCCTGAGTTTCCAGGCTTTTTCCTCCCTTTTCCCTCTTGGGAGGAAAAAGGCTTTACTAACAGGGAGATAGCAGTTTCTTGTATTCCCAGATCCTCCATCAGATATTTCCTAATTATGGGAGTTATTAAAGGCAAAATCCACAAGTCTAAGGCCCTAGAGCAATTAAGTTCTTGATTGTTTTATGAACCATGGGCCCAATATTTAAAAGGGTTTATGTAGCTAACAGGCCCTGCTACCCGCATAAACCCTACTGAGCCTGGTATCAGTGGCACTGACACCTGCTAAATGTCCCCAAAAATCTAGATAATGGAAAGACGATCTGTGGATGGGGCTGGGGTGGTGATGGCGCTATTTTCAGCCCATTAACTGGATAGGTAACCCCATAAAGTCAGGTCAATGGCTATCCTAACTTTGGGGCATGTTTACTAAAGTACGCTAACATACTAAAAATGAGCCCCATACTAAGAAGTCTGTGCTAACTGGTTGGCATATGATTGGGAGGGGAGTAGGTGGGGTAGGAGCAGAATGTGGGAATTGATGGCACAGTGTGGTTTGCGCAGGCATCTTTGTTATGTGCTAATCACAGCTGTTGCAGTTAGCATAGGTGCACATAATACCACCTCAGTGGGTGGTTTAAGTACATTCACATGCCAGTTAGCACAGTGCCATGTGGTTACAACATCGTAATAGTAGGAGAATGGATGCGCATGTCCTTTGAGGCCAACACAAGCCTCCATGCTAGATTCATTGTCCAATCGCATGCTAACTTAGCAGACTAGTAAACATGTCACTTTATGCCGTGCTGTTATCCAGTTAGTGGCTGAATATTAGCGCTGACTAGATAGTAACAGAGATTGTTAGTGAAACCGATGTCTAGCACTAAATATCTGTTTTCACTTTTGCCTGAGGTGGTCAAGCGCTGACCACCGGGGTAGAAATTGGACCCACACCTTTATCCACTATTATCCCAGCTTGGATCTCTGATAAATGGGACACACACTGTTCCACTCCAACTATTCTGGTGTCAGTACTTCTGATAATCTCCTCCTGAGTCTCAACTTTTGATTTAAATTGATATGTAATATTAACCAATGTAGAAACAGACCTCTCAAGAGAGACCAGCACAGATCAAATTGAGTCCAAGGTGATATTAGTGTATACTCTGTATTAGTAGCATCTAAAGACGTTAATGAAGAATCAAAATTCCTTCCACAATCCTTACATATGGTCAACAAGGGGTACTTTTCTTTGTTTCCCAGATGGCTTGCTATCTAAGTTTTACCTGAGGCAATAGAGGATTAAGTGACTTGCCCAAGGCGTGCTAGTAGGATTTGAACCCTGGTTAATTTGATTACTAGGCCACTGTTCTAACTAATAGGCTACTCCTGGGATCAGAAGAACAGACAGTGAGTTTGGAGGAGGAGAGAAGACATGCAGTTTCATCCTCAGTGATTTTAGAAAAGGAAGAGAGTGCTAGAGGTTGAAGGAAGAATTTGAGAGTGAAGAGGGAAGGGAGAGATGGAGGTGGAGGTGGTCCTGTGGAGAACTCAAGACTAATTTTGTAAAACTTATTTTAGAAGTAGTCAGCCAGTGATTGGAGAGACAGCAAAGGAGGGGTAGGAGCTGGAGGCAGTCAGTATGGAGAGTTGCTAAGTGACAGTGTGGGTCAGAGGCAAGCGGATTTGTCATTGACATAGTACTCTTGCTTTGTGATTGCTATGGCAGACTGGAAAGAGGTAAGCATGAATTTGAAATGTAGGAAGTCAGCATGGGTATGGGATTTAAGCCAAAGGCACTCAACAGAGTGGGTATAGGATTGTAGGTAGTGGATTTTAGAGGTCAGCTACGGCTGAGGTATAGTACAACTCACAGGGCATGGAATGAGAGGAGCAAGAGAATCCAAAGCAGAACAAAGTATAGTGCTGTAGAAAGACACTGCCTCATCAACAGATTTAGCACTGACACTGCCCTCACTCTGCCCTTGGATTGCCCCTGCACTAACTGGACAATGCTGGAGTGGTCTGTGGAGATATTCAGCAGCCCTATCCAGATTGTGCCACTGAATATTGCCGTCAGCATCTTAGCCATCCAGCCCTCCCACTGGCCAACCAGCTAAGGGTTATGAATAGTGGCCCCATATTTTATAAAATATATATATATATGAGTGCCACGTCAACCAGCAAAGCTGGGCATGCCAAAGAGCAGGTGTAAATGTTTGTCTCTGCAAGATTCATGGCGTATGTTTCAAAGGGAACATATGTGAACACTCCTTTTGAAAACTGATATAACATACAGACATAACTGCTGCACATCAGTCAGCATGTTATAAAATTATCCTCTAGTCTGTATGGACTGTGCATCCAATCCCTCTGCTCGGCTACATGTCCCCTACTTAATCACTCTGACATGGTTGTGGTTTTGCATGGTAGTAATTGCTTGCTATACCCTTTTACGCTTTCTCCTCATCCTCAAGAACATCTAATATGCATTTTTTGAGGCAGATTTTGACAGCCTTTCTGTTTACTTTGGTAGGAATGGTCAACCCGGCCAAGGACTGATGAGATGAATGACCAACCACCGCTTCTGATAGAGAATTTTTCCAAAGGAAATACCAGCACAATGAGACTTTTCTGCCATTATTAACAATATAATACAAATGAAAGAATAGAGATAGGAAAGTTGATCATAATTGGACTCTCTAATGAAAATAGAAAGTAATTTATAACACATTTCAAAGGGAGGAGTTGGAACTATCTGGACAGAGGGCTGTGTGGAGAAGGAGTGTGCAGGAAGCCTGGGACTCACTGCCTTGTCCGTGAAACATCCCGGAGATGCTGGTGGTTTATTTATTTATTTAAAAGGATTTAATATACGGCTTTATCTTGAAATCAAAGCAGTTAACACATCAAACAAATCATGAGGCAGTGTGTGTGGAAGAATACATGCAGTGGTTAAATCGACAAAGGGTGTGTGAGTGTAATGTGTGAATGATTACAGTACATGGTGAGCTATATACATTGTGAGCTAAATACAGGAACTATATACAGGTTGCAGGAGGGGATGCAGAGACGGGAGTAGACTGAGTAGCTGGGTCACATGAAGTCCTTATAGTATTCTATGAAGAGCGTAGTTTTGAGCATCTTCCTGAAGTCCTTGAGGTCTACAGTTGATCTCAGGTCATCAGGGTGTGAATTCCATAGAGTGGGCGCCACCAGGGATAGTGCTTTTCTTGAGGTGTCTTCGTCTTGTTCTAGCGAATGCTCGGGGGGTGGTGATGGTGTCTGAGGTTCCTCTTCTCCTGGGTCTGGTGCCTTGGTCAGCTCTGATGAGGGGTTGCAGACTATTCACTGAGAGGTTCTGTTTTATTTTGAATATGTTTCGTAGTGCCTTATATCTGATGCGGGAGCTGATTGGGAGCCAGTGGAGGTGGTTGAGAATGGGGGTAATGTGATCGTGCCTTGAGGCACCCGTTATTATGCGGGCAACAGTGTTCTGCACTATTTGTAATGGTTGGAGTGCTTGTTTTGAGAGCCCAAGGTAAATGGAGTTGCAGTAGTCCAATGTGTGAGTGATGAGCGCTTGACACACAGTGCGGAAGTGATCCTGTGAGAGAATAGGTTTGAGGCGTCTGATAGTTCTCATTTTGAGGTATGCTTTCCTAGTGGTTCTG
Organism: Ichthyophis bannanicus; assembly: GCA_033557465.1. Taxonomy (NCBI): domain Eukaryota; kingdom Metazoa; phylum Chordata; class Amphibia; order Gymnophiona; family Ichthyophiidae; genus Ichthyophis; species Ichthyophis bannanicus. Next base: position 144,442,000 of record CM066043.1, on the reverse strand, counting down.
GCAATGTGAGACTGTAGGTTCAGGTCTTTGTCACGCCGAGGTACTTTACTTCGGGTTTATTTGGTATTGTGATGTCGTTCAGCTTGATGGTGGGTGTAGGGGTGAAGGCGGAGTTTCTGGTGATGAGTAGCGCTTCTGGTTGACCCCTATCATCACTTCTCCAGGACCAAGCAGGAAGTCAGTCCTCACATATGGGTGTCATCGGCGCCGATGAAGCCCCAGCGGAGCATTTCCCCAGCTTTCCATGAAAGCCTTTGGGAATGCTGGCACGCATGCGCGGTTCCCTTCCTGCCTAAAGGTGCCATCTTACCTCAGTCTCTTTTTTTCCGAGAAGCCCACCGGACGTGTGTCCTGTTCTCCCGGATAAAAGTGATTTTTTCTTCGGCGATTTTTCGCTATTTTTCTCCGGTTCGACACCAGTTCCCCTCCCGCCGGGTTCGGTACACTGGTATCGAGCCCGTTTATCTTCTTTTTCGGTTTTTGCCCTTCGTGGCTGGCGTTCGCGCCCTTTTTTCGTTTTACATAAGAACATAAGATATGCCATACTGGGTCAGACCAAGGTCCATCAAGCCCAGTATTCTGTTTCCAACAGTGGCCAGTCTAGGTCATATGTACCTAGCAGTTTCCCCAAGAGACATAGGTTCCACAATGCTTGTATTGGTTCAAGCATTGATATCCTGGGTCCCTTCTTAATAATGTGGATTTGACCTCGCAGGGGCTCTTTTTTCCCCGATGGCTTCCAGTGGTTTCAAAAAGTGTGATAGGTGTAAGAAACTTATGTCTCTCACCGACACACACGACTGCTGCCTTCGGTGCCTCGGCCCTGACCACGACCCCAAGTCGTGTGCGCCATGTGGGAAGATGTCTTCCAAGGCACTCAGAAGTCGACAGCATCAGAAGGAAAGGCTTTTCTCGGACTCAGCCTCCGGCCGGGCCCGGACCTCGTCTGAGGCCTCGACATCTCGGGATTCCGATCCCGAGCGCCGTCGAAGCTCCTCGGACAGGGGGTCCCCCGACCGGGAATGCAAGAGGAAGAAGCGGCTCGTGAGGGCGGCGTCGGAAGAGGTCCCTGGTCCCTCGAGGGCAAGGTCTAAGACCCCCGACCGCCGTCCCGGGCCCGTGGACCAAGAGACGCCTGCCAAAGTTCCTTGCGTGGAGCCGGAGTCTGCTGGACACGTAAGCCCCGTAGTCCTCGTGGACTCTCCTCCCAGAGAGCCGAAGTTGGGCCCGGCGCCGCCGGGGCCCGAGTCGGTGGCTGCTGCATCTCCCGAGCTGAGTCTCAGGATGACAGCCTTGGAGAGCAGATTGTCTGCCTTCATGGAGCAGCAGCGGGCACTGATGGCCAGCCTGTCTGGTGCATCTGCCCCGACCACCGGGACGTCGACTTCTAAGTCAACCCCGGAGACCGAGCCGATACTCGAGACCCTCGTGGCTCGAAGTCGTCCTCGGTCGAGGTCTCCCTCGACCTCCCGTTCGGGACCGAGGGTGTCGACGCCAGTGCCCCTGGCGTCGGGGCGGGTGCCTCGGGGCCCCACGGGGTCGGACCCTGACTCCTCCTCGGATGAGTCCGCCTGGGAGATGGAGGACGAGGAGTCTCCCGATACTTTTAAGACTCGGTGCGTCCTGTCGGACTCACCGCAGTCTGAGCCCCGGAGTAGATCCCCTCCGGAGGACACTAGGTTCTCGGAGTTCGTCCGGGATATGGCCGCTGCCTTGGCTATCCCTGCTGACCCCGAGGAAGAGCCTCGAGCCAAGGAGCTCGATGCTCTACAGTACGACTCTCCTCCGGAGGAGGCCTTTACTGTCCCGGTTCCTCCGATGCTGGAACGGCTCCTCTTCCGGATGTGGGAGGCACCGGCCTCGGCGCCGGTTCTGAGCAAGCGAGTCGATTCCATCTATCGACTCCGCAAAAGCCCTGGTTTCCAGAAAGCACAGCTACCACACCATTCCATGGTTGTGGAATCGGCCATGCATCGTCTGAAGAGCCAGAAGATGCACTCCGCGGTGCCCCCCGGCCGGGAGGCCCGCAACCTCGATGGCTTCTGGGCCACATGGCTTCAACAGCACATGTGACTCCCAATGCCAGGCTCCATATGAGGCCTGCACAGTGGTGCCTTCGGACTCAGTGGTTACAGGCCTCAGGCCGCCAAAGAGACAGGATAAGGGTGTCCAAACCCCTTTTGACCTCCCTCAGCTGGTGGCTACATCCGCCCAATCTGCTGAAGGGGATGCCCTTCCAAATGCCAGAGTACTCGGTGGTCCTCACCACCGACGCCTCTCTGCAGGGCTGGGGTGCTCATTGTCTGGGCAAGTGCACCCAAGGCCTCTGGTCTCCTTGGGAAGCAGCCCAACAGATCAATCTCCTGGAGCTTCGTGCTATCCGCTTAGCTCTCAAGGCTTTTTCTCCTGCCCTGGCTCAACGCTCAGTCTTGATTCAAACAGACAACCAGGTAGCCATGTTTTATGTGAACAAACAGGGCGGGACTGGGTCCAAGCTCCTTTGTCGGGAGACTCAAGACCTTTGTTCCTTTGCCCTAAAGCACAACATGCTTCTCAAGGCGGTGTACCTTCCAGGCCAGGAGAACTGCCTGGCCAACCGGTTGAGCAGAATTCTGCAGCCCCACGAGTGGCAGCTGCATCCCTTGGTGGTTCAGAGGATCTTCCTGAAGTGGGGTCTCCCTTGGATAGATCTGTTCGCCAGTCCGCTGAACAAGCAACTGCCCAAGTTCTGCTCCAGGCAGCCGCATCCTTTGAGGATAGCACCGGATGCTTTTCTGATGTCCTGGTCTCAGGGCCTCCTATATGCGTTTCCTCCCACGCCCTTGGTGGCCTGAACTCTTTTCAAGACTCTTCAGGACAAGGCCTCGGTCCTGCTGGTAGCTCCCAGGTGGCCGAGACAGCCTTGGTTTCCACTTCTGCTTCAGCTGGCAGTGGATTCCCCACTACCTCTGGGGTTGCAACCCGACCTTCTCTCACAGGAGCAGGGTTCCCTTCTGCACCCCAATCTCAAAGCTCTCAATTTGATGGCCTGGAGGTTGCAAGGGTAGTTTTGGCTCCCTGGGGCCTACCTCAGGAGGTTGAGGAGGTTGTCCTAGCCTCTCGGAAACAGTCCACTAGGAAAACCTATGCTCTAAAGTGGAAGCGGTTTTCTGTGTGGTGTCAGCTGCGTACAGAGGATCCTTTCTCCTGTACGGTACCAGTAGTGCTTCAGTATTTACTGCACTTATCCAATCAGGGACTTAAGTCCAATTCTGTTCGGGTCCACCTCTCAGCTCTAGCAGCTCACCACTCACTGGTGGAAGGACATTCCCTGTCAGGACACCCCTTGGTGTCCAGGTTTCTCAGAGGCTTGCTCTTGCTCAAGCCTCCCATCCGTCCTCCTGCTCCTGAGTGGGAGCTGAATGTGGTCTTGCAGCAACTGACTCGCCCACCTTTTGAGCCGATGGCTACTTGCCCTCTATGCTTCCTTTCCTGGAAGACTCTCTTCCTGATAGCCCTCACCTCGGCTAGGTCTGTGATAGGCCTTACACCAGGATTTATAGGAACAGGGTAGTCCTCAGGACCCATCCAAAGTTCCTCCCAAAGGTTGTCTCCTCTTTTCACCTCATTCAGGTGGTGGTTCTTCCTACATTCTTCCCTAGGCCTCATGCAAGCCAGGCTGAAGCAGTTCTGCATACCCTGGATTGTAGGAAGGCCTTATCCTTCTACCTTGACCGTACGCAAGGGCATCGAAGGGCTACTCAGCTCTTCGTCTCCTTTGACCCCAATAAGTTGGGGTTGGCTGTGTCCAAGCATACCTTGTCCATCTGGGTGGCTGACTGTATCACCTGGGCTTACAAGGAGGCTGACCTTCCTTTGCAGGGTCGGGTCACGGCCCATCGTGTCAGGGCAATGGCTGCCTCAGTGGCTCATCTCCGCTCTGTGCCCTTGGTAGACATCTGCAGGGCTGCAACTTGGTCTTCAAGCCAGACGTTTGCGACCCATTACTGTCTGGAGAGGGAGTCCCGTAGGGACAGTGCTTTTGGCCAAGCAGTACTCCGGAATCTCTTTGAGGTTTAGGCAACTCCTGCCCTCCTGCCCTCTGTTGGGCTACCGGTGGAGGTTGTGTCCTTGAAAAGCCTTTTCTTTGCTGCTGAGACTAGAGGGAGTTCTCTTGTTCAGCCTGGGTTCCTGGTAGCCCAGAGCTGGGGAGTCACCCATATGTGAGGACTGACTTCCTGCTTGGTCCTGGAGAAAGAGTAGTTACTCACCTGTAACAGGTGTTCTCCAGGAGCAGCAGGAATCAGTCCTCACAACCCTCCCTCCTCCCCTGGGAGTTGCAGTTGTACATAGTTTATTTTTCATTTTTGTGTGCTGTTCTTAGCTATGTCATTTGACTGAGGTAAGATGGCACCTTTAGGCGGGAAGGGAACCGCGCATGCGTGCCAGCATTCCCAAAGGCTTTCATGGAAAGCTGGGGAAATGCTCCGCTGGGGCTTCATCGGTGCCGATGACACCCATATGTGAGGACTGATTCCTGCTGCTCCTGGAGAACACCTGTTACAGGTGAGTAACTACTCTTTCTGGTTCTGCGGCTATAATTTGAATGCTGTAGCTGCGGTCATGTGACCAAAGGGACACATTAGGCCCCTTTGGAGCTCCTTTGGCATCAACCGAGGAGCTGACAGAAGTTTAACATCTATACTGCAGATACTGTTTCTTTAGTTTGCTGGTATGTGGAAAGGAAAGCGAAGCTGAAGGACAGTGCCAGCAACCCACAGGTCTCGATACACGGACCAATGTAATCTTTTGTTTTGCTTCACAGTAAGGCTTTGTTAGACTCGGTGACATCATTTATAGTGAGTCAAGTTAGTTCCGAGGTTCCCTCTTTAAGCCCGGACCCCTGCTCACCGCCCCTGCATCCAGCAGCAATCCAGGATGCCATCAGCCTGGTTTCTACCCCGATTTCTCCAGCAGCATTTACACTTACATCTAGACAGGCGTAAATATCAGTCATTTACTTGACTGACCCGGGATCTCTACCAGTGATTGAGGGAGAAATTTTGCTTTCCTCTGTGGTATCTAACGCCACCTCAAAATTAAAAAAAAAATTTTTCACTGGGCTACTTAATGGGCTCCTTTTGTAGATTTGTGGAATTTGGCTCTTTCTGTACATGTGTAGACTGCAAGCCTGGCACCTACATATGCATAGCCACAAGTATTTTTGCTCTTTTTAGAGTGTGTAGGTTTGTGAAATCTATGCACCTATTCTATGTGCCAGCAAACACACATTATTTTGCCAGTGCCCTTATATACTTTTACAAAAGTCTCTGAGGCATGTGTACTAAAGTACGTACAGTACCTCGTAGTGCAGGGTTTAGCGCACAGTTTGGGTGCCGCCCTAAAATGTAAATGTAGTGCAGGACCCAGTGCTAAAAACCTTGTGCTACCTTGGTAGCGCAAACTGGGGTGGTGACTGGGCAGGACGGGGCATTCCCACTGTGATGCAGCTAGTATGGGCGCTTGTAGTCCGTGCTACCTGTGTTCAGTGCAAGTAGCACACGTGCAACTAATGCATCTCCATGAGTGGCATTAGTTGCACCCATAGCCTTTTTGCCACAGTGAGGTGCGTTAACTACAGGGGGGATGGATATACCCACTCTCCTGCAGTTAGCTCGCACTTGTAATGCAGCCCACAAGTGCACTAAGAGCAAGGGACTTAGTAAACATACCCCTTCATGTTCAGCCAAGACTTTGTAAAATACTTGGGAAATTGTGAACGCCCCGACTTAAATGTCCCAATTCCTACTCTTAGACACCCTATACAAAATGAGGTTTATATTTTTAGCATGATATCTTTTGCCTGCATTATATGGAATCCTTCCCACTACAATAAATCTAATAGCAAACAGTTTTAAGGATGCCAAGGAGTATGAGAGAAAATAGAAGCTACTGTTCATATTCACAGCTGCATCATTAGCAGTAATAAATTGCTTTTTTTTTATAAGCATTTATCTCACCCAAGTTGGCTTAAGAACTATTTATATAGCCAAAACTTTTAATTCCTTGTAAATCTGCAGACTGATAACACAGTTTAAGTTGTTTCTCTAGTTTTGTCTTTTAGTAGGTGAATTGTAAAGTACATTAAGGGGAATGCATTATAACTCTCTTTGGAGTTAAATTCCTTGTTGGCAGAAAGGTTTGAAGCTATCTGACAATGTTTGGCTAATGTCCGTCAGTACCAATTAACAGTGTACATGTTCCAGATGCATAAAGTGCATAAATATAGCGTTATTAGAAAAGGTACAGAGAAGAGCCACCAAAATGGTAAAGGGGATGGAAGGCTACTCCTATGAAGAGAGGCTACAAAGGTTAGGGCTCTTCAACCTGGAAAAGAGACGGCTGAGGGGAGATATGATTGAGGTCTATAAATTAATGAATGGAGTGGAACGGGTGAACGTAGATCGATTGTTTACGCTATCAGAATATAGAAAGACTAGGGGACATGTAATGAAGCTACAGGGTAACCTATTTAAGACAAATAAGAGAAAATATTTTTTCACTCAACGTGTAATCAAACTCTGGAATTTGTTACCGGAGGATGTAGTAAGAGCTGTTAGTGTAGCTGGGTTTAAAAGAGGTTTGGACAAGTTCCTGGAGGAAAGGTCCATAAACCATTATTAAAAAGAGACCCAGGATATTGATGCTTGACCCAATACAAGCATTGTGGAACCTGTGTCTCTTGGGGATACTGCTAGATACGTATGACCTAGATTGGCCACTGTTGGAAACAGGATACTGGGCTTGATGGACCTTGGTCTGACCCAGTATGGCATATCTTATGTTCTTATGTTCTTAAAGTGTGTAACAGCTGTAGAATCAATTGCAGACATTCTATTATACATTAAGGAGCTGATTTTATAAAGATCTGCATAAAGATACTCACCACTTGTGTACACAAGTTACCTACTTTCAAGGACTTACCCATGTGAACAGGCACGTACACGCGTACTTTAGGTGCCTGCTATTCTATAAGCATGCATACAAGTCTTATCGTGTGTACTTTCAGTGTAGTGACATACAGGGGTGGGGTTTAGGTGGAGTGTAGGCAGAATACAAATTTCTTTGTTGTTCCTCCAGTCTAGTCCTGACCTGTGGGTAGTTGCCTCTCACCAGGAGCTTGGAGACTGAGCATATCACACTTTCTGACCTCACCATGGATAGATAGCTGGCACCTCTCACCAGCCTCCAGTATCTCAGTCTCCAAGCAGCCGATGAGTCGGGATCCCTGGACAGGCACTCACTGAAGGGATAATGAAGGAGTTGACAGGTTTTTTGAATTGGGAAAAAAAATAAAAGAGAGTTTACACTGTGGAGAGCTGGCACAGAGGAGCACAGTAAAGCTTATTAAAAAAAACAAAAAACTAAAAGCAATGTAGGGAACAAAGTCAATCTATATTGCAGGTAGTAAAATCCTTGGGGGAAGGTAGTGGCTGCACTTAGAACTGTTCCTAGTTCAGCAGCTCCCGATCCTTCAGTAGGAGAAGAGCCCTTGAAAGCAGCAGGGCTTCTCCTTCACGGAACGGAGTGTACCTGCACCCTGATTCTGCCGACGCTTCTCTGATCAGCTGAGTGGTAGATCAGGAGGCTCTCTATACCAGATTGTTGTCGCAAACAGAGGTATTGCCTGCTTGCACAGCTCACTTGCTCAGATAAAACCATCGTTCTGCTGGGGGCTGGAGTTTTGAGATTGGGACAGATGACTGAGAAAGCGTGGCAGAGGACAATTTCTTCCCAGCTTCAGCAGGACCGCCACCATTTTAAGTGCCACTTTCAACCACATGTAGGAGCACTGGGGAAGGATGGATGCAGGGCTTGCATTCCCTCGTAGTTTGTTATTTTTTCTACGGGCACAAGAAGGAGCTATGATCAGGATTAGGAGATTTTGAGTGCTTTTAGGAATAGTTTTGCTTTTTTGTTTAGATTCTTAGTGCTTTTAAGGATAGTTTTACTTTGTTTTTTCGTTCAGCGACAGTAAAAAGAAAAAAGGGAAGGAAAGGAAGAAAAAGCCGAGCAAATACCTCAAGGCTAGGTTAGGGGCTAAAGGCTTAGTGGCGACAGCACTGGCTTAAGGGAGAAAGTGCAGCAGTTTACCTTTTCAGCTCGCTATGCCACCCAAACCAATGTGCATAGTTTGTGGCTTCCACAGGGGTGCAGTCTCCGCAGCGGGCTTCTGCTGTGGCTGCAAGGCAGAGTCCAGGTCCGTCGAAGAGGGCCTGTGAGAAGAGAGGGTGGACCAGGCTTCAAGTGGCCCTGAAGGCAGTCACTCTCTGGGGGTCTGCCCTTCCCTTGCAGAAGACAAAAATGTTCCTCACATGGAGGTGAGCATCCTGGCAGAAGACGAGCCACTAGAAGATCCATTGTTCCAGGCCATGAGAAAGATGCAGTCAGTTTTCCTGCTCCATCAAGTGGTCTAGCAGGATGAATGGAATGTTCCAGAGGCAGGTGTGAAAGGTACCCAGTTATTTTCTCATTTGTATCCCCCTCCTGGAACAAGCTAGGGAGCTTTTCTGCTCTCCGCGAGTGGATGTGGCGGTTCTGCAGTTATGAAGAAGACTGCCATTCGTGTAGAGGGAGGATCAGCCCTCAAGGATGTGCAGAATAAGAAGTTGGAGACCCTGCTCAAATAGGTGTTTGATATTAATGCATTGTCTTTACAGGTATCTGCCTGCGGAGCTTTTGTGGCCCATGCATGTTACGATGGGAACAAGCAGTGCTGGACAGTGCAGGAAACTCCCATCCATTGCCTCCGGAGGCAGCGAAGCTGAAGTCTGGAGCAGGACACCTTTTATGATCTCATTAGGGGCCTGTCCAAGGGTATGGCTTCAGCAGTGGCTGCTCGCCACTTCTTGTGGTTATCAAACTGGTCAGCAGACGTCTCTTCTAAGACATGGTTGAGCAAGCTTCTCTTTATTTATTTATTTACATTCTCTTATATACCGCGCTATTCTGCATCAGTGCAGTTTACATTGAACAAACTGAAATTACATTGAACAGGGCATTATAACTTGGAGATAACTATTTTACAGGGAACATGGGCTATGGAGGGTTAAGTGGCTTGCCCAAGACCACAAGGAGCACCTGTGGGACTAGAAACCCCAGTCCTTCTGGCCCAAGGTTGCTGTCCTCTAGTGGGATTTGAACCCCCGACCTTCTGGCCTGAAGTACCTTGCCCCAACCACTAGGCCACTCCTCCACTCTTTAGGTGGAAGCTTCTCTTTGGAGAGGATCTGGATAAGTTGATGAATGATCTTGGAGAGTCAAAAAGTGGGAGATCCCAAGGATAAGCAGAAGCCGGGACATTCTGCAGCTCCGGTGAGGGGTCAGTTGAGAGACTTCTGGCATTTTTTGGTGGTTCATTTTGCGCCTTACCAAAGAGGATGGTTTCCTTCTCAAGAACAACCCTTTTGGGATTTTCGAGGATCGGGAGAGGTTTCTGCTCCTCTGTAATCACAGCTACCAAAAAGACACATGATTCCAGGGTGGTCCGGGGACAGTTAGTTCCCGTAAGCTGTGGGAATTTTATGCTGCTTGGACCAAGATCACAACTGGCCAGTGGGTACTCGAGTTTATCCGAGAGGGCTACATGCTGGAATTTATTTAGCCTCTATTGGACACCTTCATCAATTCCCTTTGCAAGGTGCCACAGAAGCTTGAGGCCGTGTGGAACACACTGCAATGTTTAATCGAGCTGCAAAAGTAGTAGAGGTGCTGTAATACCAATGTGGTTATGATCGATACTCCATATACTTTGTGGTCCCCAAAAAAGAAGGTTATTTCTGGCTCATCATGGATATCAAGTGCGTAAATCGGTGCCTAAGGGTACCCCGCTTCCATATGGAAACACTCCGCTGGGTTATCGTGGCAGGAGAATTCTTGACATTCTTCAATCTCACAGAGGCTTACTTGCACATTCCCATTCAGCTGGAGCATCATCAATTCCTGCGTTTCGTGGTGTCAAGGGGCCACTTCCCGTTTCAGGCTTTGCCATTTGGCCTTGTGACTGCACTATGCACTTTCACCAAGGTGATGGTGATGGTGGGTGCGGGGTTCAGATATGGAGGAGTTCTGGTCCCCATTCAACTTGGACAATTGGCTCATCCAGGCAAAGTCCCATGAAGAGAGCCTGCGGGCCACAGAGTGTGTGATCTCCTTTCTGCAGAGTCTAGGCTGGGTCATTAACTTGGCAAAGAACCATCTCCAACCATCTCAAGATTTGGTGTATCTGGGTGCCAGGTTTCAGACGAAAGAAGGCAAAGTGTCTCTGCCATTGGAGAGGATGGTCATGCAGCAGACTCAAGTACGATGGTTTCTCCGCATGGCTGCACAGACGGTGTGGCATTATCTTCAGGTGCTGGGATCGATGGCAACAACAATCAAATTGGTGCCCTGGGCAAGCACGCATGAGAGACCATTGCAGGGGGCACTGCTGCAGAAGTGGTCAGCTCAGTACCACGAGCTCTCTCAGCTGTTACCCTGTCTGCGGCTGGCTCAGATATCGCTCTGTTGGTGGTTGATTCCGGACAAGCTAATGGCAGGGATGCCTCTAGAGACCCTGCAGTGAATCCCGTTAACAGTGGATGCCAGCCTGTTGGGATGGGGGCACATTGTGAAGCCCACATAGCCCCGGGGTCTGGATTGTGTCGGAAAGCGCATGACCAATCAACAAGCTGGAGATGAGAACGGTGCTGCAGAGGTTCCAGCCCTTCCTTCAGGGGAGTATCCTCAGATAACATCACCACTGCAGCGTACATCAACTAGCAAGAGGGCACAAGCAGTGTACAGTTAGAAGAGAAGGTTGAGCCCTTATTGGAATGGGCAGAAACCAATCTACAGGCGCTCTTGGTGGCTCATGTGGCTGGCAAAGACAATGTGACCATGGACTCTCTCAGCTGGGTCTGTCTGGATCCATATGCATAGACTCTCAACGAGGCAGTATTCACACTGTTGGTGCGATGCTGGGATCAGCAGATCATGGATCTGATGGTGACATTCCAGAATGCCAAGGCAGAGCAGATTTACAGCAGAAGAAGGGAGCAAATGTTGAAGGGACTTGATGCGCTAGTACAAAGGTGGCCAGCGGAAGGTCTCCTCCATGTCTTCCCCCCCTTGATTTATAGCTTCCTAAACCAGTTAAGGGGAAAGGAGTGATCTTGCTCACTTTCAGGTTTAACTGATTATCTTAATAACCAAATTATTATGCCTTAGAAGTAGATTAAGCAAGTCCTTGCAGTTCACCTTGAGGTGAAAACTAAAAGTCCCTAATATGAATAACATATAATGTATTGGTTCAAGTATCCCTATTCCCCTAGCAACTTTAAACAACTTAACTTTAAATAGATCAAAGAAAACTTTAAATCTTATGATGCAGACAGCAGTCCAGCAGAGACATGGAGGCTATCCAGTCTTTTGCATTGAGTGTTATACATATGATTTTCTTAGGGAACAAGTCCAATCTCTGGAAGCTAGAGTAGCAGACTTTGAGCAGCTGAGGCAGAGAGGTATATAGACAAGACCTACAGGGATATAGTAGAGAAGTCCTATCTCCAGTCTGGCAACCTTTCTCCTGCCATGGAGAAGAGTGTTCACGTGGAAGGACAGCATCACCTTGGTGTGGCAAGAAGTGACCCTATAGCTAGGATCTGTCCTCCAAGTGATGTAATACCCTCTCACACTAAGGACGTACCTCCAGGGTCATGTGTCCATGAGAGAAGGGTTAGGATAGCCTCAGGGCCGGCCCTAGAGTTGATCCAAAGTGTTGGAGCCCTAGACAAACCTCAAGCTTTATACCCCCTCTGGCTGTCAAAATCTATTATATGGTTTTGAATGGCCTGCTTTTACTGCCCTCCAGAGATTGCTGCCCTAGGTGACCGCTTAGTTTGCCTAGTGATTCAGCTGGCCCTGGACTGAGGTTATAGTTGGTGTTTTGAGCATTAGGCATGTAGACAGCTGGGTGGCTGTTTGGCTTGAGGATCACCTGGTAACATGCCTGCCTGGTGTGAAGGTAGAGGGCCTCACAGTTCATATAGATATGGAGGAGACTGCTGTCTTGGTACATGTTGGTACCAATGACTTTGAAAAGTATGGGAGGGAGGTTCTAGAAAATAAATTTAGGCTTTTAGGTAGAAAGTTGAAATCCAGAATTTTCATGGTAGTTTTCTTAGAAATGCTTCCCGTTCTACACGCAGGACCCAAGAGGTAGGCAGAGCTTCGGAGTCCCAATGTGTGAATGAGCCGATGGTGCAAGGAAAAGGGTTTTGGATTTTTTAGGAACTGGGAACACTCTGGAGTAAAGGTGTGAGGGGGGCTTTTCCAAAAGGATGGGCTCCACCTTAACCAGGGTAGAACCAGGCTGCTGGCATTAACCTTTAAAAAGGAGATAGAGCAACTTTAAACTAGAAAATGGGGGAAAGCTGACAGTCACTCAAGAGCGCTTGGTTCGGAATGATGTATCTTTGAAGGATAGTAACCAAACAGGGAAGTTAGGGATCCCGATAGAGCGGTTCCAATAAAGGTAAAACTAAGCCAGATGTCTCTAAGTAAAAACCAGACTGAGTTGAAAGATTCCAAATTATTCCTGTCATCCAATAGCCAGACTGTTAATATGAACAAAAAACAAACTTTGAAATGCCTGTATGCAAATTCTAGAAGTCTAAAAAATAAGATGGGAGAGTTCGAATATACAGCACTGAATGAAATGTTAGATATAATTGGCATACCAGAGACCTGGTGAAAGGAGGGAAATCAATGCAACACTGTGATACCATGCTTTAAACTATATCGCAATGATTGGGTAGATCACACAGGTGGAGGGATGGTGCTATATGTTAAAGAAGGCATTGAGTCAAACAAGATAAAGATTTTACAGGAAATAAAATACACTGTAGAATCTTTATGGATAAAAACTCCATGTAAAAAGGTGAAGGGAATAGCAGTGGGGGTATACTGCCACCCATCTGGCCAGAATGAACAGACAGATGATCAAACACTAAAAGAAATTAGGGAAACCTGCAAATACAGTAATATTGGGAGATCAACACAGTAATAATGGGAGATTTCAACTACCCCAGTATTGACTGGGTCAATGTAACATCAGGCCATAGTAGGGAGATAATGTTTCTAAATGAAATAAATGAATGTTTCATGGAGCAGCTGGTTCAGAAACTGACTCAAGAGGAATCTATTTTAGATCTAATTCTTAGTGGAATGCAGGATATAGTGCTAGTGGTATTGGGGCCACTTGGAAATAGTGATCATAACATGATCACATTTGATTTAATAAATTGCAGGAAGATAACAAGGAAATTGACTGCACTAGCATTTAACTTTCAAAAATTAGACTGATAAAATGAGGAAAATGGTTAAGAAAAACTAAAAGGAGCAATTGCAAAGGTTACGAGTCTACAAGAGGCCTGGGTGTTACTTAAATATATTGTCTTCGAAGACTAGACCAGATGTATTGTGCACTTTAAAAAAAGTGGAAGGAAGGCCAAACAGCAGCTAGCATGACTTACAGGTGAGGTCAAAAAGGCTGTTATAGCTAAGAGAAAATCCTTCAGAAAATGGAAAAAAGAGCGAAATGATGAAAACAGGAAACAGCATAAGTACTGGCAAGTTAAATGCAAGGCACTGATAAGACAGGTGAAGAGAGAATTTGAAAAGAAGCTTACCATAAAAGCAAAAGTGTATAATAAAAGGTTTTCCAAGTATATTCATAGCAAAACACCAGTGAGAGAGCCAGTTAGACCATTAGATGATATAAGCGTAAAAGGGAGCACTAAGAGATGGCAAGGCCATTGCGGAGAGACTGAATGAATTTCTTGCTTCAGTCTTTACTGAAGATGATATAAGAAACTTACCCATGCCAGAAATGATATTCAAATGTGATGTATCAGAGGAATTGACACAAATCTCAATAAATTAGGAAGATGTCTTATAACTATTTGGAAACTAAAAAGCAGAAAATCACCTGGGCCAGATGGAATACATCTCAGGGTGCTAAAAGAACTGAAATATGAGATTACAGACCTACTTTTATTAATCTGTGAACTGTCCTTAAAATCATCTGTAGTACCTGAGGATTGGAGATTGGCCGATGTAATATCAATTTTTAAAAAGGGTTCCATGGGTGATCTGGGAAACTACAGACCTGTGAGCTTGATGTCTGTACCGGGCAAAATAGTACAAACTATTAAAAAGAACAAATTACCGAACATGTGAATAGTCATGGCTTAATGGCAGAAAGCCAAAATGGATTTAGCCAAGGAATGTCTTGTCTCACTAATTGGTTATATTTTTTCGAGAGTGTGAATAAAGAGGTAGATAAAGGTGAGCCAGCTGATACAGCGTATCTGAAAACTTCAGAAAGCTTTGACAAGATCCCTCATGAGAGACTCTTGCAGAAATTAAAAAGTCATGGAATAGGAGGCAGTATACTATTGTGGATTGCAAAATGCAATGTGTGCCTTTGAGTCAGTCCTGACTCCTGGTGACCCAGAAGCTCCTGGGTTTTCTTGGCAGTGTCACTGGAAGTAGATTGCCAGGCCTTTCTTCTGAGGCAATCGAGGGTTAAGTGACTTGCCCAAGGCCACAAGGAGTGCTAGTGGGACTTGAACCCTGGTTGCTTGGTTACCAAGCCAGTGTTCTAACCACTAGGCTACTCCTCCACTCCATTGTGGATTAGGAACTAGTTAAAAGATAGAAAACAGAGTAGAGCTAAATGGCCAGTTTTCTCAATGGAAAAAGGTAAATAGTGTAGTACCCCAGGGATCTGTGCTGGACCTGCTGCTTTTTAACTTATTTATAAATGACATGGAAATGGGAATAATGAGTGAGGTGATCAAATTTGCAGATGACACGCAAGAGGATTGAGAAAAATTGTAAGAGGACCTTGAAAAAGTGGGAGACTGGGCATCCAAACAGCAGATGAAATTTAATGTGGACAAATGCAAAGTTATGCACTTAGGGAAGAACAATGCAAATTAAAGTTAAGCGATGTAAGGTTCCACATTAGGAATTGCCACTCAGAAAAAGGACATCATTGTGAATAGCACATTAAAACCCTCTGCCCAGTGTGCAGCCGTGGCCAAGAAAGCAATTGGAATGCTAGGAATCAAAGAAAGAAATAGAAAATGCCTCTATATCGCTCCATGGTATCTTTATCTTTATCTTTATCTTTAATTACATTTAATACACCGCCCTTGTCGAAACGTAAGGGCGGTTTACAATAAAATAATATAAATAAAAGTATTAAAAACAGAAAAGAAATCCATTAAAATAGAGAAAAGATGGACCAAAGAGGTCACAAAACACATCAAACAAAAGACAGACCAAAAAACAAATGAGACATAATCAAACAAAGACAAAAGAACAAAACTATTGGGAGGGAAGGTCATAAGCCTGTTGAAACAGGTAGGTTTTGAGCTGATTCTTGAATGTTGGTAAGAAGATTCCAAACGGAGTGAAGAAGGTAGAGAATTCCAGAGTGAAGGACCCAAGAAGAAGAAGGCAGCATGCCGTGTCTGTTCGAGGTGAGCGCGAGACGGGGGGGGAAGAAACAGGCGGTTGGCATGCAAAGAGCGGAGCTGACGATAAGGGGTACAACCACACCTTGAATACTGTGTGCAATTCTGGTCACTATATCTTAAAAAAGATACAGAGAAATTGGAAAAGGTACAGAGAAGAGTGACCAAAATGGTAAAGAGGATGGAAGGATATCCCTATGAGCAAAGGCTTAAAAGGTTAGGGCTCTGCAACCTGTCAAAGAGATGGCTGAGGGGAGATATGATAGAGGTCTAATAAAATAATAAATTGAGGGGAGAAAGACTAGATGACATGCAATGAAGCTACAATGTGGCACATTTAAGACTAATTTGAAAAAAAAAACACATTTTTTCACTCAGCGCGTAATCAAACACTGGAATTCATTACTGGAGGATATAGTAAAAGCTTTAGTGTAGCTGGGTTCAAAACAGGTTTGGAGGAAAAGTCCATAAACCATTAATAAAGAGGACTAGAGAAATCCTGGAACAGGCTACATGGAATGTGTATATCTTTGGGAACCCGACAAATACTTGAGACCTGGAATGCTCAGTGTTGAAAACAGGATACTGAACTTGATGGACCCCTTGTCTAACCCAGTATAGCATATCTTTTGTTATTATGTAATCCCCTTATTAACATCCCAACCCCCATGAGTAACATCCTTATTTTGCAGCTTGACCGCTAGCCGTAGAACAGTGAAACTACCAGCAGGAGGTCAGAGCTGACATTTTGAACCTGGACAGGCACATTCAGGGATCTCTCCTGCCCTACAGCTAATCTACCAGGGAAACCTACCAAGTTAGTGCTGCGTGGATCGGGGGTGGGATGCTGATTGACTAATCCTGGTAGGTGGATTGAGGGTAGGTGAGGGTTGGGTCCTGATGCTGCTGGGATGTGTTCATGTGCTCAAGGAGGTGTCAAGATATTTATGGGGGGTCAGGATGCTGCTTGGGTGGATCAGGAGGTCAGGATGTTGAGTGGAGGAATTGGGTCCTTTTGATTTTTTAGTGGCTGATAATGTGAATGTACTTAGAACTCTTTACTAAAGTGCACTAAGAGTTTGCACTTACTGCACAGGGCACTGATTTACTGCATGGGTCCATTTATATGCATCAGCTAGGGATGTGCATGAAACAATTTTTTTTTTACCAATTTTCCAATTTACATCCAAATTGTATGGTTCATTTCAAACTGTTGTCAGTTAAAAATTTAACATGTAGCACGTGCCCCAGTGCTAACAAAAAACTCTCTGTTTGCAGCCTTGATACCCAACCCCCCTGAGCATATAGCCACTCCAATGTCAGACCCCCCTCCCCTTGCACAACCTCCCAATATGACAGCCCCAGCCGATCACAATTCTCCCCATGCCTTCAGTCAACCTCCTCCCGAACTCTAGCATTTACTAGAGTATCCCTGGTAGACAAATGGATGGGGCAGGAGCGATCCCTCTCTATTCCCACCCTGTTACTGCTCAGGTTCAAAATGGCAGCTATAACCCCTAGTGGTAGTCTCATGGTACTATTACTAGGGGTCAAAATATGCAAAATAACCATGAGACTACCGCTAAAGGCACAGGCGTCAGAAAGGGAGGCCATAGGGGCCCTGGCCCCACCAAAACTGCTGCTGTGATCAGGGCTTCCCCTGCTTTGGCCCGTGGGGATCTGATTTCCAGTGGGCCGAAATAGGGGAAGGCTGGCAATCGCAGTTGCATGAAGTTCAGCTGACCGATGGGCGGAACTTGGCCGCCTCCCCCCCCCTCCCCCATGGAACACAGCATTCTGATACCTCTGGTTAAATATCATAACCATAATTTTGAGCCTAGGCAGCAGTGTAGTAGAATCGGAGGGGGATTGTTCCTGACCCTCCACTAGACTGGTAAAGCTATCTTTCCCTCTAAACCCTCCTCCCCCTTCCTCCCTTCTCTGTTTCTGTGGATAATACTACCCTCCCTGTTTCTTCAGCTCGCGACCTTGAGGTCATCTTTGACTCTACTCTCTCTTTCTCTGCACACATCCAACAGATAGCTAAAAGCTGTCGCTTCTTTCTCTATAACACTGGAAAAATTCATCCCTTCCTTTCTGCACACACTATCCATTCTTTAGTCACCTCCTGTCTAGATTATTGCAACCTCCTACTTGCTGATCTCTCTCTAAATCATCTCTCTCCCCTTCAATCTGTTCAAAACTCAGCTGCGTGGCTAATCTTCCACCAGCCTCGATATGCTCATACAACCCCTCTTCTCAAGTCGTTTCACTGGCTCCCTATCCGTTTCCGTATCCAGTTCAAACTTCTCCTATTGACCTATAAGTGCACTCATTCTGCTGCTCCTCACTACCTTTCCTCTCTTATCCCTTCCTACATCCCTTCTCTGGAACTCCACTCTTCTGGCACATCCCTTCTATCTGTGCTCTTCTCTTCCAGTGCCAACTCCAGACCTTGATCCTTACACCTTGCTGCTCCCTTATGCCTGGAACAAACTACCTGAGTCTGTGCGTCAGGCTTCATCTCTGGCCCTTTTCAAATCCAGGCTGAAAACTCACCTCTTCAAGGCCACTTTTGGATCCCGATCCACTTAGTCTCTATACCCTTCCCCTAGATATATCCTTGTCCTCAGCTATTGTGTTTTCTGTCTTGATTAGATTGTATGCTTTGATAAGCAGGGACGATCTTTTACATGTGTCTGTACAGCGCTGCGTATGCCTTGTAGCGCTGTACAGATGATAATTAGTAGTAGTAGTTTTCTTCTAGAACTGGCCCACAGACACGTTTGTGTATCTATTTAAAAAAATTCATGTATTATTCTGCATTCTCAATTTAAATAACTTGTGAAGTTTTCCATAAATAGAGCATATGCATGAAAAGATTCAGAAACAATGATATTTTAGCATTTTTGCAAATCCCTCCACATCTCTAGTGAGAAGGTAACTCAAATCATTTAGCAGTTTACATTTGATTATATTGATAATAATTTTCAACAGGGTACATAGAAAGTATCAGATTCAGAATAAATCATTTTAACAGAAAAATAATCTGGCTCATTTATGTTTCCTTTCTGGGCGCTTTCTCAAATTTTTTCATTTCACAATTTTGTGTCAATTAAAAAATGCTATGCATGGAAGAACTTTTTAGCATGCACTAGTTGATAGGTTATGCACATCAAGATGTCTGTTTACTAAAGTGTGTTAGGTTTTGCCCAATGTGTTAGGCGTAAAAATTAATACATATTAAGTGCAAAGCCTGTGTGGTAAAAGTTAGAGGCATGTAGTAACATTTGCATGTAAGAACTGATGATAGTGATAACCATTCATCACACCTACTATATATTAAAATGCAGAGCCCTGGTCATAATTTCTGATTGAAATTTCTTGTATTTTTCATATACCAAGAGGTGCACTATCATTCAAAATATTCTATTAAAGACATAAATCAGACAAATAATTATCATGCAGGAACTCAAAGTCCTACCCTGTCACTCCACTCTGTGAAGAACCAGCTCTTTGCACAAGAACCCATATCACAGTTCTCAATATCCGATGGTCGAAGCTTCATGTTGCATTCTTCATCATCTACAATATCACCAATGTTACTGATGCACTTTACATCTCGAGTCTTCTGCCCCACTCCACAGGGTACTGAGCACTGAAATATAATTACCCCTGGTGACTTTTTTAAACAAAATTATGATTAGAAATATCTGAATGCTTAATCGTAACTAGAAATTTTCCGGTGAAGCTGCACGGAAGTCTTCCACCTGTGCTGCTGCTGGTAAGGGGAAGTTCTACAATATGACGCTATTTATTGCAAGAGCAGTTTTGTGGGAATATTGATAAAAACTGGGAATTAGCAGTACAATACACAACTGCTGTATCCCACTATAAAAATGACCATGTTACCAACAAAACTGGATACAAGGAAACAAATTGAAATCCAAATCTGAAATCCAGACTGCCCTTCTTTTAACCACTTGCAAATGATTCATTGATCCACCAGAGTTGAGGGACTTGGAAACTTTAACTCTACTTTATTGTATGCAATTATTTTAGTATAATCATTTCTAGGTTTCTCCAGATGATCTTTAAGGTCTTTTTATTTTTAGCAGCATGTTACTAGACAATGCATTGCTGTTTACAATTGGAACTGAAAATGAGCACAGGAGGGGTGATCCACCTGCTCTAATAAAGTGAGGCATGCTCATCATATTCCAATGTTACCAGAACAGGTAAGGCGCCATCCTCGCACTCATTACTTCTGGTGCAAGCAGTGCAGCTTCACTTAACGCCACCCACTGAGGTGGCGCTAAGTGCATCTGTGTTAAGTGCTACACAGATGAGGACAATGTGCCAATAATGCCCACACTACCCATGAAGTGGACGCTCCAACCAGACACCGTCCATTCTCTGTCCCAACCCGTGCTGCTCAGATAGCGCAAGATTTTTAGCATGACCGTATTTTCAGTACACAGTAGATTTTACCATGGTGCACTTGATGCATGTTGAACCCCTCGCTGCCCGGTAGTATGCCCCTTAGGCCATAATTTTATCAAGGCATTTTCATAGGTATATGCCACCATATTCATATAAAATGTGACTTATAAAACTTGCAACTTTGGTGTAGATTTCTTCTGGGGTGGAGTCATGATTTATGTGCAAACTTTATAAAATGCATGTAAAAGTATGCAACATATTTTTTTACCTGCACTTTAAGTAGGATTTGTGCTATTATTTTATAATGACACATGGATCCCAATTCAGGTAGGGGTACGTCCGGGCCGTCCGGACAGCCCCAAGCAAGACGGGCCCGTTTGGACCTGATTCTGGACCGTGGGAATAAAACGTTCCCACGGTAACCAGAATCGGGCCCGAGGACAGCCTGGCATGCCTCTGCTGCCTATGGAGACGTCCTTTCAACAGGCACCCCCGGCTCCCACAGCCTTGGCCCCGCTTTTCTCTGCTGTCTGACCCACGGCTGGACTGCCATGGCTGGGATCGGGTGGCGGGGACCCTCCCAACCCGGGCCCAATGACCATTTTTTTGCTGCTTATTCCACCTTTGAAATGGAATAAGCAGCATGTCCCCACAGTCCCAGCAGGATGTACAGGGCCGTGAAATGAATCGGTTCTGTATATCCTGCCGGGCTGGCCCACCCCCGCTCCATCCCAATCCTGCCCCCACCATCTCTCCCCGTCCTGATGCTCAGAACATATGGGGAGAGCTAGAGAGGGAATTGGGTTCGGACGAATTGTGGGGCTGCAAGTCCCGCAACCTGTATCCCAGAATCGGGCCCACAGACATCTGCTGTATATGTCTTCAGAAATTAGAGTACCAATAGCCATTTTCTTGCCTTTCATACATAGGTAACTTTTGAAAAACTACCCGCCTATTGAGTAACAACTCCTTAAACATTGGTTGGATCAAAGAAAGGAGTGCCCGAAATTAAAAAAAAAAAAAAGTTGAGCACTTCAATTTGGGTACTTAAGATAGGTGCCCAACTTTGTCTCCTGTTTTCAGTCAATAGGTCTACTATGTCAGCTGAGAATTCACCAAAATTTAGGAGCTTAAAAGTTATCAAATCAATGTTGAAACATTGCATTCAGTGTTTTTTAAACTCTGGCTATAGCATTTAAATGTAAGTATATTCAGCACCGCTACCTGGATAGCACATGGTGCTGAATAGATGTATAAAGCAATGAGCATTGCTGCTATATGAATACAGGTAATATTCAATCCGCTGTCCATATAGCAATCTGGATAAATCTAGGGTAGCCTTTTCACTGTTTTAAATATATCTGCATAGCTGTATGGATAACAGACTGAATATCGTCGCCATCTGCCATGGTGCTATAATTTTCAGTGGCACTATCCATATAGTGCTGCTGAAATGATCATAAAGAACACTTATTCATAGAGCTGCAGAGACTGTACAGATAAGTTATTTTATATTTTCACTCATATGCTTCTAACTTTAGGTCTAAAACAGAAACCAAAAGATGTCGAACTTTAGATCTGCCATTCATTTAGCCTCTCTGAAAATTTACTGGGTTTGAGTGTTTAAATTTATGCTCAAAATTTTACTAAACTCCTAAGTTTAGAAGACTAAAAAGTGGGTAGATTTAGGAAAGGAAAAAAAAGTTAGGAGCTTAGCATTGATTTTCAGCACTAGGCACCTATATTAGATTCTTAAATCTAGGCAAATAAATACCAGACCTGAAGTTAAGAGGATCACTTTTGAGTGCCTAAAATTTAGGAGACTTTTCAGCAGAAAATTTAAGCTCTTATGGTTAACTGAAAACGGGGGGGGGGGGGGGGAATTTAGGAAACGAAATTAAGAACCTAAATTTAGGAGCTCAGCTTTGTCCTCTAGTATGTCTCTTCTGCTCCCCTCCAGCGCAGACTTCAAAACTGGAAGTTGCGTCGAAGGGGGGGGGGCAGAAGAGACATACTACAGGGCAGAAACCGTGGGGCAGCACCAGCTATGTGAGGTAAGAGCTGCCCTGCATTTTCTGAGCTATTGGCAGTGGCAATTGAGCAGCGGGGGGTGGCAGGCTAGAGGGCCTGCTTAAGGAGCCTCCGATCCTTGCACCAGCCCTATTCCATATATATACCACTGCAATTTTATATCAAAGACTTTTTTTGCACATAAAACTGGCTTTACAAGTGAATATACCTTTGTAAAATGTCCTTGTTTGTTCTGTGCCCAAACAAATTCCATTCTCATTCTACTGAGGATTTTTTTGGTGTGAAGTCAATAAAATTAATAGCATCACACATTAAATGATATTTTAGCGTGCGCAGTAAAATTTTACCAATATGCCAAATTTTACCAAAATTTTTAATCTGAGTTGTATTTTTGAAGCTTCAAAGGTCTATTTTTGATATAAATGATTAACTCTTTACAAGGTCAATATACGAAGATCATATTTGGTTAAGAACTAAATTCACAGTTGAAAAAGACTGAAAAGGAAGATCATGAGTCTTCATATAGGCATGACTTACTGGTGTCCACTCTGTCCTAATCTGCCATTCGCTGCAGATCTTCAGCTGGCATGTGCTGGATGTCTCTGGCTTCTCTAAATGCTGGCAGCGATGGGGCTGAACTGCCAGTGTGCGATTGGCATACATTTGTCTACAAAGGACTTGTCGATGTTGCATGCCCAGACCACATGTTTTGCTGCATTCGGACCACTCTCCTATATCCCAACTAATTTACAAACAAAAATAGTAGACATGTAAAAAAAATTAGTAATAATTACATAGAAAAACAGAAACAGAAAAAACAATGGCGGATGAAGACCATATGGCTTATGTGATCTGGCCATTCATAAGAACTATTAAGTTCTACCATCCCTTCCTCTCCCTCAGAGATCCTCTGTATTTATCCCATGCTTTCTTGATGCAGTTTTCATCACAACTACCTCCACTGGGAGGCTGTTGCCTGCATCCACTACCCTTCCTGTAAAGAAATATTATTCCTTATCGTCCCTCCAGTCCAGTCCCGCACTTCTGGGTAGTGTACCTCTTCCAGAAGCTTGGAGACTCAGCATGTCATCTTTTTGATGCCACTAGTGTACTTAAGCAGCTGGCACCACCTACCAGCCCCAATATGCTCAGTCTCCAAGAAGCTGGAGGAGGTAGTGAGCCAGGAAGTACTTGCATTTAAGAAATCTATATAACTAGAAAGATAGATACGTACAGTCAGTAGATAGGAGACAAATGAAATCCTTCCATCTGTCTATGGTCAATGAGTAACCTGACATGATCATCCCTTGTCTCTTAGTCCAGATTATGTTCCTACTAAATTTGTGATATTTTATTTATTTATTTGATTTTATATACCATCCCTTCCAGAGATCAAGGGTGGTTTACAATGAGCATAACACAATTATATTACAACATAGAACTCACTTTTAACATCTTAACAGTTGTGTAGCAAAATAGCTAAATAACATATTAAGATAACTTATTTACAGAGTATTTTGGAATATACTAGCTATTCCATTTTCAAAGGGTGATATTGCTTGTAAGGGAAGCTGTACTCCTTATAAAAATGTAAACTTCTACTCTGAGAAAGTGTCAGAGTCTGATGGGATCAGTGTAAGGTTACAACATGGCAGCGCAATCTAAAAATCCTCAAGATATGCGGGACCCAATGGGGAGCGGTCCCAGAAGAAAGCTTCTGCCTTGACTGCACGCAAGAGGCTAAGTCATTGGAGCAGGGCCAACAGGACAAGATGAGGCAGGGGAGTCCCACCCGGTTCCAAGAGACCCTGGAGGCAGGGGGTGCCGTGTTACTTTCAACGGATCCGACTCCCAGTCCCTGCATGATGCCAGGGCCATCCACCCCTCAAGCCCAGGGAGCAATAGGACTCCCGGGGGAGTTCTCACCAGAGTTTGTCTTTTGTATAAAGGCTTGGCAAGCGGCTCCTCAGCCCCAGAATGCAGGGCTAAGAGGGTGTCAGATGCAAAAGAGCATGAGCCAGGGGCAGTGGCATCTAAGTGGGCTAGAGGCTCAGAGGAGTGGCAGCAATCACCATTATCAGAGGAGCTGGATGGGGAAGACCTCGACATGGAGCTAGATCTGCAGGAGGAGTGGGAAGATCCCAGAACAGGAGGATCAGGCCCAGAATGTTCGGATGTTCTACAGAGAGGAGCTGCTGGCTCTCATCTTGGAGTCCCTCAAGGCCCTGAATATGCCCGCTAACCTCCTGGCAGAGGAAGAGGCACTGAAGGATCCGCTGCTCCAGGTGGTGCGGAAATCACATAAAGTCTTCTCGGTACATGGAGTAGTATGACAGATGATCCAGGATGAGTGGGATCTGTCAGGGGCCGGTCTTAAAGGGATGTGATCCATGACGCGCCTGTACATGCTGCCAGAGCAAGAACAAGAGCTCCTTTGATCGCCCAAAGTGGACGGCAGTGGTGTCAGCAGCAGTAGAAGAGACCTTAACTCGTTTCCTGCAGCTAAGTTCCGGGAGACCAGCACGGCTGCAATTGATACTCCATTTATTTCGTGGTGCTCAAAAAAGAAGGTTCCTTTTGCCCAATTCTTGACCTCAAGGGCACGAACTGCTGTCTCTGAGTACCACATTTCCACATGGAAATGCTGGGATCAGTAATAGTGGTAGTAGGGAGCGGAGTATTCTTGACATCTCTCAATCTCACGAAGGCGTATCTGCACATTCCCATCCATCCATAACATCAACAGTTTCTCCACTTTGCAGTGCCAAGGGGCCATTTCCAGTTTCGAACATTGCCCTTCAGTCTGGTGACCGCGCCGTACCTTCACCAAGGTCATGGTAGTGGTCGCAGCAGCTCTCCGCAAGAAAGGGTTTTCATCCACCTGTACCTAGATGATTGGCTGATCTGGGCAAAGTACAGGGACGACAGTGAAAGAGCAACAGCGAGTATGGTTGAGTTCCTTCAAAGTCTCGGTTTGAGGGGGGGGGTCACCCTGGTCAAGAGTCACTTACTTCCGGCCCAGGAGCTAGAGTATTTGGGAGCATGCTTTGATACCTGCATGGGCAGGGTTTTCCTGCCGGATTGCCGGGCACAGGAGCTATGACAGTTGATATGGAAGTATCTGAAGATGGTGAGACTATCAGGGCATTATCTGTAGGTTCTGGGGACCATGGTGGCCACTCTTGAGCTAGTACCATGGGCAAGGGTGCACACGCAACCATTGCAGAGGGCTCTGCTCCGTCGGTGGTCCCATCAGAGTCAACCTCTGTTTCAAGTACTCCCCTGCCCGTAGAGCACTAGGAGAACCCTCAGGTGGTGGCTGCTTCCAGAGAGCCTGGAAGGGGTCATGCCATTCGAGTCCCCGGAAGGGGGCATGCCACTCAAGTCCCCGGTGTGGGTTCCGCTGATGACCGATGCCAGTCTGTCAGTTTGGGGAGCCCACTGCGAAGGACACTTTGTTCAGGGACAGTGGAGTCCACAGGAGGCCCTGTGATCATTCAACAGGCTCGAGATGTGAGCAGAGACCTTGGTGCTAGAAGGTTTCGAGCCATGGTTGCAGGGGAAGGCAGTCCAAGTCTACTCAGACAATGTGACCATGGTGGAGTACATCAACTGGCAAGGAAGCACGGGGAGTGCAGACCTGAAGGAGGCGGCCAAAAGGCTGTTTGGATGGGCAGAAATTTGTCTCCAGGCGTTATTGGCGGCTCATGTAGTAGGAGTAGACAATGTGATGGCAGACTACCTCAGCTGAGTGCACATGGACCCCGGAGAGTGGCAGCTCAACCAGGAGGTGTTCGAGCAGGTAGTCCACTGATGGGGCACACAAGTCATGGACCTAATGGCAACGTTTGAGTTGGCCAAGACCTGCTGGTTTTCAGCAGAAGAAGAGAAAGGATGTCTGAGGGCCTGGATGCTCTAATTCAGTGGTGGCTTGAAGAGGGTCTCTCCTAGGTTTTTCCCCCATGGGTGCTGGTAGGCCAGGTAATGCAATGGATAGAGGCGCACCGGGGATTAGTAAATCTGGTGGCACCAGACTGGCCGAGGCGCCCGTGGTATGCCAACCTGATTCAGATACTGGTGGATCAACCATGGTGGCTTCCAGGTCAGAAGGACCTCTTGATGCAGGGGCCACTTCGTATGCCCCAGGTGTCTCACTTACGGCATGGCTCATGAAAGGGCGAGGTTAAAGAAGAAAGGATATTCGGGCTCAGTGATAGCGACCTTGCTACAGGCCCAGAGGTCGTCTATGAACCTGCCGTTAATCTGCATAGGGCGCATCTTTGAATCGTGATGCGGAGAGAGGCAGGTGTGCCCTTCCACTGTCTCTCTCCCGGACATCTTGGTGTTCTTGCAATCCGGTTTTGATAAGAGTCTAGCCGCCAGTTCCTTGAGGGTGCAACTGGTGGCGATTTCCTGTTATTGTGGGAAAGTCCACAGGGTGCCGTTGGGTACACACCCAGACATGCTGAGATTTCTAAGGGCAGTGACCCACCTCCATCTACCAAGGAGGGCAGTGGTACCCTCTTGGGATCTCAATCTGGTGCTGACAGCGCTGTCTGGGGTACCCTTTGAGCCATTGTCGAGCTTCCCTGAAGGATTTGACTCTGAACACAGTATTCCTGGTGGCAATTTGCGCAGCATGTAGGTTTTCAGAGCTTCAGGCCCTGTCATGCCAGGAGCCATTCTTTTCCTTCTCCAAGGAGAAAGTGGTCCTGTGCCCATTATATTCATTTTTGCTCAAGGTGATGACAGCATTTCATGTAAATCGGGCTGTTTACTTACCAACTCTGGCGAGCACGGATGTGGACCCTGCCATTCCACAGCTGTGCCACCTGGATGTTAAAAAAGCCCTGTGAAGGTATGTGAAAAGGGCATCGCCCTTTTGGAGATCGGACCATCTGTTGGTTCTTTTTGGCGGGCCACATAAAGATGAGGCGGCAGCTAGGCCTCCATTTCCAGATGGATCAGGGAGGCAATCACGCCGGCGTACATCTTGAAGGGTAAAGCTGTGCTGGTAGGGTTGCAGGTGCATTCCACGAGGGCATAGGCAGCCTCGTGAGCAGTTTAGTTCCACCGGTGGAGATCTGTGGGGCGGCTACATGGTTGTCACTGCATACTTTCTCTAAGCATTATCATCTGGATGTCCAGGCAGCGGGGGATACTCGTTTCAGATCAGCAGTGCTTCAGGTAGGTTGTGTGGGTCCCTCCCATTAGTTTAATTGTTTTGATACATCCCAGATGTGCAGGACTGAACTGGAGGGATGATAAGGAAAGAAAAATTAGACTTACCTGCTAACTGTTGTTCCTTGAGGAACAGTCCAGTCCTGGAACCCTCCCTGAGTGCTTTCTGTGATAATCTATTCACACCCTAGTCCTGAAGTGGGCTCCCTTGGTGAAGGAAGTGGCCAGGAGGAGCCGGGGAGTGGGGTGCAATTGGCATTTGGGGGGGCGGATTGGAAGAGCTGTCGGTCGCTTGCTCCCTGCTGGTTGGAGTTCCTCAGGTGCTCAACAGGTAGGCCTCCTCATCCTGGAGGGGGGGGGGACAGGGTATTATTCCCAGGGGATGGATGGATAGTTTATTTAGGCATAGAAGTGTTTGCTGCATGTTCAACTACTTATTTGTTGCTCCTCTGAGTCTGCTTTGTCAATAGATACTAGGGCTGGTAGGTAGGGTTGCCAACTTTTTCACCGAGAAAAACCAGACACCTGTGGCTCGCCATGCTCCACCCCTGCCCCGCCCCCAGCCCCACCCACAAAAATTACCGAGGATACGTGTAGGCTAACTTCCTTGGTCAGATAATAATTAAACTGGGAACCCCAAAAGCCAAACATGAAATGTACAACACTGGAGAAATAAAACTATAAAGTAATTTCCTCTTGCACTAAACAAAAACGCAAAGATGTTAGCAATAGACACTTCCCAGACCAGACATATTCCAGTTAATAAATTCAAAATAAAAAGTATTTTTCTACCTTCTGTTTGGGCATTTTATTTTTCAGTTGCAATTGCTCCAGTCACTTTCTTCTGGTTTCTTTGTGTCTTCTGCAAGCTATCCATTTGTCCTTTCTTCTCTTTTAGATGTTTTCCATTCTCTCTCTATTTCTGCTTGTTTCCCTTTTGCTCTTTCCCCCAATTCTTTCCTTATTCCTTTATCATCCATTTAAATTTCACCCTTCCATTCTCAAGCCCCTCTTACTCTCCCAATACCCGGCCCATCGTAGACTTTTCTTCCACACAAAATATCTTTTCTCCTCTCCATTCTCATTCCCCATCCATTCTAGTCCTCCCCCAAAATCAGTTCCCTTATAGTTCTAGACCCACCCAGCATCCACTCCCTTCTAGTCCCATTCTCCCATGCCCCCCATCAGCCCATTTCCAGTCCTATTCCAGCTCTTCATCAGCCCATTTCCAGTGCTAGCCCTCACATCACAGGCCATTAGAATTCCTAGCCCCACCACCATCACAGCCCATTTGCAGTCCTAGCCCCCCTAATCACAGCCTATTTCCAGTCCAAGTTCCCCCTCCCTGCGCCATAGCCCATTTCCAGTCCAAGTTCCCCCCCCCTCATAGCCCTTTCCCAGTCCAGGTCCCCCCCCTCTCATCACAGCCCATTTGTAGTCCTAGCCCCCCCCCCCATCAAAGCCCATTTGTAGTCCTTGGCCTCCCTCCCTCCCCCCCCCCGACCAGCACTGCGGCTTCACCACCCCCCTTAGTGCAGCTTCACCCCCTGCCACTTAGTGTAGCTTTGCCTCCCTTAGTGCAGCTTCACCCCCTTAATGCTGCTTCCACCCTCCCCCCACTCCTCAGTGCTGCCTCTGCTTTGCCCCATGCAGCTGCTGCTTCTGCTTTTTACAGAGCAGCAGCTGCAATAAACTTAATTTGAAAAGGAAGAGAAACCTGAGGAACCCTCCGGTTGTCCTTCTGCAGCCCCTAAGGAAGTGATTTCAGAGGGGGAGGGCTCCTCAGGTTTCTCTTCCTTTTCAAATTAACTTTATTGCAGCCGCTGCTCTGTGAAAAGCAGAAGCAGCGGCTGCACAGAGGAGGATCGATCGCGATCGCGTTCGCGTTCGCGCACTGCAGAGAAAAGGTGTTTTTTGCTCTGGCCGCTCCCGATCTCGCGGCCAGAGCAAAAAAACCGGCTTTTTAAGGGCCGGTTCTATATCTGTGCCGGCAGCCAGCCTGGCCATGGAAAAACCGGCCAGGCCGGCTGAAAACCGGCCAGTTGGCAACCCTACTGGTAGGCGATGCCAGCTGCTTAAGTACACTAGTGTCATCAAAAAGATGACATGCTCAGTCTCCAAGCTGCTGGAAGAGGTACACTACCCAGAGGTGCGGGACTGGACTGGAGTTCCTCAAGGAACAACAATTACCAGGTAAGTCTAATTTCTCTTTTTCTCAGATTATTCCTGAGTCTATCTTCCTTATCATTAAAATGTAAAATTATACTTTGATACTATACATCACGGACATGTCTGTAGAATGACTGAAACTTTTTCAAACCTTTAAATACAAACAGAGTAATATTCAGGGGATGGCACATGAAGATATATGGATAAGTTAACCATATATCTTTATGTGCACATTCAGCAATATCCATGTAAGCCTTACAGCTAAATATGCAATTCTAATTGGGCAAGACACTTAACCCTCCATTGCCTCGGAAGAAAGGCCTGGCAATCTACTTCCGGTGACACTGCCAAGAAATCCCAGGAGCTTCTGGGTCGCCAGGAGTCAGGACTGACTCAAAGGCACACATTGCATTTGCAATTTTATATGGATAAAGTCAGGCCTGCTATTTCGGTGTTTAGGTTTTTAAGATTAAGTTATTTGGTTAACAGCCAAATATTTCAGTCTGGATAACATTACACTCCTTGCATGGCTCTAATCTTGCCCCACTTTATCGACAACCTTAGGCCACATATCAACCGAAAGAGCCTAAAGTTATCTGTTTGGTATTATAGGAAATTAAAATAAAACATTTTTGTGGCCAGCACCAATACTGTCCACTTAAGTGCTTTGGAATATTGACCCCAAAGTATATATTCCTAAATTAATCGTCCACATTTTTTAAATATAATTTTAGATGTACAACCATTATTAAAATATGAATTATTGCTTAGAAAATGCTCCAGACAACTGAGCTAATTAAGAGCTGGATCTCCAGGGACTGATTCAATATTTTTTTCTATGAGAACAGACTGGGAACGCCCCGTCTTTAATACATCTTCACGGGAGAACAGCCGGTGACCACAACGGCTGTTCTCCCGTGAAGATGTATTAAAGACGGGGAGTTAGCGGTGTACGTAAGTACCACTTTTTGCTTGTATACATCAAAAAACTTTTTTTAAAAAATTAACTTTTTTTTTTTGGTGTAGGTGACATCTAATTGTGGTGTTTTTACCTTAATATTAGCCCCTTGCTGGGTTTATTGAGTGGTTTAAATAAAACCAATTAAAATGGAAGTTACAGCTTCGAGAGGCTAAGGTGATCCTCAGGGCTGATCTTCCGATAAACAATTACACTTCACGTTTGCTCACACAATTTTCACTCTATTTTTGTTTAGAGTGAGAATAAACAGAAGCAAAACCACCCATCCACATCAGCAAAAGGACAACCGAGGGACTAAGGATTTCCACACATCCCGCTTTATCTCTTTTTAGAGAAGAGGCGGTGCCTCCAGGGAGCAGGGTTTTCGAGGTTTCTGGAGAGCAGAAAGAGGCATTGGAACAACCTCTCCCTTGGTAACCAGGAAATCCCAATGAAGCGAGGAGGGCCCAGGTGGGGCTGATACCCATGGGGGGCCAACTATGGGAGTTCTACCCTGCTTGGGTCCTGGAAGTCATCCGGGAGGGCTATGCCCTCGAGTGGGCGCATCTAGTCGGCCACTCTTTTGTTCAATCCCCCTGCGGGATATAAGGCAAAACGGCGGCAGTAAAGGACACCTTGTGAGGCATTTGCAGCTACAGGTCGTGGTGCCGGTGCCCAAAGACCAATACGGGTGTGGTCGGTACTCCATTTATTTTATGATGCCTAAAAAGGAGGGCTACTTTCGACTGATCCTCGAACTCAAAGGCATAAACTGCTGTCTGCGGGTACCACGGTTTCACATGGAAACCCTGAGGTCGGTCATAGTAGCAGTAAGAAGCAGGGAGTTCTTAACATCGCTCAACCTTTCCGAAGCATATTTGCACATCCCTATCTGACCAGAGCACAAGCAGTTTCTCCAGTTTGCGGTACCGATGGGGTACTTCTAGTTTCAGACATTGCCCTTCAGACTGGCAATGGCGCTGCATACATTCAGAAGGGCCTGGTGGTGGTAGTAGCAGCGGCGCTCTGCAAGGAAAGAATTCTGGTACATCTGTACCTCGATGATTGGCTGATCAGGGCAAAATCCAGAGATGAAAGCGTATTGGCCACAAAGAAGGTGGTGCAGCTCATCAAAAGTCTGTGATGGGTGGTCAACCTGGCCAAGAGCCAGTTGGCGCCGTCCCAGGAGCTGGAGTATTTGGGAGCGCGCTTCAACATCGGCATGAGGAAAGTTTTCCTGCCAGCACAGTGGACTCAGGGGCTGCAGTGGCTAGTGTGCCAGTTTTTGCAGAGGGTCCGACCTTCGACCTGGCACTATCTGCAGGTCCTGGGGACCATGGCAGCCATGATCAAACTGGTCCTGTGGGCAAGAGCGCACATGCGGCCTCTACAGAGAGCTCTCCTACGCCAGTAGTCCCACTAGAGCCAGCCCTTATCCACTCAACTTTTGTGCCCGGGGCAGGCAAGGAAGGCACTGAAGTGGTGGCTGTGTCCAGGGATTCTGGAAGGGGGCATGCCCCTTGAGTCACCAGCATAGGTCCCGCTGATGACAGATGCCAGCCTAGTAGGTTGGGGGGCTCATTGCGAGGGACATATTGTGCAGGTCCATCAACAGGCTGTAAATGCAGGCTGTGCTCCTGACGCTCCTGCGTTTTGGACCGAAGCTGCAGGGGAAGGCAGTCCGGGTAATCTCAGACAATGTGACCATGGTAGCCTACTATCAACTGCCAGAGCAGCACAGGCAGCTTAGTACTAGAGGAAGAGGCCAAAGTGCTGTTCGAGTGGGCGGAAAGTCACCTTCTGGCCTTATTGGTGACTCACGTCGCAGGAGTCAACAACGTGACAGCAGACTATCTGAGCCGGGTGCATTTGGACCCAGGCAACTGGACTCTCAACCAGTTGGCTCGATGCTGGGGCATGCCAGTCATGGATCTGATAGTGACCTTTCAGTTGACCAAGGTGAGCCAGTTCTTCAGCAGAAGAAGGGAAAGAATGTCAGAGGAACTGGACGCCCTCATGCAAAGGTGGCCCGTGGAGGAGCTCCTCTATGTGTTCCCACCATGGGCGCTCATAGACCAGGCGATACAGAGGATAGAGGCGCACTGGGGATTTGTAATCTTAATCACCACGGACAAGCCGAGGCTTCTGTGGTATGCCGATCTCATAAAGGCACTGGCGGACCAGCAGTGGCGCCTGCTGATCCGAGAGGATCTATTGACACAGGGACAAGTCTGCATACCTCAGGTGGATCGATTCTTGCTTACTGCATGGCTCTTGAAAGGGTGAAGCTGAAGAAGAATGGACACTCTGGTCTGGTGATAGCAACCTTGCTGAAGGTCCAGAAGAGGTCAACCTCGTTGGCGTATATTTGAGTCATGGTGCTCGAATAGGCATGTTTTTCCATTTTCTGCATCCATCCCAGACATTTTAGCCTTCTTGCAGGCCAGGTTCAATAAAGGCCTGGTGGCTTGTTCCCTAAGGGTGCAACTGGCAGTGCTTGTTCGTTACCGTGGAAAGGTGCAAGGAGTGGCGTTGGGCACTTACCCAGATGTGCTGAGGTTTCTGCTGTCGGCGATGACCAAAGAGCCCTTTGAGCCACTGGGTCAGTGCTCATTGAAGGATTTGACTTTGAAACTGGTTTTCCTCATAGTGATTTGTTCGGCATGCAGGATTTTGGAGCTTCAGGCCCTTTCCTGCCAGGAGCCATTTTCCAGAAAGAAAGTGGTCCTTCATCTGGTACCCTCCCTTCTTGCCTGAGGTGATTTTGGCCTTCCATTTGAACCAATCTGTCTCTTTACCAGATCTGTCGGCTTTGGAGATGGGCCCCTTGAATTCTCAGCTGCGCCTGTTGGATGTTAAATGGGTCCTGAGGCACTATCTGAAGTGTACAGAATCTTTTGGAGATCAGAGCACTTGTTCGTTCTGTTTGGGGGGCTAGGGAAGGAGAGGCAGCTACCAAGGCCTCTATTTCCAGATGGATTAGAGAAACTATTGCACCAGCTTACATAGTAAAGGGTAGAGTGGTGCTAGCAGGATTGCGGGCACATTCCACAAGGTCTCAAGCAGCCTCGTGAGTGAGGTATAGTATGGTGCCACTGGCGGAAATCTGTAAGGCAGCAACCTGGTCTTCTCTTCATACCTTTGCTAAGCATTATCGCCCGGATGTCTAGGCTTCAGGAGATGCTCGGTTTGGAGCGGCAGTGCTTCAGGCCAGTTTAGCAGGTCTTTCCCATTAGGTTAACTGCTCTGTTACATCCCAGAGGTGTGAGACTGGACTGAAGGGACAATAAGGAAAGAGAAATTAGATTTATCTGCTAATTGTTGTTCCTTGAGGAACTCCAGTCAGGTCCCGGATCCCACCCTGGATGTTTTCTAAGGAGAAGGAGGTGCGGCACTTCTGTCTAGGACTGTTTCTTTGAGTAATGGCAAGGGTCAGGAAGCACTGTGAAGTAAGCATGTTTAAATTTCTGGAGGCCGGGGCTAGGGAACTGCCAGTTTCGCGCTTCGTATTACAAGGCATGACCAAGTGTTTCAAAGGTAAGCTTCCTCGTTTTGGGAGGAACGGGGGATCCTTCCCAGATGGGGAGGGGGGCTAGTGAGTTGGGGTGTATAGAGCTGGTTGTTTATAATTGTTTTTAACTACTTGTTACTCCTGTGAGTCTGTTTTGTCAGCAGGTTACTGGGGCTGCTAGGCCAGCTGCATAAGATGACATGCTCAGTCTCCAAGCTTCTGGAAGAGGTACACTACCCAGATGTGTGGGACTGGACTGGAGTTCCTCAAGGAACAACAACTAGCAGGTAAAGTGTAGTTACTCACCTGTAACAGGGGTTCTCCAGGGACAGCAGGAATCAGTCCTCACTTATGGGTGACATTGGCACCGACGGAGCCCATGCGAAGCAATTACCCAGATTTCAAAGAAAGCCATTGGGATTGCTGCAATGCATGTGTGGTCCTCTTCCCGCCCAAGGGTGCCATCTTGCTCAGTCATGTCCCTTAGCTTGAGCCCTCCTAAGTAGATGGCAAGGGAAGGATAAAAATCCAGAAACTCATCAGGGGAGGTGGGAGGGTAGTGAGGACTGATTCCTGCTGTCCCTGGAGAACACCTGTTACAGGTGAGTAACTATGCTTTCTCCAGGAACAAGCAGGAAGTTAGTCCTCACTTATGGGACTCCCCAGCTACAGGCTACCGAACCTGTAACCAAAAAAAAAAATGCCACCGCGAAGCCGTACGCAGAAGCCGATGCCAGAAGGAGCCTGAGTCTTCGGGTCCCTGTGGCGAAACCCTTGGTATCTGTCGAGAAGGGTCAGAGGGCAGGAGTTGCTTATACCCTGAAGAGATTACGGAGTACAGCCTGGCTGAAGGGGCTGTCCCTGCAGGATTCCCTCTCCAGGCAGTAGTGAGAGGCAAAAGTGTTTGCCAAAGCCCAGTTTGCAACCCGACAGATGTCTGATAGCGGCACTGAGTGCAGCGAAGCCACCGAAACTGCCTTTTCTTGGACGCTGTGTGCGGTGACCTGCCGATCCAGCGGGGTGCCCGTCTTCACGTGAGCGAAGGCAATGCAGTCCGCCACCCAAATGGAGAGGGTGTGCTTTGTGACTGCCTGCCCCAGACGATTGTGATCGTAGGTCACAAAAAGCCAGCCAGACTTGCAATGAGGCTGGATGCGCTGCAGATAGAAGGCAAGAGCCCTCTTGCAGTTGAGTGTATGCAAAACCACCAATGCCTGTTCGGCATGGGGTCTTGGGAAGAAGGTTGGCAAGACTATCTCCTGATTCAGATGAAAATCTGAGACAACCTTCGTCAGGAACTTGGGGTGGGTACAGAGGACCACTGTGTTCCTATAGAACCTGGGCTAAGGGGCTTCAGTCATGAGAGCCTGGAGTTCACTGACTTGGTGGGCCGAGGTCAAAGCCACCAGAAAGACCACCTTCCAGTACAGGTGCTGAAGCGAGCATGTCGCCATCGGCTCGAAGGGTGAACGTGTAAGCTGCATGAGCACTACATTCAGATCCCATTCTGCTGGAGGAGGCCGGATGGGAGGTTTGGACAGCAAGAGGCCATGCATGAAGCGGGAGACCAAGGGCTGCTCCGAGAGGGGTTTGCCCTCTATGGGAAAGTGATGCACTGAGAAAGTGCTCAGTTACACCCTGACAGAGTTCGACTTCAGCCCCTCCTTCGAGAGATGGAGAAGGTACTGGAGGACCCACCGAGTGGGACACGAGAAAGGGTCGATCTGGAGCTCAGAGCACCACACTGAGAAGCATCGCCACTTGAAGGCATAAGCTCATCTTTTCGAGTCCTTCCTCGATGCGAGGAGGACCTCCTCTGGGAGGTCTAGTGTGGCCCGTTCAGCCACCAGGCTGTGAGAGACAATGAGGCCAGGTTGGGATGTAGCACCAGCCCCTCCTCCTGCATTATCAGGCCTGGGGCACAGCTCAGGGGAATCTGAGGCTCGGACATGAGCCAGAGCAGTAGTGAGAACCACGTTTGCCGAGGCCACGAGGGAGCGATAAGTATCACTGACGCTCATTCCCACTGAGCTTTGTGGAGGGTCCTCACAATGAGAGGAGTGGGAGGGAACGTGTAGAGAAGCCCTGAGGTCTAGTTCAAGAGGAACGCAACCCGCGCCTCCTTGCTCTGGTACAGGACTGGGCCACAAAAGCGGGGAAGCTGAGTGTTTACCAGGCTGGTGAACAGGTCCACCGTTGGGGTCCACCACCAATGGAACAGCCAGCTGGTCACCTCTGGGTCCAGCTACCATTTGTGAGGGCGGAGGGTCCTGCTGAGTTTGTCCACGAGGATGTTCTTGTGGCCCTGGAGGTAGACCGCTTGTAGGGTCATCCCTCGACAAAAGGAGAAGGAGCAGAGGAGAACAGCTTCCTGGCAGAGGAGGCGTGATCATGTGCCCCCTTTTTTGTTGATGTAGAACATCGCTACTCAATTGTTGGTCTGCACGAGTACCGACTTTCCCTGGAGATGGTCCTCGAAGGACCTCAGGGCCCATTGGACTGCCCGAAGCTCGAGCAAGTTGATCTGCTGTTGAGACTCTTTGGGTGACCA
The DNA here is from genome assembly GCA_033557465.1 of Ichthyophis bannanicus. Lineage (NCBI taxonomy): Eukaryota > Metazoa > Chordata > Amphibia > Gymnophiona > Ichthyophiidae > Ichthyophis > Ichthyophis bannanicus. Next base: position 144,405,593 of record CM066043.1, on the reverse strand, counting down.
TTGCCCCGCATGCACAGTGCACCCCCCATCCCAACAGGGAAGCGTCCATTGTCAGCACTAGTTTGTGCTGCGGGATTTGGAAGGGCAGTCCTCAAAGAAGGTTGCGGGGGTCCTGCCACCAGTCTAAGACCCTGCAAAAGTTGAGGGAGACATGAATGGGGTCCCTGGGGTGACCGGAGGTCAGGCTCCACTAAGTGCTGAGGCACTATTGGGCTGTCCGCATGTGCATGCGGGCATGTGGGACCACATGGACGGTGGAGGCCATGTGCCTCATGAGGCGCAACATAGTCTGCACCGTGACCTGAGTGTTGCTCTGGACCTGGGCCACCAATGCTCGGAGGCGAGCCACATGGTCTGCCGGCAGAAAAGCGATCGCCCACTGAGTGTTGAGGCGTGCACCGATAAACTCCAAGGCCTGTGCTGACTCGAGGTGGGACTTGGGATAGTTGACCAAGAATCCCAGGCGCTCGAGGAGGAGGATTGTGCATGATGCCACAAGGCGGGCTTCCCTGGCCTCGGGCCTCATGACAAGCCAGTCATCGAGGTAAGGGAAGACTGGTACACCCGGCCATCTGAGGGAGGCGGCAGCCATGGAGAGGCACTTTGTGAAGACTCGCGGAACAGATGCGAGTCCCAAAGGGCAGCACTCTGTATTGGTAATTCTCCCCTTGCACCCTGAAGCGCATGAACTACCTGTGCTGGGGTGAATCAGAATGTGGGCGCAAGCATCCCTGAGGATCCAAGGAACATAGCCAGTCACTCTGCTGGAGGAAGGGCAGCAGGACGCCAAGAGATAGCATTTTGAACTTCTCCCACACTAGAAACGGAGGTCGAGGATGGGCTGTAGGACCCCCTTCTTCTTCGGGATGAGGAAGTACTGGGAATCGAAGCCCCAACCTCAGAGGTGCGTCGGTACCCTCTCGACCGCTCGCTAGGCGAGGAGGTTGTCTAACTCCTGCCGTAGGAAGGACTGGTGTGCAGGGAGTGAAGAAGGCTCTGCTGGGGAGAAGGGAGAGGGAAGCCTATCCAAACGGAGATGGTAGCCATCCCAGACTACTCGAAGGACCCAAGTGTCCGTGGTGATGGATGCCCACTGAGGGGCGAAGGAGGACAGGCGAGGGGCGAAGGAGGACAGGCGAAAGGCTACGCTGCTGGCATCAAAACCCTTGGCCGGGCTGAGGCGGAGCCGGGGTTTGGGCCTTGGGCCCTTTCAGTTTGGGATGCCCTTGTGGCCCAGGCTTTCCCTGCGTCATGGTGGTCAGCACGGTAATGGGTGGGTATGGTGGGTAGCCTTGGTAGGGTAGGCCCTTCCGTGGAAAGTACGGCTTCTTAGTTTGCTGTTTCTTTTGAGGAAGGGAGGAGGTCTTGCGCGAGAGGCGGGTACGGATGACGAACTCCATCTCAATCTCGGCAGCCTTATCCTCCATCAGTATACCAAAGAGCTGTTCACCAAGGCAGGGTATATCTAGGAGCTTTTCCTGGACCCACTGCTCCAAGTCCGAGGACTGGAGCCATGCCTGGCTCCGGGCCCCGTTGCCAGTGGCCATGACTTGAGCCAAAGAATTGACTCTGTCATAGGCGGCGCGGGAGAGGTATTTTGATCACTCCGCAATGGACTTAAGGAGAGTCCGGAACCTGTTGAGGGGTTCGCCTGCGAGGCCCGCGGAGAAGCCCCCAAGTTCCTTGGCTAGGTCACACAAAAACATGCCCGTGTACAATTGATATGCCTGAATATGGCATGAGAGCATGGACCCTTGATAGGCCTTGCGGCCTATGGCGTCGAGGGCTCTTGATTCCCTGCCCGGAACAACCGAAGAATGTGACTTTGGGCTCTTTTGTTTTCTCACCGCCGACTCCACCACCATGGAGGTGTGAGGGAGTTGGGTTTTCCTGAACCCATGGCCGCGCTGGACCCTGTAAATCGCATCAAGGCATTTACTCATGATGGGGACTGATGCAGGGGTTTCCCACATGTGGAGTAGTAGCCTGGACAAAATGGGAGGAACCGGGACAGCAAGAGATTCCCGAGGAGGGGACTCGTACTGCATATCGAGCTCTTCAGCTCGAGGTTCCTTCTCTGCCTGGGTAGCCAGGTTGAGAGCCCGTGCCATATCCCGGACAAACATTGAGAAGGAGGTGTCCTCGGATGGTGAACGCCGCTGAAAGGCAGGCGGGGACAGGTCTGACGGGAGGTCCCGATGGGTACGGGTCTCAGGGGAAGAATCACCATCTGACTCCCAGCCCAAAAATTCGGAAGAGGAATCTGATTCTGGCTGGTCACCTCGCCCGGAGGCTGAGGCCTGTTTGGAGCCGGAGGCCCTGGAGGATCTGGCCCCCGAGGAATGGGAAGGCGAGTGAGACCGATGCCGAGGACCCTCATGAGGCCCATGGCTCTCAGAGGTTTTCAGGGCGGAGTTTGGTGTCCCTCTTGAGGGAACCTTGGTCTCTAGGCACGGACCAGTGAAGCTGGATACGAGCGCCTACTGGGAAGCTATGAACACAGAAATGCTGCATTCTAGTGCAAGCTTACGGGACTCCCATGTGGGCATGGGGCCCTGAAATGCCGACACTGGGGTCACCAGGTTGGGTGTTGTGGAGGAGAGGGGGGTCCTTGCCGGGACGACCCTCGGGAGACCTGGCACCATTGCCCGGGGCCTCTGACTCTGTTCGAGGTACCTTATGAAGCCACTCCTTCTCCGACTCTTGGGAATGCCGAGGGGGGGCTAAGCGACCGAGCGTGGGAGCGCTCACCCTTGTCGGGAGCCTCCGACAGTGACTTCGAAGTCGTCTTCTTCTTACATCACTCCACTTCAGGGGACCCCTGGTTGGAGTGCCGTCTAGAACGCGGAGCCGAGGTGGGGGACCCAACTGGCGGAGAGACGACCGAGGGTGCCATCGGGGATCCGAAGCAGCCTTTCGGAAAATGTCCTCCGACTTCTGCTTACAACTGAGCAGGGCTTTGGAGGACATTTTCTTACAAAGCAAGCAGAGCTCTGTATCATGGTCTGCTCTGAGACACTGTAGACAACACTTATGGATGTCCATAAGGACATGTTCTTGGAGCATCTATCGTATTTTTTGAAACCAGTGGCCATCGGGGCAATAAGGGCCCCCGTGAGGTCAAAGACCCACGTGGCCAGCAGTTAGGAGGAAAAAAGGGCGCGAAGTCCGTCAACAACAAAAATTAGGAAAGAAATGTCCCCTTTGCTCAAAAGAGAGAGGAGAACAGGTACAGGACTGGTGCAACTGGAAAATAGGCCAGAGGCCAGAAAATGAAACACTTTTTCCAAAGGACAAGGACATGCGTCTGAAGGGCTCCGCGGAAAAAGGGAGACTGAGCAAGATGGCACCCTTGGGCGGGAAGAGGACCACGCATGCGTGGCCGCAATCTCAAAGGCTTTCTTTGAAAGCTGGGGAATTGCTCCGTGCGGGCTCCGTCGGTCCCGACATCACTGATAAGTGAGGACTGACTTCCTGCTTGTTCCTGGAGAAGTCTAATTTCTCTTTGTGGGGCAGACTTCCTTCTGGCTAGGTTAGCTTGACTGCTGCGTGGTGGTGGTGGTGGAATGTTGTGTTATGTTGGCAGTTCCAGTATGCTCAACATAACTGCCAAGAGTTGTTGAAGGTGTAGATTCCTTTTAATATTGGAGTATTTTATTACTGTTGGTGGTGGTGGCTATTGGTTCGTGTGCCGTGTGGTGGGGGCTTGGTTTGTGTTAATCCTGTTGCGGGCTTATACCATAGTGTTTGAGGAAGAGGTAGTTTTTCGAATGTTGACTTCCACAGATGTGGTCAGTTTGATTTTTGTACAATCCATTGGACAAAGTCCATTTGAAAAGTCACTGCTTGTGTTGGAATAAGGTTTGAAGTGAATAGATTGTTAGTTTTGCAGAATTCTATCAAGCTTTCTCCAGCTTAGTTTCTGTTACCAAACCCATATTTTACAACCATTTTGCCGCCTTCTTTGTTCCTAAAATTTGGATTCAAGTCACCCATGGCTATCAGTATACCTTGTTTGCACATTCTGTTTCAGCTTATACATGTCTATAGAACTGATCAACCTCATCCTCTTCTACATCTGTTGTTGGCACATATATCTGAATAATAGTTGTATTGATGGCATTCCTCATAGACAAATAGAAATTAAGCATTCACTGATTGCACTGTATTTCATTACACATCTTGCAAGCTTTTTCTTAATTATAAATACAATACCATTTTTTCTGTGTCGTTTATTTCAGGGCAGTTTCTCCAAAAGGGGTAGTTTTGTGCATACTATGACAGTCATGAACCTCACTTCTAAGCCTGGGTATATGTGTAGTATGATCTCAGTCTCAAAGTTACTGCTAATGCTCGGCATTGTACTTGCATTGTGTCATAGAGAGCCTCCCTCTGGAGTTTGTAAGATGTTACATGTACAGGTAATTTATCAAGGTGTGCTTGGAAATTCTTCTAAATTAAGCCTGTGGCAACCAACATGATGGGAAATAACTTGGCATCTTTCTGCCACATTTTCTTGGCCTCCGACTGCATTTCTTGGTACTTGAAGATTTTCATGCCGGGATTTACAGCTGCTCGTTTCAGCCAGCCCTTTACAGAAAGGATTAAGAGGGGTGGCCTCCCTAATCCTCCATTGCTTATTTCACTCTCCAAATTAGAATTTATTTTTATTTATTTATTTAACAATTCTTATATACCGCACTATTTGTTATCAGTGTGGTTTACATTTAACAAAGAATACTCAGATCAGAGAAGACTGATTGAGTTTACATTATAACAGGGAATAGAACTTGGAGAACATGGGTAACTATTTACATATTGACATATTTCAGGATAGATGCAGAATACATGAAACTATATACATAAAGATATGGCATAATAGATGATACTTGATCTGAAAGTATGTAAGATGCTTCCAGGCTGGCGAGAGAATGCTTGGGGATTGAGTGTTATGTTGTGTAGGGGGCTCTAGTAGGGAATGGGGGATGGTTTCTTTGAGTCGGGGTAGCAGCTTGAGAGAAATGGAGCAGAAAGAGGTGGTGTTTAGCTAGAGACAGCAGTATCTGTAATTGATTATGCCTTCAAAAATTAGAAAGACTAGAAGAGCAATCAATCTTAGGAATTTGTTGCCAGAGGATGTAGTAAAAGCTGTTAGTATAGCAGGATTTACAAGAAGTTTGGACAAGCTCCTGTAGGAAAATTCCATAAATTTAGCTAGATAACTAAATAAATTAAATAAAATAAATACATAAATAAAGTGGACTGGGGAAATTCACTGCCTACCCTTGGGATAAGCAACATGGAATCTGTCTACCTTGTGAGAACTTGGCCACTACTTTTGACCTGGATTGGCCATTGTTGGAAACATGATACTGAGCTAGATGAACCTTTAGTCTGACCTAGTATGGTCTATCTTATATTCTTAATTGTTTGTATTTTTAGTTGTTGAAAAATGGCTGACATACACATGTAAGTTGCTGAGTTTCTCCTGTTGATTTTTCCCACATATAGATTTCCAAAATGGGTCCTCCAGGCCCACGTATCAGTAAATAACACACATGCTATTTTGCAACAGGCTCCATATTTAGCACTGCCGGAATTGTGTACATCGCAACCTTGACATCTCATTTCCAATCTCTATGTGCTATATAAAATGTGCCTCCGTATGACATAGGTCTAATTAGTGAGTATTAGTGGGTAATTATACAACAATATTATGTTGTGCTTATATAATTAACACTCACAATTAAGAGAATATTGTACATGCCACATTATATTGTGAACAACAATTAGGCACAGACTGATTTAAATGAAGCTCACTCTTCAATCCCAAAGCTTTCAGGTCATCCAAAATGATTCCACAGATGCTTCTTTTAATGGGTGCAAGTCACTTACTAGGCAGGACAAGGGAAGAGATTGCAGGGCTCCTCCTCAGGAATGGGCTTATTGCTAGAGTCACAGATACTGTCTGATACTTCTTCATGTGTGTGTCTGTTTACACAGCGAAAGATTGGATACTGTGAACCTGCAATGATAATTACAGAAGTAAGAGCAGAGATATATGGAAAGAGAAGAGAGAAATTAACCATTTAAGTAAAGGGAAGTTGGAAGAAGGGAAAATAAGATATTTATTTCATGACTGTTTCTTGTATATTGATTATAATGATTTGGAAAATGAGTTGTTACCAGCTGTGAGGCCAGTTTCAGAGGGTATTAGAAACTGGGCTCACTGGAACCTCAAAGGTCATTTTTGTTTTATTTACAGCACTAATATTTCACCTATCCTAATTATGAAGCAGATCACAATATAACAAATATAGTAAAAAAAAATAAACAGATCAAAATGCAGTCTAGACATCTAGAAAAATAATATATTAAAAAACACCCCAAAGTATAATACACCCTCAAAAGCTCAAAGAGAAATATCTTAAGTTTCTTTTTCAGTTCCAAGCACTGAATCTTAAATTGCAATTTGACCAGAAGAGAATTTCAGAATAGAGGACCCAAAGTAGAATATGCACAAGGCTGAACATATGCTGGCCAAGCCTGCTACCCAAGGGGGACATTAAACAAACCATACCCAAAGCACCAAAGCACTTGTATTGTTCAATATGCCACTAATGCTTCCTTAAGCTGCAACAGTGCCTGAAGTGATGGGGTTAATTTTCACGTGGAGCCCGATTCAGAGAAGGGGACGTCCGGGCTGTTCGGACAGCCCCAAGCAAGGTGGGCCTGTTTGTATCAGATTCTGGACCGCGGGACAAAATGTAACTGTGGTAGCCAGAATCGAGCCTGAGGATGTCCTCATCGCTGCGCCCCCAACTCCAGCGTTCCCGGCCCCCCTTTACCCCACCACCCGACCCAAAGCTGGCCTGCCGTGGCCTGAATTGGATGGCAGGGACCCCCCCCTGCACTCAGCCATGGCCCCGGGGCAGATCCCCGGCCCTGATTGTGGCAAAGTGCTGCTTATTTTACCTTTGAGGTGGAATAAGCAGCGCGTCCCCACAGGCCCGGCAGCACGTATAGGGCCATGACCTGAATCGGCCCTGTTTGTGCTGCTGGGCTGGCCCGGCCCGCTCCCACTCTGCCCCGATCCTGCCCCCTACCACCCCCCCACCGGCTCTCCCCATCCTGATGCACAGGACGTACAGGGAGAGCCAGTGGGAGAATTGGGCCCCAAAGGTTTGCGGGGCTGCACATTCCGCTGGAACATGTAGCCTAACAACCCACATTTCGGAATGGGGCCCTAAGTTGCTTATTGATGACAGCCAATTAAATTTTAGCCAATTAAGTTAACTTAGGCTAATTTTCAGCCAGAAGCCCAGCTGGTACTAGCCGTGTGAATTTTGTTGTTTGTGCATCAAAACAGTTAAAGTGTATGTTAATCGCTTATATGTGTGTATACCTATGAATTCATGTGTTTGCAATTAAGTGCATTTTTACATTCTTGCATAAATTTAAAAAAAACAATAAGTCCAATAAATATGAAAAATGTATGGAAGTCAGGAAAAATTTGTTTTAAACCAGTCTTAAAATGGGCTTGCACCTTAACATGAAGACGACAAAGATCCTGATCACTGGCAAAATCAATAATGTCATCCTCGATGGAGAAGAAATAGAAACAGTGGACAACTTTAACTTGCTTGGATCAATAATCAATAAAGAAATGACAAGCAGTCAAGAAATCCAATGGCGTATTGTTCTTGGGAGAACAGTTATGAAAGGCCTAGACAAGATTCTCTCTGCATACAAAAATGAGACTTGTCCAAGCTATAGGATTTTCAATAACGCCATATGGATGTGAAAGTCAGACAGTGGAATTGAAAGACAGGAAGAAAAATTGACGCCTTCAAATTATGGTGCTGGCAAAGAATACTGTGTATACCATAGACTGCCTGAGGAATACTAGAGGAGATCAAACCTAAGCTTTCTTTAGAAGCTCAGATGACAAGACTTCAACTTTCACACTATGGACACATCGTGCAAAGAGAGAGATCATTAGAGAAACACATCATGCTTGGCAAGGTTGAAGGTCAGCGTAAAAGAGGAAGGCCAGCAATGCAGCAGATGGATATAACAGCAGCAGCTATGGATTCCACTCTGTCAACAATTTGCCACCTGCCTGAAGACCAAACATAGTTTAGGACAACTATCCAGAGGGCTACCATGAGTCGGCACAGACTCAACAACAGTTAACAGCAACAAAGGCTAAAGGCTACGTCAAATTCGCGCCATTCGTCCTTTCCTCTCCCCTTCCGCTCTCTCCACTCTACTTCTCTCCCTAGTTATGTCCCGGGTCGACTTTTCTAATTCTATTCTAAACGGGCTGGCTTCCTCCCAACTTCACCGCCTTCAGAGAATCCAAAACACCACAGCTCGCCTTATCACTCATTCATCCCCTTATCACCACATAACCCCTCTTCTCCTCCATCTACACTGGTTACCTGTCTCATTTCGCTCCCAATATAAACTACTCACCCTGGTTCATAAAGCCCTACACACCAGTACTCCACAATATCTAGCTGATCTTATTCATTTTCACACCCCCAGACACACCCCCCGCTCGTTCCATTTAAACCGTCTCACCCTTCCTCCCCCCTCCGCTGCCCATCTTCACTGCACCCGCTCCTCAGCTTTTTTCTTCATAGGCCCCGCACTTTGGAACTCCCTTCCCACCTCTCTCCGCCTTGAACCCTGCTACGCAGCATTCAAACAACAGCTAAAAACCCACCTCCTTTCCCTAGCCTTTAACCTCCCCACCTCCCCTCCCCCCTTGTAGCTCTACTCTCCTTCCTCTGCTGTTCCTTAACCCACTTTGCTTTTATAAATTGTAAATTTCTTTTCCTTTTTCCGGCCCTGTGCCTTGCTTTTATTGCTTTTACTTATTGTAAACCGCTTTGATTTTACTGAAGGGCGGTTAATCAAGTTTTAATAAACATAAACAATGACTGACAGTTTAATTCTTTGAAATATACACAAAGAAGGCCAAATGTCAAAGTTCCATAAGATGTTACAATTTCAGTACATGCTATTATGTTTACAGAATACTACTGTATTGTAAGTATATATATATATATATACACGAGATACAACAAAGAGGTGTCCTTATTTTTAATATTTATCTTTTTGTAAGTCATTTTGTTTTATCTTGCAGAGAAAGATATAGGGAGGTAAAGAACAAAGGAAGGAAAATGAGAGTAAGATTACCTTCTGAACAAATGTTTATACAGTTTCTTGTATGAAATAATATCTGTTCTTTGTATAAAGTAAATATCTGTTCTTTGCATAAAGTATCAAATTTAGATAATGTTTGAAAATATCTTTCATCTTCTTGAATTAAATTCATACAGGCAGGCAGCAGGTCTTTGGTTTCATCTGCATATTTTACATGCTTATTACCCGTCTCTCTCTCTATCTTACCTTTCCCACAAGTCATCGTACACTCGGTTGTTCCAACCTGCTTCCAATTGTATTCACGATTTCTTCGTGGTGGTTGCACTGCAGGCACCTGATTGTCTGGTTGGTGAGATGGTAATCTTCCAGGTTGTCTAGCTGGAAAAGAACTTGAAGGGTGTCCAGTGTGAATGCCTGGATCAACAAATGAACTGTCACCTTCTGTAGGATTTGAGTTGTCTGGCACATCCAACTGACCATTGAAAGGGTCCCCTAGAAAGACACAGTGTTACAATATGATGTTTTCACATCTTTCAGTTATCAATATTGCATGTATTAGATTGCTATGAGGTGCACAGGGCTGTAGAACGTTTAGGGCGCGTAGAAGTCGTGAGGGACATATTGGTGCAATATGTTACTTTTCCAGCACCAAAGACTATAGTGTGACAATGAAAGGTTTATGTATTTAGCTCATACCTTTTCAGTGATACTTCAAGGTATGTTACATTCAGGTACAGTAGGTACTTCCCTGTCCCCAGAGAACTTACAATCCATGGGCCCAATTTACTGAGGTTTGGTAAAATAACATTTTTCAATGTTATTTCACTGCCAAAAATTACCTTACGATTTACAAAGTGTAGTACTAAAGTACCACACTATAGTAAATCTAAGTGAAATTTTCAACTTGCGCTACGGTGGCTGAAAACAGTACCCTTCCTGGCCAAACTAAATCCAGATATTGGGCCTCATGCCGAGTCTGTGATCTGTTAAAGGGGCCAGCAATGTCAAAAATTAGCCCCCAGCTACAAGAAATCCCTGATGGGTTAATGTGAAAGGGCTTGGTCCTCTTATAGTTTACTTCATTTGATATACTACCCTTTGTTACCAAACATACAGAGCGGTTTACATTTTTAAAAAGATAGTCAAAGGCAAGAAAGTCAACCACAGACTAATTATACATTACAGCATATACAGGTAGAGAATAGACCAAAAGACATCTTATGCAGCCTTGTCACAATGGCATTCCTAGTCTGCCCCAGTCCCAAATGTTTGACTGAACAGATATCATTTAATAAAGTTTTGAATTTCTTAAAGTTGGGTTCTAAATGGACAGACGGTGGAAGGCCATTCCACAGAGAAGGAGCAACAAAGAAAAATGCAGTTTCTTGTTGATTCAAATTTAGCCCTGGTAGGAGATGGTATAAACAAGCAGTTACTGTGAAATGATCGTAGACAGAGGTGGGGAGTGCAGAGAATTATAAGAGCTGAGAGGTAGTTAGGGGCTTCATTGTAAATAGCCTTATGAGTCAGTGAGAGGATTTTATAGTGAATACTATGGAGGATGGGGAGTCAACAGTGATTTTAACTGGACTTTTACCCTCAGTGAATAACAGTCTAGATGAAATCACACCTGCTTTTGGTCACTCTTCCTTCAACCCACTGCCAACCAGTTAAATAATAAATCCTCTCTCTCTTGCCCATAGTTATAATTCTCTGGTTGTCTGAGAAGTGTGGGGACAGGATCAATATGCAGTTGCTCTTGCTCCAGTTGAGCCTTTTTTCAAAATGATGCAGCCTGACTTCTAGCAATACATCAGAACATACCGCTAGGGATCTGATTGTTAAATAATAAAGTGTGCCCTTTTTGGCAGCCTTACCCCTAACAGTATGTTGCAGCCTATTCTCGCCTCCTAGACCACTAGAGATTTCTAAATAAGTGTGGAGTAACAGCCTAGTTGTTAGGGCAGCCAAGACCAGGCTTTGAATCCTACTGACACTCCTCGTGACCTTCGACCGGCACGCCTTAACCCTCCTTTCTCTTAAGTACAACCTTAGAGGCTGATGTAAGAACCCTGTGCTAGAGCCCAGTGCTTAAAGCTCTAGCACAGGGTTTCATAGTGTGAGTTTAATGCTGACTTTGTGCTGGGATGCAGTATAGAAATTGCCCAGTGCACAAAAAGTCAACGTTAAACTAGGAAAGCAGGCCAAACACATGTGCACAGAAGTCTGTGCAAGTCTGGCATGCTATCCTGGACAAACAGGGTTATCTGAGATGAGGTTTGACACTCCACCTCAGATGATCCCGGCATCAGAGAAAGCCCCCAGTGTCACTGGCACACTGTTGGGGGCCGGTGCCCTCTCTGAACAAAAACAAAAGTCCTGGTGGCCCAGCAGCCCTGAACCCCCTCACCCAAACAAACAGAAAACCTGGTGGCCCAGTGGCCCATGCCTCCCAACACAGGGAGGTCATTCTGTCTTATATGGCAGTCTGACCCCGCCCGACAGGGCCAGGCGCCAACATTTTACAAGATGGTGGTGCGGGGGCGGAAGCACATGGGCAGCACTCCCGCCCCATCTGGGGGATGGAGGAGTTCGGTTTTCTTGTTTGGTTGGATGGATTGGGGGAGGGGAGGAAATGGGGGGCCACTGGGCCACCAGATTTTTTGTTTGGTTGAGTGGGGAAAGGGGTAGGGGATTGGGGCCACTGCGCCACCACGCCTTGTGTTTCTTTTGGGGGGGGGGGTGTTGATGTCTGTGGGGGGGGGGCACTAGTTTCCCCCCGACAGTGTGCCTGTGGTTTTGGGAGCTTTCCCTGATTCCTGAATCATTTGAGGTGAACTGTCAAACTTCACCCCAGATGTTTTTGTCCCGGCTGAATCTATGTCTTCCCAAGGTTGGCGAGAAGATCCAGCATTAAAAACAGTGTAAAAAAATGCACTAGCACAATTAAGCATGCAGCAGCATCTTTTTTGGGCGTTTTTCAGGCATTAGCTTACTTTCAACTTCGGAGAGCAAGCCTAGCATGACAAATGTGCCAGAAAAATGCTGTGCTAAGCTTTTCTGTATTGGCTGCTTCGATTGTAAGCCCTCTGGGACAGGGAAATACTTCCAGTATTTGATTGTAACTTACCTTGAACTACTACTGGAAAGGCATGAGTTAAATATTAATAATAATAAAGTGGGAGTGGGTTAAAGGGCGTGGAGAGATGATGCCCAACAGAGGGCTCTATCTCAAGTGGACTTTTGCCACCTGTTGGGGGGGGGGGGAGCTTGGAAGAGGAGCAACCACTTTCACTCTAGTCCCCCAGGCATTATTTTAACTGGTTGTGACAAATTTTTAACATTCCTGGGGCCTTTAAGACTATTGCTGGGACGATTAGTTCATATTTGCTTGCTGATGCTCCTAGAAGTAAGATTAACAACATTGCTGATAATGGTGTTAACCTGCTTGGAATAATATAGCTTGTGAAGTTTACCATGAGAAACTATTTGTATACAAATGAGCTAAGACCATAAGATACATGCCATACTGGGTCAGACCAAGGTCCATCAAGCCCAGTATCCTGTTTCCAACAGTGGCCAATCTAGGTCCCAAGTACCTAGTAGTTTCCCCAAAAGACACAGGTTCCACAATGCTTGTATTGGGGCAAGCAGTGGATATTCTGGGTCCACTTTAATAATTTTTATGGACCTTTCCTCCAGGAACTTGTCCAAACCTTTTTTAAATCCAGCTACACTAACAGCTTTTACTACAACCTTCGGTAGCAAATTCCAGAGTTGGATTACATGTTAGGTGAAAAAATATTCTCTCTTATTAGTCTTAAATATGTTACCCTGTAGCTTCATTGCATGCCCCCTTGTCTTTCTATATTTTGATGGCGTAAACAATCGAGCTACGTTTACCTTTTCCACTCCATTCATTAGACCTTTATTGTATCTCCCCTCAGCTGTCTCCTTTCCAGATTGAAGAGCCCTAACCTTTTTAGCCTCTCTTCCATCCCCTTTACCATTTTGGTGGCTCTTCTCTGTACCTTTTCTAATAATGCTATATCCTTTTTAAGATATGGCGACCAGAACTGCACACAATATTCAAGGTGCAGTCGCACCATGGAACGATACAGAGGCATTATAATATCCTTTGTTTTATTCTCCTTTCCTTATAATACCTAACATTCTATTTGCTCTCTTGGCCACCGCTGCACAGGCGAACTCCAAGACAGAGTAAAGGTGTCCAAACCACTTTTGGACTCCTTACAGTGGTGGCTACATCTCCCAAACTTTCTCAGGGAGGTACCTTTTCAGGCTCCAGCACACACAAGGGTGCTGATTTTTATTTATTTTATTTATTTATTTACATTCTCTTATATACTGCGCTATTCTGCATCAGTGCGGTTTACATTGAACAAACTGAAATTACATTGAACAGGACATTATAACTTGGAGAGAACTATTTTACAGGGAACATGGGCTATGGAGGGTTAAGTGGCTTGCCCAAGACCACAAGGAGCACCTGTGGGACTAGAAACCCCAGTCCTTCCGGCCCAAGGTTGCTGTCCTCTAGTGGTAGTTGAACCCCCGACCTTCCGGCCTGAAGTACCTTGCCCCAACCACTAGGCCACTCCTCCACTGATGACTGATGCTTCCTTAAAGGGCTGGGGTGCACATTGCCAGGGCACGTGCACTCAAGGCCTGTGGTCTCCTCGAGAGGCCACACAGCAAATCAATCTTTTGGAGCTGCGAGCAATCTGCTTAGCTCTGCAAACATTTTCTCATGCCCTCTCTCACCAGTCTGTCCTTGTTCAGACGGACAATCAGGTTGCAATGTTCTATGTCAACAAACAAGGGGGCACAGGGTCAAAACTCCTGTGCCAGGAGGTTCTGGCCCTTTTCTCCGTTGCGGTCAGGTAGGGTATGTTTCTCAAAGCGGTTTATCTAACTGGTCAAGAAAACTTCCTAGCAGACAAACTCAACAGGATTCTCCAGCCTCACAAATGGCAGTTGAATCCAGTGGTGCTCCAGCAGATCTTCCTCCACTGGGGACTTCCATCCATCGATCTCTTTGCCAGTCCACTGAACCGTCAGCTGCCCAGGTTCTGCTCCAGACAGCCGCATCCCCTGAGGATGGCAGCAGATGCTTTTCTGATCTCTTGGTCTACGGGCCTCCTGTATGTGTTTCCTCCCACACCCCTGGTGGCCCGAACTCTGTTCAAAGTTCTCCAGGACATGGCCTCGGTGATTCTGGTAGCCCCCAGATGGCCGAGGCAGCCGTGGTTTCCACTTCTGCTGCAGTTGGCGGTAGAAACTCCATTCCCTCTGGGGTTGCAACACGATCTCCTGTCTCAAGAGCATGGTTCCCTTCTGCACCCCAATCTCAGGTCCCTCAATTTGATGGCCTGGCTGCTGAAAGGGTAGTTCTAGCTCCCTTATTCCTACCTAAGGAGGTTGAGGAGGTGGTATTGGCCTCTAGGAGGCAGTCCACCAGAAAATCCTATGCTCTCACGTGGCGTAGGTTTACAGTATGTTGTGCTCAGCGCAATGAAGACCGTTTCTCTTGCCTTGTGCCAGTAGTACTGCAGTATCTACTTCACCTTTCAGACCTACGCCTTAAGTCTAACTCTGTATGGGTCCACCTCAGTGCTTTGTCAGCCCACCACTCACCGGTGGAAGGGCAGTCTCTGTCGGTTCACACCTTGGTGTCCCGATTTCTCAGAGGTCTGCTTCCTCTCAAGCCTCCGGTTCGTCCACCGGCGACTGAGTGGGATTTGAACATGGTCTTGAGGCAACTTACTCGCCCACCATTTGAGCCGATGGTTACTTGCCATTTGCGCTTCCTCTCTTGGAAAGCGCTCTTCCTGGTGGCTCTTACCTCGGCCAGACGTGTGAGTAAACTACAAACTCTGTTTTATGATAGACCATACACGCGGTTCTATAGGAACAGGGAAGTCCTCCGGACCCATCCCAAGTTCCTTCCAAAAGTGGTCTCCTCTTTCCACATCAATCAGGAGGTGGTTCTTCCGACCTTTTTTCTCAGGCCGCATGCCAGACGGGCTGAAACAGTCTTGCATACCCTGGACTGTAAGAGGGCATTGTCTTTTTACATAGAACATACGCGGGGGCATCGAAGGGCTACTCAGCTCTTCATCTCCTTTGACCCTAATAAGATGGGGTTTCCTGTCTCCAAGCGTACAATGTCCACTTGGGTAGCAGATTGTATCGCCTGGGCGTATAAGGCAGCCAACCTCCCCTTGCAGGGTCGAGTCACAGCCCACCGTGTCAGGGCGAAAGCCGCGTCAGTAGCTTATCTCCGCTCTGTTCCGTTGGCAGACATCTGCCGGGCCGCAACTTGGTCTTCAAGCCAGACTTTTGCAGCCCATTACTGCCTGGAGAGAGAGTCCCGGAGGGACAGTGCTTTCGGACAGGCGGTACTCCGTAATCTCAGAGGATATTCTTATCACGGATGCTGAGGCTCTTGAGAGGGAGCCATTTTTTCAGCTTTTGGTTCCCGGTAGCCTAGAGCTGGGGAGTCCCAAATGTGAGAACTGACTTCCTGCTTGGTCCTGGAGAAAGAGTAGTTACTCACCTGTAACAGGTGTTCTCCAGGAGCAGCAGGAATCAGTCCTCACGACCCTCCCTCCTCCCCTGGAGTTGCAATCATATCATTCATTTTGATTTTTTGCTGTCTTTTAGCTATGTCATCTGACTGAGCAAGATGGCACCCTTGGGTAGGAAGGGGACCGTGCAGGCACGCTGCATTCCCAAAGGCTTTCTTTGAAAGATGGGGAAATGCTCCACACAGGGGCTCCGTCGGCGCCGACGTCACCCATATGTGAGGACTGATTCTTGCTGCTCCTGGAGAACACCTGTTACAGGTGAGTAACTACTCTTTTCTTAAAGCGTGGAATACAGCTGGTCTGGGCATACAAGATAGTATTTTTTAACACCCAAGCTTGATGTAAATCTTTAACCTTTACATCTGCTCCTTTAGTTTTTTTCTTAACTATTTTCCTTGTTTTATCTGTCTCCCTTTTGAAAGTTAAAAGGTAGTACTATGGATTTCCGTACCATCCTTCCTTCATTTATTCAATCAAACACGATCATGTGGCCCCAGTACCATTATCTCTTGCACCAGATCTTGTATTCCACTAAAGACTAGGTCCAAAATGTCTTCCCCTATGGTTGGTTCATGAACCAGCTGCTCCAAGAAGCAGTCATTTATTTCATCTAGAAACTTTATCTCCCTAGCATGTCCTGCCATGACACTGACCCAGTCAATACCGGGGTAATTGAAATCACCCATTACACAAGTCTGCAAAAAAAATTTTTCGAGAGCTGTTTTGGTTATTCCACGTAATCTTTATGTTTTTTGGCGCGCTGAATCCGAAAATGACCTTCATTTTGTCATAGGACATCACGTTTCCTGACAATTTAGGTAACTATGTTAAATAAGGCAATACCTCAAAATAAATGGAAATAGACTTATAAAATTAAAGTTTTATTACAATATTTTCATGAAAATCCTTTTTTGAACTGAAATGAGCTCACCTACACACACACTAAACTCTATACATCTTCCTAGAGAGGCTCAGCTTGGAGCGTATAAGCATGTGAGTATCATCTGGAATTACTCTCTCAAGCATCCAAAAGTCGTCTGCAATCATTATAATGCTCCATTTTCCCTGGTATCTCCCTTCCATCTCTTTAATGTCTTCGTGGAATCGTTCACATTGTTCCTCACTCACAGCTCCCAAATTTTCAGGAAAGTAGTCAAGGTGGGACTGGAGGAAATGCACTTTCAAACTCATCAGACAACCTAAAGCTTGAAATGCTTTCAGCATTCGTCCGCCAATCTTTTTGTAGTGAGGATCTTTGTTATTGCCTAAAGATTTCTGTACGACTTCTTTAAATGCAATCCACCCTTCTTTTTGAGGATCCGTCATGGTATTGACAAACTCTTGATCAACTATAAGCCTTCTAATGTCTGGTCCGACGAACACACCTTCCTTCAATTTTGCCTCCGACAGGCCTGGAAACTTGGGGACCAAGTATTTGAAGCATTCTCCATCTCTTGGAAGTGATTTTATGAATTGCTTCATCAATCCCAATTTTATGTGGAGAGGTGGTAGAAGAACTTTATGGGAAGGTACCAAAGTTTCTCGGAGGACATTTTTTTCACCAACTGTTAGCATCCTCGGCTGCCAACTCTTCTTGGTCCAGTGATTTTGTCAGTCTTGACTGTCCCATAGACACAGAAAACAAGGATATTTGGTATACCCAGCTTGTTGCCCGAGCAGCATGTACAAGACCTTCAAGTCCCCACACACTTGCCAACCATGGTCCTCATATTTAAGTTTACGAAGAACCAATTCCAAGTTCTCGTAGGTTTCCTTCAAGTGTACGGAATGACCTACAGGTATGGAAGCGTAAAAACCATTGTAGAGTAAAACTGCTTTGAGACTTCTTTTTGAAGAATCTATAAAAAGACACCATTGCTCTGAATCATATTGGATTTTAAATTGACCCATCAGACCTTCGACATCGATGCAATAAACCAACCTGTCCTCCTGGGCGAAGTAAGGAACGAACTCCTTTTCACGATGTTTGAACCATGAAGATGACACTCCTGGCAACAATAAATTCCTGCTTTTCATCCTTGATCCGAGTAACTCAGTGGCATCTTTGAGAAGATTCAAGTCTCTTATCAAATCATTCATCTCCTCCTGAGAAAACAATTTTGGTCTTGTATCATCTTCAAAGTCAGAACTTGATTCGTCATCTGGTTCACCTTCATCGGAGCTAGGTATCTCTTCCAAGGTAGCAGGGGGCTTGGGTACTGGTATATCTGTGCCATGGGGGATGGGACGAATTGCCGAGTGAAGACTGGGGTATGAAATGGAATGCTTCCATTTGGAATTAAACCCTTTCACATAGCATGACCAAAAGTAACAGTCATCACTATGGTTCTTTTGCTCTCGCCATACCATAGGAATCCCACAACGGAAAGATTTTTTCTTACCCTTGAACCAGTTTCGGAGGTTCTCAACACACCGTTTGCACACTTTATGAGGCGCACAGACTTTATCTTGATCTCCAATTTTTAGTCCAAAGTATGCAAAGTATACTTTTTTCACAAAGTCTGTAATATTCTGCTGTTGCTTCAACACTGTATATTCACCACAGATGAAACAGAAACTGTCTGGCGAATTAATACACTTTTGCGGAGCCATAATATAACGGTTGAAGAATGACAAGCTAACACGAACTGCAATGAAAAAGTGTGAACAGCCTAGAACCAAGAACCTGATGATGATTCGTTCACAAGTGTGGCATATGCAGGAGAGAGCAGCTCTGTGTCTGTACACGAGACGTCACAGTGCTGGCCACGCCCCCCTGCACTGACCGGAGCTGCTGCTATCTGCCCTGTGTCTCCCTCCCACTGGATTCTTCAGGAAAGATTAACCCCTTCTACCATTAGAAGCACGGACTTACAACTTGCTTAGCTTATATATATATTGCTGACCATCAGATTTACAGTGCTATTTTTTTTTTACATAACTCGGACAACACCTTTAAGGTTTTTTTTGCATTTTATATCTTAGATGCACTTATGTGAATTAATTAATAGTAATTTGAAAAAGTGTGATAAATTTGAAGACCATTTTGCATGTTGTGGCAAATCATGACGTCTAGGAGTTTTTTCAATATGTTATTTGTTTTCAGCACACCAAAATACATGGAAATTAGATGAAAATAATCAAACAGCTTTTTAGTCGCAGACCTGTGTGTTGTAACTTTTGTTAGGTTCCCTGATTCCTTTGAGCATTTCATCATCTATTTGTTCATTCTGGCCAGGCGGTCGATAGTACACCCCCACTGCCATCGCCTTCCCCTTTTAACCTGGCATTTCAATCCATAGAGATTCTACAATGAATTTTGTTTCTTGCAAAAATTTAATCTTTTGTGACTCAGTGCCCTCTCTAACATAGAGCGCAACCCCTCCACCAATTTGATCTGCTCTATCATTACTATATAGTTTGTACCCAGGTATCACAGTGTCCCACTGGTTGTCCTTCTTCCACTATGTCTCTGAGATACCAATCATATCTAACCTCTTATTTAGTGCTATATATTCTAACTCTCCCATCTTATTTTTTAAGACTTCTAGCATTTGCATACAAGCATTTTAGAGGCTGTATTTTATTCCTATTAATCTGGCTATCGGTAGGCAGGGATAATTTGGAATCTTTAAGCTCTGTCTCCTCTGTACTCAAGTGCATTTGGGCTACTTTTGTCTTTACTGGAACCTCTCTACTGATATGCCCTAACTTCAGTCTTTTGCTAGCATTCTTCAAGGATACATTATTCCGAACCATCCACTCTTGGGCGACTGTCAGCTTTCCCCTATTATCTAGTTTAAAAGCTCCTCTATCTCCTTTTTAAAGGTTTAATGTCAAAGCCTGGTTCTGTTCCGGTTAAGGTACAGCTCATCTCTTCGGAAGAGCCCCTCCTTTCCCCAGAATGTTCCCCAGTTCCTAACAAATCCAAAACTCTCATCCTTGCACCATCGTCTCATCCACGCATTGAGACTCCAGAGCTCTGCCTGCCTTTTGGGTCTTGCATGTGGAACAGGAAGCATTTCGGAGAATGCTACCCTGGAAGTTCTGGATTTCAACTTCCTACCTAAAAGCCTAAATTTAGCCTCCAGAACCTTCCTACCACACTTTCCTATGTCATTGGTACCAACATGTACCAACACAGCAAACTCCTCCTCAGCACTATCTAAGACCTTTTCTAGGTGGTGCGTGAGGTCCGCTACCTTTGGACCAGACAGGCATGTTACCAGGCAATCCTCACGTCCACTAACCACCCAGCTATCTACATGCCTAATGATCGAATCACCAACTATAAAAGCTGCCCTAACCCTTCCCTCATAGGCACATGGACCTGGAGAAACCTCCTTAGTGTGAGAGGGTTTTTTATCACTTGGAGGACAAGTCCTAGCTACAGGATCACTTCCTGCCACACCAGGGTGACGGTCTCCTCTCACGTGACCTCTTTCCTCCATGGCAACAGGGATGCTGCCAGACTGGAGGTGGGACTTCAGTACTATATCCCTGTAGGTCTCGTCTATGTACCTCTCTGTCTTCTTTATGTCCTCCAAGTCTGCTACTCTAGCCTCCAGAGTCGTTCCCTGAGAGCAAAGAGCTCCTTGCACCTAGCGCACACGTAAGGCCCCTCACCATCTAAGAGAAAATCGTACATGTGACACTCTGCAAAAGACTGGAAAACCCCTATCTCGCTGCTGGACTGTTGTCTGCATCTTAGTTTTAAGGTTGTGCTTAGGTATTTAAGTTGTTTTCTTACTAAGGGTTGCTAGCGATACTTATACTAATAAAACTATACCCAATATGTTTAATGTAAGAACATAAGAACATAAGAAATGCCATACTGGGTCAGACCGAGGTCCATCAAGCCCAGTATCCTGTTTCCAACAGTGGCCAATCTAGGTCATACGTACCTAGCAGTTTCCCCAAAAGACACAGGTTCTGCAGTGCTTGTACTAGGTCAAGCATTGATATCCTGGGTCCCTTTTTAATAGTGGTTTATGGACCTTTCCTCCAGGAACTTGTCCAAACCTTTTTTAAACCCAGCTATACTAACAGCCCTTACTACATCCTCCGGTAACAGATTCCAGAGTTTGATTACACGTTGAGTGAAGAAATATTTTCTCTTATTTGTCTTAAATAGTTTACCCTGTAGCTTCATTACATGTCCCCTAGTCCTTCTATATTCTGATAGCGTAAACAATTGATCCACGTTTATCCGTTCCACTCCATTCATTAATTTATAGACCTCTATCATATCTCCCCTCAGCCGTCTCTTTTCCAGGTTAAAGAGCCCTAACCTTTTTAGCCTCTCTTCATAGGAGTAGCCTTCCATCCCCTTCACCAATTTGGTGGCTCTTCTCTGTACTTTTTCTAATAACTCTATGTCCTTTTTAAGATACGGTGACCAGAATTGCACACAATATTCAAGGTGCGGTCGTACCATGGAGCGATACAGAGGCATTATAATATCCTTTGTTTTATTCTCCATCCCTTTCCTTATGATACCTAGCATTCTATTTGCTTTCTTGGCCGCCGCTGCACACTGGGCGGAGGGTTTTAACATGTTATCCACAATGACTCCTAAATCTTTTTCCTGGGTGGTGGTTTCTAATGTGGAGCCTTGCATCGTGTAACTATAGTGTGGGTTGTTCTTTCCTAGGTGCATAACTTTGCACTTGTCCACATTAAATTTCATCTGCCATTTGGATGCCCAGTCTTCCAATTTATCCAGATCCTCCTGCAGTTTTCCACAATCCTCTTGGGTTTTAACAACTTTAAACAGTTTTGTGTCATCTGCAAATTTGATAACCTCACTAGTTATTCCTTTTTCCAGGTCATTTATGAATATGTCAAAAAGTAGGGGACCCAGTACAGATCCCTGGGGTACTCCACTATTCACCTTTTTCCATTGGGAATATTGGCCATTTAGCCCTACCCTCTGCTTTCTATCTTTTAACCAGTTCCCGATCCACAATAGTACACTGCCTCCTATCCCATGACTTTTTAGCTTTGCCAAAAGTCTCTGATGGGGGACCTTGTCAAAAGCTTTCTGAAAGTCCAGATACACTATATCAACATACTTTGTTCACCTGAAGTTTAATTAATCTCAGGTCCTTAATGTATGCCTGATGAGGATAAACAGCTGCAGCTGAGAGTGAATATGGCAACTCCTATAAATATTTAAGCACTTATAAAGCTGTGATTATTCTAGGGATGGGTGGGTTTTGGGGAGGGACGTAGGGAAAGAAGACTTATTAAAAACTGGCTGCTACACAGTACCCTGTCCTATGCTTCTAAGATAATCATTGACCAATTTCCTGGGTGATTCACACAGCCCTTGCTTGGATTGAGGGTCTTGGGTTCTAAATTTAACAAGAAAGCTCTCTGCTGTGTTTTAAATTTAAACTGAAAGCTCTTTGCTGCTGCTAGTTCCTGACTGAGTATTAAATTTCAACTAGAAGCTCTCTCTGCTGGGTTCTAAATTTAACCAGAAAACTCTCTGCTGTGTTTTAAATTTAAACTGAAAGCTGTTTGCTGCTACTTTAAATTTAAACTAAAAGCTCTCTGCTGTTTTTTTGTTTTGTTTTTTTAACTTAAACTGAAAGCTACCTGTTGAAGATTTAATTTTACTAAAAGCTATTTGCTGATACTACGTCCTAACTGATTTAACAAATACACTGGATTCACAGATTAATCAGCTTTAATCTAAAGAATTTCTTTTTCACCAAGATTTAGAAAAAGTCCCAGAAGTAAATACTTACAATTGCAGATCACTTTCTAGAAGTAGCAGGATTTGCACCTGACTGAGCTCATTAATTTTTAATATTCATTGGGCATGATTTGTGCTGTATTATGGGAAAATAATGTGCATTCAATGCAATTCACAGGCATTATAGACATTTAAAATGTGTTAATTGTCCTTTAATTCCCAGTTAGCATTGGGGTGTTTCAAGGGCAGCACCCAGCAATAACTGGGAAGTGGCAGTATTGAGCCGCTGCCTGGTAATCGCAACATGGTGAAGGTCATGGGCAGCAAAGGCTGCACCTTTCACCGCTGAAGCTAACCAGGCAGTGGCTCAGCTTCATGGCAATCCAGACAACCCAAATCTTCAGTGCATTAAAGATCCTGATCTGAAGTTCAGCAGTGGCCCCTAGCTGCTTCAGCAGTACTAGCTGCCATCACTGACTATCTGGCTCTGAGTTTGTACTTGAGGCAATGGAGGGTGAAGTGACTTGCCTACTTCTCAGTCTCCTGCTTTCTTCAATAGGTATTTTTCAGCATCTTTGTAAGATATTGTTAATATTCTAAAGAACATGTTTTATTATTCATACCAGTCCAAGACTCTACTGCTGGCAGATGTATACATCCATCTGTTAATTGCTGACTGAAATATATACCTACTGGAACTGACAAGGAGCGGCTTGACTATAACAATAGTGTAAATATAACCAACAGGGACCAATATTGGTCTTATTTAATTTTATAAAAAATGAATTGGTCTGTAACTGTGCATTAAAATGTTTAACTCATTAAAAATGTACAGGTCAATTTTCAAAAGGACTTATGTAGTTAGCATCAAGTACTAACCTCATAAGTCCTTCATTTACAAAAATTACATGTTGGCTAAGAGACAACTTTGTCCAATTTGATGTCTCGTGAAAATAAGAACATAAGAAATGCCATACTGGGTCAGACCAAGGATCCATCGAGCCCAGTATCCTGTTTCCAACAGCGGCCAATCCAGATCCACAAGTATCTGTCACATTCCCAAAAGGTAGACAGATTTCATGCTGCTTATCCCAGGGGTAAGTAGTGAATTTCCCCAGGCCACTTTAATAATGGTTTATGGATTTTTCCTCCAGGAATTTGTCTAAACCTCTTTTAAACCCAGCTACACTAACAGCTTTTACTACATCCTCTGGCAACGAATTCCAGAATTGATTATGCACTAAGTGAACAAATATTTTTTCTGATTAGTCATAAATGTGCTAAATTGTAGCTTCATTGCATGTCCTGTAGTCTTTCTACTTTTTGAAGGGGTAAACAACTGATCTACATTTACCCGTTCCACTCCACTCATTATTTTATAGACCTCTATCATATCTCCCTTCAGTCATTTCTTTTCCAAGCTGAAGAGTCCTAATCTTTTAAGCCTTTATTTGTAGAGGTATCCTTCCATTTCCTTTACCGTTTTGGTTGCTCTTCTCTGTACCTTTTCTAATTCTGCTATATCCTTTTTAAGATATACTGGCCAGAATAGCACACAATATTCAAGGCGCTGTCGCATCATGGAAAGATACAGAGGCATTATAAAATCCCTGGGTTTATTCTCCATGCCTTTCCTTATGATTCCTAGCATTCAATTTGCTTTCTTGGCCACCACTGCACACTGAGCAGAGGGTTTCAATGTATTATCCATGATGACACCTAAATCCTTTTCCTGGTTGGTGATTCCTAATGTATCCATATAAAAGGTGGAGGAGCAAGGAATGTTCCAGGTTTGGGACCAAAGGTTATCAGGAAAGTGATGATATTCAATCACCATCCAGATTACTTATCCATTTAGTAGGACACAAATAGCAGTTCTAACTTTAAATGGATAAATTGTCTGTTTAAGTTTAGGACCACATATTTAGCAATTCTAAATAAATGTGTAATGTTGCTAAACATCAGACTGCCACAAATGGATGGAACATGCATTGTTTTTTTTTGCTTTTTTGTATTTGGGGACTATTAGCCAGAGGCATTGAACCAAGCAGAGATAACTATTCAAATCTGGGGGCAATCCCCCCAAATCAGGTATGTCTGGTAACCTTAATTTAGAGGAACTGATTGATAATGCTTTGCAGTCTCTTAAATTATGGAGGAAAAGACAGAGAAAGGGAAAGATGATGATGGTATAAAAGATGGAGAGAATGACAAGCAATACAGGGAGAAAATAGAAGTTAGAACTTACATATCAAGGACACATTTCAGTAGTAAAGTAATAGTTTTGAAGTAGAGTATTAATATACAAAAAGGCAAAGTGTTATAAAATACAGGGTTCACCTGGTCTTCTGTGTGGAGGTAACTGAGGCCTAATGATGTTTCCTGTTGGGATAATGTACTCATAGTGCACACCTGGGTTCAGCTGCTGATGTATCATCTGGAAGGCAAATAGGAAAACAAATGTTCACAAGCTCAGTGACCTCATACAATTTGCTGTGACTTGATTTACTGCATTTGATAGAGGACACATCACAGCAAAAGCTACAGGAAGGTGGTTTATAATGCTGTTTCTAGTGTTCCTAACAGTATTTCTTGTCATGTAACATAACCCACTGGATCTGAGCCACTACTATGCATTATCTTTCTTGCACTATGGAGCATGTCTACTGAAGTGTGTTAACTGAGCAGGATTTACCATTCGCTAATTGTGCCATGTAACCATTACTATACAAAAAATTCCAGCGCAGTAAAAATTCTATGCTAACCATTTAGCACATGATGAGGTGGAAAATGGGTGGTTAGGGGCAGTGTGTGTTGACTGCACACTGCAGTTAGCCTGGGGATAATTAATGCATTCTAAGTGTCAGTCATTAAGAACATAAGAACATAAGATATGCCATACTGGGTCAGACCAAGGTCCATCAAGCCCAGTATTCTGTTTCCAACAGTGGCCAATCTAGGTCATACGTACCTAGCAGTTTCCCCAAGGGACACAGGTTCCACAATGCTTGTATTGGTTCAAGCATTGATATCCTGGGTCCCTTCTTAATAATGGTTTATGGACCTTTCCTCCAGGAACTTGTCCAAACCTTTTTTAAACCCAGCTACACTAACAGCCTTTACTACATCCTCCGGTAACAAATTCCAGAGTTTGATTACACGTTGAGTGAAAAAATATTTTCTTTTATTAGTCTTAAATAGTTTACCCTGTAGCTTCATTGCATGTCCCCTAGTCTTTCTATATTCTGATAAGGTAAACAATCGATCTACGTTTACCCGTTCCACTCCGTTCATTAATTTATAGACTTCTATCATATCTCCCCTCAGTCGTCTCTTTTCCAGGTTAAAGAGCCCCAACCTTTTTAGCCTTTCTTCATAGGAGTATCCTTCCATCCCCTTTACCATTTTGGTGGCTCTTCTCTGAACCTTTTCTAAAATCGCTATATCCTTTTTAAGATACGGCGACCAGAATTGCACACAATATTCAAGGTGCGGTCTCACCATGGAACGATATAGAGGCATTATAATATCTTTTGTTTTATTTTCCATTCCTTTCCTTATCATACCTAGCATTCTATTTGCTCTCTTGGCCACCGCTGCACACTGGGACGAGGGTTTTAACACGTTATCCACAATGACGCCTAAATCTTTTTCCTGGGTGGTGGTTCCTAATGTGGAACCTTGCATCGTGTAACCATAGTTTGGGTTGTTCTTCCCTAGGTGCATAACCTTGCACTTCTCCACATTAAATTTCATCTGCCATTTTGATGCACAGAAGTATTTTTCACCATGCTAACTGCAGAGGAACATGCTGGACTGTTCCCTGACAGCTAGCATGGGCTCGTCCCTTGTCCTGCACTAATTTGTCACCCCTAATATATGTTACTTAGTTCAATTTAGTAAACATGCCACTATGCTCCATAGAGCTTCCTGGAAGATGAAGAGAACAGAATGGCACAGTAGATGATGGCAGAAATAAAGTAATCAACCCATCCATAATCCTGTTCCAGATGCATCTATTCTACCAATTTTAGAGGTGTGCAAAAATGTATATGGGGGATGGAGGCATGGGACAGTGACTGACCTAGTCTCAATATCATTTTCTTTTATGTTACAAAAATACAAAGATTAACAAAGATTAGCGCAGAAAGTGAACACTCCAAACTTGATGTTGTTATCCACTTGGGCACAAATGACCTGGCTAGAAACAGTGCCTCTACAGTCCAAAAGGACTTCCGATCTCTGGGAGAGAAACTCAAGCCTATTGTTAACACTGCTGCATTCTCAGAGGTTCTACCTGTTCTTGGTAAGGGGGCAAAAAGGCTGCATCGCATTAACAGCTTTAACGCATGGCTCCAGACTTGGTGCAAACATGAAGGATTCCGATTTATTGGCGACTGGGGTAAAAGATGGAACAACAAAAGATTATACTGTGCTGATGGACTACATTTCTCTATCACAGGGAAAAGAATCCTAAGTGAAAAATTCAAGCAATATGCGGATATGCATTTAAACTAGAAAAAGGGGGTGACGGATGTGGAAGGTCAAGCTCTGGACGTCACCCCCTGCAAAAGCAGATTAAAATCAGAAACAGCCTGAATATTAAGAACTTCTTTGAAATACTTTTCTAAAAGTATTCCAGGAGCTAAAAGAACAGTATGAGGAAAATTAAGAAACCTGAGGTTGCATGCACGAAAAGAGTTCTCAAGGGCCTCCACCCGAGAATATAAAACCAAAGAATTTTTAACAGCGACAGTATGTGCTGCCAAAAGGGGAGGGACCTGAGAACTCAAAGACTAAACAGATTTATCAAGAACATTAACCCTCTCATCAAATGCAGGGGGCATGGGGAAAAGAAGAAACGCTCTGGATTGTGTTGGAAAGAGGAGATGGCACTGTCATCCATACTGCTGTAGTCTACAGATCTCCGACACAGATTGAAGAGATAGATAATGAACTGATTATAGATATTGCCAAGATAGCCACAAAGGGGGAAGCAATCATTTTGGGTGACTTTAATCTACTGGATGTGGATTGGATTACTCCTTCTGCAAATCTGAAAAGAAGCAAAAAATTGTGGATGCTCTCCAAGATGCGTTACTTAGACAAATGGTGATGGAACCAACCAGAGAAAACTCAACACTGGATTTAGTGCTCACCAACGGTGATAGCATGTCGAATGTCTGCATGAATGCCTCTCTGAGCAGCAGCGATCATCACACGGTGTGGTTTGAGATAAAAGCCATGATGCAGGCTAATCATAGCAAGCTCAAAGTCCTAAACTTCAAAAACACCGACTTCAATAAAATGTCCGAGTACCTAAAGGAGGAGCTGACAGGGTGGAAGGAGATAAGGGAAGTGGAATTGGGCTAAACTAAAGGTGGCAATAAAAGGGGCAACAGATAAATATGTAAGAAAAGTAAACAAAAACAAGAGGAGAAGAAAACCTGTTTGGTTTTCCAAAGAAGTGGCTGCTCAAATAAAGGCAAAAAACACAGCTTTCGTAAAATTCAAAAGCTCACAAGCAGAGGAACACAGAAATGAATACAAGATCAAACTCAAAGAGACAAAAAGAGAAATAAGGATAGCAAAATCAAAGGCAGAGGAAAAGATGGCTAAAGATGTTAAGTGTGGCGACAAAACTTTCTTCAGGTATATTTGGGAAACAAAGAAGATCAGAGGTGGAATTGCAGGACTCAGAAGTGCTGCGGACGGACTCGTGGAAAGTGACATTGAAAAAGCGAAATTGCTAAACGAATACTTCTGCTCTGTTTCTACTAAAGAAAGTCCTGGAGAAGGACCTCCTCTGACTCCCAAATATAAAAATGGGAATGAAGTAGATACCACACCATTCACAGAAGATGAAGTGTTAGAGCAACTTGCAAAACTGAAAGTGGACAAGGCCATGGGACCGGATGGGATACATCCCAGATTACTGAAAGAGCTCAGAGAGGTTCTTGCAGGGCCGTTAAAGGATGTTTTCAACAGGTCCTTGGAAACAGGAGAGGTTCCTCAGGACTGGAGCATGGCTGATGTCGTACCCTCTACACAAAAGTGGTGACAGGGAAGAAGTGTCAAACTACAGGCCTGTGAGCCTTACCTCGGTGGCGGGAAAAGTAATGGAGGCGCTCCTAAAAGAGCGAATAATGAACTTTCTCAAAACCAACAGGTTGCAAGACCCGAGGCAACATGGTTTTACCGAAGGACGATCTTGCCAGACAAATCTGATTGAGTTCTTTGACTGGGTGACCAGGGAACTAGATCAGGGGCATGCGATCGATGTCATCTACCTGGATTTCAGCAAAGCCTTTGATACCATTCCTCATAGGAGGCTTATCAATAAACTCAGTAGCTTGGGAACGGATCCCAAGATGGTAAATTGGATCAGAAATTGGTTGACTGACAGACGACAGAAGGTGATGGTAAATGGAGCTCACTCAGATCAAGGGAAGATGATTAGCGGGGTGCCCCAGGGGTCGGTCCTGGGCCCGGCACTGCTCAATGTATTTGTGAGTGATATTGCTGAAGGACTGAATGGAAAAGTCTGTCTTTTTGCAGATGACACAAAAATTTGCAACAGAGTGGACTCCCCCGAGGGAGTGGTTAAAATGAAGAAAGATCTACAAAAGCTGGAAGAATGGTTTAATGCTTGGCAATATGGATTTAATGCAAAGAAGTGCAGAGTCATGCACTTGGGTAGCAGAAATCCAAGGGAAATGTATGCGATAGGGGGCGAGAGGTTGGTGTGCACGGATCAGGAGAAAGACCTTGGTGTGATTATTTCTGAAGATCTCAAGGTGGAAAAACAGTGCGACAAGGCGGTGGCAAAAGCCAGGAGGATGTTGGGCTGCATACAAAGAGGAATTACCAGCAGAAAGGAAGAGGTACTTATGTCACTGTAGAAGTCACCGGTGAGGCCTCACTTGGAATACTGTGTTCAGTTTTGGAGACCATACCTTGCAAAGGATGTAAAAAGACTGGAAACTGTTCAGAGGAAGGCAACCAAAATGATTTGGAGCCTGCATCAGAAGCCTTATGAGAAGAGACTTAAAGACCTAAACATGTACATTTTGGAGGAGAGGAGGGGCAGGGGAGATCTGATTCAGACCTTTAAATACTTAAAAGGGAAATAATGAACAAACATACCTCTTCCAAAGACGGGGAAGCTGTAAAACTAGAGGGCATAACAGGAAGCTGCAAGGTGGTAAATTGAAAGGCAATGTCAGGAAATACTTTTTCACAGAAAGGGTGGTGGATGCTAGGAACGCCCTCCCGATGGAAGTGGTGGGAGCAAACATGGTGACGGAATTCAAAATGGCATGGGACAGACTCAGTGGATCCCTTTACAGCAACAGAATAAAATCCAAATAAACTGAACCATCTAAATTCTCAACAAATAGGGGTGTCCTCCATGGAGTGGTGGGTTCACCCCCTGAGCAGAGATATGGGGAGGGGTTGCCTGTACAGAGCAGCAGGTGCACCTACTCTTGCCATCATACTCGGCAGACTAGATGGACCATACTAGTCTTTATCTGCTGTCATTTACTATGTTACTATATTACATAGGACAAATAGTTTCTGACGTTCGGTGATTTTTGTGGTTAGGAATGCTGAAGAACAGAGGTTTGGAACAAGACAAGCTCTATATACAGTTTGTTTCAGAGCCTGAACATAATGTCTGACTGTTACAGAAGGGAGTTCAAACAATTTGATCTAATCCTTCAACTGCAGCCCTACAAGTCCTTATATCATGTTGTTAACTGTAACATGGCCTACAAATGTAGATTACTGACCAATATGCTGATGTGCAGACTCTGAAAACATAGCCACTAGATGGCACAACAGAGTGATATCAGATAATGCAGCACTATCCTATATTTTCTTTTTTAGACTTTTCCTGCAGCCTATAAGAATGTTTCCATTACTTGCAAAATTCTGTAGCAAAGATTCAGAAATTCTATCAATTCTGTGACACGTTTGCATAACTTTACATACATTTGCATTTGAATTTACTTAAGTTGTTTCTGGCATTTCTTGCATGTCTAGGTGAACTTTTATTTTTTGAGGGGTTTTTTTTGGTGAGTAGGGAAAAAGGCTCTTAATGGTCAGTGCAAGAAAGGTGGGAAAAGGGATCAGAGTGGGGGATGGAGTCTCGAGAAAGTGGATCATGCGTATGGAAGAATGGGAGAAATGCAGGAGTAGAAGAAAGAGATCATGAATAGAGGAAGAATGGAAGAATAGGAATTCTGGGACTGGAGGGAGAAAGGAAGGAAGAATTCCCTTCTTCAAGTTTCCTCCCTACCTGGTTCTAAACTCCTCTCATGTAAATCTCTTTCTCTCCTATCTTCTCCTCCCCTCCCCCCAACGGGAGTTATTTTAGAAGCCCTATTCGTGCTCTGAACGTCTTAAAATGGGCACAGACACACTTCCAGAACCATTTTAGGAGCCGGCTCTGTGGATGTCCAAGTCTGAATGTGGGTGTTCTCAGGAACCTGGATATCCCTGCCTGATCTCAGAAATGTCCTGGATGTCCAGAGTCGCATCTAAGTTAGGCCTGCTCCAGGCATCTGAAAAGTGCTTGTTTTGGCTGAAAAACATCCAGTGAGTGTAGAGAAAAAAGCACTCCATCATCGCCAGTACTCAGTAAAATCTCAATCCTGGCTTCCCTGTTCCTAGCCCACTACTCTAACCAGATATCCAGGTTCTGCAATACTATTCTGGG
Organism: Ichthyophis bannanicus; assembly: GCA_033557465.1. Classification (NCBI taxonomy): domain Eukaryota; kingdom Metazoa; phylum Chordata; class Amphibia; order Gymnophiona; family Ichthyophiidae; genus Ichthyophis; species Ichthyophis bannanicus. The sequence goes on along the minus strand of CM066043.1, from coordinate 144,374,383 downwards.
GATGTCTATGTAGGCACCCTCACAGATGTCCATATTGGACAAGTCCACGGTTGTGAAATCGTGTCTACACTTGGATGCCTGGGTTTTTTTCAGACATTCTGGCTTAGACATCCCAGATTGCACTTGAGGGTTGTATGTATGGGAGAGACGTATAGAGGCATTTTAGAAAGATGTCCATTTTCTCTGTTCCCTCATGTCAGATTCTCACCTTGCTGATGATTTTCATTCTTTACTTCCTCCCACCCTATTGTTGATTCTCATCCTCTCACTTTTCTTCCTCATTATGCAAATTTGCAGGCTCATGCTGGTAGCAGTTGCACACTGTGGCCAAGGATGGGGAGGGGGGCGATTGGCAGGCACGGGACTATGGATGGACATCTACACACACACACTCCTACTGCAGCACTGTGCAATGGTCGGGGTGTTTGGCAACCCCAGCTGCCACACTGCCAACATTTCTGGAATGAGTGATAGCAGGGGTGCTGTGATGCTACCTGCAATTCCGTTCAGGGGACAGCCGCCTGCCTGTGCAGCATGATTTGCACAGTGGGGCCTGAGTGGGTGAGTGGTTGTTTCTACCCCTGTTGACTGCTGCTATGGTGAGTGCACGATTTTAGGTTGTATATGTTTCATAGGGTAACGTGTTTGGATGTGTTGTCTGGATTCAAGCTGCTGGAACCAGTACGTGTGACCCTCTGCTCCTGGGCATTGCCTGGGTGTACTGCACCATGGTGTTGCCATGGCACCCCAGCATTCCCTCATACTACCTTTACCTCTCTTCAGCCAGACATTTCCTGTTTTTCTGTTGTATCTATGTATTATGGCAAAAGTTTGTTCTGTGTCCTGCAGTGTTCGTGGCAGGGACCTGAACCTATGAGCCTCTGATCTGAGTCACACTGCCTGTGTGTACTGCACCACAGTGGGGCCACAAGTGCACTGACCTCCCTGGGCCATACCTTAATGTGTCCTCAGCAAGACATCCGTTTTTTTAATCCCCATTTTCTGTTATATCTACGTGGCGAGGAAAATGTTTGTGATGTGGTCAGCAGGGTCTGTAGCTGGGACCTGAACCTATGGGCCTCTGATCTGAGTCACACTGCCTGTGTGTACTGCACCACAGTGGGGCCAAAGGTGCACTGCCCTCCTTGGGCCATACCTTAACGTGTCCTTGGCAAGACATTTCCGTTTTTTAATCCTCATTTTCTGTTATATCTACGTGGCGAAGAAAATGTTTGTGATGTGGTCAGCAGGGTCTGTAGCTGGGACCTGAACCTATGGGCCTTTGATCTGAGTCACACTGCCTGTGTGTACTGCACCACAGTGGGGCCACAGGTGCACTGCCCTCCCTGGGCCATACCTTAACATCTCCTTTGGGAAACCTTTTCTGTTTTTAATGCACACCACATACTGGTTCAGAGCATGGGCTGGGTCCACTGCAGACAGGTGCCACTGACCCCTCCGGCATGGGCACCCCACCCCATGTGGTGCTAACATAAGCATATGAAGATGGTTCTTGTTGTGCGCTCCCCCCCCCCAGGCCATCCACTGTGCAGGTGGCAGGTGCCTATAGTACAGCATTTGAGGTGGGCAGGCATACATGGACATTCCCACAGCCACCCCCCATCAGCGCCTGGCAACATTCTGTACCTTGAACATGGTTGTGGGATGGGTTTGGGGGCATTCTGTCGCTGCCCTAGCAACTATTGGCTAGTGTGGACAGGTTATTTGTCTGTTGTGTTTGTCCTTTCTCAGATGCTGTATTTTGCACTTCCGGTTTCTATGTTCCTATGTGCCGCCTGGGCGCCCGCCTGGTCCGCCCTGTGCCCCAGCTGCTCATGCTACATGTCCCGCATGCAGTCCCCTATGTCCCATTTGCACCATCGCCATAGTGGCCTTTCATACTTTGGCACTGAGGTGTTGCTGGGAATGGAGCACTACTATCACATTTTTTGGTCTCCCTGCCTATGCTGTACATTGCTGACACTGAAATGGTTTCTCTCTCCTGCATACGTACATCTAACGGCAGGTTTTCATTCGCGGTAGGATTAAGCCCTTCAGTTCAGCGCGTTAGTGTGAAGAGGGCCTCTCTCCGCCCATTGACCCCCTTCTCTCCGCCCTCTCTCCACCTTCTGCGGTGTTTACTGCGTCCGGGGACATTAACAATCGTTATGTAACATTAATGGTCGTTAACATTACATAACGCACGGTATGTAACGTTACCACAGTTTAGTAAACATACCCCTAAGTGTTCTTATATTAATTGTGAATGCAGCTGCCAGGCAGTGTGGCTACTGCTAGAACATGCTGGGTCCGCCTCCAATAATTAGCGCTGGATCATCTTACCATGTGTTAGTTTTGGCTCCAAATGCATGTTAAGTGCAAACCCTTACTGCACTTTAGTAAACATACCCCTAAGACAGTGGTTCTTAACTCAGTCCTCGGGACACACCTAGCCAGTCAGGTTTTCAGAATAGCCACAATGAATATGCATGAGGGATTTGCATGCACTGCCCATTGTATGTAAATCTCTCTCATACATATTCATTGTGGTTATCCTGAAAACTTGACTGGCTAGGTGTGTCCCAAGGACTGAGTTGAGAAACCCTTCCCTAAGAGAACCTGTTGCACTGACATTTAACTTTCAAACAGAGACTATAGGCCCCTTCTACTAAAGTCCATTAAGATTTTGCACTTAATGTGCAAAAGACCCCACACGTTAATCGCAAAACCTTCAGGTTAGCTGCCTCCGGCACTTAACGCATGGCTGAGAATATTAATATGTGCTCTGGTAAGGCAGGTTCAACCTAACACCCCCACAGAGGTGTCAAATTGCGTGCATACAATGACAATGTGGCTGTTAATGCTAATTCACCTATTAAGTAATAGCGCTCACTCAATAGCACTCGATAACGTATCACTCGATAATATGTGCACAGTGTTGCTCAATTATGCACACTGTTTGCTTATCGCATACACTGTTGCTCAACACTCTACACTATGAAGTGATAGTGTGTGCTATTAATGACATTTCTTCTGAAACAAAATTTTAAAAGAAAAAAACAAACAAAACAAAATGAAAAATCCTGTAAGTGACAAGGTAAACTAAACAAAATAACAATTTTTGGCCTGCACGCCCCTAATAAAAAAACATCAAATAGAATGTCTAACATTCCTGCACTCCATAAAAAAATTATTAAAGCAGAATCTAAATAATGTGTTCCTTTATTTAATAGACTAAGTTTCAATGAAAAAAAAATCTATTGCAAAACATATTCATCCACATTCAAGAACTAATGCAGTGACTAGACTTTAAAATTAAAATTATTAAACATATTGTAATAATTTATGTTATATTAGAAATATCAGAGGGCTTTGGCTTTCAAAAATAATTGTGTATATACAATCACATGTTTAAAATCAATTACACAAGCAAACACAAAGAGCAGGAGACGTGGGGTGGATAGGCAACTTGTTTATTGAAGACAGAACCCCAACGCATGAAGACAGAACCCCAAGGACACTATGCATGAGACTTGTCGATGTAGCTGAACTTATATGTGTTTTTATCTTTACCGTTTCTGCAGAGTTATGTCGCTTAAGCACATACCATTCACGCGCTTGTACTAGCGATATCCCCCCTGAGGAAGGCGTTGCCGAAACGCGTTGGGGTTCTGTCTTCAATAAACAAGTTGCCTATCCACCCCACGTCTCCTGCTCTTTGTGTTTGCTTGGACAGTCTGCAGGAGCGTCTGCTCCTTTTTGTGTTTCCGTTTAAAATCAATTACACAACAGCAATGTTCGTCTCTTTCAATATTTAAAAATAAACTCTGTATATGTATGCACGTGGAGAGGAATTTTAGAAAGGACATCCAAGTGCAATGTGCCTAAAACAAAACATCTGGAAAAAAAAATTAAAAGCAGGTACATCCAGGTGCAGACATGATTTCACAAATGTGAACATGCTCGATACGGATGTCTGTTGGGGCGTCTACATAGACATCCCCAGAATAGTATTGCAGAACCTGGCCATCTAGGAATAGCCTAATGGTTAGAGTAGTGGGCTAAGATCAGGAAAGCCAGGGTTCAAATCCCACTGCTGCTATCACTGAGATTGTGCTGAGTACTGCCAAAACAAGCACTTTCCTGATCTTATTCCTGCCTGGAGCAAGTCTTCATCTTTATTAGGCTTGCTATACCGTGTCTTCACATGAGCCGCAGGGTGGTTTACAAATTATAAAAGGAGTTTAAAACGGAGCGGAAGCAGAAAGGAATGCCATAGTCTGACAGGAAAGATGTCACAGTCATACAGTAAGGGCAAAGGAGGCAAGGGTGAGATAGAGAGGAGAGAAACAGGCAGGCGGTCGAAGAAGGGAAGGTCAAAGGCTAGCTGAAATAGGTGGATTTTGAGTTTGATTTTTGAATTTGGCAAAGAATAAGACAAGATGAAGGTCAAAGGGGAGATCATTCCAGAGTGCAGGGCCGAAGAAGAAGAAAGCAGAATTGCACGTAGATTCCAGATGAGCTTGTGAGGCTGAGGGAAGGTGCAGGTGGTTAGTGTGAATAACTGGAGAACACGGTGTGGGGAATAGAGGTGGAGAATGATCAAAAGATAAACCGGGGTACCATTGTGCAGAGCCTTTTGAATCAGAGTGAGGAGCTTAAACTGTATTCGGGACTTGAGTGGGAGCAAGTGACGTTGTATAAGGAGAGGAGTGACATGATCAGTGCGAGAAGCATGTGAGAGAATCCAGGCGGCAGTGTTCTGGATGAGTTGGAGGCGTCTAAACTTAGTTGTGACTCTGGGCGTCCAGGATGTTTCTGAGATCAGGTGGGGACATTCAGGTTCCTGGGAACATCCCAGTCATGCCTCCATCATGCCTTTGTTCAGACTTGGGCATCCTCACTCTGGGGATGTCCACAGACCCAGTTTCTAAAATGGCTCTGGAGACGTCTCTATGCCAGTTTTCCACTGTCCAGAGCACAAATAGGGCTGCCTAAATAACTCCCATATTATGTATGCCCTCCATTGGTCATGTTAAAGAGGCTGTCCCGGTGTACTCCTGTCCAATCGGGACAGTGGGAGGACTCCTGCCCAATCCGGGCAGTGGGAGCAGGCACCCCGATCAGCACAAAAGCGGCTTCCCTACCCCGAGGGAGCCGATAAACCGCTGAGCTTTCCCCCGGTGTACTCCTGTCCAATCGGGACAGTGGGAGGACTCCTGCCCAATCCGGGCAGTGGGAGCAGGCACCCCGATCAGCACAAAAGCGGCATCCCTACCCCGAGGGAGCCGCTAAACCGCTGAGCTTTCCCCCGGTGTACTCCTGTCCAATCGGGACAGTGGGAGGACTCCTACCCAATCCGGGCAGTGGGAGCAGGCACCCCGATCAGCACAAAAGCGGCGTCCCTACCCCGAGGGAGCCGCTAAACCGCTGAGCTTTCCCCCGGTGTACTCCTGTCCAATCGGGACAGTGGGAGGACTCCTGCCCAATCCGGGCAGTGGGAGCAGGCACCCCGATCAGCACAAAAGCGGCGTCCCTACCCCGAGGGAGCCGCTAAACCGCTGAGCTTTCCCCCGGTGTACTCCTGTCCAATCGGGACAGTGGGAGGACTCCTGCCCAATCCGGGCAGTGGGAGCAGGCACCCCGATCAGCACAAAAGCGGCGTCCCTACCCCGAGGGAGCCGCTAAACCGCTGAGCTTTCCCCGGTGTACTCCTGTCCAATCGGGACAGTGGGAGGACTCCTGCCCAATCCGGGCAGTGGGAGCAGGCACCTCGATCAGCACAAAAGCGGCGTCCCTACCCCGAGGGAGCCGCTAAACCGCTGAGCTTTCCCCCGGTGTACTCCTGTCCAATCGGGACAGTGGGAGGACTCCTGCCCAATCCGGGCAGTGGGAGCAGGCACCCCGATCAGCACAAAAGCGGCGTCCCTACCCCGAGGGAGCCGCTAAACCGCTGAGCTTTCCCCCGGTGTACTCCTGTCCAATCGGGACAGTGGGAGGACTCCTGCCCAATCCGGGCAGTGGGAGCAGGCACCCCGATCAACACAAAAGCGGCGTCCCTACCGGGCGCGCCCGCGCCTTGCGGGCCCGCACCTTGCGGGCCCGCGCCTGAGGGCCTCGCCAGAGGGCCCTTTGGCGTGGCCCTTAGGCGCGGCCCGACAAACCCAAAAAGGCAACAGGAACTGAAAGAAAGCATACTGGAATTCAGCCAAAAGCTAGGCACTTGCGACCTCACCTGGCTCGAGCTCCCCTAACGGGGTCTGAGCTCGCCAGCACCAACTACCGTCGACAACGCGACCATCATCAACAACAGCACCATCCTACAAGAGCCCCCTCAACACTGTCCAGGTAAACGCTTCACTACTGAACTACACACTCATTCTAAGCTACAGCTTAACCACTGCAACCGACCGATAAAGCACCGATACATTACCCATACTTTAGAACAATAGCAGCCTCACATACTGGCCATCTTTGTTATGTACTGAACTTTTCTTGTGCTTAATACTCTGTAGTCATTTTAACATCTGTTTAGTCTATCCAAACGTCTTGGAAGATTTCAAGGGTTTCAGAGTAAGGCAAATGATTTCAATAGTGTAACAGTGTATGTATCTGCTATAGTGTATGTATCTGCTATAGTGTATGCATCTGCTATATTGTCCATGATCACTCATACCTAGCCTTACCAGAAAATCTGTAACATTCAATAGTTTTTGCATTTGAATCTGTGTAAGTCTGTAACATTGCAATAGTACTTCAGTTGAAATCTGGGCTATCACAGCATGGCATCCATCACCCTAATCATTGCTCTCTGTTCCTACCTAACACGTATCACAAATGCATATATACCACACACGCCACACTACCAGGCAATAATATGGCAACCAATATTTATCCATAGCCCAATACCCTTACCAATTATCCCCCTGCTACACACTAGCTACCCTGCCCCCGATATGAAAAGCCATAAAACAGACCTCAAACACTCTATCTAAAAACCCAGGCAAACCACATAATAAACACAGCTCCAAGCCAAAAAGAAAGCAACGAAAACCAGCAACCTCAGCTCATAAAAGCAAACACCAGCACCCATACCAAAATCCACAATCCCCCATCACGATCTGCCTCATCAACGCCAGATCTATCAGAAATAAAACACACATCATACACAACATCATGACTGACAACAAACCTGATATTCTATGCATCACCGAAACATGGCTCACTGACACCGACCCAGCAATAGTAAACCAACTAACCCAACCTGACTATACAATGTTCAACTGCCCACGTCCTAACAGAAGAGGTGGAGGAGTCCTAATCCTCGCCAGAGCCTCCCTTCATTTAACAAACACATCCCTTGCTCCTTCTGAGGGCATAGATATACTCAAGATTGAGAATAAAACATTAACAATATGCTTAATCTACAGGCCCCCCACACCCCATCATGATAACCTGACCACGGCACTAGAAATTATCTCAACCTCTGCAGTAAAGAAACAGCGAATAATACTGGGAGACCTTAACCTTCCTTCCATACCACACACCCAGGCCGTTACCTTCCTTGAAGCAATGGACCAGCTCGGATTCAACCAAATTATTCAGGAAACGACTCATAACAAAGGCAACACCCTAGATCTAGTGTTCATATCATCCAACACACAACTAAATGAAATGCGGAAACCTAAAACTCGAGTAACGCAAGTCCCCTGGTCTGACCACTACCTAATCGAACTGGAAATCCAACTACCAACCACAAAGGAGAAACATCAAAGCGACACAAAAATACCACAAAGGAAGTTCCGAAAATTCAACAGTGAAACACTGGTAGCATCTATATCCTCGTGCTTCGAATACACTCTCACGGATCTAGATAAGCTGGTAGACACATGGAACTCAAGGATCGAAGCAGCAGCAAGTCCAAACTGGACAACCACAAACACAACAACAAGAACAAGAACTGAACCTTGGTACTCCCCTACATTGTGCAAACTGAAAAGGGAATTACGCAGGCTAGAGAAAAAATGGAGGAAAGCCCAAACCGAGGAATGCAAGCGACTGTACCTAACTCTACTCATGGAATACAAGAATGAGGTCAACCAGGCAAAAAAGAATCACCACACTAACCTACTCAATAAAGCCATTAATAGACCCAGAGAGCTATTTGAACTTGTCAAATCTCTCACTAAAACCCCCCAGGACACCAACTGGACAAACGAAATCAAAGCTCAGACGATTGCAGACCACTACGCCAAGAAACTTAACCCGCAAGTACCCACTGCCACAGATCACAATATGTCTTTAACACTCACCCCTCAGAAAACCAACATGGTCCCGCATACAGAATCTAGAGCAGAATGGAGCACTTTTCAACCAATTAAAAGAACAACTGGTCATAAACATCATAACGAATTTAAAATCCACATCCTCGCCTCTTGAGCGTTGCCCTGCGGCATGGTTAAAAGCAACTAATATTGAAATAGCAAAACCAATCACCCACATTGTCAATCAGTCCACTTCAACAAGGTGTAATGCCTACCTATCTCAAGAGATCGCTTATAAGGCCCATCCTAAAGAACAAATCACTCAACAAAAGTGATCTTGCATCATATAGGCCAATCTCGAGTATATCTTTCTTAGCAAAGACGATTGAAAAAGCAGTCCAGCAGCAGCTGCAAGATCACATTGACGATAGGAAAGCCCTAGACATGCATCAATATGGGTTCCGTCAGCATCACGGAGTAGAAACCCTGCTACTAGCACTCCTCGACAACCTCCTCAGGGGTCTGGAGAACAAAATGACATGTTCATACTTGTAGTTTATAGACATCTCAGCAGCATTTGATACAGTACATCACAGCACCCTCTTAAACCGCCTATCATCAATAGGTATAACAGGGACCCCCCTAAAATGGTTTACCTCATATATCCAATAGGATGCAACAAGTCCTATTCAACAATGACAAAGCTGTTGCCTTCCCCCAGACGCAGGGGATCCCGCAGGGATCTGCCTTGTCATCTCTACTATTCAACCTGTATATAAAACCAATCTGTCAGATCTTTCAGAAGTGCAACATCAACTACCACATCTATGCTGACGATGTGATGCTGTACACACGCCTAAACACAACGCAGCCAGATTTCACTCCGTTGGAAAAATGCCTTGACATGTTACAAACATGGCTTCAACAAAACAACATGTCAATAAACCACAAAAAAACAGAGGTCATGTTCATCTCCAAAAAAACCAACTTCTCCCCACCCACCACAGTCACCTCAACAAAAACATATACCATGCGAAGCCTGCATAAAGTACCTAGGAGTCCTACTAGACAACAACCTTAAGATGAATAACCATCTCCGAACAGTCAACCGAGCCATCTTCTACAAATTAAAAGTCCTCCAACCACTTCGCAGTATCCTGGAAAAAATCTGACTTCAGGACTGTCGCACAAGCGCTAATCATTCCACACCTGGACTACTGCAACGCCATTCTCCAAGGGCTGCCAAAGAGAAACACCCTAAATATCTTACAAATGCCTCAAAATGTTGCTGCAATAATCATCATGGAAAAAAAGCTCACAGATCACAAAACACCAGTACTTATGGAAATACATTTGATCCCTGTCGCCGACCGAATCATCTACAAACTAATCATCACAACGTTTAAACTCATTCACAATATTGCGCCCTCATACATTGGCAACCTAATCACTAAGCAAGCACACAACAGGAACAGAAGAACCATACATCTCAACACTCTCTGTGTCCCAACCAGCATAAGATACGTTAAAACAGAAACAAGCAACAGAGCTTTCACCTATGCAGCGCCGATCCACTGGAACCAGCTCCCCTCTGAACTCCGAATGTCAAATAACCTGAATGAATTCAGAAGGAACCTCAAAACCCATTTATTCCAGGCATACTACAACCCAACCTAATTACAGCACCTTACCACAACAAGTTCCCTTCTGCCCACCATAATGACACTCGGAATACACGCAGCATATTGACGACTGATATGTAATCCTGTATATATGTATATTATATCCCCCTCCCACGCACCTTTTAATCTAATGTATATTTAAAGTTGTGAAAAGTATCTAATCTCTAATCCGTGTGCTATGTAATCATTGCTCTAATCAAAATTGTATTCTTAAAAAATTCATTGTATTGTACGATACATGATGATTCTGTAAAGAAAACCGCAGCTGATCGTAGGAAGCAGCGGTATATAAGTGTTTGCTAAATAAATAAATTAATTAATTAATTAATGTGCTGTTTTAATGTGTCTGGTATTGATGCTGTGTTATATGGTTCCTGTTACCGATTGTCTAGTATGCTGGCACTTGGTCATTTTATGGTAGTTACATTAGAAACATAGAAATATGACGACAGAAAAAGACCACATGGCCTATCTAGTCTGTCCTTCCATAACAACTACAACAGTCTCCTTTTTATCTTTAGAGATCCTCTGTGTTTATCCCATGCTTTTTTGAATTCAGTTACTGTCCTCATCTCTACCACCTCCACTGGGAGACTATTCCACGGATCCACTACTCTTTCTGTAAAGAAATATTTCCGCATATCACTCCTGAATCTATCTCCCTTCCAGGGCCGGCCCGTCCATTGAGCAAGAATGTTTTTTGCACAGGGCCCCGCGTTTCAGGGGGCCCCACGCAAAAAACATCTTGCATCAGCCCAGCTAGGTTAAAAAAATACAAACTGGCTGCTGCTGCCGCTGCCGTCATGGCAGCGGCAGAATCGAGCATCCCGCGGGGCCCCTCTGCCCTGCAGAGTCCTCCATGCAGCCTCAATGTTGGCTGTCAGAGCCGCACGAAGAGAGAGAGCTTCTCCTCTCGTGGCTCTGTTAATCCCGCCGCGGGGCTGATGGGATTTCCCATCAGCCCCACGGCGGAATTAACAGAGCCACGAGAAAGGGAAACTCTCCCTTTGTGCGGCTCTGAAAAGCCCGCGCTGAGGCCGCATGGAGGACTCTGCAGAGCAGGGGGTTCCCGCGGGATGCTCGATTCTGCTGCTGCCACGGCGGCAGCGGCAGCCGGTTTTTTTTTTTTAAACTAGCTGGGCTGATGGGGGGGAGGGGGTGAGGACTGGTAATGGGCTATGTGGGGGGGGGGGCTAAGACTGGAAGTGGGCTGATGGGGGGTTTAGGAGTGGAAATGGGCAATGGGGGGGCTAAGACTGGAAGTGGGCTGATGGGGGGGTTAGGACAGGTAATGGGCTATGGGGCCTATGGGGGGGCTAAGATTGCAAGTGGGCTGATGGGGGGGGTTAGGACAGGTAATGGGCTATGGGGGGGCTAAGACTGGAATTGGCTGATGGGGGGTTTAGGACAGGTAATGGGCTATGGAGGGGCCTATGGGGGGCTAAGACTACAAGTGGGCTGATGGGGGGGTTTAGGACTGGTAATGGGCTATGGGAGGGCTAAGACTGGAAGTGGGCTGATGGGGGGGTTAGGACATGTAGTCTTAGCCCCCCCCCCATAGCCCATTACATGTCCTAACCCCCTCCCCCCATCAGCCCACTTCCAGTCTTAGCCCCACCCAGCCCACTTGTAGTCTTAGCCCCCCCATAGCCCATAACCTGTCCTAACCACCCCATTAGCCCACTTGTAGTCTTAGCCCCCCCACAGTCCATTACCAGTCCTAACCCCCCCTTCAGCCTAAGTGTAGTCTTAGCCCCCCCAAAGCCCATTAAAAAGGGGCTGATGGGGGGGGGTAAGGACTGGTAAAGGGCTGTGGGGGGGCTAAGACTGGAAGTGGGGCTGATGGGGGGGAGGGGGCTAGGACATGTAATGGGCTATGGGGGGCTAAGACTACAAGTGGGCTGATGGGGGGGTTAGGACAGGTAATGGGCTATGGGGGGCCTAAGACTACAAGTGGGCTGATGGGGGGGTTAGGACAGGTAATGGGCTAGGGGGGGGCTAAGACTACAAGTGGGATGGGGGGGCTAAGACTGGAAGTGGGCTGATGGGGGGGAGGGGGTTAGGACTGGGAATGGGCTATGGGGGGCCTAAGATTGAAAGTGGGAGGATGGGGGGATAGGACAGGTAATGGGCGCTGGGGGGCTAAGACTACAAGTGGGCTGATGGGGGGGTTAGGACTGGTAATGGGCTATGGGGGGGCTGACTGGAAGTGGGCTGATGGGGGGGGTTAGGACATGTAATGGGCTATGGGGGGGCTAAGACTACAAGTGGGCTGATGGGGAGGTTAGGACTGGTAATGGGCTATGGGGGGCTAAGACTACAAGTGGGCTGATGGGAGGGGGTTAGGACTGGTAATGGGCTATGGGGGGCTAAGACTAGAAGTGGGCTGATGGGGGGGTTAGGACAGGTAATGGGCGATGGGGGGGCTAAGACTACAAGTGGGCTGATGGGAGGTGGTTAGGATGGCTATGGGGGGCTAAGACTAGAAGTGGGCTGATGGGGGGGGGGGGTTAGGACAGGTAATGGGCTATGGGGGGGGGCCAAGACTACAAGTGGGCTGATGGGGACGTTAGGACTGGAAATGGGCTATGGGGGGGCCTAAGACTGAAAATGGGCTGATGGGGGGGTTAGGACTGGAAGTGGGCTGATGGGGGGCTTAGGACTAGTAATGGTCAATGGGGGGGTTGCTAGGACTGGAAATGGGCTGAGTGGAAGGGGGGCTTGAACTGCAAATAGCTGATGGGGAGGGGGGCTTGGAATGGAAATGGGCTGTGAGGGGAGGGAGTTAGGACTGGAAATGGGCTGAGGGGGGGCTAGGATAGGACTGGAAATGGGCTGTTGGGGGTGCTAAGATTGGAAATGGGCTGTGGTGGGGGCTTGAATTGAAATGGACTCATGGAGGGGCTAGAACTGGAAGTAGGCTCATGGGGGGCTTGGACTGGAAATGGGCCGAGTGGAGGGGAGCTAGGATTTGACATGGGCTGATGATGGGGCTAAGAAAGGACTAGAAATGAGCTGATGGGGGCTGGGATTGGAAATGAGCTGATGGAGGGACTCGGATAGGACTGGAAATGGATGGGGGAGCTAGGACTGGAAATGGGCTGATGGTGGGGCTAGGATAGGACTGGAAATCGGCTGATGCAGGGACTAGAAGGGAGCGGATGCTGGGTGGGGGTGGAACTAGAAGGGAGCTGATGTTGGAGGAGGATTAGAATGGGATGGAGCTGAGATAGTGAAATGGACAGGGAAAAATATTTTGTGTGGGAGGGAAGACAAATCTACAATTGGCCGGATATTGGGAGAGTAAGTGGGGATTGAGGATGGAGCGGTAACATTTGAGTGGATGAAATAGGAATGAGGAAAGAGCAAAAGGAGAAAAATTAGTATGTTAAAGCAGATGTCGAGAGAGAATGGAAAAAAACTAGAAGAGAGAAGAAAGGACAAATGGACAGCAGACGATGGAGAGTTAGCAGAAGACACAAAGAAACCAGAAGAAAGTGGCTGGAGCAATTGCCACTGGGGAAAAAAATGCAGAAAAGGTAGAAAAATATCTCTTTATTTTGAATTTTTTAACTGGAATATGTCAGCTCTTGGAAATGTGCATCATTAACGTCTGTGCTTTGTTTAGTATCAGAGGAAATTAATTTCTGGTTTTATTTCTACAGTGTTGTACATTCCAAGTTTGGCTTTTGGGGTTCTCAGTTTAATTATTGTCTTCCTGTTTCTAAATTGTGATTCCTTGTTTGGTGATGGTCTATGTTCTGCATGTGTAACTGAGCTGAGGTATTCTGTTTATATAATTCCTATTTGACATTGCCACTTGTTCTCTTTCCCCAGTAGGTCATGTATTGTTGTTCTCTGAAATGTATTGGTTTAATATTTGCAGTGTTGCCTTTTGATAGGTAGGGTATGGTGCTTTGTGAGTTCTGGTAGTGCTGTTAGGATACAGCGGGTTTGCTATGGGTTCTAAATGGGCAGTGTTTGTAGTAGTTCCTAATGTGCCTGGTGGTTGGTACTGGATTATAATAATGTAGAAATCTCCTAGTCTTTCTTTATCCATATACTCATTAAGAGGCATGTTTACTAAAAGTTAGTGTATGGTAACATTATGCAAATATGTATGCAAATGAGGCACCTTATGCAAATGAGGCCCTGCACCGAGTCTCCGCACATGACCCCGCACCCCTCTTGGGCCGCCCCTGCTCCCTTCACCCTCATCCCATGTCCCCTCGTAGCAGAACTTGCTTTCAATTGAAAGAGGCTCTCTCCCTGAACATTTATGCCACGGAGGTATTTAAACATCTCAATCATATCACCTCTATCCCGCCTTTCCTCTAAGGTGTACATATTAAGATCCTTCAGTCTGTCCTCATATGCTTTATAATGAAGACCACTAATCATTTTAGTAGCCACCCTCTGCACCGACTCCATCCTGTTCACATCATTTTGAAGGTGCGGTCTCCAGAATTGCACACTATACTCCAAATGAGGTCGCACCAAAGACTTATACAGAGGCATTATCACCTCCTTTTTTCTGCTAGCCATTCCTCTCCGTATGCACCCAAGCATCCTTCTAGCTTTTGCCGTCGCCTTTTCTACCTGTTTAGCTACTTTAAGATCATCAGACACAACCACACCGAGGTCCCGCTCTTCTTTAGTGGACAAAAGTACTTCACCCCCTATACTATATTGCTCCCTTGGATTGCTGCAGCCCAAATGCATGACCTTACATTTTTTTAACATTAAATCCCAGCTGCCAAATTCTAGACCATTCTTCAAGCTTAGCTAGATCCCTCCTCATACAATACAAGTTGCTGATGCCCAGCTATACATGCTGCACTCTGCCTTGAGTGAATTTCTTAAAAGTCCATAAAGGATGTTAATAAACAGATAAATATTAAGAAAACATTGGGGCCGCTATTCAGAAAGATCAATATTCAAATGCCATGTGATGAGCTATGGTGCTTAAATATTGATGGGATATTCGGCAGCCGTATCCAGATAGGAGCTGCTATGGAATATCAGGGCTGAATGATGCTGACACTTAACTGGTTAGTGGATTTTCAGTTGGCACTTATCTGGATTGCAACACAGGCCACCTTTTCATGCAGCCTAAGTTGCCTGGACAGGTGCCAAGTGAAAATTCGCTAAGGACGGTGTCAGCACTTATCTGGATAGTGTCAACACCGCCCTTGCTCTGCCCCGGACTGCTCTAGAATTAACTGGATAGTGCCAGGGCGGTCTGTGGAGATATTAAGTGGCACTATCCAGATAGCGACACTGAATCTCGTGATCAGCACCCTTAGCCAACCAGCCCAGGGGTCTACATATGGCCTCATTATTTTTCTTCACTCTAATGAAATGAGGTGTTTGTTTTTTTGCAAATGGAGAAAGAGCATGAGAGGTTAGTTAAAAATGTTTCAATTAATTCAGCTGAATAAGCAAAGGTTTGAGCTTTTCCCAAATACCACTGTCTAAAACACATACCCAACGGAACACAGAGGTAACAAGAATCACACCACAGTGAAATATCAGGACCCTATAATGTGTATTTCAAATATCTTTTTCCTTGGCACAAAACAAACATTGGAAAAAGAGCCTCATTTGATATCTTGTTTGACAGTTAAAAAGTATTGGACCTTTTCCAATTCGCAATGAAAAAAAAAGAAATGTATAAAGAGCAAAACCCTCTAAGCAGCTGAAAATATCTGGAGGAAGTCCAGATTAAGTAAAAGAAGGAAAATGCATATCTTCTGCTTTTACTCAAGAATTGGACCTATGGGGTCAGCTATTGCTATTTAGGCATCCATTGATCTTGGACAATTTACAGGGACAGGCAAAGAGTAACATGTACAGTCAAATACTGTTGGACTCCAGGGAATCCAGTGTTGTCATATATTTTGTTATTCTTGAACTATTTTAAAAGAAAACGGAACCCACCGTATTCTGTATAAACTTTCTAAAGTCCATATAGCAAACAGGAATCTTTACCCTGTACCAATTATGTATAAGTGATGGTTTGCATCAATAGATGCCCATATCATATCACTCTATATCGATCTGTTTTCTTGCAAGTCATCTCTTTATCTGAATGTATTTTCCCCATCTTATTCCTCTATGTCGCCCACCCCATCCTCCCAGTTGACAGACTGCTCTTAGTTCCCTTGTAACCATGGGCTAGAAAGGAAGTCTTCTCCCAAGACAAAATACTTAGGGGGCTACCAGTTTCATTAATTGCCTTCCCTCCCACCCAAAGCCTAGTGCATCATCTCTATGACATGTTCCATCCCTGCGAGACATGAAATTGAAACCCTTGTTACTGTGGCTCATTTTGTACATGTGCTTGCATTACGAGGAACCAAGAGATAGTCAAGTTTTATAATTTTATAGAAGAAAATGATGGGAGGGAGAAGGGCAGAATAGATGGCATTTTAGAATCCTATAAATTTCGCTGTAATCCTTTCCTCAGGTTTTTAAAAATCTTGTTCTTCAGTCAATCCCCTGTCATATTTTCCCCACCCAGACAACTGCAAACACCATCCTCCCATTCTGTACCTCATTTAAAAATAGGGCCCTTTTTTCTAACTTAAAAAAGGCAATTTTCAAAAATAACTTACCTCAGTATTTATCTTTGAGAATACACTTATGCACAAAAGGCCCATGCAAATAAATAAACAAACACTCTGACCTTAACAACCCTTCCCCAAAAATGTTCATTTTTAATGCAGCCAAAAGCGCACATATTGCGAATCCACTACTCACATTTTAGTCACTGTGAGAAGTGAAATTTATAGACCAACTTACCTACAGGGCCAGCCCAAAGGCTTTTGCTGACCTAGGTAGCTGCGTCATGCCGTCCCCCATCTCACCTGAGAGAGGGAGCAGCACAACAATCCCTTCATGCTGCCTTTTTTTTTTTTTTTTAAACAGTGGGCTTTAAAGTGCCTGCACATGCTCTTACTGCCTACCGTTCTTGCCCCCTTTTACAACACCAACTTCCTGTCCCTTCCAAAAGGAAGTTGCAATGGGTGGGAGTCAGGAACAACAGGACGTGAGTGCACGCACGTATGCAGCCACTTCAAGGTCCACCAGGGATTTTAAAGAGTGTGGAGGGGCTGGGGGACCTGCCGCCTAATCCGCCTGGGTCAGCCTTGCTTACCTAGGTAAATGTCTCTTCACTTAAGACAATTTTTCAACTGCCTACAGTCAGGGGCGGCCCAAGGGGGGTGCGGGGCCATGTGCGGAGACTCGGTGCGGGGCCTCATTTGCATAAGGGGCCTCATTTGCATAAATATTTGCATAATGTTACCATACACTAACTTTTAGTATACATGCCTCTTCATGAGTGTATGGATAAAAAAAGACAAAGATTTCTACATTACTATAATCCAGTGCCAACCGCCAGGCACATTAGGAACTACTACAAACACTGCCCATTTAGAACCCATAGCAAACCCACCGTATCCCAACAGCACTACCAGGACTCATAAAGCACCATACACTACCTATCAAAAGGCAACACTGCAAATATTAAACCAATACATTTCAGAGAATAACAATACATGACCTACTGGGGAAAGAGAACAAGTGACAATGTCAAATAGGAATTACATAAACAGAATACCTCAGAGCTCAGTTACACATGCAGAACATAGACTATCACCAAACAAGGAATCACAATTTAAAAAACAGGAAGACAATAATTAAACTGGGAACCCTAAAAGCCAAACTTGGAATGTACAACAACAATGTAGAAATAAAACTATAAATTAATTTCCTCTTGTACTAAACAAAGCACAGACATTAATGATGCACATTTCCCAGAGCTGACATATTCCAGTTATAAATTCAAAATAAAGAGATATCTTTGTACCTTTTGTGCATTTTTTTTTCAGTTGCAATTGTTCCAGCCACTTTCTTCTGGTTTATTTGTGTCTTCTGCTATCTCTCCATCGTCTGCTGTCCATTTGTCCTTTCTTCTCTTCTAGTTTTTTCCATTCTCTCTCTACATCTGCTTTAACATAATAATCTTTCTCCTTTTGCTCTTTCCTCATTCCTATTTCATCCACTCAAATTTTACCCCTCCATCCTCAATCCCCACTTAGTCTCCCAATACCCGGCCAATTGTACATTTTTCTTCCCTCCCACACAAAATATTTTTCCCCTCTCCATTTCATTCTCCCAGCCCCATCCCCATCCCCTTCTAATCTCCCCCAACATCAGCTCCCTTTTAGTTCCAGCCCCACCCAGTATCCGCTCCCTTCTAGTCCCCACATCAGCCCATTTCCAGTCCTAGCTCCCCCATCCATTTCCAGTCCTATCCGAGTCCCTTCATCAGCTCATTTCCAATACCAGCCTCCCATCAGCCCATTTCTAGTCCTTTCCTAGCCCCACCATCAGCCCATGTTAAATCCTAGCTCCCCTCCACTCAGCCCATTTCTAAACCAAGCCCCCCATGAGCCTACTTCCAGTTCTAGCCCCTCCATGAGTCCATTTCAATCCAAGCCCCACCACAGCCCATTTCCAATCTTAGTTCCCCAACACCCAATTCTCAGTTCTATCCTAGCCCATCCATCAGCCCAGTTCCTGTCCTAGCTCCCTCCCCTAAGAGCCCATTCCAAGCCCCCTTCCCATCAGTTATTTGCAGTTCAAGCCCCCTTCCACTCAGCCCATTTCCATTCCAAGTCCCCCTCCCCATCAGCTATTTGCAGTTCAAGCCCCCCACTTCCCCTCAGCCCATTTCCATTCCAAGCCCCGTCCCCATCAGCTATTTGCAGTTCAAGCCCCCCACTTCCCCTCAGCCCATTTCCATTCCAAGCCCCATCCCCAACAGCTATTTGCAGTTCAAGCCCCCTTCCACTCAGCCCATTTCCAGTCCTAGCAACCCCCCCAACCCATTACCAGTCCTAGCCCCCCCATAGCCCACTCCCAGTCCTAATCCCACCAGCCCATTTCCAGTCCTAATCCCCATCACCCAATTTTCAGTTTAAGCCCCCCATAGCCCATTACCAGTCCTAACCACCCCATCAGCCCACTCCCAGTCCTAATCCCCCATCACTCAATTTTTAGTTTAAGCCCTCCCATAGCCCCTTACCAGTCCCAACCCCCCAGCAACCCACTTCCAGTCCTAATCCCACCAGCCCATTTCCAGTCCTACTCCCCCATCATCCAATTTTTAGTTTAAGCCCCCCCAGCGCCCATCACCACTCCTAACCCCTCCCCAGCGCCCATCACAACTCCTAACCCCCCCAGCGCCCATCACCACTCCTAACCCCCCAGCCCAGCACCCATCACCACTCCTAACCCCCCAGCCAGCCCAGTGCCCATCACCACTCCTACCCCCCCAGCCAGCCCAGTGCCCATCACCACTCCTACCCCCCCCCCCCCCGCCCAGTGTCCATCACCCCTCCTAACCCCCCCCCCAGCCAGCCCAGCCCAGCCCATCCCATCACTACTCCTAACACCTCCCCCCCCAGCCCCGCCCAGCCCAGCCCAGCCCATCACAACTCCTAACCCCCCCCCCAGCCCAGCCCAGCCCATCACTACTCCTAACACCCCCCCCCGCCCAGCCCAGCCCAGCCCAGCCCAGCCCATCACTACTCCTAACACCACCCCCCCCGCCCAACCCAGCCCAGCCCAGCAACAGCAGCACTTCTAACCCCAGCCCAGCCCAGCCCAGCACCACTCCTAACGCCCAGCCCAGCCCAGCCCAGGGAAATTTTTTAAAAAAAGAAAACCTGTCTCCTGCCGCTGTCGGGGCCGCCGCGGCAGAATCGAGCGTGCCGCGGGGCCCCCCTGTACCCGGCACAGCCTCTCCTCCCTGTAGCAGCTCTCTCTTCTGAGCTGCAGTCAGACGCGCCGGCTTGCAGAGCGCGAGGGAAGAGTTTTTCCCTCGCTGCTCTGTTGAGCCCGCGGGGGCTGATGGGAAGTTCCATCAGCCCCCGCGGGGCCTAACAGAGTCGCGAAAGGGAAACTCTTCCCTTCGCGCTCTGCAAGCCGGCGCGTCTGACTGCAGCTCAGAAGAGAGAGCTGCTACAGGGAGGAGAGGCTGTGCCGGGTACAGGGGGGCCCCGCGGCACGCTCGATTCTGCCGCGGCGGCCCCGACAGCGGCAGGAGACAGGTTTTCTTTTTTTTTTTCAATTTTACTTTTACAAAAGAATGTTTTTTGCGCGGGGCCCCCTGAAACGCGGGGCCCTGTGCAAAAAACATTCTCGCTCAATGGACGGGCCGGCCCTGCCTACAGTGGGACAAAGACTAGGGCAAACTGTTTACCCCTGGACTTTGCGCCAAGTTTAAAAGTGAAAATATGTACTATATAGAGGCTCTTATTAAAAGTAAACCGCATGTTAATGAAGTTAACACAAATTAATTGCCAATGTGCCCATAGCAATAAAAGGGCTGTGGGCACTTAAAGCACATTAACTTCATTAACGCATGTTAAAACCCAAGGGCCCCATAGTCAATTATGTGGGTATGTGCACATGTGGTTAGTTGCACTGCTTGTTCTGTGAATAGATTTATTGGTAAATTATGAGCAAAGATTTGAAAGTGTTATCTATATGTTTACTTACCCACCAACTTAAACATGCTCCTCCCCAAGAGTGCCGCTTCTCAATGCGGTAACACAGTGATATGTATTTTACTCTTGCTGAGGGTAATTTTCAAAGCCATTTCTGTGGGACAAATAGTGCTTTACCCACAGAAATGGACTTATAAATTGCCCTTCCTACATGCGGGCAAGAGCACATGTGCAGTGCCATGTTGAATGCACATGTAATGACAGTAGATAGAAGCATTCATTGAGCTGGGTTGGGGTGAGGTTTGGAACTATGCATACATTTTTGTATTTTCAAAAGTATGCATATATTTTTTTTGTCAGAAACATAGCCATATAAATTAGCAAGTGTAGATGTATCTGAATATATTACCCGGGATTATTTTCAAAGTTGAAGCGTGTGCGTTTTTGGAAAATGCCCTGCAAAGTCTGAGAAGTGAAAAGTATGTGTGTACTTTTTCACCATTGTGGACAGTTATAAAAATAGCACACCCCTGCCATTCATTATGAGTATCTTTAAGCAGGTCCCTGTGATTTTACCTTTTAAGACATATTTTAGATAGTATGTGGTGATCAAAATTGAGACATCGAGGTCGGGACATGTGCGATTAAGATGGCATTTTTGGAATACTTCTGCTTAAAATGAAGCCTTTTCTAAAATACACAGAAGGAAGTGTAGGGACACATGGGGATAAATATCCATGTGCAATTGGAACAGCCATTTTAAAAAAAGATACACTGGGAAAAACTGACAGAGGAAACCCAGCAACTTATGCGTGTAGTACCGGCATTTCACAACAAGCATGTATGCCTATGCTGCTGCTTAAATAGAGAGGGACCCTATCTTTAGGCCATTTTAATTTCATGTGAGTGAGCAGGTGTAAATCTGGATGTGGACAATTTTGAACTTGCGCACACATTCCCTATATGAAATGGGGAATAAACATCTAGATTTATGCCTGCCCAAACCATGCCCCTGACCCGCCCCCATCTATTTTCAATGTGCTATAGACATCCGGATGCTAATTGAGTCTTTTTTAAAATGGCCATTCACAGATGGATGCAGTTTACATGTGTAAGTGGTCCTGTTTATCATGAATCACAAATAAGGCTGCTAAAGTAACTCCCTTTACCTCCAGCTATGTTTCTTTAGTATCATAGATCCTGCTATAAATTAGTGACTGATTGATCCATGGCATAGATCATGTCATTATTACATTATAATTGGCAATCAGATTCAGTGTGTTTCAGGCAATTTGTGCAAATGACCCAAGTTTGGCTACTTCGAGAGCCTTGCAGGAATTTCAGGCATTGCTTCTCTAAATTATTTCAACAATTTATAAATATACTGGGGTTTTTTTTAACTTACTTTTTATCAAGTTTAAATCTCAAACCATATTACAGTTAAAATTAGTTTCCAAGCTTGATAGAAAATAAAATATTAAGACAAAACAACGCCTTCCCCCTCCCGACCAACCACCACTTAACCCAAGAAAAAAGAGAAGAGAAAGAAACACTGACTTCTGCCATATCCAACAAGACGACCCCCCCCCCAAACCTGTCATTCACACAACCCCTCACTGTTCAAACCCCTCTACCCCTCACAATATTGGCCTTCATTACAAATATACTTTTTAAATGATACACTGAGACATTTACTAATATGATGGATTTTTGTAGCTTGTGGTAAGGAAGCTCATCCTGAGTTAGGAGAAAGTGAAAAAAACCCAAAGAATTCATCCTAATAAAAGGGCCTATTTTACAAGGTCAGAGAAATAAAAGCACAACCACACCTAGAAACCAGAAAATCCCCAGCTGGAACAGGTTTCAGAGTTCCCCTAGTGGAGTAAGGGAGAGTGAATACAGACCCAAGGTAAAAGACCCTTACATCAGTAAGCTCCCTGATTACCCAGGTGCAAGAGGGCAAGCTGATCTCCGTCACCTGGGAAGAGAAGAGGTGGTGCTGGAATCTTGGAGATTTAACCCTAGGTTAGAATATACAGGAGCTAGCAAGGAGAGCAGGAGCAACGGGAACAGGAGCAGGAACTGCAGGAGAGGAGAGTGCTGGAGAGAGCCAGAGAGAGGTACAGAGCACGAGCAAGGAGAAGCTGCTACAAGCCAAGGCACAGGTACAAGCCTTAGAAGCCTGTCCTATACTGAGCAGTGCAGAGTTGCAGGAGACACTCTCAGCTCTAATGAGAGGCTGTCAGCTAAGCCCAGTGAGCTAGAACGAGAGATAGAACCAATGCAACTAGGAGAGCCTGATGCAGCTTTGAATGAGGAAGATATATTCATGGATTGCTCTTTCTGCCAAGCCTTAGCTACAGAGGGGGTTGAAGGAAAGCCAACCTTAAGAGAAAACTCTCCAGAGCAAGGTAACCTTGAAAAGCAAGGAAGATGCTTTGTGAATTCCCTGTGTTAAGGAGGGGAGACTTTTGCTGAGAAGTGAGAACAAGCTGAAGCTGTATAATTGTGCTTGTTAAACACCTGCTATCCTGTGCAGTGAGACAGCAAGAAGCCAAGCTAACGGTGAGAGGAAAAAAGCTTCTGTTTTGCTTTTGAATGTTCCTAAGAAAACCTGAGTAGAGCTTTGTTTGCTTATTGAAAGTTTGTTCCTGTTGGAAGTTTTGCTTTGCTTATAAAGAGGAATACAGCCTGAAAATGTTTGGAGCTGAAAAGAAAGAAAACTGCCATTGAAGAAAGCTGTTTGTGTTTATGCTTTAACCAGTAAGGCTAAGAGAAAGCTGGAAGCCTTGCTGTTAAAGGGGTTTTTTGCTTTTGAGCTGAAGAATATTGTAAGCTGATATTTTGTTTTGACCTTTTGCTTATGTTCTGTTGTGTTTTTGAAAGAAACCTGGAGAAATAATCCTGAAAGAGGTAATTTATGGACCTTGCATTTGAGTTTAATAAATTTCTGTCATTGCCTTACAAAAAGAGCCAAACTACAAGTTTTTTTTCTACCTGAAGCTGTATGTGTAGCAGTTAAACTACATTTCCCAAGAAGCATTGCGGGGGAACCAGTCAGAGAAGGCTGAAAAGGGAAAGTTTCTATTAGAACCACGACCCTCCATGCTGAATGCAAGGAGCAAGGGCGTGACAAGCTTTTTGCCCCACATTCTGGGATATATCTTCTGTTATGCGAGCTGAACAGAGCTCATTTCACTCCATTTACCACTACACTTCACTGGGAATCTTACTAGGGAGCATGCTCCAGTAGAAGAGCCTTTCAAGGCACAATAAGCCAGAGGACTGTACAATCTATTCACAGTACCCTAACTGGGGGTTGCTGCCATAGTTCAATCCAGCATTGATGTTAGTGAATGACCACTAGTGTCAGAGAGAAGCTTTAGAAACAGTAGAAGGTGGTTGTTGTTACTGTAAGTACCATCGAGTCGGTGTTGACTCATAGCAACCCTCTGGATAGTTATCCAAAACTGTGTTTGGTCTTCAATCAGGCAGCTCATTGTTGACAGAGTGGCACCCATAGATGCTCTTATTGTATTGATCCATCTCATTGCTGGCCTTTCTTTTTTGCGTTGACCTTCTACCTTACCGAGCATGTCGTCTTTCTCTAATGATTTCTCTCTTCACATGATGTGTCCAAGGTATGAAAGTCGAAGTCTTGTCAACTGAGCTTCTAAAGAAAGCTTAGGTTTGATCTCCTCTAGTACTGACTGGTTTGTTCTTTCGCATCCATGTGACATTATTGAAAATACCATGGCTTGAACGAGTCAAATCTTTGTATGGAGAGAGATATCTCTGCTCTTGGGAATCTTGTCTAGGTCCTTCATAGACATTCTGCCAAGAGTAATGTGAAGTAGGATTTCTTGATTGCTTGTTGTTTCTTTATTGATAGTTGATCCAAGTAGGTTAAAGATGTCCACTATTTTGATTTCTTCTCCATCAACGATGAACTTATTGATTTTGCTAGTTGTCAGGATTTTCATCTTCTTTACATTAATTGTGAAAGCCCATTTTAAGACTATGTTCCTTGATCTTGAGAAGCAAATGTTTCAGATCATCTTCACTTTCAACCAGAAAAGTGGTATCATCAGCATAGCAAAGGTTGTTGATAAGTCTTCCACCAATCTTCACAACCCACAGCGCGGTTGTCTTCATATAGTCCTGCTTCTCTGATGATTTGTTCTGCACATAAATTAAAGAGCTAGGGGGAAAGTATGCAGCCTTGTTGTACACCTTTGCTGATTTTAAACCACTCTGTTTCTCCTTGCTCCATTTGAACTGTTGCTTCTTGATCAAAGTAAAGGTTGTGCAAGAGAACTATCAGGTGTTCTGGTATACCCATGCTTCTTAATGTGGCCCAGAGTTTCTCATGGTTTACACAGTCAAAAGTCTTGCTGTAGTCAATAAAACACATATAGATATCCTTTTGGTATTCTTTTGTCTTTTCAAGGATCCATCTCACATCCGCGAAGTCGTCTCTCATTCCTCACCCTTTCCCCGAGCCCTGCTTGCACTTCAGGCAGTTCTTGTTCCAGGTCTGGTTGTAGTCTCTGCTGAATAATCTTGAATAGAATCTTGCTAGTGTGTGGGATCACAGCAATTGTGTGATAATTTCCAAGGTAAGTTGGATCAACTTTCTTTAGTATTGGTATAAACACAGATCTTTTCCAGTCAGTTGGCCATGATGTTGTCTTCCAAATTTCCTGGCAAAGCTTTGTAAGTATGGTAACAGCTTCATCCGATTGCTGTAATACTTCAATGGGAATGCCAGCAATGCCAGGTGCCTTGTTCTTTGATATTTAAAACCACCTAACAAAAAATCCCTACACTATAAATACCAAAAATCAAAAGTAGAGAAAGTGGAATTACAAAAATGCTAGCGTGGAAATATGCTGCTTCAACTTTTTCTTTCATCACTAATGGTTCTTGATAAGAACATAAGATATGCCCTACTGGGTCAGACCAAGGTCCATCAAGCCCAGTATCCTGTTTCCAACAGTGGCCAATCTAAGTCACAAGTACCTAGCAGTTTCCCCAAAAGACACAGATTCTGCAATGCTTGTACTGGGGCAAGCAGTGGATTTTCCGGGTTCCCTTTAGTAATGTTTTTTTGGACCTCTCCTCCAGGAACTTGTCCAAACCTTTTTTAAACCCAGTTGCACTAACAGCTTTCGCTACATCCTCCGGTAACAAATTCCAGTTTGATTATACATTGAGTGAAAAATATTTTCTATTAGTCTTAAATAGCTTCATTGCATGTCTCCTAGTCTTTCTATATTTTGATGACATAAACAATCGATCTACATTTACACGTTTCACTCCATTCATTAATTTGTAGACCTCTATCGTATCTCCCCTCAGCCGTCTCTTTTTAGCCTCTCTTCAGAGGGGTAACCTTCCATCCCCTTTACCATTTTGATGGCTCTTCTCTGTACCTTTTCTAATAACGCTATATCCTTTTTAAAATACAGCGACCAGAATTGCATGCAATAGTTAAGATGTGGTCGCACCATGGAACGATACAGAGGTATCATAATATCCTTTGTTTTATTCTTCATTCCTTTCCTTATGATACCTAGCATTCTATTTGCTTTCTTGGCCGCTGCTGCACACTGGGCAGAGGGTTTCAACATGTTATCCATGATGACATAATCATAAGGTTTAGGTTGAAATGGCTGTTGGTCCATTTGATCTTTATCGTATGACGACTCTGTATATTCTATCCACCTTTTCTTGATCTTCTCAGCATCATTCAGGTTTTGTCTTTGTTGATGTTATAGAGATTTTCCATCGTTGACTTCCATAGATGTAGTCAATTTGATTTTTGTACAAACCATTGGGTGAAGTCCATGTGTATAGTCACCATTTATGTTGCTGGAAGAAGGTATTTGAGATAAATAGATCATTGGTCTTGCAGAATTTTTAGCAGTCATTCTTCAGCTTCATTTCTGTTGCCATGTTCATATTTTCCAACCACTTTGCCTTCTTCTTTGTTGCCAACCTTTGTGTTCCAGTCACCCACGACTATCAGGATATCCTGTTTGCATGTTCTGTCAATTTCAACTTGTACTTGTTCATAGACCTCATCAACTTCATTCTCTTCTGCAGCTGTTGGGGCATATATTTAAATTATAGTTGTGTTGATGGGCATTTCTCGTAGATGAATAGAAATTAAGGGGTATGTTTATTAAACCGTCCTAATGTTACCGGCCCTAGTTGCAGCGTTAACGTGAGGGATGCCATATAAGGAAGTGGGTGTTCCGGCATCAAGGTAGCAATGGCTGTGTATCACGCGATAGAGGGTGCTTTGGCTCGTTACCCCGCGGTAACCTTAATGTTATGCCAGCGCTGTGTGAGAAGCTACAGAGGTGTAGCCCACTGGTTAATACAATGACTGCCGAGCCAGAGGTCATGGGTTACGATCCCTCAGAGGTCTCATCTAATAAAGCTGTCCAAGGCAATCCCTTTTGCTGCCTGTAACAGTCAGACACATCTCTACAATCTGTGTTTTCAGCAAAAACACCCTCACCTCAGTGCCGTAACCTAAGGCGCCCTATAAGGTGCCCCATAGGGCACATTATAAAGTGCCTTGTCCGCCAACAAGGGCACTGTATAATGTGCCCTATAGGGCGCTTTAGGTTACGGCACTGAGGTGAGGGTGTTTTTGCTGGCAGCATCGACTGTAGAGTTGTGTCTGACTGTTACAGGCAGCAAAAGGGATTGCCTTGGACAGCCTTATTCGATGAGACCTCTTGAGAGATCAAACCCATAACCTCTGCCTCGACAGTCATTGTATTAACCAGGGGGCTACACCTCTATAGCTATTCCACAGCACTGGCTGGAGACAGAAAGACAGCAGGTCACCGCACAAAATGTCTGCTGTGGTTACCAGGATAGTGTAAACCAGGGGTCTCAAACTCAAATTGCTTTGAGGGCCAAATGAGGACTTGTAAAGTAACCCGGGGGCCGCATAAGACGTGGGGCCTCATTTGCATAAGGGGCCTCATTTGCATAAATATTTGCATAATGTTACCATACACTAACTTTTAGTAAACATGCCTCTTAATGAGTATGGATAAAGAAAGACTAAAAGATTCAGAAATAGGAAGACAATAACTAAACTGGGAACCCCAAAAGCCAAACTTGGAATGTACAACAACACTGTAGAAATAAAACTATAAATTAATTTCCTCTTGTACTAAACAAAGCGCAAACATTAATGATGCACATTTCCCAGAGCTGACATATTCCAGTTAATAAATTCAAAATAAAGAGATATTTTTCTACCTTTTGTGCATTTTTTTTCAGTTGCAATTGCTCCAGCCACTTCTGGTTTCTTCGTGTCTTCTGCTATCTCCATCGTCTGCTGTCCATTTGTCCTTTCTTCTCTCTTCTAGTTTTTTTCCATTCTCTCTCCCTACATCTGCTTTAACATACTAATCTTTCTCCTTTTGCTCTTTCCTCATTCCTATTTCATCCACTCAAATTTTACCCCTCCATCCTCAATCCCCACTTACTCTCCCAATACCTGGCCAATTGTAGATTTGTCTTCTCTTCCAGACAAAATATTTTTCCCCTCTCCATTTCACTTTCCCAGCTCCATCCCATTCTAATCCTCCCCCAACATCAGCTCCCTTCTAGTTCCAGCCCCACCCAGCATCTGCTCCTTTCTAGTCCCTGCATCAGTCCATTTCCAGTCCTATCCTAGCCTCACCATCAGCCCATTTCCAATCCTAGCCCCCCATCAGCCCATTTCCAATCCTAGCTCCCTCCCCTCACAGCCCATTTCCATTCCAAGCCCCCCTCCCCATCAGCCATTTGCAGTTCAAGCCCCCCTTCCACTCAGCCCATTTCCAGTCCTAGCAACCCCCCCAGCCCATTACCAGTCCTAGACCCCCCATAGCCCATTACCAGTCCTAACCTCCCCATAGCGCACTTCCAGTCTTAACCCCCCCATCACCCCATTTTCAGTCTTACCCCCCCCCATAGCCCATTACCAGTCCTAGTCCCCCCCATAGCCCACTTGCAGTCGTATCCCCCATCACCCCATTTTCAGTCTTACCTCCCCTCATAGGCCATTACCAGTCCTAACCCCCCCCCTGCCAATAGCCCACTTCCAGTCCTAACCCCCATCTGCCCATTTCCAGTCCTAGCCCCCACCATAGCCCATTACCAGTCATAACCCCCCCTGCCAATAGCCCACTTCCAGTCCTAACCCCCATCTGCCCATTTCCAGTCCTAGCCCCCACCATAGCCCATTACCAGTCATAAACCCCCCCCTTCCAATAGCCCACTTCCAGTCCTAACCCCCATCTGCCCATTTCCAGTCCTAGCCCCCACCATAGCCCATTACCAGTCATAACCCCCCCCCCCTGCCAATAGCCCACTTCCAGTCCTAACCCCCATCTGCCCATTTCCAGTCCTAGCCCCCACCATAGCCCATTACCAGTCATCACCCCCCCCTGCCAATAGCCCCCTTCCAGTCCTAACCCCCCTCTGCCCATTTCCAGTCACACCCCCCCCCCCCCCCGACAGAGAAAAACAAAAATCCCCAACACCCTGACTTCTGCCGTTGCCGCCGTGGCAGCGGCAGAATCAATTGTCAAATAAAAAAAAAAAAAGACTTCTGCTGCTCAAGCAGCAATATCACCTGTCCTGCGGCCCCTTCCCCTGTGCCCGGAGATCCGAATCTGCTCATCAGCGGCGTGCTTTACAAGCCGCGAAGAGTATTCCCCTCTCGCGCGGTTTCAAGCCGCGCGAGAGGGGAATACTCTTCGCGGCTTGAAAAGCACGCCACTGATGAGCAGATTCGGATCTCCGGGCACAGGGGAAGGGGCCGCAGGACAGGTGATATTGCTGCTTGAGCAGCAGAAGTCTTTTTTTTTTTATTTGACAATTGATTCTGCCGCTGCCACGGCGGCAACGGCAGAAGTCAGGGTTTTGGGGTTTTTTTGTTTTTCTCTTTCGCGGGCCGCACAAAGTTGTCTCGCGGGCCGCATGCGGCCCGCAGGCCGCGTGTTTGAGACCCCTGGTGTAAACCCACCTGTACCCATGATGCACTGCACATGCAGATCAGCAGTCTACATCTGATCACAAGATGGGGTATGTGCCTCTACAGCACCTCAGCCTGGTAGGGGGAACTGACCGTGTGTGTTACTGGCACAGAGTAGCTACAGACCGTGACATTGTGCGGTTCCTGTGCTCACCTGAGGGTGAGGTGGGGCGCCCAGCACCAGGTCCACAGCACCTGGCTTGGCTGAGAGAGGCTGTGCTGCAGATCCCCATCAGTGCCAGTGTGTGATAGGTTGTCCTTGCAGACACATCTAGGATACACCTGTGTCCATCTGTATTTCCCGGTCACGTCTAGCCCTTGTGGACTACGACACACCCACAACAGTGCATATCCTGTGTGGTTGCCATGGTCACTTGTTAAAAGAGCAGGGTGGTGTTTGGACCTACATGCCAATTGTGTAACACCACCCAACCCGCCCGCTCTGGGTCAGGGTGGGGTACAGGATCTCCCACCAACAGAACCACACTCTATATCCCTGCAATGGAGGCAGTAGAGGGGACCATCAACCCTAGTCCCACTGGGGAATGGGCACCTTATAGGGCAGTCAATGCAGATCTGTACTTATCACATAGGGCACAGGCAGACAGGCAGTAGGCCTGGAAAAGCTCATCTGCCCCCAACCACAATTTGACATTCACCAGCAGAGGGCACAGTCAGTCTGCATCCACTGCACCCTGCAAGGTGTTGCAGCCATACACATGCCAACTGCAGACAGTCTGCTAGCCAGAACATAGTGCATGTTCCTAGAGGAACGATGTGCACGCAGATGTGGGATGAAACTCACAGATATCACTTGAGAGAAACACTGTATAGCACTATGTGGGAACCTAGACATGCCATGGTCACTGCTCAGTCAGGGTGAGAGTGACCTCCCAGCATGACAAGCTGTGGCCACCCTGTCCATGCAGGTGGTGGTCGGGCATTAGAATGTCCTAGCCATTGCCTTATGCCGATGCATCCTGCCCAGACCGCCCTGTCCAGGCCATACCCACAATACCTTGCTCCTCATTATGCACATTGGCAGGCTAACGCTGGAAACAGTGTAAGCATTGTGGGCTCCGAAGGTATAGGCAGCCACAAAACCCTGGATATACATACACTCACTCCTTCACCTATTTCAGCATTGTGCAAAGATAGAGGTGGTTGGCAGCCCTGCCCGCCACACCAGTCCTGAGTACAGTGCAGGCATTGCTAAGGTATTCAATACTGTTAGGGTCACTTTCTGGGGTGATAACATTGTCAAAAAGAAAAGGAAACACACTCCACATATATCAGAAGGATTGCTATGATGAATCTCTGTTAACAAATTGTGTTTAATGTAGGATTTGTTATCTGATATTAATCATAGCAACCTTTTGATATATATGGAGCGTGTTTCCATGTTCATGATGGCATTGCTAAGGTATGCAGGTGCTAGTAGTGGTACTGTAGCTGCTGCTCCACGCAGGGCCCAACAGCCTGACTCTCCATGAGGCTTTGGATAGTGGAGCCTGTGGGTGTGGTTGTTAGTGCCCCTGTTGGCCAATGCTCTAGGGAGTGCACATGTTTATGGTGTATGTGCTCTGTAGGGTAAAATATAGGGACATGGTCTGCAGGAGCCACAGCTGTGACTTTAACCTGTGACCTTCTGCTTCTGAACACACTGGCTGTGTGTACTGCACCAAGCTGTTGCCACAGAGGCAGGTCATTCACTGTGGATACCATGACTGTTCTTCAGACAGACCTTGTCTGTTGCACTGCATGCCACCCACCTAAACAGGGCGCGCGTTAACGTTACATTGTAACCGAGGTAACGTTACCGCCGTTTAGTAAACATACCCCTAAGTGTTCACTGATTGCATTGTATTTCATTACAGTTCTTGCAAGTTTTTTCTTAATTATAAACGCAACACTATTTCTTCTTTTTCTTTCATTTCCAGCATAGTAGACCATGTGCTCATCAGATGCAAAGTGCCCGATGCCAGTCCATTTCAGTTCGCTGACACCCAACAGATCAAGTTGTACATGTTCCATTTCATTCTTGACCACCTCCAACTTCCCTTAGTTCACGCTTCGTACGTTCCATGTCCCAACATGTAAGATATCTTTGCAGCTTTTAACTCTAATTTCATGCACAGCCACATCAACAGTCAGACATCCAGAGGGCTTTGATCCAACCACATCATAAATGCTGGCTTTACTCTGAAAAGTCTTCAGCATCTCCCCAGGGGTCTCATCTTCCAGCACTATAGCACAGTTTGTTTTGCTGTGACTATCTATTGGGTTTTCATGGCAAGATATGGAAGTAAATTGCCAGCCTTTCTTCTGTGCAGTTTAATTCTAGTGTTGTTTGCAGTTATCACAGAAATGTGATCCTCCGCTACCAACACCGTCCCATTCTGCTGCTGCCGAGACGATTGGTTTGTCTTGGTCTGGCACCTCAACTGAGATCTGTCCATCTTGTGTGACCCTGTCAGTAGTTAAGCTACCAATAGCTTAGCCCTTAGCATCACTAATGCACACAAGTCCTCACAGAACGACCAGCTGTAAACCAAGTGGAGTATGCAGTCAGAGATCTTTCATCCCCATTAGCCCTGCCTTAGATTTGCAGGCTGATTACTTTTGTGCTTGAACCTTGGAGTGCATTTTGAGAATAGCTCCTACCCCTCCTTCTAGTTTTCTCTGTTTGCATATATCATTTTGGAAATAATGTAGGTCACCCTTTCCTAGAAAAAGAGGTCTCCCAAGAACTGGTTCCTCAAGGTTCTTAGCCCTTTCATAAGGAGTGGAGATTGATTTTTGCAGTCTTGCAATTCAACCACTGTTTCACGCAGTCTGTTGGACTCTGTGTGAACAAAGCATATATCTTTTGGAGGAGTGATTGCCTAGTCAGTACCAACACTGAAGAGGAGAGGAATGCAGCGAATAGTCAAGATTAAGCAGTGGATCCCAGGTACAGAGATACATTCTAAGTAGAAAGCAGGTAATCTTAGTAGCTGTACCCAGGGGCGGCCCAAGGGGGGTGCGGGGCCATGTGCGGAGACTCGGTGAGGGGCCTCATTTGCATAAGGGACCTCATTTGCATAAATATTTGCATAATGTTACCTTACACTAACTTTCAGTAAACATGCCTCTTAATGAGTGTATGGATAAAGAAAGACTAAAAGATTTCTACATTACTATAATCCAGTGCCAACTGCCAGGCACATTAGGAACTACTACAAACACTGCCCATTTAGAACCCATTGCTGTATATACTACAAAAAACTAGGTCGTATTATCAAGCAACTACTGTTATGAAAAATGAAAAAAGCTTTTTGCTTGAATTTTTACCTTATGAAACTGGTAGGATATAATGTCTTTTCATGTACCAAGGTCTCAGTTCAAAACATCGCAGCTTACTTTTCAAAGGGGCACTAAGTACCGTCTTTTAACTCTGCTGCTGTTTACATCAATGACCTTTATGTTATGTACACTTTGACCATTATCCTTCTTTCTTTATTTAAACTTAATATCTTAACACATGTAAACTGATATTATTATTGTATTCTTGTTATATTCTTTTTTCGTCTTATGACCAATAAATATTTCTCCACCTCATATGAAAAATATCTTAAAAAAAAGATTTTCCCAAAACCTTTTTACACGTGATCAAGAGTTCATAGCGCTTCAAAAGTAAAATTTAAGAAATATAGCCATCTGTATACTTCCTTAATCAATCTTCTCTATCGTTGCAAAAAAAATTTTTTGTTTGGTAACTTCATCCATGCAACCAATAGAAGAAAAACTGTTATAGTACTTAGCTTCAGGTATGCTGCTATATATCAATGTAGAAGCACTATAAAATTGCGATGTTTTCTCAGCTGCAATACAATCCCAACGCCGGATATCTAAGGCGCCCAAGCGTTTCACCATATGTTTCTTCAGGGGCTTTTTGTTTCAATGTATCATAAGAATCTTCATCCTGCTTTCATTCACTCACAGGGAAAACTTGACTGCTAGCCGGTGTAACAAAGCGAAAAAACGCCGCGCATGCTCTTTGCTAACGATAGAGAAGATTGATTAAGGAAGTATACAGATGGCTATATTTCTTTTTTTTTTAAACTTTTATTTTCATTTTGCAACAAACAAAAGTAACAACACACCAAAAGAAACAAATACACACATACGATAAAGAAAACAACCCCAATTACCCCCCACCCCAATGCTTCTTCTCTAAGCTGATAAGGATCATCATATACGCGCTTACATACAATAATTATTGTTCATCAAACAAACAGAAGTAAAGTCTATGATACCGGATGAGCATGTGACAGAGATCAATACAGAATCAAACAGTCAACTGAGAGCATTGAATAGTTTGAACATAATCGTGGAGCATCTTCTAGCAAGACCAATATTGAGTGGTTTGAACGGAAGAGGCTAACATATAAGGGGTTTGCACCTATTTGCAATGAAAACAGATATGATTACCGTTCATTAGAGCTCAAAAAAGAGCTATTTTCCCAATATGTCGTGAGTGAGGAACCAGGAAATAGCAAGGCCCGGCATAAAGGCTAAAAGGAAGTAAGCCAATTTAGGAAGAGAGGGGATCCCCGCAGCTGAGCGGAGCCCCACAATCTCCCCAAAGAGGGGTTCCGGAAAATATAAAATAGAATGAAGACGACCCAAGACCAGACTCCAGTAATACTGTGATGCGGGACAATCATACTTAACAGGAGTTTAGTAGACCAAAGGCCACATGGCATGTCCAGCATCAAGTGCTCTGGATGGCTTTCCAATTAGCTAACCTATCAGGAGTATATGTCCACTTGGAAGAATAGTACTGAGGAGAGAAGAAAAAATCAGATCTAGATTGTGAGTGATGGGGGGGCTAAGAAAGGTGAGCTCTAAGTCGGATGGGTAAAGCAGCTTCCATATATCTACTCGCACAAGATCTTTCATCAGAGCTGGCAGGGTGTAGAGACTTTTGGGTGGACCACGCGTTCTAGGCAACAAGCTATCTATCAAAGGATCAAATACTTGGTAAAAGTCACCACCGGGTATCAGTAAAAGGGTCATCCACATTCGGAGCATAAATACAAATACACGGAAATTCACTATCTCCAACCTTAAAATATACACAGGCCCAACTACCCTCCCCATCACAGCTAGTATCCATTACAGTGGGTGGCAAAGATTTCCCAACCAAGATGGCTACCCCGCACCGCTTGGAAACAGCGGGAGAATAGGCAGCCACCATATAGGGTGTGGCAGTGAGTTTCAGTGGTTCAACGAAGGTGAAATGGGGTTCCGGAAGAAACACTACATCAGTATGGTCATGATTAAAATAACTAAGAACGGTCATTCTTTTGATTGGACCATTAATGCCTCTTCCGTTCAATGACAAGAGCTTATAGAAGGCCATACAACAAAGTCAAACATTCTGAGAAAGAAACATGATGGCGCAACGAGTTGCGCAATGTCCCTCATATCAACTATAAATGACTATACACACGATCTGATAAAAAATAAACCAATAAAATCATGAAGCGCCCTATATAACAGGAGAAGCACCGAAGTGCCTTAGAGAAGAAGCAAAACCCCAGAAATTACTGGCGACCTGATGTCTGCGGGGTGAAACCCCAGAGAAGGCCTAATTGAGACAGATAAGCGGTATAGCTGTGCGTGCTCCGAATCCAACCGAGGTGCACATCATGGAGGAAAAGGAGACCAAGAAAGGTAGATATTAAAGAAAGAAAGGTCCAGACAGTCTCTATTCCAGACAATGAGCACCACGTCGGGTCATTCAAAATGACGGGCAGTTCCAGCGGAGTTTATCCGAGTTGTTGACTTAGCGCATCTGGTCTGCCTCTTTGGAATCTAAAAATGTTGCTAGCAGAGCAGGATCTTCGAAGGTGCTAGTTTGGTTATGGAGAGTCACTCTGAGCTTCGCCGGATATAAGAGGCCAAAGCGAGCCTGTAACTGTTGAAGTCTGGGTCGAAAAGCAAGAAGTCCCTTCCGCCGGTCAGCTGTGGCCTTTGCCAAGTCGGGGAAGAAAGAGACTTTATGATCTTCAAATTGCAGATGTTGAATCACCCGGGCAGCTTGGAAAATTTGCTCAACTTGCTGATACCTCAGTAATCGAAAGATAATGGGCCGGGGGGTCGTCCGATTAAGTGCGATGTTGGTGGGAGCACGATATGCGCGGTCAATTTCCAGAGCTCCGTAAAAGGTAATCTTCAGCAAGGAGGGAAGAGTTTTAACCAGAAATTCTCTGATATCTCCTGCTTCCGCACCCTCTGGTACTCCTATGAGCCTGACATTGTTGCGACGGGCTCGATTATTGCAATCCTCTAACTCTTTTTGAAGATTCTGTATCTGACGCTCAGCCTTGTCCAAGTTCACCAAGCGCTCCGCGTGCGAATCGAGGACCCCCGCCATGTTGTCCAGCCGTAGTGAAAGACCTTCAAGCCGGTCCTGAAGCATACCGAAATCTTCTCGCATGGCTCGGAGCGCTTCTCCATTGGACTGCACCAGTTCCTTCACACCACGTATTTCCTCCAAAATCTCCTGCTGCATTACGGGGCTTACCCGAAGTGGAACCATCTTTGGTGAGGAGGACAACTCTGTTTTGGAACGTTTTCCATGTGAAGAAGAGGGAGACCCAAAGTCCAAGCGCACTGGCTTGTGGGCCGCCATTCCCCCCAAGGCACCCCGGTGAGTTCGGAGCAAAATATTAAGTTTATGTAGATATTAAGTCAGGATTCTGAGTAGGCCCCTCGGGAGCTTCAGCACGAAGCGTCTACCCCGCTGGACATCAGGCTCCGCCCCCCCAGATGGCTATATTTCTTAAATTTTACTTTTGAAGCGCTATGAACTCTTGATCACGTGTAAAAAGGTTTTGGGAAAATCTTTTTTTTAAGATATTTTTCATATGAGGTGGAGAAATATTTATTGGTCATAAGACGAAAAAAGAATATAACAAGAATACAATAATAATATCAGTTTACATGTGTTAAGATATTAAGTTTAAATAAAGAAAGAAGGATAATGGTCAAAGTGTACATAACATAAAGGTCATTGATGTAAACAGCAGCAGAGTTAAAAGACGGTACTTAGTGCCCCTTTGAAAAGTAAGCTGCGATGTTTTGAACTGAGACCTTGGTACATGAAAAGACATTATATCCTACCAGTTTCATAAGGTAAAAATTCAAGCAAAAAGCTTTTTTCATTTTTCATTTAGAATCCATAGCAAACCTGCCGTATCATAACAGCACTACCAGGACTCACAAAGCACAAGACCCTACCTATCAAAAGGCTACACTGAAAATATTAAACCAATACATTTCAGAGAATAACAATACATGACCTACTGGGGAAAGAGAACAAGTGGCAATGTCAAATAGGAATTACATAAACAGAATACCTCAGCTCAGTTACACATGCAGAACATAGACCATCACCAAACAAGGAATCACAATTTAGAAACAGGAAGACAATAATTAAACTGGGAACCCCAAAAGCCCAACAACACTGTAGAAATAAAACTATAAATTAATTTCCTCTTGTACTAAACAAAGCGCAGACGTTAATGATGCACATTTCCCAGAGCTGGCATATTTCAGTTAATAAATTCAATAAAGAGATATTTTTCTACCTTTTGTGCATTTTTTTTCAGTTGCAATTGCTCCAGCCACACACTTTCTTCTGGTTTCTTCGTGTCTTCTGCTAACTCTCCATCATCTGTTGTCCATTTGTCCTTTCTTCACTCTTCTAGTTTTTTCCCATTCTCTCTCTACATCTGCTTTAACATACTAATCTTTCTCCTTTTGCTCTTTCCTCATTCCTATTTCATCCACTCAAATTTTACCCCTCCATCCTCAATCCCCACTTACTCTCCCAATATCCGGCCAATTGTAGATTTGTCTTCCCTCCCACACAAAATATTTTTCCACTCTCCCAGCTCTATCCCATTCTAATCCTCCCCCAACATCAGCTCCCTTCTAGTTCCAGCCCCACCCAGCATCCGCTCCCTTCTAGTCCACGCATCAGCCCATTTCCAGTTCTAGCTCCCCCATCCGAGTCCCTCCATCAGCTCATTTCCAATCCCAGCCCCCCATCAGCCCATTTCTACTCCTTTCCTAGCCCCACCATCAGCCCATGTCAAATCCTAGCTCCCCTCCATTCAGCCCATTTCCAATCCAAGCCCCCCATGAGCCTACTTCCAGTTCTAACCCCTCCATGAATCCATTTCAATCCAAGCCCCCCCCAACAGCCCATTTCCAGTCCTATCCTAGCCCTCCATCAGCCATTTCCTGTCCTAGACCCCCTCACTCAGCCCATTTCCAGTCCTAGCTCACTCCCCTCACAGCCCATTTCCATTCCAAGCCTCCGTCTCCATCAGCTATTTGCAGTTCAAGCCCCCCTTCCACTCAGCCCATTTCCAGTCCTAGCAACCCCCCAGCCCATTACCAGTCCTAGCCCACCCATAACCCATTACCAGTCCTAAGTCCCCCATAACCCATTACCAGTCCTAAGCCCCCCATCACCCCATTTTGTCTTAGCCCCCCATAGCCCATTACCAGTCCTAACCCCCATCAGCCCATTTCCAGTCTTAGCCTCCCCACAGCCCATTACAGTCCTAACCCCCTCATTAGCCCATTTCAAGTCCTTGCCCCCCCCATAGCCCATTACCAGTCCTAACTCCCATCAGCCCATTTCCAGTCTTAGCCCCTCCATAGCCCATTACATCCTAACCCCCCCCATCAGCCCATTTCCAGTCAGCCCCCCATAGCCCATTACCTGTCCTAACCCCCATCAGCCCACTTCCAGTCTTAGTCCCCCCATAGCCCATTAGTAGTCCTAACCCCCCATAGTCCATTACCAGTCCTAACCCCCCTCCCCTCATCAGCTCACTTCCAGTCTTAGTCCCCCCCATAGCCCATTAGTAGTCCTAACCCCCATAGCCCATTACCAGTCCTAATCCCCTCCCCCCATCAGCCCACTTCCAGTCTTAGTCCCCCCCCATAGCTCATTAGTAGTCCTAACCCCCCTCCCCCCAGCAGCCCAGATAAATAAAAAAAAAAAACGTCTGCTGCTGCTGCCGCCGTGGCAGCGGCAGAATCAAACATCCACGCCGTGGGGCCCCGACTGCCCAGCAGAACCTCCCTCAAGCATCAGCTCCCAAATCCCTCCCAAAGCATGGACTTTCAGAGCCGCAAGAGCTTGTCTGACCTCTCGCAGCTCTGTTAATCCCGCCGGGGCTGATGGGAAATCCCATCAGCCCCGGCGAGATTAACAGAGCCGCGAGAAGAAAGGGAAACTCTCGCGGCTCTGAAAGCCCGCGCTTTGGGAGGGATTCGGGAGCTGATGCTCGAGGGAGGTTCTGCCGGGCAGTCGGGGCCCCGTGGCATGGACGTTTGATTCTGCTGCTGCCACGGCGGCAGCAGCAGCAGCCGTTTTTTTTTTATTTTAAATCTACGTGGGCTAATGTAGAATGTTTTTTGCGCGGGGCCCCCTGAAATGCGGGGCCTTGTGCAAAAAACATTCTTGCTCAATGGACGGGCCGGCCCTGGCTGTACCAACACTACAGAATAGCCTTTTCTAAGATAACTGAGCAGAGCTACCTTACTCTCAGTTTTGTAGCATGGTGAAGACATGGATGTTCTCATGGATTAATTTTGGCATAGCTGTTGGTTAAAAGTTTGGGATTGCCTGCACTGGGCAAAAGGTGAATATACTCCATTGACTTGGCTTCTGGTATTTGCAAGAGGAAGGGGTGAAAATAGCAGGGGTGCTTGAAAGGTTGTGGGTGAGAAGAGAAACTGGGTAAATGAACTGAAAGCATTTCTCTTTAGGATTGTGATGAAGGGGCAAGGTTGGTGGTGATATAGCTAGTAATTGGGTTGGACTGTTTTCAGTCAGTAGCTTTGTTATGTTTTGTATTTTATATTTTATTCCATGTTTTTAAAAATATAAAAAGTGAAAACTTAATAGGGGGGAAATGATCTCAGATTATGTTCATATATCATCAATGGTTGAAGTAAATATATGGACACATTCTGAAATTATTTCCACACACCCCTCCCCCACATTAAGTTTTACTTTTTCATGTTTAAGTGATTAGTATAATAAATTTCAGGGGGGGGGGTTGCTTGGATAAATTGGAGATTTATCACTGGATCTTTTAAGTTGTTGATGTTTTTAAAAATCCCACTGGTTCAGCCACACATATACTGTTCTCCGGGAACAAGCAGGAAGTCAGTCCTCACATATGGATGACGTCGGCGCTGATGGAGCCAGCGCAGAAGCATCTCCCCAGCTTTCAAAGAAAGCCTTTGGGAGATGCACCATGCACGCGTGGCCTACTTCCTGCCCAAGGGTGCCATCTTGCCTCAGTCTCCTTTTTTCCACGGAGCCCTTCGGACGTTGTCCTTTTTCCCTAGAAAAAGTCTGCTTTATTTTATAGTTAAATTTTGTCTGATTCCTTCCTATCCCTGAGCCAGCTCGCCTTGGCATTGCTCCTCGGGTTCGTCTATCTATTTTTCACTTTTTTCATTGAGGTTTACCTCTACTGCCATTCACACCCTTTTTCAGACAAAGGCCTTGGACCCCTGCTGGGAGGGAGGCAGGGACCCCCTTTTTCCAATGGTCTCAAGTGACTTCAAAACGTGCGATCGGTATGGCAAAGTTATGTCACTTAACAACCCACATGACTGCTGCCTCCAATGCCTTGGATCAGAGCACAATCACTCAGACTGTGAACTCTGAAGAACAATGATCCCAAAGTCCTTAAAAAGTCACCATCAGCAGCAGAATTTTTTTTTTCACAAGTCTGGCTCTACTCCGGCATTTCCAGTAACACCACGCTCCAGGGCCCCCTCCGATACCTCAGGGCCCCGTGAAGCCAGAGCCTCCTTGGAGTCCTGCGACCATGGTTCCTCCAAGCGGAAGTTCGTGGAGGAGGAGCATAAGAAGAAATCCTCAAGACCGCCTCAAAGGATGACTCCAAGAAGAAGGTGAGATCCCACTCCAAGACCTGCAGTCCCAGGCGTGAGTCCAAGGAGTCGGGGCAGGAGCAGTCCTCCAAGTTGCCCCACAAGGAGTCATCGGCTCCTGCCGACCAGCCTCAGGCCCCTGAGGCCATCCTCATTCAGGACTCTCCCTTGACAGTTTTGACGGTGGGCCCAAAGTCCTCGCTGCCCACGTCGAAGGCTGTGAGAGCCTACTGACATGGACACCAGAATGACAGCCCTAGAGAGCAGTATATCTGCCCTAGTGGCCATGCAGTGGGTGTTTATGTTCAGCTCGTCCAGTTCATCTGCCCTGATGGGACCCTCGACATCCAGGGCTTCCATGGATGTTGAGCCGGTCCTCGAGCACCACTGGCCTCAAGAGAGCCCCCGGCCCCAGTCAAGGTCCCGGTCCTGGTCCTCGGGACACCGGTCCTCCCCAGCAAGTGCCAGTGGCTCAGACCGACAGTCCTCTGGAGGTCCTGCACCGCAAAGGGCGATCCTTGATAGAGGTGATCATGTGGCGTCGACTCGTACTCCGACTTTGAGACTGAATGGGAGACCAAAGATGAATAGCCCCCTGACACAAGATGACACCGTGATGTGTCCCCGGACCTGTCTCGCCCAGTGAGGAACATGGCCAAGGCCAACGAGACCGAGGCTGAGGAGGACCCACAAACAGAGGAATTGGAGATACTCCAAAACAAGGCACCTCCGAAGGAAACCTTTTGGTCCCAGTGCCTCTGATTCTTGACTGCTTCCTCCTCAGTATTTGGGAAACACCGGCATCAGTACCAATTGTCAGCAGGCACCTCGACATCATGTACTGTATATGCTGAAGCCCTGTGTTCCAAAAGGCTCAACTCCCGAACAACTCAATGGTCGTGGAGTTTAAGAGCGAAAAAACACACTCATCGGTACCACCCAGAAGGGAAGCCTGAACTCTCGACACCCTCGGCCGCAAGGCCTTTCAGGGCTTGATTCTAGCATGCTGAATCCTCTCATACCAACTCTACAATGGCATGTACCTGAAGGAACTGTTGAGGGAGCTCAGGGGATTCTCGGCAGGCCTCGAAAGAGAACTTCTGCAGAGGTTCACGATCCTAACCTTGTTGGTAAAGGAATGCTCAAAGTTCCTGTCCCGAGCAGTCTATGATGGCTTCATTGGCTAGGGTGGCCGCTGCAGGCATCGGGGCACAATGCCAAGCAAGGCTGCAGCGCCCGACCTGGAACAGTGGGTGTAGGACAAACTAAATGATGTCCCCTCCACAGGTGAGAACCTGCTTGGTAAACCCAAAACAGCGGAGATAGAAACCTAGTACGTGACGAGAACCAGGCTCTCAAAAAAGACCTTGGTGCAACCCTGAAAGAAAACGCCGGGGAAAAAGCCTTTCTTCCTGAGGAAGAAAGGGGACTTCAGTACTACTCCGCACTTCCAAGTCGTCTCGGCCCTTAGCAAGCCCAGCAACAAAAAGGCCAGGGACATGGTCCCAGAAAGCAGAAAGCCCCAGGCCCAGCCCGGGGGAAGCTTTTGACTGCCTGGACACAACCCCCACACCTCTAGCCCTGTTTGCCCACAGGTGGACAACCATCACCACCAATACCTGTGTGTTTTGGGTGGTCAAATAGGGTTACCTCCTCCACTTCCCCAAAGGTCAGAGGATCCACAAAGTTTGAATTGGGGCAAGCAGTGGATTTCCCAGGTCCCCTTTAATAATGGTTTATGGACCTTTCCTCCAGGAACTTGTCCAAACCTTTTTTAAAGCCAGCTATACTAACAGCTTTTACTACATCCTCTGGTAATGAATTCAGCTCGCAGTCAGCGAGCTCCAGGCTCTGATGCCAGAGCCTTCTTACATGAGGGTTCTACAAGAACAAGGCACCTCCCCCGTTCTTCCAAGGCACCTCCCCCCGTTCTTCCCAGGAGAGCCCACCAGGCCTCTCCTTCACTAGACCCTGCTCCTCAGCGAGCTAGCAGGGCTACTTCAGGACAAAGCAGTGGAATCAGTCCCAAGACATCTCTGGAGCACCAACTTCTACTCTAGATACTTCCTCATCCCAAGAGAACTGGGGGCCTCAGGCCATTGCTTGATTTGTGAGAACTCAACAGGTTTCTGGTCAGGGAGACGTTCAAGATGCTCTTCCTTGGAACACTGCTCCATTCCTCCAGCAGGGAGATTGGTTTTTCTCCTTAGAACAAAAGGATGCCTACACTCACATCCTAATCCACTCCAGCCACAAAAAATACCTCCAGTTCGTGGTAGGGGAACAGCTCTACCAATACAGGGTGCTGCCATTCGGGCTGGCCTCATCTCCAAGGGTCTTCACAAAGTGCCTTGTGGTGGTCACAGCCCACCTAAGGCTTCAAGAAGCCTTCGTCTTCCCCTACCTGGATGACTGACTTATAAAGGGAGACAAAGCTACAGAGGCACAATGCGCCACCAGACGTACCATAAATGCCCTGCATCACCTGGGGTTCATCATAAACTACCCCAAGTCCCAAATCATGCTGGCCCATA
This sequence comes from Ichthyophis bannanicus, assembly GCA_033557465.1. NCBI lineage: Eukaryota > Metazoa > Chordata > Amphibia > Gymnophiona > Ichthyophiidae > Ichthyophis > Ichthyophis bannanicus. The sequence goes on along the minus strand of CM066043.1, from coordinate 144,331,351 downwards.
GTCTAGAGTTCATAGGGGTGCAACTGAACACCCTTCAGGCAAAAGCCTTCCTCCTTCAGAAGAGGTCTGTACACCTCAGGGAATTAGCCGCAGAGGTGCAATGGCACAGGACACTACCCACTTGGCTTCTCCTCTGCCTGCTGGGACACATGGCCTCCATGGTCCACATAACCCCAGATGCCCGCCTGCATGAGGGCAGCCTAGTGGTGCCTCCACTCTCAGTGGACCCCAGCTACAGGCAGGCTCAGAGACAGAGTGCATGCGACTCGCCAACTGGCAGACTCCCTCAGATGGTGGCAGAACCCAGGTCATCTTCCAGGCATCCACCCCCCAGAAAGTCCTCACCACGGATGCCCCCCTAATGTTCTAGGGAGTGCATTGCAAGAGCCTCCAGACACAAGGCTGCTAGTCCCAGAGGGAATCCAAAATGCATATCAACCTGCTGAAAATCAGTGCGATATTTCTGGCCCTCAAAGCCTTCCGCCACCAGCTACAGCACCAAGCTGTGGTGACCAAGACCAACAACCAGATCACAATGTTCTACGTGAACAATCAAGGGGGGACAGGATCGTAACCCCTCTGCCAGGAGGCGGTATCCCTCTGCTCTTATGCCACATGCAGTTTACCTACCTGGTCAGGACAATATCTTGGCAGACAAACTGAGCAGGGTACTCCAGCTGCACAAATGGTGCCTGGACCCAGCAGTAGCCTCACGATTGTTCTGGCTCTGGGGCATCCTGGTGATGAACATGTTCGCCAGCCCAGGCAATGTACAGTTGCCCCGTTTCTGTTCCCGCTGACCGCACCCGTCTCGGGTAGCGACAGATGCATTCCTCCTTCTATAGTTGGAAGGTCTCCTGCATGCCTTCCCCCCAATGCTGCTGATAGCCAAGAACCTGTTCAAGGCTCAGCACGACAGAGCATCATTAGTGCTGATAGCCCCTCAGTGGTCCAGACAGCCCTGTTTCCCACTGCTCCTCTCCCTATCAACGGTACCGCCGATTCCTATGGCTGAGCCCAGGACTACTCTCTCAGGAGCAGGGCTCTTTCCTACATCCCAACCCTGGGGTCCCTCTTCCTCATGGTTTAGCTGCTAAAAGGGTAGTGTTAGCCCTCTTCAACCTTACACGGTTCATGGAAGACATCCGCCTGGCCTCTTGGAATGCCTCCACAAGAAGGACGTATGACTTCAAGTGGTGATGCTTCTCACTGTGGTGCACAGAAAAGCAGACCAACCCATTCTCCTGCTCAGTGTATGTGATACACAAATACCTGCTCCACCTATCACTAATCAGAGTACACCTGAGCGCTATCATGGTACATCATCACGCCGTTGAGGGGAAACCCCTCTCGGCTCAGCCCCTGGTGTCTTGGTTCCTATGGGGCCTCATGTTCTCAAAACCCCCTGTCTGCCCTCCAGCGGCGGAATGGGACCTTAATGTGGTGCTCTCACAACTCACTAAGCCTCCGTTTGAGTCTTTGGCTACCTGCCACCTGCGGTACCTTTCCTGGAAGGTTGCCTTCCTGGTAGCACGCACATCAGAACATAAGAACATAAGATATGCCAAGGTCAAGCAAGCACAGTATCCTGTTTCCAACAGTGGCCAATCTAGGTCACAAGTACCTAGCAGTTTCCCCAAAGGACACAGAGGATCCACAAAGCTTGTATTGGGGCAAGCAGTGGATTTCCCAGGTCCCCTTTAATAATGGTTTATGGACCTTTCCTCCAGGAACTTGTCCAAACCTTTTTTAAAACTAGCTATACTAACAGCTTTTACTATATCCTCTGGTAATGAATTCAGCTCGCAGAGGCAGCGAGCTCCAGGCTCTGACACCAGAGCCTCCTTACATGAGGGTTCTACAAGAACAAGGTGATAATCTGCACACACCTCAAGTTTCTGCCAAAGGTGGTGTCCCCATTCCACCTCAATCAGGAAGTGGTGCTTCTCACCTTCTTCCTCATGCCTCATGCCAGCAGGGTTGAGACCGTTCTCCATACTCTGGATTGAAAGACAGCCTTGTCCCCTTCTATCTGCAATGGACTCAGGGCCACCACAAAGCTCACTAGCTTTTTGTATCCTATGACCCCCGCTGTCTGGGGCTTCTAGTGACTAAGCAAACTCTGTCCACCTGGGTGACGGACTGCAATACCCTTGCCTACGAGCGAGTGGGTATCCCACTAGACCAGAGTCACAACACACTGCATCAGGGCCATGGCTACTTCCATGGTCAACCTGCATTCCATCCCCATGATGGAAATCTGCCGGACCGCCACTTGGTCCTCGGGTCCATACCTTTGCAGCTCACTACTGCCTGGAGAAGGAGTCCCAACGGGCGAGCACCTTCAACCAGACCGTACTCCGTAATTGTTTCGTGGTGTAGGCAACTCCTGCCCTCCAGCCCTTCTGTGTTCAGGCCACTGGAGTGCTGATTTTCACTGGACACTTGGGTCTTGCGAGAGTCTCTCCCTTGGAACTCGACTGCTGCTGATCATGGTTCTGCCTTTGCTGGTTGCTGTGGCATGCTGCTTTTGGTTACAGGTTCTCGGTAGCCTGTAGCTGGGTAGTCCCATATGTGAGGACTGACTTCCTGCTTGTTCCCAGAGAAAGCATAGTTACTCACCTGTAACAGATGTTCTCCGGGGACAGCAGGAATTGGTCGTCACAGCCCTCCCTCCTCCCCTTGGAGTTCCTTCTTTACTGCATTTTATTTTTGCCATCTTAGCTATGTCATTAGATTTGAGGCAAGATGGCACCCTTGGGCGGAAAGTGGACCATGCATGTGTGGTGCATCTCCCAAAGGTTTTCTTTGAAAGTTTTGGAGATGCTTCCTCGTGATCTCACTTGGTGCCGACATCACCCATATGTGAAAACTGATTCCTGCTGTCCTTGGAGAACACCTGTTAAAGGCGAGTAACTATACTTTTTGAGTAGTCTGGCTCAGTCTGCCATTTCTTACATTCTTGTATGGACTGGAGACATGATAAATAATAACCTTAAGAGAAAAACCTCAAAATCCAGGAGGGAACTAAGGGGACCCAAGAGTGCGTTCTAGGGAAGAACAAATTTGTCTATGGCACTTATTTCTAAACCTGTCCTTGGGGGACTCTCAATCAGTCAGTTTTCAGAATATCTGAAAGGAATCAAGGAGATATTGATCACAGGATGAACTCACATAGACATCCAGAGCTTCATTTGTAGGACCTTCTGCCAAAAAGGATTCTCCAGCAGTGCTGGAAATTTCATTTGGGCGTTTATATGTGAACATGGTCCCGCCTCCCTCATATTTACCAGGACGATCAATTGCCCAATTTCCATTTATGATAGAATGGCCAGATCGACTCCGAAGAGCTGCAAAAAAGCACAAACACATTTCCATGGTCAAGAGGATTCTCAAAGTAGGGGGTTTACGTCTAGATCTGACATATACCTTCAGACTACCTAAGACCTACAGACTTTTCTTTTAGGTGGACAAACTATCATCACTAGCAATGAACAGAGAAAACAAAATCCATTTGTGTCTTTTCTGTGTGTATCCCACCCTATCCCTAGAGCCATACACTTTCGGTATCTCTTATAGTACAAACACTGCTGTCCAAGGTATGTACTGTTCAGTGCATTCACAGAGGCAATTTCTGAAACCCTGTTTCTAAATGTGCAAACCTACATTTACTTATGTAAATGCGTTCAGTTATCGCCTCCTAAATCCTGCGTATGAACAATTTCCAAACTTTTCTGAGGTGGAAATAAAATTGTAATTTCAGTTTCCCTCTGATTCAGAGTCCCAGGCATCTACCTGAGCAGTCTAGGCTTGATTCTGGCACTGAAACCTGAGTGAAAAAAAATTAGTTTAAAAATAAAAAAGATATATATGTCGTAGCTCATGAGCTAGTCAAGGATTTTTGTTTCAGAGGTTTTATTTCCTTTGTTTTTCTAATCAAAAGAGATATCCCTGAAGGTTCTCATTTTCTGATGTTGAAAGACAAAACATGCAAATGTACACAATGCAGGATACGGTAAGTCAGTGATTACGTTACTGCATTGTGAATCTGTCACCTGGGAACTGATGAGATATAGTTCAAATTACACAAATTTGAAACTTAGAAATTTAGGGGCCGCTATTTAAAAAAAAAAAGGTGAACTCCTAAATTTAGGTTCCTGACTTGGGGGCTAGTTATTAAACTGCAGCAAAATATCACATTTACCACAGGAGTTATTAACCTGTGGTAACGTATTACTGCAGATTAGGAATTTCTGTGGAAAATGAATAACATAGCTTGGATTAACTTTGTAAATTGCATTATTCTCCTTTGCTGGATCATCGGGCCTAATGCTCCTAGAGAGCCTTTCTTAAAAGGACCTGTGCCATCCTACATAGCTGTAAAACTTCCCTTTCTCCCAGTTCAGACACCCCCCCCCCTCGGGAAGACTCATCAGCTAGACCCCCTAGCAGTAGTACTGAAGTCTACTGCTAGGGGGTCAAGGGTGCCATTTGGAGCCCAGTACCTAGACCAGCAGAGAATCATTTAGTTAGGCCAGAGATGGCCTTTGGAAGGATGAGGGATCTACAGGGAGATGTTTGGGTGGGGTCTAGTGTTTGGGGGGGTCTTTGGGGAGATAGATAAACTTGGGGTCTGCTTGAGTCTTGTCGGGGAGGGGTTTGGACTGGAGAGGAGGGTGAGTTTTGTGATTATGTAGGACAGCACCAGTCCCTTTAAGATGGTGGCCAAGAGCACTGGGCTGCTTTGAGCTGGCATTATTTTTCCTTGGAATAACGCAGTTTGCAAAGTTAAATGCAAGTTGCGTAATTCGATTTATATAATAATGAGGTGTTTTGCATGCATTTGCATGTTTGCATCCATTATGGGACACAAGTTGAGGTAAAATAATGTGTTTTGGGGTAAAACAGTGCACAATTTGTCTTTAATGCATGTTAAGAGGCACAAATCATGCATTAGTAACTACCCCCATCAGGTTCCTAAATCTGTGCCCTATTTTCAGCCAAACTTAGAAGCCTATATTTTCAGATGCTTATGAATTTAAGCTCACCATTCATTTGCCTAGATTTATGAGGGAGGCCATGCTTTCCAGCTGAGGCAACCAACAAAGAAATACATACACGTTACTACAAGAACAGTGCTTTATTGTTTATGCAGATAAAGATACCATAAACCTCACACTTGGTTTAATGTGTCTTTTACTAAAGTTTTGTTTTTTAAAGGAAAGTGCCAGTGGCTTTCTTTTGTGCATATTGAATACTCAAGTAGGATTCTAGCATATAAGTAGAGTATTATTTTACAAAGCTGCATGGTTTGTAAAAAGAGACTAATCCTGCCAGTGAAGAAATAATAACACACCAGATTATTAAGCACTACTCCAAGGTCAAGATTTCATAGTGACTGGAAGGGTGACAAAAGTAGGGTTTCAACCTGACCCATATCAACTCTGACAGGTTGATCCAGTTCCAGTTTTGAGCCACTGAATCTGCAAATTTCCAGTTCCTCTAGGAAAGGCAGGACTGTAAGGTTCAGAGATACACTGGAGAAAACCAGAAATGGGTCAGCCTATCTGGGCTTATCTTGGTCAAGTGGAAACCTTAGCAGTGAGAAGTGGGAGCATCTCATCTAAATGAAGTGGAAAGCAAGCCAATGCTACCTTTATGTTTCTTTATAAAAATGCTTCCTAAGCTTACTAGGTTCAGCTTTAGTTACAGGAGTCAATTTAAAAAAAAATAAAATAAAATGAGGGACAGATTAGAGCACCATTCATACTATCATATCATTATCAAAAATTCCTAGCACTTCACAATAGTATATTAGGGAATCAATAAAGCTGATGCTGCAAGTTTTCAATGAGAGTTTGTCAACATGTCCCAGGAGACAAAATAACAAACCCTAATATTTCCCTTGTAGCATCATTGTGGGGTACAGGCTGTGAAGACATCTACAGTATTTCAAAACTAGTGTGAACAGAGTAAGTGAGGTGTGACAAGACATCAAAATGTGTAGAATATAAATTTTGATTTTGTGTGACTAGAAAACCAGGGAGTCCAAAGTTATCCCTTTAAAACGGGGAGCTAAACACAGGGCTGGCGCTACCTGGTAAGCGCGTTAAGTGTGGCAGGACGGTGCCGGTGTTCAAGGGCATTGCGCAGCGCAATGATGTTCAGGGAACACCCTGTCGCACGGGCTGAAGAGCAGTACACCAGTGTGGTGCTGGCCATGATCACCTCCTTCTTCAGTGCCCATGGAAGCAGTCTGTTTTGCAGGCTGAAAAATGCCACAATCGTGGAGAGTAGCCTATTGGTGTTCTCTCTTCAGTCTGTGAGACAGGCTGTTCCTGCAGACACTGAGCACCATTGCTTTGCTCTCTATGATCGCAGTTGTTTTCTTTTCTTCATCCTGCAGGACAGACTGCTCCCACAAGTATTAAAGGTGCCCACAATTGCAGCCAGTAGCGCAATAGTTTACAGTGCCCATGGGAACAGCCTGTCCCACAGCCCAAGGAGAAGGCGGCAGCTGAAGAGTTGCTGTGGTCAGACACACATGGGAGATAGGAGGGACAAATAGTGGGTTTGGCAAAGAAAGATATGGGGAAGGGAATGAAGGGCAAGAAGGAGGGAGAAAGGGACAGAGGATGGGAAGGGAACAGAGTTGGGGAGAGGCAGCAGGAGAGTGTCTGCAGGGAGGGATTTATTTATTTATTTATTTACATTCTCTTATATACCGCGCTATTCTGCATCAGTGCGGTTTACATTGAACGAACTGAAATTACATTGAACAGGGCATTATAACTTGGAGATAACTATTTTACAGGGAACATGGGCTATGGAGGGTTAAGTGGCTTGCCCAAGACCACAAGGAGCACCTGTGGGACTAGAAACCCCAGTCCTTCTGGCCCAAGGTTGCTGTCCTTTAGTGGGATTTGAACCCCCGACCTTCCGGCCTGAAGTACCTTGCCCCAACCACTAAGCCACTCCTCCACTCCAATGTAAGATGTAAGATTACAAGGGTTGGAGGTTGAAGAGAGGGGAGAAAAGGGAACAATGAATACATGAAAAGGAACAGCCCCCACCCCCACCAGAAGACACCCAGAAACCCCACCCCTGCACCATACACATAGCCACCTCTTCCCCACACCACATAAACATACTCACACAGGCACCTGACCCATGCACCGTGCACATACACAGGAACCCCACCCCCACACCAGCCACACAGTCAGGCACCCCACCCCACATTGCACTACATGCACAAACACATAAGCACCACACCACACACCCACTATCTGAAGAGAGAGACATATATCTCCAGGAACAAGCAGGAATGAGTCCTCACATAAGGGTACGTCGGTACCGACGGAGCCTGCGCGGGAAAGCTCCCCAGCTTCCCAAAAAGGAAAGCTTTTGGGAGCATCTCACAGCGCATGCGCGCTGCCTTCCCGCCTTTCCTAACCAACTCTCCTCAGTTCTTCTTTTCCGCGGAGCCAGCAGGTCGTGTTCCTGTCACCGCTGAAGAAGTTCTTTATTTTAACTTATTTCTTTGGTCGCGTGTCTGCCTTCCCCGACGCCGTACCGGTACCGCCGGTCTTTTCTTTTCTTTAAAAAAAAAAATATATATATTTTTTCCCCACTTGGTGTATTTTTCTTCTTAGGCCTCCAGGCCCACAAGAAATTTTTCCCTCAGGGAAAAACCAGCCTCCGGGTTCAAAAAATGCACTAAGTGTAGCGGTACAATTTCTGTCACAGATACCCATGAATGGTGTCTGAAATGTTTGGGGCCTGAACACTCCATTCCGGATTGCCAGTCCTGTTCTCTAATGTCTAAATGAGGGTTACAGAACCGGGCAGCCAAGCTCCATGTGCTGTTTCCCACGGATGCACCGGCGGTGGCATCGACATCTTCCAGGTCTTCCTCTCCTGATGGGTCTCAGGTAACCAAACATACTTTTAGCAGGTCCTCGAAGGGCAAATCTCCCTCTAAGCATCGAGATGCCTCCGGGCTTGCCCTCGAGGATCCTGCCCCAGCCAAACAACCCCGGCGGGAAGCTCCGGCTTCCAAAGCTCCTCCTATGGGGTTACAGGTTGACATCGATGGCACGGCCTCGACCGATTACCTGTTAGACTGCTCTGGGGTACCGGCACAATCTCCCGGTACCGACATCCAGGCAGTCGTGGCGTCCATGGATCACACTGTTCAATCCATGCAGCAGGCTATAATGGCTTTCATTAAGGCTGCGATGCCGACGGTACCGCAACAAGTTCCATTGTCGGTACCGGCGCCGGTACTGGTACCAACACCGATATCGGTACCGACTACATCGACATCGGCCAGGATACCGATTCCGGCTCCCTGTCCTGGGCTCTTTCTCGGTACCGATCCGGTACCGGGGACGCCCGATGTCGGTACCGATCGATACGCCTATCGATCGTTGGAATCGAACAGACGATACTTCGATTCCTCTGATGATTCTGATTCATCAGATGAGTCTCCTGAAGTATCCATCACCCTTCCTGAGGAGCCCACTTCTCCAAAAAGGAGAATGTCTCCTCCAGAAGATTTGTCCTTTCAGGACTTCATAATAGAAGTAGCTAAAGGACTCTCTGTTTCAGTAACCTTTGAAACAGAGCCTAGAGCAAAAAAATTAGATATTTTGGGATACTCTAAGGTTCCCAGAGAGGCAGTCACCTTGCCAATTCATGAAATTCTTCAGGAACACATGATTGACTTATGGGAGACTCCTCTCACCCTTTCTCCACATTCTCGTCGATTGGACACTATGTACCATGTCCCTCCTTCTCCTGGATTTCAAAAAACTCAGCTTCCTCACCACTCCATTGTGGTGCAGTCAGCTATGAAAAGGATAAAGAGCACCAAAAGACACTCTTCTACTCCTCCAGGAAGAGAATGCAGGACCTTGGATGCTTTTGGTAGAAAAATCTTCCAAGCCAGCATGCTTATTGCCAGAATCAATTCATATAGCCTTTATATGCGTATGTTTCTAAAGGAGGTTGCAGAAAAGCTGGAAAACTTTCTCCCTTTTATTCCAGAGGATAGAAGGGATGAATTCCTCCTTTGGCTTAAGCATACTCAAGACATTTCAAAGTTTTCCAACAGGGCAGCCTTTGACTCTTTTGAAGGTGCCAGCAGAGCCTCAGGCATTGCTATAGCTGCTCGCAGAATTGCTTGGCTCCAGGCTTCTGATCTAGAACCCTGGGTTCAGGATGGCTTAGGAAATCTGCCCTGTACAGGTGAAAATCTATTTGGCAAAGAGTGGCAAATTAAAGCCACTCAAATGGATGCAGAAAATGCTGCTCTGGATAGACTTTCCAAGTCTACCTCCATTCCAGCCAAGAAAAAATCTTTTAAAAAGTCTTTTTACAAAAAGGACAGATTTCCTTCCACTTCTGGCCAACAATCTTCTACAGGTCGCTTTGCTACTAAGCGTCAGCAACCTAAACAGACCAGGCCTAAACCTGCAGGGGCTGCTACAACCCAGCAGTCCCAACCCCCTCAGGGTTTTTGACTTGATACTAGAGAACTTAACCTTTCTGGCTCTACAACAACCAGAGCCTCTCACCATTCCAGGAAGGTTAGCTCATTTTGATCCCAGATGGGAGCAAATCACATCAGAGCAATGGACCCTCTCCATCATAAGAAAGGGCTACAAACTTCATTTCTCAGACCTTCCTCCCCACACCATGGTGAGACATTTCAATTCTCCCACATCCCTCGACCTTCTGTATCAGGAGGTGACTACCCTTCTGGCCCAGAGGGCCATAGAAGAAGTTCCGCTTCTTCAACAGGGGTTAGGGTTTTACTCCCCCTATATTCTCATCCCAAAGAAAACAGGGGGATACAGACCCATTCTAGATCTCAGAGAATTGAACAAATTCCTATGCAAGGAGAAGTTCAAGATGCTTTCTTTAGGCACTCTCCTTCCATACCTGCAGAGTCAGGATTGGCTTTGTTCTCTAGATCTCAAGGATGCGTACACTCATATACTCATCCATCCATCTCACAGAAAATTCCTACGTTTTCTGTTCCAGGGAAAACATTACCAATACAGAGTGCTTCCTTTCGGTCTAGCCTCTGCTCCAAGAGTGTTCACCAAATGCATGGCAATAGTTGCTGCATTTCTACACACTCTGGGAATATTTGTCTTCCCATACCTGGACGACTGGCTCATCCGAGCTCCATCTCAGTCAAAAGCCCAAATTTCCCTGGACCGCACCAGGCGCATTCTGCAGTATCTGGGACTTGTGGTAAACCTCCCAAAGTCTCAACTCACCCCTACTCAGTCCCTAGAATTCATAGGGGCATGGTTGGATACCACTACTGCAAGGGCCTACCTTCCTCAGGCCCGTTGCCAACGTCTAGCCTCCCAGATTCAGTCAAAGAGCCACTTAACTGCCCGGGAGATGCTACAACTACTAGGACACATGGCTTCCACAGTGCATGTGGTACCCTATGCTCGCCTACACATGAGAGCAGCTCAATGGACTTTGTTCACACAGTGGACTCAAGCATCAGGAGCTCTCTCAGACCAAATAGCAACCTCCAAACGTCTCTTTTGGTCTCTCCAATGGTGGATGTCCACTCAAAATCTGTTGCTGGGGTCCCCCTTCCAACCTTTGTTGCCCCAGGCAACCCTCACAACAGATGCCTCCCAAACAGGTTGGGGAGCTCATCTACAAGACCTCTCCACCCAAGGCACTTGGTCCCCACAGGAGACCTCTCTTCATATCAACCACTTGGAACTTCGAGCAGTGTTCCTAGCTCTCAAGGTCTTTCATATCCTCCTCAGCTACCAGACAGTCCTCATTCATACGGACAATCAAGTAGCCATGTTTTACATAAATAAGCAAGGAGGAACTGGCTCTCTGTCACTTTGCAATGAAGCTCTAAGATTATGGGCCTTCGCCAGAGAGCATCAAATCCATCTCCTGGCAGTATACCTCCCAGGAATCCAAAACTCTTGGGCAGACAGACTCAGTCGAGTGCTGCTTCCACACGAATGGTCCCTGCACATGGATCAGGTACTCAGAATCTTCCAGGAATGGGGAACCCCGGACATAGACCTCTTTGCAAGTCCGTGGAATGCCAAACTTCCCCGGTTCTGTTCCAGAATTCCGTGTCAGGGAGCTCAGGCCAAGAATGCCTTCCTCCTTCATTGGGGTCAGGACTTCCTGTATGCCTTTCCACCCATTCCTTTGATTCCCAAGACTCTGTTCAAACTCCAGAGGGATCAAGGATCCATGATCCTCATAGCTCCACGCTGGCCACGCCAAATGTGGTACCCTCTACTTCTGCATCTCTCCCAAGCCCCCTCCCTGGACTTGGGGGCTGCGCCAGACCTTCTGTCCCAGGAGGAAGGGACTTTGTGGCATCCAAATCCCAAGTCCCTTCACCTCAGAGCTTGGTTACTGAAGGCCTAGACCTTCAAGACTTCAATCTTTCTCAGCAAGTGAAGGATATCCTCCATGCTTCCAGAAAACCTTCCACTAGGCGTTCCTATGCTTTTAAGTGGAAAAGATTTTCCATTTGATGTGCTCAAAAGGGTCTTGACCCTCTGGCACTTCCTGTGAATTCTCTATTGGAATATCTCCTGCATCTCTCCAATGCAGGCCTTAAAACAAATTCAGTAAGGGTCCACTTGAGTGCTATTGCAGCATCCCTTAAGCCTCTCAATGGACAACCTATTTCCTCTCATCCTCTTATTGCAAGATTCATGAGAGGCCTAACTTTAACTAAACCTCCCATTTGACCTCCTCCGGTGGCATGGGACTTAAACTTGGTTCTTGGTCAGCTTATGAAGCCACCTTTTGAACCCTTAGCCACTACCTCCTTGAAATTTCTTTCATGGAAAGTTATTTTCCTTATTGCAGTCACTTCTGCTCGCCGCATCAGTGAACTGCAGGCCTTAGTGGCTAATCCACTTTATACAAGGTTCCATCATGATAAGGTAGTCCTTAGGACAAATCCTCACTTTATGACTAAAGTGGTCTCACCTTTTCATCTTAATCAAGAGGTATATTTACCTGTCTTTTTTCCAGCTCCTCATGCATCCAGTGCAGAGAGGAACCTTCATACTCTAGATTGTAAAAGAGCTCTTGCTTTTTACTTACACAGGACACAGCAACACAGAAAGTCTTCCCAGCTTTTTGTTGCTTTTGATCCTTCTCATTTAGGACTTCCAGTCTCTAAAAGAACGCTGTCAAATTGGATTGCTCAGTGTATTTCTTTTGCTTACCAGAGTAAGAACCTTTCTCTGGAGGGCCATGTCACAGCTCACAATGTGAGGGCTATGGCCGCCTCTATGGCTCATCTTCATTCTGTGTCCATCGACCAGATCTGTCGAGCAGCCACCTGGGCCTTGGTTCATACCTTCACAGCCCATTACTGTTTGGACAAGGACTCCCGCCAGGATGCCTTGTTTGGTCAGGCTGTCCTCAGACACCTGTTCCATTCTTGAACAACTCCTGCCCTCCTTCCCTTAATGGATGCCTGAGATCCATAGAAAGACGAGGAACCCTTCAGGGTCTCATACCCTTGGGGATCTCCCAGGCATCTTAGCTAGGGAGTCCCCATATGTGAGGACTCATTCCTGCTTGTTCCTGGAGATAGCACAGTTACTTACCTGTAACAGGTGATCTCTGGGAACAGCAGGAATTAGTCCTCACAACGCTCCCACCTCCCCTAGGAGTTGTATCTCTCTCTCTCTCTTTCCTTTCCTCTCTCTCTCTATTGTCTCAGCTTTAAACTCGAACTGAGGAGAGTTGGTTAGGAAAGGCGGGAAGGCAGCGCGCATGCGCTGTGGGATGCTCCCAAAAGCTTTCCTTTTTGGGAAGCTGGGGAGCGTTCCCGCGCAGGCTCCGTCGGTACCGACGTACCCATATGTGAGGACTAATTCCTGCTGTTCCCAGAGATCACCTGTTACAGGTAAGTAACTGTGCTATACTGTATTGACAACATTAGTTATAAAGATTCCTCAAACAGCCCCAACTACCATAAGGAGACATACTGTATCATCTCTTTTTTTTTTTTTTTTTTTTGTTAAATCAGTCAGGGCCTAGTAGCAACAGTTTAAGATTCAATTTAAAAACACAGAAGAGAACTTTCTGGTTACCTTTCATACCCAGTAGACAGCTGTAGTTTAAATTTCATAGTCACTCAGGGCCTAGCATCAGCAAAGTACTTTTAGTTTCAAATTAAAACACAGAAGAGAGCTTTCTGGTTAAATTTAGAATCCAGCAGAGAGCTTGTAGTTTAAATTTCATAATAGGTTAGAGCCTAGTAGCAGCAAAGAGCTATAATTTAAATCAAATCAGAATATAGCTTAGCACAAGAGGCAAAACAAGGTCAATTCTCCTTGAGCAGCATATAAAGTCTTCTAGAGACCTTTACAAAGAGGCCTTCTACCTAGTGGGCAAGCAACCTGTGAAGCTTTTTCAATAGGTGTTAACACCAGCTGGCAGTTCAAAAGGCCATTTTGAAAGACTCCTTCTATCCAAGCAAGGACTGTTAATTACCCAGGAAGTAGGTCACTGCTTACATCATCAGCACAAGCATAAATAGCTCAACCAGAGCTCTGTGACCCTGTCTTGAAGGACTGGAAAGGGGGGCTGTTACTTCTGGAGAGAAATCTGAAATTGTGAGTATATACTTCCGGGAATTTTTCTGAAAGGAATTTTTTTTCTTTTAAAGCTAATTAATCTGTGAACCCACTATTTTTTTTGTTAAATCAGTCAGGGCCTAGTAGCAACAGTTTAAGATTCAATTTAAAAACACAGAAGAGAACTTTCTGGTTACCTTTCATACCCAGTAGACAGCTGTAGTTTAAATTTCATAGTCACTCAGGGCCTAGCATCAGCAAAGTACTTTTAGTTTCAAATTAAAACACAGAAGAGAGCTTTCTGGTTAAATTTAGAATCCAGCAGAGAGCTTGTAGTTTAAATTTCATAATAGGTTAGAGCCTAGTAGCAGCAAAGAGCTATAATTTAAATCAAATCAGAATATAGTTTTCCTCAGCAGCACAGGACAAGGTACTGTGTAGCAGCCCTTTTTTAATAAGTGTTATATCCCTCCCTCCCTCCCCACACCCACCCTCCCCTGGGAAAATCACAGCTTTATAGGTACTTGCATAACTTAAAAGACAGGAGGTGCTCTCAGGTGAAGCTCATTACCCAAATCAGTCATACACCAAGGACCTGAAATTAATTAAGCTTCAGGTGAACAAGGTATATTAAACTTCTTAGGTACAGTTTAGTGGTATAAATATCCATTGCACCCTTTAGTACATATAGAACTTAAAGATCTAAACACAAACTTAAAACTAAGATGCAGACAGCAGTCCAGCAGCGGGATGTGGGCTTTCCAGTCTTTTGCATTGAGTGTCACATGTATGATTTTCTCCCAGCTGGTGAGAGGTCTTACGTGTGCACTAGGTGCAAGGAGCTCTCTGCTCTCAGGGAACGAGTCCGTTCTCTAGAGGCTAGAGTAGCAGACTTGGAAAACATAAGACAGACAGAGAGGTACATAGACGAGACCTACAGGGATATAGTCCTGAAGTCCCACCTCCAGTCTGGCAGCATCCCTGTTGCCATGGAGGAGAGAGGTCACGTGACAGGAGAGCATCACCCTGGTGTGGCAGGAAGTGATCCTGTAACTAGGACCTGTCCTCCAGGTGATGTAAACCCCTCTCGCACCGAGGAGGTTTCTCCAGGGCCAAGTGCCCATGCGGGAAGGGTTAGGACAGCAGTTATAGTTGGTGATTCGATCATTAGGCATGTAGATAGCTGGGTGGCTGGTGGACGTGAGGATCGCCTGGTAACATGCCTGCCTGGTGCGAAGGTAGCGGACCTCACACGCCACCTAGATAAGGTCTTAGATAGTGCTGGGGAGGAGTCTGCTGTCTTGGTACATGTTGGTACCAATGACATAGGAAAATGTGGTAGGGAGGTTCTGGAAGCTAAATTTAGGCTTTTAGGTAGGAAGTTGAAATCCAGAACTTCCAGGGTAGCGTTCTCCGAAATGCTTCCCGTTCCACGCGCAGGACCCAATAGGCAGGCAGAGCTCCGGAGTCTCAATGCGTGGATGAGACAATGGTGCAGAGATGAGGGGTTCGGATTTGTTAGGAACTGGGGAACATTCTGGGGAAAGGAGGGGCTCTTCCGAAGGGATGGGCTTCACCTTAACCGGGATGGAACCAGGCTGCTGGCATTAACCTTTAAAAAGGAGATAGAGCAGCTTTTAAACTAGATAATAGGGGAAAGCCGACAGTCGCCCAAGAGCGCATGGTTCGGAAGAATGTATCCTTGAAGGATACTACAAAAAGCAGAGAGGTTCCAAAAAAGAGTAAAGTAGCCCAAATGCCCTCGAGTATGGAGCAGACAGAACTTAAAGATCCCAAATTACCCATGTCTACCAATAGCCAAATTAATATGAATAAAATACAGTCTCTAAAATGCTTGTATGCAAATGCTAGAAGTCTACAAAACAAGATGGGAGAGTTAGAATATATAGCACTAAACGAGAGGTTAGATATGATTGGAATATCAGAGACATGGTGGAAGGAGGACAACCAGTGGGACACTGTGATACCTGGGTACAAACTATATCGAAATGATAGAGCTGATCAAATTGGTGGAGGGGTTGCGCTCTATGTTAGAGAGGGCATTGAGTCAGAAAGGATTAAAGTTTTGCAAGAAACAAAATTTGCTGTAGAATCTCTATGGATTGAAATTCCATGTAAAAAGGGGAAGGCGATGGCAGTGGGGGTGTACTATCGTCCGCCTGGCCAGAATGAACAAATGGATGATGAAATGCTCAAAGAAATCAAGGAAGCTAGCAAAAGTTACAGTGCAGTAAAAATAATGGGTGATTTCAATTACCCCGGCATCGACTGGGTCAGTGTCACAACAGGACATGCTAGGGAGATAAAGTTCCTAGATGAAATAAATGACTGCTTCTTGGAGCAGCTGGTTCATGAACCGACCAGAGGGGAAGCAATATTAGACCTAGTCCTTAGTGGAACACCAGATGTAGTGCAAGAGATAAGGGTGTTGGGGCCACTTGGCAATAGTGATCATAGCATGATCGCCTTTGATTTAATTAGTGGAGGAGGGATAGTAAGGAAATCCACAGTACTACCCTTTAACTTTCGAAAGGGAGACTATGATAGAATGAGGAAAACAGTTAAGAAAAAACTAAAAGGAGCAGTTGCAAAGGTTAAAGACGTACATCAAGCTTGGGTGTTGTTGAAAAATACTATCTTGGAAGCCCAGACCAGCTGTATTCCACGCTTTAAGAAAAGTGGAAGGAAGTCCAAAAAATTGCCAGCATGGTTTAAAGCTGAGGTCAGAGAGGCTGTTGTTGCCAAAAAAGCATCTTTCAAGAAATGGAAAAAAGAGCCAAATGATGAAACCTGGAAACAGCACAAGCACTGGCAAGTCAAATGCAAGGCATTGATAAGGCAGGCAAAGAGAGAATTTGAGAAGAAGCTTGCTGCGGAAGCAAAAACGCGAAATAAAGACCTTTTCAAGTACATTCGTAGCAAAAAACCCGTGAGAGAGTCAGTTGGTCCATTAGATGATAAAGGGGTTAAAGGAGCACTAAGAGGCGACAAGGCGATAGCGGAGAGACTGAATGAATTCTTTACTTCGGTCTTTACTGAGGAAGATGTAGGGATGTTACCCACGACTGAAGTGGTATTTAAAGGTGTGGAAGAATTGAAGGAAATATCGATACATCGGGAAGATGTCCTACAACTATTAGATAAACTGAAGAGTAGCAAATCACCTGGGCCGGATGGTATACATCCAAGGGTGTTGAAAGAACTGAAATTTGAGATTGCAGACCTGCTATCAGTAATCTGTGAACTATCATTAAAATCATCTCTAATACCTGAGGATTGGAGGATCGCCAATGTAACACCAATTTTTAAAAAGGGTTCGAGGGGTGATCCGGGAAACTACAGACCAGGGATCTGTGCTGGGTCCGCTGCTTTTTGACATATTCATAAATGACCTGGAAAGTGGAATAACGAGTGAGGTTATCAAATTTGCTGATGACACAAAACTATTTAAAGTTGTTAAAACCCAGGAGGATTGTGGAAAATTGCAAGAGGATCTTGATAAATTGGAAGACTGGGCATCAAAATGGCAGATGAAATTTAATGTGGAGAAGTGCAAGGTTATGCACCTAGGGAAGAACAACCCAAACTATGGTTACACGATGCAAGGTTCCACATTAGGAACCACCACCCAAGAAAAAGATTTAGGCGTCCTTGTGGATACCATGTTAAAACCCTCGGCCCAGTGTGCAGCGGCGGCCAAGAGAGCAAATAGAATGCTAGGTATGATAAGGAAAGGAATGGAAAATAAAACAAAAGATATTATAATGCCTCTATATCGTTCCATGGTGAGACCGCACCTTGAATATTGTGTGCAATTCTGGTCGCCATATCTTAAAAAGGATATAGCAATTTTAGAAAAGGTTCAGAGAAGAGCCACCAAAATGGTAAAGGGGATGGAAGGCTACTCCTATGAAGAAAGGCTAAAAAGGTTGGGGCTCTTTAACCTGGAAAAGAGACGGCTGAGGGGAGATATGATAGAAGTCTATAAATTAATGAACGGAGTGGAACGGGTAAACGTAGATCGATTGTTTACCTTATCAGAATATAGAAAGACTAGGGGACATGCAATGAAGCTACAGGGTAAACTATTTAAGACTAATAAAAGAAAATATTTTTTCACTCAACGTGTAATCAAACTCTGGAATTTGTTACCGGAGGATGTAGTAAAGGCTGTTAGTGTAGCTGGGTTTAAAAAAGGTTTGGACAAGTTCCTGGAGGAAAGGTCCATAAACCATTATTAAGAAGGGACCCAGGATATCAATGCTTGAACCAATACAAGCATTGTGGAACCTGTGTCCCTTGGGGAAACTGCTAGGTACGTATGACCTAGATTGGCCACTGTTGGAAACAGAATACTGGGCTTGATGGACCTTGGTCTGACCCAGTATGGCATATCTTATGTTCTTATGTTCTTATGTTCTCTCTTTGAACTCTTCCTCCACATACCCACCCACCCAGATATATATGATTGTGGAAATGAAGGAAAGGGGAAATATGTCACTTTGTCACACATTAAGTTTGCTGTTTCCCTTGCACAGTTCCCGACAGATATTAACAAATAGAGCCCTGCCCTAACACTCCTCATGACACAAACACACATGCAGGCAGCCCCCAACACTCTCCATGACACGCACATGCACACACCCACGTTTGTAGCACCCGACAGTCTCCATGGCACATATATACATGTCTATGTAGCCTCCAACAGTCTCCATGACACACAGAAAGACACAAACACATGCACAGACCCCCCCCCCCCACCCTTCCTAGGACACACACAGATGAAGCCCCCAAATGACTGTTCTTGTCACACTGTAACGTGTGAACTTTTCAAAGATTTCAAACCTCTCTCCTTCCCTTTCATGGCACATTGCTAGGGTGATATTTAGCTTAATATCTCAGTCAGCCTGCCAGCCACAGAAATTAGAGGGCGTGGGAGCAGCTTCTGGTGCAGCGAGTTGGTCAGTCAGAGTCAGACACATGTGCACCACAGCACAGGGCCTGAAGCTTGTGGTTAATTTCACTGCCAATCCACTACAAGTAGCATTACTGCTGGCTCTCATGGAAGTTCTACATAGTGATCTTGCCACTTTTGTCCAGCCTGGCTGCAATGCCAGCAAAGTCTCTGCATGTTTCACAGTTACAGCAGCGAAGCAGTACTCTCAAAAACATCCCAAAGTCCAGCTAAGTGGTGTTTCTCACATTGATGCTGCCATTGTCAACTGTCAGGACTTCCGTTGTCAGCTCTGGGATCGAGTCTGCCTCTTAGTGCTCACTGCAGCTTCCATGCTGCTTATAACCAGAGATAGCAATGGCTTTCCCCAGGTGTGTCCTAAATAACAGTCTATTGACTTTTTCTCCAGGAACTTGTCCAAACTGTTTTTAAGCCCAGATAAACTAACTCCTTTTATCACCTTTTCCTTATTGGTTGGATTTAAAAAAGTGCTGTGCAACCGTGCATGCAGGCATAGCACAGCAATAGTATCTTTAGCAACAATAACAGACGTAGGAAGAGGTAGGAGAAGAAAGTGGTTGTAACCTTTGTAGATCTTTTTTTAGTAAATAAATAACGCTGATTTTGTTTGCTTCATCACATGTCTGCTCATACAATATTAAATATTTACTCCTCAGTACTTTTTTGTTATTCCAGCTATGCATTTGCCCCCTCACCGCAATTTTCTTGTTAGAAAATTTGATTATAAGGAGAAATATTAGCATCCTATGAACAGAGTTCATAAAGGAGTTTTGTGAAAGGGGGAGTACAATCTACTATTAATAATAATGAAGGAGAGGGGCACTGGTCTATAGGTTGGAGGGGGGCGCCAGAGACCCTAGCACCAGCCCTGATTAAGCTAATAGATCATCAACATTGATTTTGCTGAGCCACCCAGTCGGTTAACTTTCGGTTAAACAACAGGACATCTGGCCAAAGTTTAGCCAGATAATATAAGGAGGAGTTGGTGGTGTGGTGGGGGAAGTTAAAACTTGAACAAGGTAGCATCAATGTTCAGCGCAACATGATCAAAGTTAAATAGTAGGTCTACATTGGATATGATACTCATATCTGCATCTTGTGATATTCAGTGGTGCCGACTTAAGCAGATTATTTCATTAAGCTAGAACAGGTGCCACTGCATATTGACTTAAGTTGTTTACCTATAATATTTCTTCTACAGAAATGGAAGGATAAGCATTTCTTAGCTGGCTCTGAAAAAAGCCTAGAAGGCCTTTAACAAGCACATGCATAAGTCTCCGTTTGGCTGCAATCCGGTGGGATCCCTTCAGTCCTATCTAATAGTTAAAGAAGCTAACTTCAAAGGCAGGAGGATGGAAATGTGTTGCTAATTATTCATCTGTATGGGGAGGAGATCCATTACAGCTATGTAACCTAATTTTTTTCCGAGGAAAAGCAGTATGACCATACCAAGCTAGAAATGTGTCCTGTGCCACTAATGAATCTGGTACCCACTTCTTCCCCAGCCACATGTAGTAACACACTCTTTTTGAGGTTCCTGGGAAGCTCTTTCTGTACTTGCACCCTGTACGGCCATACCGCTTGCAAAGCCCTTTGTATGGCCCTGGAAGGTATAATGTGAATAAGCCACTAGGATCTGGAGCTCACTAACTGTGTGTGCTGAAGTGACCAGCACAATATAATCTTCTAGGTCAGGTACTTAAGTACTGAAGAATGGGTTAGATCCATGATGCCATCCCATGGCATAGTGAGAAACCTGATTGGCAGCATCACCTGAAACCAACCCTGCATGAATCTGACAAGTAAAAAGTTGCAAAGAGACAGGATTCCCTTCAACAAGTTTGTGAAAAATCAATTAATCATACTGAAATGAATCCTAACAGAGTTGGTCTAGAGACTAAATTCTGAATGATGTAGATAGTATTCAAGCAGATTTTGTGTGGGACAAGAGAGAGGATCTAAGCTCTGCTCTCACATCAGATGGCAAACCTTCTCCATTTAAACACGTAAGATCATCCTTACTGTAAAAATCAGAACATCATGAGACATTTCATCTGAAAAGCCAAAAGAGCAAATCATTTCATTCTCACCATTCAAGCTGAGAGAGCTAAATACTTGATAATGAAACAAAATAGTTCTGCATTATTTTGTGTGATCAGAGTTGAGGAATTCCTAGGTCCAATTTGTTCCCTTATGTTAAGCTTTAAAAGGAACAGGAACTAACTTGCCACAACAAAAGAGCTATCAGTATCATAATTTCTTTGTCACCTCTAAGTTTTATGAAGGTTTTCATAAGTAGGCATATCAGAGGAAACTCATAAATACTATCTGTCTTCTAATGGAGAAAGAAGATATCTAAACATAGAAAATGATGGCAAATAAAGAACATACGGCCTATCCATACCAGCTACTAAGCTCTACAATCCTTTCCTCTCCCTCAGAGATCCTCTGTGCTTGTCGTATGCTTTCTTGAATTCAGATACAGCCCTTGTCGCTGTCACTTCTGCCAGGAAGCTATTACATGCATCCATTATCCTTTCCATAAAGAAAATATTTCCTTAGATTATTCCCGAGTCTCTCTCATTTCAACTTCACCCTATGTCACTCGTTCCAGAGCTTCCTTTCATTTGAACAAGGCCCGTATATTTATGGCATGGAGGTATTTTAATGTCTCTATCATATCTCCTGACTTTTTTCCAAAGTATACAAATTGAGAGTCACTAGAATTACTTGACTATATTTCTTATTCCCTCTCTTTCTTTCCTTTTCTGTTATTATTTGGCGTGCCTTTCGTTTTTTGTTTGTTTGGTTTTTTTTAACTGTTGTAAACCGCTTTGCCTTTAAGAAGATAGGCAGTATATGAAACAACAACAAACACGTCTGTCCCTATATGCTTTATGATGAAGACCACTGACCATTTTAGTAGCTGCCCTCTGCACCGACTCTATCCTGTTTAAATCATACTGAAGATGCAATCTCCATAATTGCACACAGTACTCCAAATGAGGTCTTACTAGAGACTTATACAGAGGCACTATCACCTCCTTTTCCTGCTGGCCATTTTTCTCTACTCATCTAAGCATCCTTCTGGTTTTTGCCAGTCTTTTCTATCTGTTTGGCCACCTTAAGATCATCAACTATGAACGCCCCTAGATCCTACTCTCTTTCTGTTCAGAGAAGATGCCAGAATTGTTTCCCATTTTATTTGAAGGTTTAATGTGGTGAAGAAGATATTTCCAGTGTGGACGCTATTCACTATGTCCAAAAGGTTCCAGGATTCAATAGGTAATGAAATACCTTCTGATGTTTGGGGAGAGAAACTCAGAAAACTTCTTTGCCCCTTGCACAATGTTTTTTTTTTTTAAACTTTTATTTTCATTTTACAACAAGCAAAAAGAAACAACACACCAAAGGAAACAAATACAAACATACAATAAAGAAAAGCAACCCCAATAACCCCCCACCCCTATGCTTCTTCTCTAAGCTGATAAGTATCATCATGTGAGCGCTTACAAACAACAGTACTTGTACATCAAAACAACCAGAAATATTATCTGCGATACAGAATGATCATGTGACAGAGATTTACATAGATTTAAACAGTCATATGAGAGCATTGAGCAGTTTGAACATAGTCGTTGAGCATCTTCCATTTAGACAAGTGGTGGGGGGTCTGAGCGGAAGAAGCTAACATACGAGGTATTTGCTCATATTTACTGTAGAGACAGACATGATTCCACCATTCATTGGGGCTCAGATGGGAGCTATTTTTCCAGTATTTCGTAATTAGGGAAATAGCTATGCCCAGCATAAAGTCTAAAAGGAAGTAAGCCGATTTGGGAAGAGAGGGGATCCCCGCAGCTGAGCGGAGTCCCACTATCTTCCAAGAGAGGGGCTCTTGAAAGTGTAAAATAGATTGAATACGACCCCAGACCCGACTCCAGTAATACTGTAATGCGGGGCATTCATACATAACATGAGTGAGTGAACCAATGGCCGCATGGCATGTCCAACATCGATTGCTCTGGGTGGCGTTCCATTTGGCTAACCTGTCAGGAGTATAGAAACATCGGTGGGCTAGAAAGAAAAGTGTCTGAGTGAGTGAGGCGGATCGAGAGACCCGTGTCACCTTACTCCAGACTAGGCTCCATTGCTCCGGGGTCAAAGTTACATGCATTTCCCGCTCCCAGGATTTCTGTGCTATAGGAGTGCCTCTATTTGCAGTATTACATAAAGTTTTGTAAAAGTTAGATGCTACACCCGATAAGCTCCCGATAGAGCGGATAATCTCCGATAATCCTTGGGTATGGGATTCCGATGGCGGGAGCACCTTAGCACTCCGAAGACAATGCTGAAGTTGCACCAACTGAAAGTAGTGTTTCGCTGGAAGACCAAATTCAATTTGTAATTCACTAAAAGTCTTCCAGCGACCATCAGGGAACAGCTGGTTAGGGATCCAAATGCCCCTAGTGTACCAGGGGCTCCACGCCATCGGTTTATTTTGTATTTGAAATCGAGCATTGTGCCAAAGCGGGAGTCTATCTAGCGGACAAAGTCGGGAGTCTAGAGACTGCTCGAGGGTATTAAAGGCACCTAAAGTGTCTAAGAGCATTGGTGGATAGTGGGAGTCTGATGGGAGAGTCATACCAGGGAGATAAGTAAGAGGGATTGGTTTGCAAAGGTCCTCCTCTATATCTAGCCACACTGGTCTATTCGGTGTTAGGTCTTCCAGCCAACGAGCGCCTTGTTTGAGAAGAAAAGAGTGATGGTATTTCAGGAAATAAGGGAATCGGACACCACCATTTTCTTTATCTGCTTGTAACTTATGTTTCGCTATCCTAGGTGTCTTGTTTTGCCATAAGTATCTAGTCAGAAGACCCTCTAAGTCTTTATATGTACGTCGAGGTAGGAGACATGGCAACATTTCTAAAATGTAGTTCACTTTGGGAACAATCATCATTTTAATGGTTTCTAGGCGGCCCCACCAAGTAAGTGTTAAAGGAGTCCAGCGTTGAGTAAGCGCCCGGACCTTAGAGGTTAAGTCTTTAGCATTAAAGGTGATGGTGTCTTCTAAAGGAGAGCAGTAGTGCACCCCAAGGTATTTGACCATGCGAGGTTGCCATAAAAAGGGAAAGGATTGCATATCTGCCTGATGGATCAAAGGATTTAGTGGAAAGGCAACCGATTTGGTCCAATTTATCTTATAGCCCGAGAGTTGTGAATATTTACCAATTTGCTCTAGGACAGCCGGTACTGAGTCTAGGGAGACAAAGAGCATCAGGTCATCAGCATATGCTGATATTTTGATTTCCCTATGAGAGAAAGGGACTCCATGAATGTCCTTAGATTGCCGGATTAGTAAAGCTAAGGGTTCGAGTGCGAGATCGAAAAGAAGTGGAGACAGTGGGCATCCCTGGCGAGTACCTCGTTGCAGGGGAAATGGCTGAGACTTTAAAGCATTAGCACAGATACTAGCAGTGGGCTGTGCATACATGGTTTGGAGACAACGGAGAAAGCCTTCTCCGAATCCGTACCAGCGAAGAGTTGCAAACAAGAAGGGCCATTCTAAGCGGTCGAAGGCCTTCTCAGCATCAAGTGAGAGGCCAACCAATGGTCGATCAAGATTAACTGCGGCAGTCAGTACATGACATAGGGTCCTAGCATTATGAGCAGTTGATCTACCGGGAATGAAACCGCATTGATCTGGGTGTATTAAAGTAGACATCTTGTCAGAAAGCCGGGTGGAGAGAATGGTGGCAAATATTTTATAGTCTGCATTTAGTAGGGAAATTGGACGATAATTAGCTGTTAGTTGCGGATCTCTCCCCTCTTTCTCAAAAACTACTACATTAGCCATTGAGAAGGATCCAGAGGGAGATCCCTCCTCGGCCAGTGCAGAAAAATAAAGTTTCAAAAACGGAGCTAAGTCAGCGCTAAAAGTTTTGTAGAATTCAGCTGGGAGACCGTCCGGGCCTGCGGCTCGACCTGTGGCACATCTCTTGAGTGCCGATTGAATTTCTGATAAAGTGAATGGTTTGTCCATGGCCTCTCTATCTTCGTCAGATAGGGTCGGTCGCTGTACCCCTGATAGTAAGCGTTCAAATACTTCTGGCTCGAAATCACATTCAGATTGATAAAGCCGAGTATAAAAATCACGAAAGAGTTCTAATATTTCTGTATCTTTAGTAACCAAACTCCCCCCCGACGGATTGCGGAGAGCGGTAACACGCTTGGCTTCTTTTTGACCTTTCAGGGCATTGGCTAGCAATTTGCCAGCACGGTTATTTTCCCGATAGTACATCCCTTGTTGAGATTCTATATTTTTGGCAGCGGCGGTATATAAAAGCTGATTGTATTGAAAACGAAGACGTTGTAAGCGAAGTAAAATACATGGGTCAGTACGGGACGTGAGAAGACGCTCTCCAGCTTGTATCTGTTGTTCTAGAATCAGTAAATGTTGCTTTCGTTGTTTCCCCTGTCGGATTTGATAGCTAGTTATAGTTGCACGGATAGACGCCTTGAAACCCTCCCACCAAGCCCAGCTCGCAGTGTCATGGGGTGAATTAAAATGAAAGTAGTCTTGGATAGCGGCCTTTATGTCAACCTGAAAATCTGTTTGGTCTAGTAGGGATCTATCAAAAAACCAAGCACGGGGATGTTCACCTGGCATAGTGACATGTAATGAGAAAGATATGGCAGCATGATCTGAAATATGGAGAGGATGAATCCTAGCCGTGTCCACTTGGGGTATAAGTGCTTTGGAGATAAGAAAAAAATCTATTCTAGATTGTGAGTGATGGGGGGCTGAGAAAAAGGTGAACTCTAAATCAGAGGGGTGAAGCAGCCTCCATATATCTACTAACGCAAGATCTTTCATCAGAGCTGTAAGGGTATCAAGACTCTTGGGTGGACCACTCGTTCTAGGCGGCTGTCTATCTATCAAAGGATCAAGTACTTGGTTGAAATCGCCGCCAAGTATTAATGGAGTATTGGCAGAGGCCTGTGCCAACTGCGCAATACTTGCATAGTAAGCAGGGTTATCTACATTCGGAGCATAAATACAAATACACGTGATTTCACTATCTCCAACCTTAAGGTGTGCACGGGCCCATCTACCCTCCTTATCAGAGCTAGTATCCAGTACAGTAGCTTGCAAAGACTTCTTAACCAAGATGGCCACCCCACACCGTTTGGAAACGGCGGGAGAGTAGGCAGCCACCATGTAAGGCTTAGCATTGAGTTTCAGTGTTTCAGTGGAGTTTAAATGCGTTTCCTGAAGAAACACTAAATCAGCATGCTCATGATTAAGATAGCTAAGGATTTTCTTTCTTTTGATTGGACTATTGATGCCTTTTACATTCAGTGATAAGAGCTTACATAAGGCCATTCAGTAAAGTTAATAATTCTGAAAAAGAACATGATAACGCACATAATTTCACAATGTCCCTCATATTAACTGTATATGGCTGTACACATGACATGATAGAAAATAAACTAATGTTAAACAATGAAGCGCCCCATATATAAAAAAAAAAATAGGCACCGAAGTGCATTAGAGAAGAAGCAGAACCCCAGAAATTACTGGCGACCATGTGTCTGCGGGGAGAAACCCCAGAGAAGGCCTAATTGAAACATATAACCTGTATAGCTGTGCATGTTCCGAATCCAACCGAGGTGCACATCATGGAGGGATAGGAGACCAAGAAAGCTATATATAGACAGAAAGAAAAGTCCAGGCAGTCTCTGTTCCAGGCGGTGATCATCGCGTCGGGCCATTCAAAATGGCGGGCAGATCCGGCGGGTTACAGATCCAAGTTGTTGGATTAGCGCATCTGGTCTGCTTCTTTGGAATCTAAAAATGTTGCTAGTAGATCAGGATCTTCGAATGTTCTAGTTTGGTTATGGAGAGTCACTCTGAGCTTCGCTGGATACAATAGGCCAAAGCGAGCCTGTAGCTGTTGAAGTCTAGGGCGAAAAGCAAGGAGTCTCTTCCGACGGTCAACTGTGGGCTTTGCCAAGTCAGGGAAGAAGGAGACTTTGTGACTTTCAAACTCCAGATAATGATTCGCCCGGGCAGCATTGAGAATCTGCTCAACTTGTTGATATCTCAGTAATCGAAAGATGATAGGCCGGGGGGTCGTCCGATTGAGGGCCATGTTGGTAGGAACACGATGTGCTCGGTCAATTTCCAGATCTCTGTGAAAAGTAAAGTAATCTTCAGCAAGGAGGGAAGAGTTTTGACCAGGAATTCTCTTATATCTCCTGCTTCGGCCCCCTCCGGTACTCCAATGAGCCTTACATTGTTGCGACGGGCTCGATTATTGCTATCCTCTAACTCTTTTTGAAGATTCTGTATCTGACGCTCAGCCTTGTCCAATTTCACCAAACGCACCGCGTGCGAGTCGAGGACCCCCGCCATGTTGTCCTGCCGTAGTGAGAGACCTTCAAGCCGGTCCTGAAGCACACCGAAGTCTTCCCGCATGGCTCGGAGCGCCTCTCCGTTGGACTGTACCAGTTCCTTCACACCGCGTATTTCCTCCAAGATCTCCTGTTGCATTTCGGGGTTTTCCCGAAGTGGAACTGTCTTTTGTGGGGAAGACAACTCTGTTTTGGAGCGTTTTCCGTGTGAAGAAGAGGGAGACCCGAAGTCTAAGCGCGCTGGTTTGTGGGCCGCCATCCCCCCCGAGGTACCCCGGTAAGTTCGGAGCAAAGTATTAAGTTTAGGTAGGTATTAAGTCAGGATTCTGAGTAGGCCTCTCGGGAGCTTCAGCGCGAAGCGTCTTACCCGCTGGACATCAGGCTCCGCCCCCCCCTTGCACAATGTTTTATTTGATCGTGAGATCTAGCAGCATGCCATGCAAGAGCCAAGCACAGAATTGTGAAAGAACTTCTTCACCTGAAGATGCAGTGTCTGAGACTCACAGGCTGGGAGTACTGAGGAATGAGCCTTGAACTTCCTGGTCCAGATTGGTGTGGTAGTTGGACTTTGCTAAATAAATCGAGGAACCTCTTAGACATGATGCTTAGGGATGGAGATTTAGAAGGGTTTAGCGGGTTTGTAGGACCTGCAAAACACAAACACCCTGCTCACTCTGATAGTCAGTGGCACCAACCAGTTAGTACCACCAAATATCCCCACCAGCCGTCTTGAAAACATCTGATTAATTTTGGGGTTGTCTGTGGGCGGAGCTGGGGTAGTGCCTCGACTATCCAGTTAGCGGCAATATTCAACTTCTAACTGGATAGGCAAAGCATATAAAGTTAGGAAAGGTCAACGGCTGTTTTAACGTTTTGCAGTTCTGCTATCTGGTTAGTGGCTAAATATTGCCATCAACTGGACAACCACCACGATTGATGGCAAAACTGTATATTCAATGCCTGACAGGCTCCAGCGCTGAATATCCTGTTTCATTTTTGGCCACGGCAGTCAGACTTCCGCATGCTGAATATCAATCCCTTCATTTATGCCTTCTTGCCCAGAGAGACACTTTATTAAGTGGCATACTTTAGAGCTGCAAAACTTTAAGTATTATTTTTTGACAGTGGCTTTGTGACCTGAATTGGCCACTGTAAGAGACAGGATGTTGGGCTCAATGAATCTTTTGTCTAACTCAGCATGGTACTTCTTACATTCTTATATTTATTATTTTTATTATTACTGGAGTTATTTTTTCTCATACATGTGGACTGCAGATCGTTGGCCCACACTCATGGCAGAACAGCTGTCAGCTAATTTTTGGGATGGAGGGGGAAGGAAAAGAGAAAAACCTGACAGAAGGTCAAAATTGCACAATTAACTTGCTGTCTGAAAGTGTCAGCATCCCAACTTTATAAGAAAGCTTAATAGACTATTTTTCAAAAATGACTCAATGACATTTCAAGTGAATCTTAATATCACTGGCATCTTTTCCTTTAAGGTTAAAATAAAATGTGACATTTTACAAATGCAATTGCTTTCTGGGACATCCAAGCCAGAACATCTGAAAAAAAAGCAGGGACATCCAAGTTCAAACACAATTTCACGAACATGGACATTCCTGATATGGATGTCTGCGGGGGCATCTATAAAGACATCCCTGGAATAGTATTCCAAACCATAGACATCTAGGAATAGCCTAATAGAGTAGTGGGCTAGGACCAGGGAAGCCAGAGTTCAAATCCCACTGCTCCTATCATTGAGATTGTACAGGGGATGGAGGAATGCCATCTTCTCTGTATATTTTAAGGCTAAAACAAGTACTTTTCTGATGCTTATTGATGCCTGGAGCAGGTATAAACTTAGATGTGACACTAGACACTGCTGAGATCAGGTAGGGATGTCCAGGTTCTTGGGAATGCCTCCACCATGCCCCTATTTAGACTTGATCAAAACAAGAACCCTGATCTATAAGTGAAACACCTGTAAATCTTTTTGTCGGAGTCCGACAAAAAGATTTAAGGGGGTTTACGGGTGTTTCACTTTTAGATCAGGGTTCTTGTTTTGATTATTACTCCCACTCTGATTGAGGGTTTCTCTTGACTTGATTTTGATATATTCCTATTTAGAATTGGGCATCATCACTCTGGGAACATCCACAGAGCTTCTAAAATGCCTCTGGAAACGTCTCCGTACTTTGGATGGCACTATGCCTGTTTTCAAACATCCAAAGCAAGAATAGGACTTCTAAAATAACCCCCACAAGAGAAGTTCAATTGGATTTCTGATAACGTGTGCTGGACATTAATACAGATTTATACTCTCGGCATGAGAATTCCAGTAGCAAATGCTGGTACAATTAATAAATAAAACCCCATAGGCAAATATTTATATAGGGGCATAGTTCCTTGCAAGAACATAGGAACAAGATTTGCCATACCAGATAAGACTAATAGTCTATCAAGCACAGTATCCCGTTTCCAACAGCGGCCAATACAGGTAACAAGTTCCTTGAAGGATCACAAAAGATAGTCAGATTCCCATAAATAAGCAGTAGATTTCACCCAGTGCACTTTCATAATATATTATGACAGGGGCGGCTCAAGGCAATCTGCTGCCTGAGGTGAAGAATGAAATGGTGCACCCCCCCCCCCCCCCCACACACACACACCTTAGAGGGGGCGGGGCTTTTTCAGAAATCCAATCAGAGACTGAACCAAACCAAAAGGCCGATTAGATTATATGGAGGAAATGCAAGATGTTTGCACAAAGGGCCATACCAAGCTGCCATCGCTTCCTGTGCGACTTGCAGCTCGGGCGCACGTCCCCCCTCTCCCCACCATACCTCCAGTGCTGCCTGCTCTTTCCTTACTGCTGTCATCCTCTGTTTTTTTCATGGCAATGCCGGCAGCAGGGAAAGAGCAGGCAGCGCTGGACGGAGGTATGGGGAGGAGGAGGGGGGGCATGCGCCCGATCTGAAAGGTGCCGGCACTTTAAGCAGATCTGTCCCTCCCTGCTCTGACTTTGCGTCGCAGGAGGGAGAGACCAGACCTGCTTAAAGTGCTGCGAAAAGGCTTGGAGAGCGCATTTCGGCTGCCTGCTATTGTCCTGTCAGCGGCGGCAGGGCAACAGCAGACAGCCGAAAGGCGCCCCCCAAGCCTTTGCGTCCTGTGCAGCTGCACCGCTTGCACAGGGCTAGGTACAGTCCTGTTTGCACACCAAGGAACTAAAAGACAGTAAGAACCAACAGCACAGTTTATAAAACTAAATTATAACTCATTTTTATTTTGTTGTTATAAACTGCATTATGGTTCTTGCTTTTTCTTTTTCAACATATATTTTACATCCACAGTGGGTGCAGAGCAGAACCAGGACATTCACTCATAGAACTCAATATTTTTTAAAAAAATCTGATTCTGATCATCTCATTAACAACAACCACCATCACTATTCTCCAGTACCAGGCATATTGTGAACTAATATAAAACCCTACAACAAAGAGCAAACCTACAATACCATATCATATCAGCGCAAACTTCCAAAACTCACATAAGGAGCCCATCCAAAAAAGCACCACTGTAAATACTACAGTGGGCTCTGGAACATCCATACACCTATTTGAAAAGCTGAAGAAGTCAAATTACTACAGTACTTATTACTACTCCATGTTAACAGAACACCTGACCTCAGTCACACACTTAGAACATCGACCCTCACCAAGTACAGAATAAGTAACCACAGTCTAAAGTAAAAATAAAAATATGTAGACAAAATTTAAACTGAAACCCCAAGAAGCCAGAATCCACATGCAGTGCAACATCAGATAAATAAGAGATGCAGTTCCCCAATACTGTGTAAAATATAAAAATAGCACAAAATCCAGTCACTAAAATTAAATAAAATTATTTTTTCTACCTTTGTCTGACCATTTTATTCTCCGATCATGCTGGTCCCGATCTGAGGCTTCTGCTTTCTTGTCTTCTCTTAGCTCTCTTTCTGTTGTCTATGTTCCATGGTCCATCTGCCATTTCTTATCTCTTCTTTTGATTTCTTCACTTCCTTCCATCAGCCCATTTCCAGTTCCAATAACCCTCCACAGTATCAGACCCCAGTCCTCCCCTCCCAGTACCATCCAATGTCAACCGCCTTGCATTCCCACGACTGCCACTGGTGTCCATTCCCTTCCAGTCCCCCTTCCTTCTCCACTCTCCAGCCCCATCTAGTCCAAATACCATCCCAGATATCATCTCAGTCCACTCTCAGTGCCCCCCGCCCCCCCCAATCAGCTCTCTTCCAGTCACCTTACCCTCTGTACATCCACCTTCCAGTGCCATTCACATGTCAGCTCCCTTCAGCCTCCTCCCCATTACCCAGCCACCTACCACTCCCATCCCGAAGTGTCTCCCTTCAGTACATCCCAGGTGTCAGCTCCTTTCCAGCCCCCTCCTTCCCCCATGTCAGCTCCCTTCCTGCCCCCTGCTTCCCCTGGCAGATTCTCTCAGTATCCACTCCCTTCCAGTCCTATTCTACCAACCCCCCGCATCAGTCCATTTGTAGCCCTAGCCCCAATTTTCTTCCAGGTCAGCAGCACTCTCCTCCCCTCCCCCATTAGCCCATTTCCAGTCCCAGCCCATTTCCAATCCTTACCCCCAATCAGCCCATTACCAGTCCTAGCTCATTTCCAGAGCTAGCTCCCCCATCTGCCCATTACCAGTCCTAACCCCCTCCATTAGTCCATTTCCAGTCCTATCCCCCAATCAGCCCATTTCCTGTCCTAGCCCCACTAATCAGCCCATTACCAGTCCTAGCCCCCCTCCTGATCAGCCCATTTCCAGTTCTAATCCCCCCCCGATTAGCCTATTTCCATTCTTAACCCCCATCAACCCATTTCCAGTTCTACCCCCCCCCATCAGCCCATTTCCAATCCTAGCCCTCCCCCCATCAGCCCATTAATATTTCCTGTGCTACCCCCTCCCCCCAGCCCAGGGAAATTGAAAAAAAGAAACCCCCCAAAAAACCCAGCTGCAGAAGCTGCTGCTGCTGCAGCGGCAGGCAGCAGCAGAATGAAGTGCCCTGCGGCTGCCGTCTCCCTGAAAGACCCCTGCCAGCGTTTCTCCTCCACGCCAGCTCAGCTTTACAGAGCCACGTGAAGGGAGAGTGTTTCCCTTTCCCACAGCTCTGTTAAAGCTGAGCCCACCGGTGCTGATGGGAAACAGGCATTTCTGCAGCCAGGTTTTTTTTTTTTTTGAATGCCGAGTGAGGCGGTCTTTTTGGGGTTCAATTTTTGCCACCCGCAAAAAGCTACCGCCTCACTTGGTCTCATGAAAGAGCCACCCCTGGATTATGATTTGTGCAACCCAGAGATGCATGCCCAGTTTGGAAAAAAATGCTAGTGCAGACAAGGATAACAAATCCCCTCCCTGCTTTGATAAATAGATTCCTCAACCGAAACTTATTACATGAGCTATAGAATCCTGATATCATGGCCAACGAATGATCAGAAGATACTTCACAAGTTGGGGGGAGGGGGGGAGAGAGATGTATATTGGGGCAAGTTCCCCAGGTCCTGTTCTGCTGCATATCAGTAAATTGGCAAACAAGTTCATGCTTTGAAAAACAAATAGAATGCTGGTAGCTTGTTGTAAGACTAGTAGTCTCATTCCTCTTTTTCTCATCTCTGCCCAATGTGATGTTCTTCCACTTATAGGATGACTGGTAAACCAATGCTGCTTATGTACAGCTATATCCTCCTCTGCTGGCTTAGATCTGCATAAAGCTCACCAAACCCATGTGGATGAAACTTCACAACAAAAATCGCAGTTACAGATAAAAGGTTGTGGGGTAGGGGAGAAGAGAGGGAGGACATGGGATAGAAATAAAGATTGTGCCAGTGAGGAAGAGTTCAACATTCTCCGTGAACAAGCAGGAAGTCAGTCCTCATATATGGGTGATGTCGGCACCGACAGAGCCCTTGCGGAAGCAATTCCCCAGCTTTCAGAAAAAGCCTTTGGGAGATGCACCACGCATGCAAGGGTGCCATCTTGCCTCAGTTTCCTTTTTTCCACTGAGCCCTCCAGATGCCTGTCCAGTTTTCCACAGAAAAAGTGCCTTATTTATCTTGTTTTATCCGGTACGCGTACCAGTTCCTTTCCCGCTCCCAAGCCAGCTCTCCTCGGCATTGCTTCTCGGGTTTTTCTTTTTCTTGTTGCTTTTTTCTCAAGTTGTCCCTCGACCGGCGTTTGTGCCCTTTTTTGACCGCAGGCCTCGGACCTGTGCCCGGGTGGCTGGGCCCACCTTATTCCCCCGAAAGCCTCCAGCAGTTTCAAAAAGTGTGACCAGTGCAGTAAGATGATGTCCCTCATCGATCCACATGACTGCTGCCTCTGTTGCCTTGGGCTGGACCATGACAACTCAGACTGTGAACTTTGCAAGGTGAAGACAGCAAAGACCATCAAGAGCTGGCAGCTGCAGCAGGAAAAGTTCTTTCACAAGTCCAACTCAGCATCAGAGTCTCCAGTGACACCATGCTCCAGGGATCCCTCTGGTTCCTCGATGCACCGCAATACCTAAGCCGCCTCAAAGTTCCACGGCCTCGGGTCCTCCGAGGGAAAATCCCTGATTGTGGAATGCAAGAAATCAAACCCCTCGAAAACCTGAGGACAGGTCGGGGAAAGCGGGTAAATCCCTCTCCAGGCCCTGCAGTCCCAGGCACCAGTCCGAGGGGTCTGAGTGGGAGAGGCCTCACAAACTGCCCAGGAAGAAGTTGTCAGCAGCTGGCTACCGGTCTCAGACCCCCAAGGCCATCCTTGTTGAGAACTCCCCCTTGACAGAGCAGACACCGGGCCCAAAGTCCTCGGTGCCCATGTCAAAGACTGCGGAGCCAACTGCCATGGAGACCAGGATGGTGGCCTTAGAGCACAGTATATCTGCCCTCGTGGCCCAGCAACGGGCATTCATGTCCAGTTCATCTGCCCCTACAACCGGATCCTCAACATTGAGGGCTTTCTTGGAAGCTAAGCCGATTCTCGAGCGCCACTGGCCTCAAGAGACCCATCGGCAGAGGACAAGATCCCCATCCCATTCCTCAGGACATCGATCCTCCCTGGCCAGTGCCCAGGGCTCAGACCATAGGTCCTTCGGAGATGACAGGTCTCAGAGGCTGGGCCTTGACCTTGGGAACCACAGAGCCTCTGACTCTTCCTCAGACTTCAAGACCAACTGGGAGACCGAGCAGTCCCCCGATACTCGACAACACAGACATTTTATTATTTACTTATTTAACAGTTTTTTATTTACCACCTTCATTCCAAAGCAGTTTACAATGAACAACAGCACAAGATTTGTTTTACATTGAACAAGGGGGTAAACAACTTGGAGTTAAATATGGGTTTAAACACTGGAATTGAGATTCAGTCAATAAATCAGAGGGGGAAATTGCATGTCTAGTTATGTAATGTCATTAGGTCCAACGCGTTCTTTGAATAGGTGTGTTTTAAGTAATTTCTTCACATCTTGAGAAGATTGAGCAGAGCTGATGGTTTGGGTAGGGAGTTCCAGATCGTGGGAAGGCCTTATTGCTTGTCTGTTATGTACATTTGGTCTTGAGAGGAGGGATGATCAGGAGATTCTTGTTTACTGATCTTCTTGGTCTCATTGTGGATGCTCTTGTGATTTGAAGGAGCGGAAATGTTATGAAGGATTTTGAATGTGGTAGTTATGGATTTGTGTTTAGATCGCTGAGCAATTGGAAGCTAGTGTAAACTTTTTAGGATTGGAGTTATGTGTTGTCAATTTGTTCTGCCTCTTAGAATTCTGGCGGCAGTGTTTTGTAATAGCTGGAATGGGTACAGTGCCTGTTTTGACAGCCCTTGATAAATGATGTTACCATAATTGAGGTGAAGTGTAATGATGGCTTGAAGGACAGATCTGAAGTCGTTGACTTGTAGCAGACGGCATAGGGGTTTGAGGAGTTTAAGTTTTCAGTATGCTGAATTTGCTGCATTTTTGATGTGAGCAAGCATATTGAGGCTGCTCTCAATAGTTATACCAAGATGTTTGATTTCCTTTTTTATTGTAATTTCAACATTATGTATTGTGAGCTTGTCTGGCATTTTGAAGTTTTGGTCCTTGAATATTGGTAGTGCTTCAGTTTTGT
This sequence comes from Ichthyophis bannanicus, assembly GCA_033557465.1. Taxonomy (NCBI): domain Eukaryota; kingdom Metazoa; phylum Chordata; class Amphibia; order Gymnophiona; family Ichthyophiidae; genus Ichthyophis; species Ichthyophis bannanicus. Next base: position 144,296,171 of record CM066043.1, on the reverse strand, counting down.
TTTTGTTCACTGTAAGATTAAGATCAGCATAGAGGTTTGTGACAGCAGAGAAGACATCAGATATGATTGTAAAGTCCAGATTGAGGGTATTGAATGGCATATAAAACATGATGTCATGAAAGTGCATGTTCTATTTTCTTAATAGATTACAGATGGGCTGTATGTAGATGTTAAATAGTAAACCAGACAGGGCCGAGCCTTGAGTGATACTTTGTGATAAGTTAAATGGTTTGGAGTTGCTGAGGCCAACTTTTACTTGCACGTTCTGTCTGAGAGGTAGGATGTGAACCATTTTAAAGTGATGTTGGTCAGACTTGTGTTGCTGAGTCTGTCTAGCATGGTGTGATGCAATACTGAGTCGAAAGCTGCGCTGATGTCAAGGAAGATCATATTGAATCCTTGGTGAGGCTTGTCTAGGCCTATGATGAGCCAGTTGAAGAGATCCATGAAGAATGTGTCAACGCCATGGTGAGGGCAGAAGCCATGTTTTTGGGGGTCCAATGGAGCATGAGAATTGACATGGTCTTGGAGTTGTTGTATAGATTTCTCTATTTTAGCCAGGAATGGGATACTGGCAATTGATCTGTGTGAACTCATTCTGGCAATTGGTCTGTGTGAACTGAAGTGTGTTGTGTCTAATGAAGATCTCTTTAGTGTGGTGTGAATTGAGGCTTGTTTGAGAACTGGGGGTTGGTATTCTTGGGAGTGGGAAGTATGGACTATCTTTAGTATTATCTGGGCAAACTCATTGCGAAGAAATTTTAACCATGTCACTGGACATGGATCCAATGGTGATGTTATAGTTTTAACACCGTTGATGATATATGATAGTTCTCTTTTAGAAATTAGCCTGAAGGTGTGCCATAAGTGGTTTTCAGCTGTGTTGCTGCAGTTGGTCATAATGCTGTAGCGTTGATGGGCTTTCTCTATTGGAGAGAAAGTCAGCCATAACCTGTAGATCAAGCTGAACATAAGAACATAAGATATGCCATACTGGGTCAGACCAAGGTCCATCAAGCCCAGTATTCTGTTTCCAACAGTGGCCAATCTAGGTCATATGTACCTAGCAGTTTCCCCAAGAGACACAAGCTGCACAATGCTTGTACTGGGTCAAGCATTGATATCTTCGGTCACTTCTTAATAATGGTTTATGGACCTTTCCTCCAGGAACTTGTCCAAACCTTTTTTAAACCCAGCTACACTAACAGCCTTTACTACATCCTCCGGTAACAAATTCCAGAGTTTGATTACACGTTGAGTGAAAAAATATTTTCTTTTATTAGTCTTAAATAGTTTACCCTGTAGCTTTATTGCATGTCCCCTAGTCTTTCTATATTCTGATAACGTAAACAATCGATCTACGTTTACCCGTTCCACTCCGTTCATTAATTTATAGACTTCTATCATATCTCCCCTCAGCCGTCTCTTTTCCAGGTTAAAGAGCCCTAACCTTTTTAGCCTTTCCTCATAGGAGTATCCTTCCATCCCCTTTACCATTTTGGTGGCTCTTCTCTGAACCTTTTCTAAAATCGCTATATCCTTTTTAAGATACGGCGACCAGAATTGCACACAATATTCAAGGTGTGGTCTCACCATGGAACGATATAGAGGCATTATAATATCTTTTGTTTTATTTTCCATTCCTTTCCTTATCATACCTAGCATTCTATTTGCTCTCTTGGCTGCCGCTGCACACTGGGCCGAGGGTTTTAACATGGTATCCACAATGACGCCTAAATCTTTTTCCTGGGTGGTGGTTCCTAATGTGGAACCTTGCATCGTGTAACCATAGTTTGGGTTGTTCTTCCCTAGGTGCATAACCTTGCACTTGTCCACATTAAATTTCATCTGCCATTTTGATGCCCAGTCTTCCAATTTATCAAGATCCTCTTGCAATTTTTCACAATCCTCTTGGGTTTTAACAACTTTAAATAGTTTTATGTCATCTGCAAATTTGATAACCTCACTCGTTATTCCACTTTCCAGGTCATTTATGAATATGTCAAAAAGCAGCGGACCCAGCACAGATCCCTGGGGTACACCACTATTCACCTTTCTCCATTGGGAAAATTGGCCATTTAGCCCTACCCTCTGCTTTCTATCTTTTAACCAGTTCCTGATCCACAATAGTACACTGCCTCCTATCCCATGACTCTTTAGTTTTGCCAAAAGTCTCTGATGAGAGACCTTGTCAAAGGCTTTCTGAAAGTCCAGATACACAATATCAACCGACTCACCTTTGTCCACCTGTTTATTCACTCCTTCAAAAAAACATAACAGATTTATTTATTTATTTATTTCAACTTCTTATATACCGCACTCTTTGACATCAGCGCGGTTTACAGATAACATAAAGAAACCAGAACAACAGGCTGTTTGGTATTACATATAACAGGAGTATCAACTTGGATAACATGGGAGAACTATTTACATGGAGTATATAATCTATTAACTAGATAACATGCTCGAACTATTTACATAAAATTAGCAGGAATGCTTGGAACAAGGAGAGAGACTGTGGATTGTATTAGGGTGGGGCTATTATGTTACGCTTCATGTGGGGTAGTATTTGATGAAAAGGTGCAGTTTAAGGGCCTTTCTGAACTGGGTTAGGTCGGTTATAGCGCGGAGATCAGGTGGGAGAGAATTCCAGCATTTTGGTGCGCTAAACATGAAAGCTCTGTTTGACTTGATAGGCTGCACGTTGTTATAGCCTTTGGGGTTGTTAGTGAGTTTAATGCTGCCTGTCTCCTATTTCTGTTTGATGGGACGGTTTGGATGAGTTTAGAAAGTGATGTGGACGATAAACCATTTATGGCCTTAAAAGTGAGAATAAGGGTTTTGAATGTAAGTCTTCCGTGTATAGGGAGCCAATGGAGTTGTTTGAGATTAGTAAGATTAGTAAGACAAGATCTTCCTTGTCTAAAGCCATGTTGGCTGTCTCCCATTAGGTCGTGACTATCTACATGCTGAGTAATTTTATTCTTTATGATGGTTTCTACCATTTTTCCCGGTACTGACGTCAGGCTCACCAGTCTGTAGTTTCCCAGATCACCCCTGGAACCCTTTTTAAAAATTGGTGTTACATTCGCGATCCTCCAATCTTCAGGTATTAGAGATGATTTTAATGATAGTTCACAGATTACTAATAGCAGGTCTGCAATCTCATATTTCAGTTCTTTCAACACCCTTGGATGTATACCATCCGGCCCAGGTGATTTGCTACTCTTCAGTTTATCTAATAGTTGTAAGACATCTTCCCGATGTATTGATATTTCCTTCAATTCTTCCGCACCTTTAAATACCACTTCAGTCATGGGTAACATCCCTACATCTTCCTCAGTAAAGACTGAAGCAAAGAATTCATTCAGTCTCTCCGCTATCGCCTTGTCGCCTCTTAGTGCTCCTTTAACCCCTTTATCATCTAATGGACCAACTGACTCTCTCACAGGTTTTTTGCTACGAATGTACTTGAAAAGGTCTTTATTTCGTGTTTTTGCTTTCACAGCAAGCTTCTTCTCAAATTCTCTCTTTGCCTGCCTTATCAATGCCTTGCATTTGACTTGCCGGTGCTTGTGCTGTTTCCAGGTTTCGTCATTTGGCTCTTTTTTCCATTTCCTGAAAGATGCTTTTTTGGCAACAACAGCCTCTCTGACCTCACCTTTAAACCATGCTGGCAGTTTTTTGGACTTCCTTCCACTTTCCTTAAAGCGTGGAATACAGCTGGTCTGGGCTTCCAAGATAGTATTTTTCAACAATATCCAAGCTTGATGTACGTCTTTAACCGTTGCAACTGCTCCTTTTAGTTTTTTCTTAACTGTTTTCCTCATTTTATCATAGTCTCCCTTTCGAAAGTTAAAGGGTAGTACTGTGGATTTCCTTACTATCCCTCCTCCACTAATTAAATCAAAGGTGATCATGCTATGATCACTATTGCCAAGTAGCCCCAACACCCTTATCTCTTGCACTAGATCTGGTGTTCCACTAAGGACTAGGTCTAATATGGCTTCCCCTCTGGTCGGTTCATGAACCAGCTGCTCCAAGAAGCAATCATTTATTTCATCTAGGAACTTTATCTCCCTAGCATGTCCTGCTGTGACACTGACCCAGTCGATGCCGGGGTAATTGAAATCACCCATTATGACTGCACTGTAACGTTTGCTAGCTTCCTTGATTTCTTTGAGCATTTCATCATCCATTTGTTCATTCTGGCCAGGCGGACGATAGTACACCCCCACTGCCATCGCCTTCCCCTTTTTACATGGAATTTCAATCCATAGAGATTCTACAGCAAATTTTGTTTCTTGCAAAACTTTAATCCTTTCTGACTCAATGCCCTCTCTAACATAGAGCGCAACACCCCTCCACCAATTTGATCAGCTCTATCATTACGATATAGTTTGTACCCAGGTATCACAGTGTCCCACTGGTTGTCCTCCTTCCACCATGTCTCTGATATTCCAATCATATCTAACCTCTCGTTTAGTGCTATATATTCTAACTCTCCCATCTTGTTTTGTAGACTTCTAGCATTTGCATACAAGCATTTTAGAGACTGTATTTTATTCATATTAATTTGGCTATTGGTAGACATGGGTAATTTGGGATCTTTAAGCTCTGTCTGCTCCATACTCAGGGGCATTTGGGCTACTTTACTCTTTTTTGGAACCTCTCTGCTTTTTTTAGTATCCTTCAAGGATACATTCTTCCGAACCATGCGCTCTTGGATGACTGTCGGCTTTCCCCTATTATCTAGTTTAAAAGCTGCTCTATCTCCTTTTTAAAGGTTAATGCCAGCAGCCTGGTTCCATCCCGGTTAAGGTGAAGCCCATCCCTTCGGAAGAGCCCCTCCTTTCCCCAGAATGTTCCCCAGTTCCTAACAAATCCAAACCCCTCATCTCTGCACCATTGTCTCATCCACGCATTGAGACTCCGGAGCTCTGCCTGCCTTTTGGGTCCTGCGCGTGGAACGGGAAGCATTTCGGAGAATGCTACCCTGGAAGTTCTGGATTTCAACTTCCTACCTAAAAGCCTAAATTTAGCTTCCAGAACCTCCCTACCACATTTTCCTATGTCATTGGTACCGACATGTACCAAGACAGCAGACTCCTTCCCAGCACTATCTTATCTAGGTGGCTATCTTATCTAAGACCTTATCTAGGTGGCGCGTGAGGTCCGCTACCTTCGCACCAGGCAGGCATGTTACCAGGCGATCCTCACGTCCACCAGCCACCCAGCTATCTACATGCCTAATGATCGAATCACCAACTATAACTGCTGTCCTAACCCTTCCCTCATGGGCACTTGGCCCTGGAGAAACCTCCTCGGTATAATCACCTGGAGGACAGGTCCTAGTTACAGGATCACTTCCTGCCACACCAGGGTGATGCTCTCCTGCCACATGACCTCTCTCCTCCATGGCAACAGGGATGCTGCCAGACTGGAGGTGGGACTTCAGGACTATATCCCTGTAGGTCTCGTCTATGTACCTCTCTGTCTGTCTAATGCTTTCCAAGTCTGCTACTTTAGCCTCTAGAGAACGGACTTGTTCCCTGAGAGCAAAGAGCTCCTTGCACCTAGTGCACACTTAAGACCTCTCACCAGCTGGGAGAAAATCATACATGTGACACTCAATGCAAAAGACTGGAAAGCCCACATCCCGCTGCTGGACTGCTGTCTGCATCTTAGTTTTAAGTTTGTGTTTAGATCTTTAAGTTCTTTTCGTACTAAAGGGTGCTATGGATATTTATACCACTAAAACTGTACCTAATAAGTTTAATATACCTTGTTCACCTGAAGCTTAATTAATCTCAGGTCCTTAGTGTATGACTGATTTGGGTAATGAGCTTCACCTGAGAGCACCTCCTGTCTTTTAAGTTGTGCAAGTACCTATAAAGCTGTGATTATCCCAGGGGGGGGGGAGGGAGGGAGGGAGGGAGGGATATAACACTTATTAAAAGAGGGCTGCTACACAGTACCCTATCCTGTGCTGCTGAGGTAAGCTATATTCTGATTTGATTTAAATTATAGCTCTTTGCTGCTGCTAGGCTCTAACCTATTATGAAATGTAAACTACAAGCTCTCTGCTGGATTCTAAATTTAACCAGAAAGCTCTCTTCTGTGTTTTAAATTGAAACTAAAAGTACTTTGCTGATGCTAGGCCCTGAGTGACTATGAAATTTAAACTACAAGCTCTCTGCTGGATTCTAAAGTTAACCAGAAAGCTCTCTTCTGTGTTTTAAATTGGAACTAAAAGTACTTTGCTGATGCTAGGCCCTGAGTGACTATGAAATTTAAATTACAAGCTCTCTGCTGGATTCTAAATTTAACCAGAAAGCTCTCTTCTGTGTTTTAAATTGAAACTAAAAGTACTTTGCTGATGCTAGGCCCTGAGTGACTATGAAATTTAAACTACAGCTCTCTACTGGGTATGAAAGGTAACCAGAAAGTTCTCTTCTGTGTTTTAAATTGAATCTTAAACTGTTGCTACTAGGCCCTGACTGATTTAACAAAAAATAGTGGGTTCACAGATTAATTAGCTTTAAAAGAAAAAAATTCCTTTCAGAAAAATTCCCAGAAGTATATACTCACAATTTCAGATTTCTCTCCAGAAGTAACAGCCCCCCTTTCTAGTCCTTCAAGACTAGAAGTTTTGTGTTTGTTGTGTTTTGTGTTTGTTGTGTCTGTTGAGTTGGGGTTATTGGTCAGCTGGGATACGGTTGAGAATAGCTCCCTGGGGCGGTTGAGGGATTTCGTGAGGATGCTCGTGTAATATTCCTTTCGGCAGTTGTTGCATAGCCTATTGTATTCTATCTACTTGTCATGAAGTTGTAACTTAATAGTTGCATGTTGTGACAGTTTCCATTTTTTTTCTAAAAGTCTGAGTTTTTGAGCTGGTAAAGATTCTTAGAGAACCAGAGAGGGTATGTAGATTTAGGGTGTTTTGTCGTTCATTGAATACTGCTGCATTATTAACATGTTCCATGAGCTGATAAAACTGTCTAGGTCGGGTATGTCGGAATCTAAAAGTTAGGAAACTTTGTCTAGGAAATATTGTGGATTGAATGCCTTAATTCATCGTCTGTGTTGCTGCTGTTGAGGAATATTTGTATGGGTGATGTTGATTGGTAATCTTAGATATCATGGCATGGTCTGGCCATGTTATGGGGTCAATTTGAATGTTTAGATCTGTTTCTGTAGAGTGTAGGATACAAATATAAGATCAAGGAGGGATCCTTTGCAGTGTATTGGAGCATCAATTATATAGTTCAGTTGTAGAGATTCCATGGCATTCAGGAATGCAATGACTTGCTTTGTTGTTGTGGCTTGGAGGATAACGTCTCCCATGAGGATAAAGCAGTTTTTTTATGCTGTGTGCGTGCATACCTTGTCTAATATAACTGATAGTTCATTGGTGTTGGTGGTAGGTTTTCTATATGTTAAACATATAGTGTGTTCTGAGCTGGAGACTGTTTAGTAGTCTATTGTTTGTAAGGATTGTGAGCTGACCATGGAGTATTTCAAGTGTTTCTTTGCCAGAATTAGGACTCCTCCCCCTCTTCTATCTATTCTGGGACAGTTGAACCGAATGTACTGGAGTGTGAGCAGCTGGTTTGTTAACGCTAGTGATCCAACTTTCAGTGATGCACATTAAGTCGGTGTCTGTAAGTTATATATGGTCTACTATTGTTTGAATTTTGTTGCGGACTGATCGTACATTAATAAGTGAACATTTGAGTGGGTAGTCATGGGGCCTGAATTTCAGTTGGGCGATGCTATGCGCCACGTCGGCGCATAGCCTGCCCACCTCCCACCTGACCCGGATTTTCCATGCCAGGGTCATATGCAGCCCAGGCATTGAAAATCCGGGTATTGCTGCACGGCCAAGTAGCCGCAGGAGATACCCATGTAGCACCAGTTTTCGATGCTACACGGTTAGCTCTAGCACCTTAAAGATGGGCAAGGTTTCCCCACATCTACATTAAGGCGCAGAGCGTTAACCGTGTAGCATCGAAAATCGGTGATACATGGGTAGCACCATGGTCTGCCTCCGCTCCACCCTGGAATGCCCCCAACATGCCCTGATGCTATGTGGATAGCATCTGGGCACGTTAGGGACATATTCAGGGATTTTCAAAGGGCACTTCCCGTGTAGGTGCCCTTTGAAAATCCCAGATAAGGTCTTTACATAGGTAACTTTACCAGCAGAAAGGAAGAGGTACTAATGCCACTGTACAAGTCACTGGTGAGGCCCCACTTGGAATACTGTGTTCAGTTTTGAAGATCATATCTTGCAAAGGATGTAAAAAGACTGGAAACAGTTCAGAGGAAGGCGACCAAAATGATTTGGAGCCTGCATCAGAAGCCTTATGAGAAGCGACTTGAAGACCTAAATATGTACACTCTGGAGGAGAGGAGGGATAGGGGAGATATGATTCAGACCTTCAAAAATACTTAGAGTATTAATGAACAAACATTCTTCTTCCAAGGACGGGGAAGTTGTAAAACTAGAGGGCATAACATGAAGCTGCAAGGGGGTAAATTGAAAGGCCATGTCAGGAAATACTTTTTCACTGAAAGGGTGGTGGATGCTTGGAATACCCTCCCGATGGAAGTGGTGGGGGCAAATACAGTGACAGAATTCAAAATGGCATGGGACAAACACAGTGGATCCCTTTATAGCAGCAGGATAAAATCAAAATAAACTTAACTATCTAATTTCTCAACAAACGGGTGCCCTACACGGAGCAGTGGGTTCACCCCTAAACAAAGACATGGGGAGGGGTGACCTGCACAGAGCGTCAGGTGCACCTACTCTTGCCGCCTTGCTGGGTAGACTAGATGGACCATACTGGTCTTTATCTGCCGTCATTTACTATGTTACTATGTAAAGGCCTTCGAAAATTGGGCCCATGATGTTTATGTCCGGTTATTGTGGGCTGGAGTTGAGCTGTGTTGATTTGAATGAATCTGTGTGTAACTTTTGAGGATGGTATTTTATGGAAAGTTGTAAGGTGAAGAAGATTTGGTCTGTATAGGTTTGGAATGTTGTTGGCCTGGATATTAAGAACCTGTGTGGAAGTTATGAGGAGAAACAGAGTGAGTATTATCATCATGTAGTATATGAGAGTGTGTGGTATCATGTTTGGTTGAAAATCGCTAGCTTACCAGAGAGGACTTGGTAAGAGAAGATTCTGTTAAAATGTTGGGATTATAAATATGATTTCTTGGCAGTGCATTGTTTGAAAGGCTGTATAATTTCCTGGTCCTCTGTTGCATTATAATGGTCCCTGCCTAAGGGCCACGCCAAAGGACCCTCTGGCAAAGCCCTCAGGCGTGGGCGCGCCCGATGGCACTTTAAATTTAAAGTGTTCCTTTCGGCCTCTGATTGGTCCTGTGCAGTGGAGCGGGGAGGAGATTAGGCTTCCCGCTCCTTTGCCCACTGCCAATCGGGATGCCGAGGCTGAAGACGGAGCTGTTGGTGGGATTTCCTCATGCTTGATGGTGCTTTAAATTTCCTTTCATCCCCTGATTGGTCCTGTGTAGGGGAGCGAGAGGAAATTAGGATTCCCACTCCCAGCACCGTTCCCCGCCCAAAGACATCACCTTCCTTGACTTTGTGCGGGACATGGCTAAGGTGCTCACCATCAAGACCGAAGCGAAGGAGGACCCCCGCATGGAGGAACTGGAGATTCTCCAGCACGAGGCCCTCATGGTGCCCGTGTCTCTGATTCTCAAGTTCCTTCTCCTCCGTATGTGGGAAACACCAGCATTGGTGCCCATAATAAGCAGACGGCTCGAATCCATGTACCGAGTCCACCAAAGCCCTGGGTTCCAGAAGACATTACTCCCCCACAACTTGATGGTTGTTGAGTCTGCCATGCATAGACTTAAGTGTCAAAAGATCCATTTGTCGGTGCTCCTCGGTAGGGAGGCCCGGACCATCAATGCCCTTGGCCAAAAAGGCCTTCCAGGGCTTGATGCTTGCCTGCTGAGTCCAATCCTACCAATTATACATCGGCATGTATCTCAAAGAACTGGCAAGGGAACTCGCCAGTTTCTCGGCAAGCCTCGACAGTTCAAGTCACTGGCCTCGGCGTTCAAGGAGTGTTTGAAGTTCTTATCTCGAGCAGCTTACGACGGCTTTGAGTCCTTAGCTAGGTAGCCACCACGGGCTTTGGGGCCTGATGCCAGGCCTGACTGCAGTCATCTGACCTCGAGCAATGGGTTTAGGACTAGCTCATCAATGTCCCCGGCAGACAAAGCGGCTGAAATAGAGACTGAGTTCCTGACAAGGACCAGACTCTCTAAAAAGACCTTGATGCATCCCTGCAAGAAGGGCCCAGGGAAGCAGCTCTTCTTTCTGAGGAAAAAGGGGGTTATGGCAATGCCCCACAGTTCCAAGTCTTCTCTGCTCCGCAGCAAGGCCAAGCAGCATAAGGGGCAAGGGCACGGCCCCCGCAAGCAAAACACCCTCAAGACCCTGGCGCCAGCTCTGTCCCAGCCTGGAGGAGCTTTTGACTCCTTGGACACGACCTCTCTCCCCCCCCAGGAAGTCCCTTAAAGCTCACAGGGGGATGTCTGGCTCTGTTTGCCCACAGGTGGTCCTCCATCACCATCGATTCCTGGGTACTGCAAGTTGTCAGGGAGGGTTACCTCCTCCACCTGCAACAGACACTACCCTTTTACTTTCTAGGAGAACCTGTCAGGAATCTTCTTCACCAGGCTCTGCTCCTCTCAGAACTCGCAGGCCTCCTTAAGGACAAGGGAGTAGAGCCAGTGCCCAAACTCCTCTGGGGCAAAGGCTTCTACTCTAGATATTTTCTTGTTCCCAAATGAACAGAGGGCCTCAGGACCATCCTAGACCTGCAGGAACTGAACAGAATCCCAGTGAGGGAGAAGTTTAAGATTCTCTCCCTTGGAACACTGCTGCCATACCTCTAGCAGGGAGACTGGCTATGCTCCTTAGACCCGAAGGATGCCTACACACACATCCTGATCTATCCCAAACATCGAAAATACCTCCAGTTCGTGGTGGGAGAAGGTCACTATCAATACAGAGTGTTGCCCTTTGGGCTGGCCTCTTCACCAAGGGTGTTCACCAAGTACCTTGTGGTGGTCGCAGCCCACTTTTGTCTCCAAGGGGTCTTCATCTTTCCCTATCTGGATGACTGGATCATAAGGGGAGGCACAGTGGCAGAGGTGCACCTCGCCACCGAGCGCACCATTCAGACACTGCAGTGCCTGGGGTTCATCATCAACTACCCCAATTCCCACCGGTCCCCAGCCCAGTGCCTGGACTTCATCAGGGCTCAGGTAGACATCTTCTAGGCCAAAGCTTTCCTCCCTCTGGAAAGGTCATACTGCCTCAGGGCGCTAACCGCAGAGGTGCAGCACTGATGGTTGGTGCCCACTTGATTTCTTCTCCACCTGCTTGTCCACATGGCCTCCACGGTCCAAGTGATCCTATATACCCGCCTCACATGAGGGCAGCTCAGTGATGCCTCCGCTCCCAGTGGGAACAAGCCACAGGCAGGCTTTGGGAAAGGGTGAGTGTGACCCGCCAGCTGGCAGACTCCCTTGACCGGTGGCAGCTTCCCTGCCACCTTCAGGTCAGGATGCCCTTCCAGGCATCCACCCCCCAAAGGATCCTAACCACAGATGTCTCTCTGCTGGATTGGGGTGCACACTGCAAGAACCTCTGCACATAAGGCAGTTGGTCCCAGGTGAAATGCCAGTTGCAGATCAACTTTCTGGAGCTCTGGGCCACATTTCTGCCCTCCGAGCCTTCCACCACAGGCTCCGTCCAGACGGACAACCAAATCACAATGCTCTAAGTGAACAAGCGGGGGGGGGGGGGGGTGTTGTACTCTCTCTGCCAGGAGCCAGTGTCCCTCTTCTCATATGCTACTTGCAATGGGATGCTCCTATGGGGGGGTCTACCTCCCAGGCCAGCAGAATATACTGGCGGACAAGCTGAGCAATGTCCTCCAGCCGCACGAGTGGTGTTTTGACCCCAGAGTGACCTCCTGGATTTTCCAGCTCTGGGGTATTCCTCTAGTAGCCCTGTTCACTAACCTAGACAACATGCAGTCGCCCAGCTTCTGCTCCCGCCAACCGCACCCGTCCAGGGTGGCGGCAGATGCGTTCCTCATCGCCCGGATGGAAGGTCTTCTTTATGCCTTCCCGCCAACACCGCTGATCGTCAAGACTCTCTCTTCAAGGTCCATAGCGACAGAGCGTCACTGATATTGATAGCCCCCAGGTGGCCCAGGCAACCTTGGTTCTCGTTATTTCCCCGCCTATCGGCGGTGTTTCCGATTCCCTTGGGCTATGCCCCAGGACGTCTGTCACAGGAGGGCAGCAGTCTCCTGCACTCCAACCTGGAGTTCCTGTCACTCATGGATAGGCTGCTGAAAGGATAGCCCTCGCTCCCTTCAGCCTCCCATGAGACGTGGAGGAGATACTTCTTGCCTTTCACAAGGCCACCATGAGAAGGGCATATACCTTTAAGTGGCACAGTTTTTCAGTGTGGTGTGCTGAGAGATGAGCGAATCCATTCTCCTGCTTGGTGCAGCTGGTACTCCAGTACCTATTCCACCTGTCCCAGGTTGGACTGATGTCCAACTCAGTCCGGGTGCACCTGAGTGCTATCACAGCACACCACCACTCCATTGAGGGAAAGCGCCTCTTGGCTCAGCATTTGTATTTCATTTCCTACAGGGCCAACGGTGGTGTGGGATCTCAACGTGGTGTTCTCAGAGCTCACTAAGCCGCCATTTGAGCCCTTGGCTACCTGCAATGGACTAAGGACCACCACAAAGTGCCTCAGCCTTTCGTTTCCTATGACCCCACTTGGGTGGTGACTGCATTGCACTCGCCTATGAGCAGGCTGGGATCTCACTGGGCCACCAAGTCACAGCACACTGCATCAGGGCCATCACTACCTCTGTGGCAAATCTGCATTCTGTACCTGTGACAGTCACCTGGCCTTTGGACAATACCTTTGCAGCTCACTACTGCCTGGAAAGGACGTCCTGACGGGACAGTGCCTTTGGCCAGTGGTACTCCATAATCTATTCGGGGTGAAGGCAATTCCTGTCTTCCGACCCTTCTATGTTCAGGCTACTGAAGTGCTGGTTCTCCACCAGACACTTCGGTTTTGCAAGAGTCTCTCAATTGGGACTAAACTGCTGCAGCTCACAGCTCACCCTTTTTAGGTTGCCACGGCATTTTTGTTTACAGGTTCTCGGTAGCCTGTAACTGGGGAGTCCCATATGTGTGGACTGACTTCTTGCTTGTTCCCGGAGAAAGAGCAATTACTCAGCTGTAACAGGTGTTCTCCAGAGATAGCAGGAATCAGTCCTCACAACCCTTCCTCCACCCCTTGGAGTTGCTTCTTTACCGTACTTTAACTTTTGCCATCTTAGCTATATCATTAGACTGAGGCAAGATGGCACTCTCGGGCGGGAAGGGGGCCAAGCATGTGTGGTACATCTCCCAAAGGCTTTCTTTGAAGGTTGGGGAGATGCTTCCATGAGGGCTCCTTTAGCACTGATGTCACCCATATGGGAGGACTGATTCCTGCTGTCCCCAGAGAGTTACAGGTGAGTAACTAGGCTTTCTTGCAAAGCTAAGTGGGCCTTTTCCCTCCACTACCATCTACCAGCAGCAGTGCAGGTGGAGGACTCCCATACAGCTTCATGGGAACATTGGAAGAGATGCTTTTCTGGGGTCAAGAATGGCAGCACATAGGCTGATTTGCCAGAGCACCCACCACCCTTTGGATCAGCCCTGGCTGGCTTGTTTTTCCCTAAAGTTGGCTTAAACTGAAGCAGTTAGTAGGTCAGTAGGAGTCGTTAAATTTGTGAATGGTGGCAGCTGTCAAAGTGGTAGATTATGAGAATGTGTGCTCTGATAAGCAACACATTGATTTTAGTGAGAGAGCTATGCCTTTTTAATGGAATGCAAAACATACAGTATATGGCAGACATATGTTTAGTTTGTATTAGCTCAGTAACCAGTTTTAGGGAAAAAATCCCCCAAAACTACTTCTCATTGTATTTCACACAGAAGTGAAAGACTAAAGGAATCCTTCTCTGGCAATAATAATCTTTCACCTCATCTAACACAACCCTTGAGCCAAAGCCTTTCTTGGCCCCCTTCCTTCCCAAGTGGCTCAGCATAAGCTACTAGGAACAAACAGTTGAAAGCTCTTTGTTGATTTCACTGTAAGTTCAGAGTGGCTTACAGATGCTGCACTCTATTCTGTAATGAATAACTTATAAAAACCTGATTACTTTGGCTTTGTATATGCAATCCGCTTAGAATACTGTACTCTGCTATCCCACTCTATGATACACTGAGCAGTGCGGCTAGGCTGTGAGTTGGGTGGGCCAAGAGTGCAATTCTTCATGTGGAGCATGACTGAAATCTATGTGCTGTTGACACCTTCAGGTAGACAGTAAGGTATCTCTCCCTATTCTAGGATCTTGCTCATTTACTATATAGAAAGCCTTCTCTAGCAAAGTGTTTTGTGCTACTGGATTCCTATATGAATTGATATGGAAAAGTGTTGGGGGAAGGGCCTATTTGTGAAAGCTTGGGGCAGTTTCCTTGTCCAGTTGTTATACCACTCGGATATTATTTTCAGCCACCCTTCTATAATGCTGCTAACCCAGTCACCCAAGCTATTTCCAAGTGGTTTACCAGCTGCTGTTAAATATGTATAGCACAGTAAATGGATGCAGAGAGCCTAAGCTGGCTCCCATTCAAATGTAAAGTCACTGCAGGTTTCCTGCAGCTGGGTTGGAAAGTTCACATACATGACACGTTTTCAGCAGATGGTACTAAAACTCATGCTAAAGCCATCAAAAGGCACTGCTCACAATGACTACCCATGACCTCTAATTGCTAGCGTCCTCCTGAGTTACATATGTAATGTTATAGGCCAGGATGTGGGGTTATGATGTTATTCTAAGATACTATACTACCACACACACTAGATTAGGAAGAGCAGGTCATACCACACCTCATTAATGTGAACAGATGAGGTCTATTGTTCATTTTAAATTAAAATTCCCCAGAACCAAGATTTATAAGCTCTTTCTATAAAATTATGGCCGTACCACCCTCCCTCCCTCCTTCACTCCTGGACTTCTTTATAACCTTCCCCTGCAAAGAATAAGAAATTTCATTTATTTATTTGAAATACAGACCACAGTTCTATTCCAAATAAAACACACATCTTCAAAGACATTGTTAACGCAGTCAAAGCATTCCTCATCAGATAATGCAACAGCTTGCTAGCACTTGAATTTCATACCAGGTCGAGTTATAATACCAGTCATGCTGTCCTGGACACAGGGCTGCCCTATCAGGTAAACTAGGTGGTTGTCTACAGCAGCAGCTTCGGGGGTAGGGGGGGTGGAGGGGGTGCAGCAAAGAGCAGGGCATTCAAAGCTAAACAATAGACCTTCTGACAGACAGGGAGGGCATAAGGGTTAAGGTTTTCCTTGGGTGCTAACATCTTGAACCAACTCTGGGGCCAGCCCTGCCTGGGCACCTCTAATTATGCATCACTAAAAGCTTTGACTGCGGCCTCCTTCTTACCCAGCCACTCCCTGCATGCTAACTAGATTGCAGTTGTTGGCAGTTGTCACTCAGTTAACTGTCCACTCAAACTGTAATAGTTTTTATTTTCTGTAGTTTTCATGCCTGGCCTGGGCTTGGCTAAATCTTGATTTCAATACAACGTCCTGAGAATATTCAGACTTTTTTTTAATCAGGGTTTTGAGTTAAACTTTTTTTTAATCCTTACTGAAATACTATGATCCCGTCCTACCTACATGGGCCTAGCAACTTTAGTTTGTTATCTGTTGGTTAAATAGCTTGAACTGTGATGTTAACCTTCCTAGCAAATGCTCTTCAGTTCTTCAGACCATAACCAAAATAAATACATCAGTAGAGTAATGATGGCAAAACTTGGCTGCACGTTTGTTCAAATTTCCACTAAACATTCCTTAATCTGAACACATAATAGATAATCCACCTTCATCTCCCAGATTGGCCTACCACCCCTATACCCTGGCACATTCTCCCCACTGTACCAAGCATATCACACACTTAACGAATACAAAAACGCAATAAACAACTCGAAAAGGGATTACCACTCTAAAGTAATAAATCTAGCCATCAACCGACCTAGAGAACTATTTACAATTGTAAAAACACTAACCAAAACTAAAAACTCCGAGCCAAAGCTACCAACAATAAGCATTCAAACTTTAGCAACTCACTTTGCAGAAAAACTAAAATCTAAACCCAATACTCTAACACCAATACTGACTACAAGCACCAAAATCAATAACAATTGGACAACTTTCCACACAATTGACCGAAAGCAGCTCATTAAAATCATAACAATGATCAATACTACAACCTCCCCACTCGATCCTTGCCCTGTGTCCTGGATTAAATGTACAAAAGAAGAACTTGCTGAAAACATTCAATACATGGTGAACCTGTCCCTTTCCCAGGGCGTCATGCCTGATGCTCTAAAGCTCACAACGCTTCGCCCAATAATAAAAAACAACAAACTTGACTCAAAAGACCCCAATTCATACAGACCGATAGCTAGCATTCCTTTTATCGCTAAAATAATAGAAAAATCAATTCAATTACAATTACAAGAGCATATTGATGAACATAAACCCCTTGACACACACCAATTCGGTTTTCGCCCTTTCCACGGAGTGGAAACCCTCCTGATTACATTGATTGACTATCTCATCAAAGGCACAGATGTCAACAATCAAGGTTTCCTACTACTCTTTATTGATATCTCGGCCGCCTTCGATAACATCAACCACCCTACCCTGATCAATAGACTAGAAAACTTAGGAATAGGCGGTACTGTTCTCAAATGGTTCAAGTCATACATCACACATAGACTAATACGTGTCCAAATAGATCAAGAAACATCAGAAACCTTCCCCCAAGGACAAGGTATACCTCAGGGATCAGCCCTTTCTGCCCTCTTATTCAACTTATACCTGCAACCTATCACAAACATATTTAGAAAACACAAGATTAATCACTTTATATATGCTGACGATATCATGCTCGCTATCCCCATAACCACAAAAAACCACTCTTATGACAACCTAGCTGAGTGCATGGCTGAGACCACCTCTTGGATGGAAATCAATCACCTCAGCATTAATCTCAAAAAAACGGAAGCAATGTTCGTTACAAGAACACCTGTGACTGAGGACACTTTTCCAACAACGATCTCAATCAATAACACCTCTATACCCGTTAAAAAAGAGGTAAAATACTTAGGTGTAATAATAGATCATACTCTCACCATGCTACCTCACATAAAGAAGACAGTAAGAACCATATTCCTTAAACTCAAAACCATACAACACCTAAGGCCCCTCTTGGATACACATGACTTTAGATCAGTTGTCAATACACTCATCACACCCCATTTCGATTATTGCAACAGTCTCCTGATTGGCCTACCACAGAAAAACACATACCTATTACAAAGAGCCCAGAACATCTGTGCAAAAGTAACTACCAAAGCTCGTCTAACAGACCATGTGACTCCTATACTCCTAGAACTACATTGGCTCCCCATAAACAGCCGTATTAGATACAAAATTCTCCTAACAACTTTCAAACTCCTAAATGACATCGCCCCATCACATCTATCAACATTACTACAGACCCCATCTGAATCAAGAGCTCGCAGACAAAATGCAGCCCACTCACTTGATCTACCAAAATCATTCAAGAAGACAAAAAAATCCACAAGTGACAGAGCCTTCACATTCACTGCCCCTATACTCTGGAATGATCTCCCACTAGACCTCCGCACCATAAAAGACCTCGCCCAATTTCGGAAGGAACTCAAAACTTACCTATTCTCTGAACATTTCCAAATCCCCTACCCCTCAAGCTCTGTACCCCCAAGCTCTGTACCCCCCAAGCTCTGTACCCCCAAGCCCTATCCCACACCATCCACACACCAACTCAGAACTCCCTAAACCACAACTAGACAACCCCACACAGCCCCCTCCCCCCCCCCACACACAAAATTCTTGAAAAAAATGGAAATAAATTCCACCACATACACATGATACACGATTATTCTGAAAACCCCTGTATAGAATCATTTGTAAATAACCTATGTAAATAGTTTGGACAGATTTTTACATCTGTCATTATTTGTAAAAAGTTAGAAAGTTTCTCTGTTTCAATGTAATGTATATCTATTCCATGTAAAAAGTTAAAAAGTTCTCTGTTCAATGTAAAGTATACAGTAGTATACATAATTTGTTAAATTGTTCCATGTAAACCGCCCTTGATCACTGGAAGGGGCGGTATAGAAGAAATAAGTAAATAAATAAATAAATAAAAATATCACCCAATCGGCCAGCTTCCACAACCGCACAGCCACTCGACTAGTCAGTGCTGATCTAGCCTTAGGGAGGTTCTTTAAGAACCCTGTGGATAGTCCCCCACCATCTTTGCAAAGCCTGTGGTGATTCCACGTTATACCCCATAGCTTTCAGTGCTGTTGCTTACAATCTCAGAACACTTCCTTCTCAGTCCTGTTCCCTTTCATCTCGGGCCAGTTCTGGAAGAATCCCTTGGCCACAAATCCGCAGCCCTTTACCCAACCCTCTCCCTTATCCACTCTCCCTCTATACTGGCCTCGGAAGAGGTCAGGCCATGTTATGGTGCCCTCAGTCAAGGCCAAGGGCTTTCCTTACCTAATTTAATTAACTAGCCTTTGTTCACATCTGTTTCCCTTGAACTACGTGCACTTAGCATATGTAAGCATTTATTCATAACGCTTAGGTCCGGATTCTCCAAACTACTGCTCATAGATCATGTCCTCCTTGCATGCTAGGCTTTCCCTGTTCCAAGACATGCCAGTCAAAGCTTTTCTTTTTCCATGGGTGCTGGAATGGTGATAGCTGCAGTGCTGGCAGGATTTCGAACTACCATAAAGAGAACAATGAGAGCCATACAGTGGCATCAGGGGTGCTGCAAAGCTGGCAAGGTTCCCAATGCCTGGCAACAAATGAGGGAGAACTGCATGCAACACAGGATTGCTGCGAAACAGACAGGGCTCTCAACCTTCACCAACAATAAGGTTACCAGATGTCCCCGATTTTCAGGGATTGTCCCTGATTTTAGAGCTGTTTCCCCAACTTCCACATGTCTGGCAGCCTTCTGTCCCCAATTCCAGCAATGGGGGTACGGAGTAGAAAAAAATGTTTTTTCAATTTAGTGATTTGCATATGTCTGGTTTTAGAATTTACATCCATTATCATTATATTTTGCACAGTACAGGGGAAATGCATCACTGCTTCTATTTCTCTGTAAATTTGTTTTCTTGGAAATTATATTGTTGCTGTAATGGTATAGGTGGGGATGAATTGCAGGGTAATGACTCCTTTTCTCTCCTCCATGTTTTGTTGCTCATACCTGGAACTAAGAGGTCCCTTTCTTCACCCCCCCCCCCCCCACCTCCACACGCACACTTTGCCTACAAAATATCTGATCATTTTAACCAACAAAAGAGTGAGATGTTATATGGGGAGGGGGGGTGAGTGAGTGAACAAGGGAGGGGAGGAAGATGAGACAAGAAAAATCAGAGGGAATGCGTGATGTGGAAAGAAGGAATAAGAGGGAAAAGGGAAATAGGAATCAAGAGTGTATACATCACACAACTATACAATTACACAACTTACTCATCCCTTGCTTCTCACTCCCCCAAGAACCAGATGTTAGGGAAGAGGAAAAAGCAGGCAGCAGGGTTCCTGGGGATGTTACAGGGTTGTCAAAGTCCTAGATACCTAGAAATTACAGACACTATATCTGCCTCATTCCTGAGATTTTTTACCACAGCCTTTTCCATTCCCCAGCATTTCAAATCACTCAGAGCCAGATGCCAAAGGGAACCCATCTCCCCGGTCCTATCACTCATTTGTAATGTCATATGTAGCCCTTTTCTTTAAAAGTTTGGAGACCTCTGCTATAATGTTTATAATGACTGCAATTTTCAAAACTATTTATGTAGATTAATACAATTATGTGCATAAACTGACTGCCCGAAAGTGCTGCCCTCCGATGCTGCTAAACATATGTGCATTGTTAAATAATACAAGTATTGTTTAACAGCTTTGAGAGGAGGCATTCCCATGATAAATGACAGCAGATTAAGAGGAAATGGTTCACCCAGTCTGCTTAATTGAAATTTATCCATCTTGGGTAGGTGCACATATAAATTCTGAAGTGCTATCTAACAACTTCTTCCCCTTCACCCAAGTCTTCTACCCTCCTTCTACTCTTCTCCCATATCTGATTCAAATATGTCCAAAATCTGATACAGTGATGACTTACTCCTATGCTTTAATGTAATCATACCTCCATGCTTTTATTTAGTGTGAGACCCAATACCCACTGGAAAACTTCACAGTAGCGGTGGCCTGGGTATGCGAGAAGTACAATCAACTAACTCATCCCTGCTACTATTTACTGATTGGTTGCCTTGCAGGTAACTGCAGTATCATTGGGTCAAAGGATTGTTCAGTTGTTCTGAGGCTGTCATGGAGGACTAGTCCCATCCAACGTATTGCACCTGCACACTTCTGCCATTTAGTGTGAGACTTGACACCTGCACCAGATCATTATGGTGGGTCATCCCAAAGGGACTTACCATAGGGACATGCTCTTTGGGAGTTCCTTCTTCTACTATTAATGTATTTTTTTTTTAAATTGTAAACTGCATAGTTTGTGTTGCAGTGTGCACAGCATACCAAATGACTAATAAACAAACAAACAAAATGCATTTATACAGTGTTTTTGTATGTTATGAAATGAGTCTCCTATAGATTTATGTTGGAACTGTTAAATTTACAGGGAATTGGAATTATGGATGCATTATGTGTTGGAATAAAGAAAAATCATACCCTGATGTAGACTGTGATGTTATTCCAACAATATTGGGAAAAGATCATTAACTAAAAGTCATTACAGAGGGTCCATCGCCTTAACTCTAAAAGAGAAGCTTCTTCAGGTCCGATAGTATGGGGTATTGGTCACCTCTAAGATCATAGATTGGGTGGCTATCTGATGGCATGGCTTGTTAGAAGAGGCCTCATCTTTATTGAATTAAGTGGGAGGACCATGCTTTACCTGAGACTAGTTGCTGGCTAAGGGGGCAAATCGTGATATATAGTAGCACTATACAGATAATGCCACTGAATATCTCCACAGACCACCCTGGCACTATTAGGTTAGTGCAGGTGCAATCTGTGGACAGAGTCAGGGCTAACCAGATAGGTGCCGGTACTTGCCTGGTTAGTGCTATTTTCAGTGGCCCTTGTCCAGACAACTGTCACTACTAAGATACTTAGCCACTCTTTAGTCACTTCCTGTCTAGGACTATTGCAACCTCCTCTTTACTGGTCTTCCTCTGAATGATCTCTCTCCCCTTCAACCTGTTCAAAACTCAGCTGCACGGTTGATCTTCCGCCAGCCTCGATATGCTCATAAAACCCCTCTTCTCAAGTTGCTTTATTAGCTTCCTATCCATTTCCATATCCAGTTCAAACTTCTCCTGCTGACCTATAAGTGCACTCATTCTGCTGCTCCTCACTACCTTTCCTCTCTTATCTCTCCCTACACCCCTCCTTAGGAACTCCGTTCTTCTGGCAGATCACTTGTATCTATGCTCTTCTCTTCTAGAGCCATCTCCAGACTTTGCTTCTTTCACCTTGCTGCTCCTTATGCCTGGAACAAACTGAGTCTGTACATCAGGCTTCTTCTCTGTCCCCTTTTCAAATCCAGGCTGAAAACACACTACTTTGAGGCCACTTTTGGATCCTGATCCACTTAGTCTCCTATAATGTTTCCTTACTATTACTCTAGACATATCCTTTTCCTCAACAATGGTGTTGTCTGTCTTGACTAGACTGTAAGCTCTGATGAGCAGGGACATGTATCCGTAGAGTGCTACATATGCCTTGTAGCGCTATACAAATAATCAGTAGTAGTGGTAGCTTAGGCTACATGAAAAGCAGGCCTAAACTGCAATTAGGGTAAGGGTTGACTGAAAATTGTGCTAACCAGGTAACTGCCCAAACTTACCCAGTTAGCGCTGCTCAGCCCGAATATTCAACGGCAGCTTCTATCAAGATACTGCCACTAAATATCCCACCAAAATTTAAGTACAGGGATGACCACCATGAAATATGAACATTGGCGGTTTTGAAAATTGGGCCCCAGGACTATAATACCTATCCCCACTTGTAGTAAGAGAAGAAATGATTTGCTGGTATTTTTTAGTTTTATCTACAGGGTTGTTTAATTAATGTGTATTCTGTAAATAAGACAGTGATTTTATATGACTAATGGTTGATGATAACCTTGATTGACAAGTGATAACTTAATTTTAATTGACAGAGCAGGACATGATGTTATTGAACAAACTTGGTCTGACAAAAGGCCTAGCAATCTACTTCTGGCCATACCTTGAAAAGAAAACCCAGGGACTACTAGGTTGCCAGGAATCAGCACTGACTTAACAGCCCTAAAAAATTAATTCTGGAGGTCATGGATTATTTGCTAGCATATTTGATTTTTTTCCTGTCCGTTAGGACTATTAGTTTATAAAGCTCCAGGGAATACGAGGGGGCACTTGCTGACTTTCTCTCCTTGACTTCCTAGATCATTTGGTTGTGGAAGATTTTAACCTCCATGTTGAGTATCATTCTACAGCGATGGCTTGCTCTTTTATGGCTGTGGTAGCTACAGTATAGTGGAGTTTTCTCAGGTAATCCATTTACTACCCCCCCCTCCCAAACACACACAGTAGACCATGTTTTTAAAACTGTCAATGTGACTTGTACTCCACCTAGAATTTTTTTAGATTGGAGGAATATAAACATTTAAACAAACAACATTTAGAAATAAATAACTACAGTTCTGTTCAATATACCGCAATGTATTCTTGGAGGTCTGATTCAAGGATATCACTAGTATACAGGGTCATAACCATCACTATGTGCAGGTTGTCCCAGTGCTCCTCGTGGAAGCATAGTACAGTGAAATCACTAATGGTTTGGGTTAAACAGACACTATTGTGGCATGTTTAGGTCAGGGGGGGAAACAGAAGCAGGTAGATCACTTTTTTACTCTCTGAATGTCCTCCCAACAAGTTTCTACCCATATATCAAACAGGCACAAAGGTTTCAAGGTAAAGGTATGTCTCTCCTCCTGCTTTGAAAATTGATGCAAATTCTGCAGGTAAAAAGTACTCACTAGCTTTGTCCCAAAGTGGAAAGTTGGAAGATTGTACTCAATATATTTGTATCAGAATACTTACTTATTCCCCATAAAACCTAATTTGTATGGGTTCTGTATAACTCCAACCTCCCAGTTCTTGGGATCTGGCACTGGTGTTACTTGTATCAGATCCTATGGATGAGGCTTCTGGGTTTGCTCTCTTCCAGACCCTTTCTGGTCCTTCCTTTCCAATTGTCTATTAACTGAACCTTGAAAAACTATTTGCTTGCCCTCCACTGCTGAATGACCAGCATTAATATAAAATCCATGAGAAAAGGGGTGGCGGTAATAATGGAAGACCTTTAGGATCCTAGAGTTTCAGTATGTGCCAACTATACTCTATGCTAAACTGCAAAATTGAACATGGTGAAGCATGCATTCAAATAAAGCTAAGCACTTAAATGTAGGTACCTAGGTTGGATCTCTAAATCTGTTCCTTATTTTCAGCCAAACCTAGGAGCCTATGGAGATCATTTGAGAATCATCTATACATGTAATGCCATCATATTCACATGCATTGTATAGACAGCATATACATATAAATGAAGGATCTAGACAAGATTCTCAAGAGCAGAGAAGTATTACTTTAGAAACCGCTTTATTACCGTTGGTTAAAGATGGTATATCAAATAATAACCCCGTCTGGCATTTCTTATGTTCTTATGACCTTTCCAAGCCATGGTATTTTCAATATCATCATATGAATGTGAAAGGTGGACAGTAAAAAAGATTAACAGGAAAAAAAATTGATGTCTTCGAATTATGGTGCTGACGAAGAATACCGTGTATATACTACCATGGACTGCCTGAGGAATAAACCAATCAATACTAGAGGACTAGAAGCGCAAGATGACAAGACACTGACTTTCATACTTTGGAAACATCATGCGGAGAGAGATCATTAGAGAAAGACATCATGCTTGGCAAGGTTGAAGGTTAATGCAAAAGAGGAAGGCCAGAAATGAGATGGATGCCCCTCTATCAAAACAATTAGCTGCCTTCAGGACTGGCCCGAGTTGGCTCAAGATGTTGCTGCCCTAGTCAAACCCTAAGCTTTACTCCTCATCTGGCTGTCAAAATCTATTGTTTGTCTTTGAATGAACTGCACTTTGCTGCCCCCCAGAAATTGCCACCCTAGGCGGCCCTGGATGCTTGACTGAAGACCGAACACAATTTAGGATAACTATCCAGAGGTTTACCATGAGTCAGCACCAACTCGATGGCGCTTAACATAAATGGCAATTTCATAAAGCTGCTATTTACACGTGCAAACTCCGGGAGCAGAGATTTCACAGGAGATATGGTTGGACAGGCCAAAAATATATTCATGCATTTCCCATGTTACAATGGGAATACATATCTATTTAAGCAAATTTTACCATCATATTTTGCATCAGCTGAGATTCATGCATAGATTTTTTTTAAAAATGCTTGTTTCAGTCATGACATTCTATAAGGGATGAAAAGACTAATTCTTCTTAATCCCCCATTTTTTTTCAGATCGAGCCGCTGAATATTTGGCTTAGCAGCATTTATCGGGTTAGCTGGTACTGCTAACTGGATAAATGCTTTTAAATACTGGACTCTAGGTTCTTAAATTTAGGGCTGCCATTTATTTGCATAGATTTGGAAGTCTAATTTAGGTGCCTAGTGTGAAAAATCAATGCTAAGCTCCTAACTTTTTCCTGGTCTTAAATCTGTCTGTTGCTACCTACATTTTAGGATCCAAAATTAAAACATTTAGTGAAAATAAGAGCATAAATTTCACATTCTGCAAAGAGGCCAATTTAGGAGCCCAGTTCTCAAAGTTAGTGGCCTAAAACCCTTTGAAAAATGACCCAAGTAATATTTTTGGCTATTTTATACTGATCTATGACTAACCTGAAAATATATTTCTCCATTCAATGTGTCTAACCGGAAAAAAAAAAGAAACCATGGTAATGTGCTCTATAATTCTACTCCACGGTTCACTAGTCCTGTTCAGCTGGTTTCAGACACTGCAGTCAAATGTACTGAGTAAAACAATACTATGATGAATTTCTTGTGTATGTCATTTATCATAGGAAGCAGATTCCCATTCCAGACTCTTCACTATTTCTAACATGAAAAGAACAAAAAATACAGCTTAGTTTTTCCTTAGGCTATTTCTGCAGTACATACAATGAAGTTCAGAAAAAATGTGAATTTGGTTACAAGTAATATGGTACAATTTTTATTTAACTGTCACAACTTGAGAAGCACATCATTTCAGGAAATGTATTTATGGAACTCAAGTGGAACATATTTCAAACTTATTTGGGATTTGTTAAATGAGGACCGTTTTGTTCTGCGGTCTCATTCTCAAGACATATAATTTGATAGATGAGCACTTTAAAAAATGAAGGAAACAATGATGCTAACACAAACAAAAGTGCTCAAAATGATTGGAAATACTATTTGGCCAAAGCATATTAAATTGTCATTCATAAAGCAAGGCAAATTTAGACATCTCAAATCTCCCAAAGTAAGAATGTGCACAGGAAAAAAATTCAGATTTTGATTTATGAGTATTTTTGCTTATTTTAGACCACTTTGATGCTTTGGAAAGGCAGAAGGTGGTGGTGGTGGTAAACGGAACTCACTCAGAAGAAAGGAAGGTGTGTAGTGGTGTGCCTCAGGGATCAGTACTGGGACCAATACTGTTCTATATATTTGTGAGTGATATTGTGGAGGAATAGCCTAGCACTCAAGAGACCAGGGTTTGATTCCCACTGCAACTCCTTGTGACCTTGGGCAAGTCACTTTACCCTCCATTATCTTGAAAGAAAAGGCCAGGCAATCTATATCCAGTCATACCTTGCCAAGAAACCCCAGGAGTTGCTGGGTGGCCAGGAGTCAGCATTGACTTAATGGCACTTTAAAAAAAAACTGCAGAAGGATTGAATAGAAAGTTCTGCCATTTTGCAGATGACACGAAAATTTGCAACAGAATTGACACTTCTGAAGGAATGGACAACATGAGGAAAGATCTACAAACACTGGAAGAATGGTCTAAAGCTTGTCAGTTAAGATTTAATGCAAAGAAGTGCAGAGTTATGCACTTGGGATGCAGAAATACAAAGGAATTGTATGCAATAGGAGGTGAAAGGTTGGTGTGCACGGACCAGGAGAAGGACCTCGGAGTGTTATTGTCTGAGGATCTCAACGTGGCAAAACAATGCGACAAGGCAGATGCAAATAGATCTCATGAATATTCATTAGGGCCATCATGAAAACCAGGCTGGATTGTGGTACATGAGGGCCGGAATTGCCCACCTCTGGTCTAGATGAAGCTGGATCCGATTTATTTATTACAGGGTTTTTTAGTATTGGTCGAATTGAAGCTATTTTGAGATCTTTGAGAAAGTATCCTTTTGGTAATGATGCATGCACTATCTTAAATATTATGGGAGCAAGTTCTTCCCTTGTTATCTTTATCCAGCTCACGGGACATGGGTCTACAGCAGAGGTTGTTATATTTATTCTTGTTATGATGTTTTTAGTTGATTTAAGGAGATTAGTGAGAAATGTGACCAGGAAGTGTTTATGTCAGTATGAATATTTTGTTGTCCTTTTGTGGCCATGGTTTGTGGGCTTGGTGTGATGATTGACCCCTCATTTTGTGAGTTTTTGGTTCGAGATTGAACTATCCAAAATAGCTCCCTTGGTTTATTTAAAGATTACATTATTAGTTTTGTGTGATAATCTCTCTTATTTGAATTGATAGAGAGACAATATTCTTCTAGTTTTTTAAAGTAGATTATTTGAATATCTGGTTGTTTTGTTTTTCTCCAGGGCCTTTCCATTTTTCTCAGTTGTTTTTTTCAAGTTCCGAAGCTCTTGGGTGTACCAAACTGCATTCTTTTTCAGTTTCCTGTTTATAGGATCCTTGGTTGGTTCTGAGGCTGCCTGTCTTATGGTTAAGTTCCACTTCTGGATAAATTTGTCTAAGCTTGAGGTATCTGATGAGAAATATGGTGTGATTTCATCTACAAAACCTTTCTTGTTGAATCTGCGATATCTTTGGGGCGCAGCACTAGATGTATTTGCAGTGTTCATAGTTGCTGTATTAATTATGTTGAAGTTGATTGCATAATGATCAGACCATGGAATAGATTGGATTTGTATAAGAGACTGGTTCTGTGACCTTATTTCTGTTGGCATGAATATAAGATCCAATCTGTTACCCTTGGCAAGCGTAGAGTTCTGTATGATTTGTTGGTATCCTAGTTCTTTCATTGAATCTAAGAATGCTTGAACGTGTTCAGTTTTGTATGCGTTAAGTTTGAAGTCTTCTAATATTAAACTGTATTTATTGAGTGGACTATTTGTGCATATAGTTTCCAGAATGGTTGGTAGATCTTTTCTGTTGGATGTAGGAGGTCTATTTACTAGGCAAACCAATAGATGTTTGTTTTCTACTAGAAGTATATCCATGCTTTCTACATTTTGCATTGCCACTACTGAGAATTTAAGTTCCTTTCTGGCTATGATGCTCACTCCTTCTCCCTTCTTCTTTAATCTTTGGCAGTTAAATATGTCATATCCATCCGGTTTCAGTTGGTTTATTAGAACTGTGTCGTTTGTTGTGAACCATGATTCCGTTATGAATAAAAGATTCAGGTTGTTGTCACTAATATAGTCAATTATGATAGTGATTTTGTTTCTAACAGAGCGTGGATTAACTAGTGTACATTTGGGCTCCGTAGGACTGTCTGGGATTACTAAAGAGCATTGTTCTGGGCTAAGTATCGTGACAGGAATGAGTTGATGCTTGTTCTGCATATTTTTAATCCATGGTCTGCAGGTTTCCCAATTTGTTCCAGGCTGGTGAATTGTGTGTGTGTAAGGGGTGAAAGAACTTATCAATGTTGCTAGTGTAAGTATTCCTAAGATTCCTACTGTACAATCACTGTGAAGTGTTTGAATTCCATGGTAGTTAGTACTTCTTTTCTGATATAATTAATGTTGAGCTTACTGTTGTTTGCCGATTGTTTGAAGGTGATTCTGTATTAAGAGCTTTATGGTATTCTTGTGCCCAATATGTGCTTGGATTGGTGCTAGAAATAGCGCTGCGTATCACCGATTAGTTGTTGGATGAACCGTTGCTGTCAATTATTCTGTTATTATAATATGCCCATCATGTGTTACAAGCTGTAACTTTAAGCTCTATAGACCTTGGTGTGAATATGGAAGAATGAGTACAGATTACTAGCCTATGAAGTGTAATACATAGAGCCCCTGTGGCAGGGTCTTAAAGTAATTAGACTATCCTGTGTAAATAAATGACCTGGAAATGGGAACAAGCGAGGTGATCAAGTTTGCAGATGACACAAAATTATTCAAGTTGTTAAAACACAAGAGAATTGTGAAACACCGCAAGAGGATCTTGATAAATTGGAAGACTGGACGTCCAAATGGCAGATGGAATTTAATATGGACAAGTGCAAAGTTATGCACCTAAGAAAGAACAACCTAAAATATGGTTACACAATGCAATGTTCCACATTAGGAACTACCACCCAGGAGAAGGATTTAGGCGTCATCATGGAAAATGCGTTGAAACTCTGCGCCCAGTGTGCAGTGGTGGCCAAGAAAGCAAATTGAATGCTAGGCATCATAAGAAAAGGAATGGAGAATAAACCCAAGGATATTATAATGCCTCTGAATCATTCCATGCTGCAACCGCACCTTGAATATTGTATGCAATTCTGGTCGCCATACCTTAAAAAGGATATAGCAGAATTATAAAAGGTACAGAAAAGAGCCACCGAAATGGTAAAGAGGATGGAAGGATACCCCTATCAGGAAAGGCTTAAAAGGTTAGGGCTCTTCAACTTGGAAAAGAGACAGCTGAGGGGAGATATGATAAAGGTCTATAAATTAATGAATGGAATAGAATGGGTAAACATAGATCAGTTGTTTACGCCATCAAAAGTAGAAAGACTAGGGGACATGCTATGAAGCTACAATGTAACCCCATTTATTTATTTTTATTTATTTTATCAAACACTTTTATATCGCACTTTCCATGGATCAAGTGCGGTTTACAGAGAACAGTATTATGAAAAGTACAATTTTAACGAGTACTTATTCAGATTACATAGAACAAATTAGAACTTTTTACAATGAAGTTTATAAAATATTTACATTAAAGGTGTGAATAGGTTGTCTATTAGAACAGTTAACAATGCAAATTTGTACAGGTAACAATACAAGCTATATACATTAAGGAGACTTTATTTAAGACTAATAACAGAAAATATTTTTTCACTCAACGTGTAATCAAACTCTAGAATTCCTTACCGGAGGATGTAGTAAAAGCTATTAGTGTAGCTGGTTTTAAAAAAGGTTTGGACAAGTTCCTTGAAGAAACGACCATAAACCATTATTAAAGAGGACCCGGGAGATCCACTGCTTGCCTCGGGACAAGCATTGTGGCACCTGTGTGTCTTTTTGGGAACCTGCCAGGTACTTGTGACCTTGATTGACCACTGTTGGAAACAGGATACTGGGCTTGATAGACCTTGGTCTGACCTAGTATAACATTTCTTATATTCTTAAGTAGCAGGTCCTAATAACCGGATAAACCCCGTTGAATATTGGGCCGTACATGTTTTGTCTTTATGCTTTGCACAGTGCAAGGGCATCAGTTGCTCATTTTGTTTCTTTGGTGTGGTATGGCATGCAGACGCTGTACTTAATTTTATTTAGTTTGTGATCATTTATTCTATACTTTGTGCGGATCTATCTATATTCAAAGTGTGAGACCAAGGCCAATTTCAGTTAGCATGGAATATCTATGAAGAGATCTCTTGTAAAATCGGGCTTGTTCAGTTTTCTAAGTACATTTATCGATGTTCTACAGCCTATTGCAATATTTACCATGCTGCTCTTTCTGTGTAATCTCCTTGTGAGAGTTCTGGATGTTGATGGTGTTATGGTATGGTAGATTTTCTCTATAGGTCCTGAATGATTTGTTGTAGAGTTTTGTATAATTCATAACACGGCTGCTGAGAGCTTATATTGCTGTTACTGAAATGATACAAGACTCTGAAATAATTTTTTATATGTTGAGTTCTATGGGAAAACATCCTCTGCACCCACTATTAGGAGGATTTTTTTGGATGTACCATAAAAATAAAAAGCAAGAAGCACAGAAGAGTTTATAACACCAAAATACTCTTTGCTGTGTTTTTTGATTTTTCATTTTGTTCCTTGGTGTGTGATCACCTTGCATCTCATTTGTTTCTGGAGAATATATATTTACATTTAATAGCATGCCAGTCCAGTGTGCAGTGTTATGAACTGGTATGTTTTACACATCAGATTAATTAAGCTGCTACAATTTTTGCTGCATAAAAAAAACATTAGAAAGTTAAAAATTATATTTATATAGTCTGGGAATATATTGCTTTCTTTGTTCTTTGGCAACCATCTGGCCTGTGTTATAAGTGAGAGGATCCTCTGATTTCTGACTAGAGCTCTGGGGAGATCCCTCCACTTTGGCTGTGGGGGAGGGGCACTAACTCATCTCTCACCTCAGGCAGCAGAGTGTCTCGAGCCGCCCCTGCAAATACTATCTAAAGTATGTTAAGGCATGCTAAAATTACAGCTAGATTTACTAATGGACGTTACCCTATTGGCATATTTTAATGGAACAAATGCACGTTATTTTATCACAGGTCCTATTTCATGCAATGGGACCTGGTTTCTAACAAAATGCGTTGACGGCATTAGTGCACATGAGAAATTCTAGCTGTATATGCATACTAACAAAGGCATCTCTCTCTATCCCATAGGTCAGAATCCATATTTATGTAAGGGTTGCATTACTGATTAAAGTTAAATATGCAGAAAATGTATAGAATAAAAGATTTCTCAGAAAATAATCTACAGCACCATAAACACACATCTGTGTTAGGCCTTCCCAAACCTGCTGCACTGATCCTAGTTGGGTTTCCGAGATATGTGCAATGAATATGAAAGAAATAAATGTGCATACATTGGGTCTCTAATGTATAAATACTTATCTCATACATGCTCATTGCTGATAATCCTGAAAACTTAAATTGGCTTCATTTATTTAAAGACCGTTAAAAACTGGTAAAAAAACCCCACAGAATTCTCATTGGAATGTCCAAAATCTCATGACAACCTCCACATGTACATGTTTTGGCTCAAACATCTGTCTTTGTTTAGAGGATCATAACAGTTTCTCTCAATATTTACATTTTGGGGCATATGCATTAAATTGCACTAATGGTTAGCGTAGGGTTTACCTTCACACTGACAGTTAACGTAGAGCAGCATAATAAACGTCCTGTGCTAAACATTAATATGGGAATATAGCTCAGCAGTCATTGATATGCACTAACTGTGATTGCTGCCATTAGCATGGGTGCACTTATGATCTCCAAGTTAGATGTACGAGCCATTTAGCACAGTGAGGTGTGGCTCTGCACAGGACGTGCAGGACAACATGTTGGGCACGCTCCAACAATTAACATGGGTCGACATCACCTCCAACACTAATTCTGGAGGTTCACCACACACTAACTTAGCACATTTTAGTAAACGTGCCCCTTTGTGTTTAAAGGTATAAATTCACAATCCTATGCATTCTACTCGCAATTGAGTTTAATAAAAGATACCAGTAACTGAATACCTACATGATTATTGCTAAAATACATTGTTTGGCTGTAGTTAAGAAGCGCATTTTAATTAGAACTGCAAGGATATCAGATTCCTTGAGGATTTCTTTGGTCATTACTGGGTTTTCCTTGATGTTAACAAAACAAAAAAGGGACAAGTAAACTATTTAGTGATCTCTTATGGACCGTCTGCCATGCTTATCTACAACGAGGGGGAAGAGACATCCATGGTCATATAAAGCAGGTATCTTTCTGTTTGTATCATCATACTCCCTTTTCTTCCTATCCTCTACTCCCTTTGTCAATAGGGATGTCATCTGTCCTTTAAAACTCTATAGGTGTTTTTATTTAAATAATTCTAAAGCATGCTATAATGCAGCTGTCAGATATGGATAGAGGCAGCAAGCTTGTGGAAGGGTACCATATGGTAAATTTGCAAGGTCCTCTGTCACAAATTAGGTGCATCAGATTGCATAAAATTGATTAGTTTGAGTCAGCCTTGAGAGTTTGCTTTGGCAGGTTCATCTCTTCACTGGTAATGTAATCCAGAAGAGACCATGTCTGTACTTGAAGACAAATGTGTTTTGGTATGCGTTCTTGTCATGTTTCAGCATGAAGAGTTTTTGTTTTAACTGATAATATATAGCTGGTGAAATATTCAGTAAATTGTAAAAAACAACAATAATTTATAAGACTTTATGATCTCTGAGATGCTTACTGTGGTACTAGCTATTTTTGAGTATTTTTGAATTGATGTGAAGGCCCATTATACATTACACAAGAGATCAGAATTGAGAGGTGGAGATTAACACGTGCTCAATTCTGAGAGTAATTTATTAAAGGCTATGCTGAATGTGGAGCCTTTTGTAAGATATGATACAAAAGTATTTCTCCCTCCATTCGTCTCTAAGACTATGATGTTTTCTATGGTTGAAAACCCTTATCTTTAAACTAATAAGTTTTTATGAATTTTTTTCTTCCCTTTTAGTATAAGGTTAATATGAATTCGGGGTCTCAGACTTCCGTTAGGCACTACTTTTTTGACAATGTCCTTGTTTAGTGTGCCGAACTTGCATCAATGACCACCTTGTTCAAAATAAATTTAAATACTTCTAGATTTTATCTTCAGAAACCCAAAAGAGTGCTTATCTTAATATTCTTCAGTTTTCCCCAACGCCCCGTTCTGGCACCATGCCTGCGTTTCACCACAGCGGGTTTCTTCAGGGGGTTCTTTATACTGAAGCTCTGTCGATAAAACAATTGTGTTACAACTCTTATCATCATGTCTTTATTTCGATAAGTAAGCCACGGCTATCTATGTAATAGTTTTTCTAACATACCTTTGTTGCAAAGTCTGCTAGTTTATTCCTTGCTGCTTAGCGTGTTGCCTTGAACCTATCGGCTTCTAAAAAAATGCCATGCATGTGGGTTAGTGTATTTCACAACTTTTAAATGCTCATCCAGTGCATTTTAATTAGTGTGTGTCACGTTATCAGTGACCCTTCCACCTGTTACTTTCCTTATTTTGTGTTTTTCATATACATGCTCCCCAATCAATTGTGCCATTCAAACCACCCGGATAACAGATTGTAACCTATAAATCCATTTCTGTTCACATATTACCAGCGTTTTTTCTTTAGATTTTCCATCTTTTCCCATATTAATCATGTCTATACACTATACAAAAGCAATGTAATTCTTCAAATTTGTGATTTTTTTCCAAACAATGCACTACTATCGGAGCTTCTTGCATTTTACATCGTAATCTGCTACGATGTTCATTCATTCTAATTTTAAAGGATCTTAGGGTTTTTCTGATGTATATTAAACCACACGGACATTTAATGCAGTAGACCACGAAGCAAGAATTACACAAGGTCCTCTTTCTTAGTTTATACATTACTCCATGGTATTCAAAATCGGTAATTTCTTTAGATATCTGACAGATATTACAGTCCCCGCAGTTTCTGTGCCCTATTACATGTTCCTCTGATGGACCAGGTATTGGTCTTAACATCGCTGGACTACGTTTTTCTTTAAGATTTTTGTGACGTCTCCAAACGCATCTAATCCTTCTATGTTGCAATCCTGGCAGAGTACTCAAAACGTTCATATGTCGTTTGATAATGCGTTTTATTTGAAAACTGTATGGGGAATATTTTGTAACTAGATTTATATTATTATCCTCTATCTCCCTTGCATTACGAGTTTGTAAAAGTAAACCACGATTATTGAACAGAGCTCTTTTGTAAGCATTTTTTATAATGTGTTCAGGGTATCCCCTCTGTCGGAGATCTTGCATTAACCTCCTGGATTGTATTTGAAAATCTTTTTGATCCGAACAATTCCTACAATATCTTATGAATTGTGATAGAGGTAAACTGTCTCTCAATTGTTTTGGATGACCACTATTATAGTGAAGGATTGTATTCCTATCTGTTTGTTTTTTGTGAATCGATGTGACCCATCCATTGGTGCCTTTTCTAACTACCACATCTAAAAATGCTATACTTTCCATGTGGTAAGTATGAGTGAATTGTATATTTGAATCTAGTGCATTTAACCATTCAACAAATTCTTTAATGTAGTTAAAGATCCATTCTATAGCATAAATATATCATCTATGTAGCGTCTCCATAATACCAAATGTTGGTATATGGTATATTGAACACAAAATAATTTTGAAAAATTGTTAATTTAGCTAATAGATTCCCCGGGAAGACCAATAGTGTCTACGAAAGGCACTATTTTAGAACCCTTTTCGATATATATTGATTCTTTTCTGAGACCATTGATGGGAGAGATCCCATCATATATTAGAGATACCTCTCACATTTTACAAATATCAGAATATTCAGAATGGGCATCTAACGCAGATGTAGTTTTAGTCACATTAGACGTTTCAGCGTTATACACTAGCATCCCACAGACAGTAGCATATGAGGTAGTATTAACATCCTTACATAACAGAGAAGATCTGTCAACAGAACAGATAACATTTATATCGCAATTAGATAAAATAACAGTTTTTCAAAATTATTTTGTGTTCGATCATATCATATACCAACAATCATCAGGGGTAGCCATGGGGGTGACTTGCGCTCCAACTATAGCAAATTTATTTATGAGAACATATGAAAATCGATGGCTGGAAACATCTCCTTATAAAAAACATTTGGTATTATGGAGATGCTACATAGATGATATATTTATGCTATGGAATGGGTCTTTAAATACATTAAAGAATTTGTTGAATGGTTAAATGCACTAGATTCAAATATACAATTCACTCATACTTACCACAGGAAAAGTATAGTATTTTTAGATGTGGTAGTTAGAAAAGGCACCAATGGATGGGTCACATCGATTCACAAAAACACAAACAGATAGGAATACAATCCTTCACTATAATAGTGGTCATCCAAAACAATTGAGAGACAGTTTACCTCTATCACAATTCATAAGATATCGTAGGAATTGTTCGGATCAAAAAGATTTTAAAATACAATCCAAGAGGTTAATGCAAGATTTCCGACAGAGGGGATACCCTGAACACATTATAAAAAATGCTTACAACAGAGCTCTGTTCAATAATCGTGGTTTACTTTTACAAACTCATAATACAAGGGAGATAGAGGATAAAGCACAGTTACTTACCTGTAACAGGTGATCTCTGGGAACAGCAGGAATAAGTCTTTACATATGGGTATCGTCGGTACCGACGGAGCCTGCGCGGGAACGCTCCCCAGCGTCCTGAAAGAAAGCTTTTGGGAGCATCCCACAGCGCCTGCGTGCTGCCTTCCCGCCTTTCCTAACTGCCTCTCTCCAGTTCGAGTTTTAAAGCTGAGACAAAGAGAGAGAGAGAGGAAACGAAAGATCGATAGAGAAATACAACTCCTAGGGGAGGTGGGTGGGTTGTGAAGACTTATTCCTGCTGTTCCCAGAGATCACCTGTTACAGGTAAGTAACTGTGCTATCTCCAGGAACAAGCAGGAATGAGTCTTCACATATGGGGACTCCCCAGCTAGAGATGCCTGGGAGATCACCCAGATTGTGAGTCCCTGGGAAGGGCTCTACCTCTACCCATGAATCTCAGGCATCCAGTTCAGGGATGGAGGGGAGGAGTTGATTAGGTATGGAACAGGTGTTTGAGAACAGCCTGACCAAACAAGGCATCCCGGCGGGAGTCCTTGTCCAAGCAGTAATGGGCTGTGAAGGTATGAACCGATGCCCAAGTGGCCGCTCGACAGATTTGGTCGATGGACACAGAGTTTAGATGAGCCATAGAGGTTGCCATGGCCCTCACATTGTGAACTGTGACATGGCCCTCCTGAGAAAGGTTCTTACTTTGGTAGGCAAAGGAAATACACTGAGCAATCCAATTGGACAGAGTTCTCTTAGAGACTGGAAGTCCTAAATCAGAAGGATCAAAAGCAACAAAAAGTTGAGAGGACTTTCTATGTTGCTGTGTCCTGTGTAAGTAGAAAGCAAGTGCTCTTTTACAATCCAGGGTATGAAGATTCCTCTCTGCACTTGATGCATGAGGTCCTGGAAAAAAGACAGGTAAAAAGATCTCCTGGTTCAGATGAAAAGGTGAGACCACTTTAGGCATAAAGTGTGGATTAGTTCTGAGGACTACCTTGTCATGATGGAACCTTGTATAAGGAGGATTAGCCACTAAAGCTTGCAACTCACTGATACGGCGAGCTGAGGTGACTGCAATGAGAAAAATAACCTTCCAAGAAAGGAATTTTAAGGAGGTAGTGGCTAAGGGTTCAAAGGGAGGCTTCATAAGCTGGCCAAGAACCAGATTCAAGTCCCAGGCCACTGGAGGTGGTCTAATGGGAGGTTTAGTCAAAAGAAGGCCTCTCATGAATCTTGCTATAAGAGGATGAGAGGAAATAGGTTGTCCATTGAGAGGCTTAAGGGATGCTGCTATAGCACTCAAATGGACTCTGATTGAATTTGTTTTAAGGCCTGCATGGGATAAATGCAGCAAATAGTCTCGTAAAGAATGCAAAGGTATTGCAAGAGGGTTGAGACCCTTCTCTGCACACCAAATGGAAAACCTTTTCCATTTAAAAGCATATGAACGTCTGGTGGAAGGCTTTCTGGAAGCATGAAGGATATCCTTCACTTGCTGAGAAAGTTGTAAATCTTGAAGGTCTAGGCCTTCAGCAACCAGGCCCTGAGATGAAGAGACTGAGGATTTGGGTGCCACAAGGTTCCCTCCTCCTGGGAGAGGAGATCTGGAGCAGACCCCAGGTCTAGGGAGGGAGCTTGAGAGAGATGCAGAAGTAGAGGGTACCACACTTGGCGTGGCCAAAGTGGTGCTATGAGGATCATAGTCCCTTTGTCTCTCTGAAGCTTGAACAGAGTCTTGGGAATTAGGGGAATAGGTGGAAAGGCATAAAGGAAGTCTTTCCCCCAATGAAGGAGGAAGGCATCTCTGGCCTGAACTCCCTGACATGGAATCCTGGAACAGAACCGGGGAAGTTTGGCATTCCACGGACTTGCAAACAGGTCTATGTCTGGGGTACCCCAAATCCGAAAAATTCTGGCTATCTGGTCCCCATGGAGGGACCATTCGTGCGGAAGCAGAACTCGACTGAGTCTGTCTGCCCAAGAGTTTTGAACTCCTGGAAGATATACTGCCATGAGATGGATTTGATGCTCTCTGGCGAAGGCCCACAATCTCAGAGCTTCGTTGCAAAGTGACAGAGAGCCAGTTCCCCCCTGCTTGTTCACGTAGAACATAGCTACCTGGTTGTCCGTGTGGATGAGGACTGTCTTGTAGCTGAGCAGGGTGTGGAAGACTCTGAGAGCCAGAAAGATTGCTCTGAGCTCTAAGAGGTTGATATGAAGATATGTCTCCTGTGGAGACCAGATGCCCTGGGTCGAGAGATCTTGTAGATGAGCCCCCCAACCCTTTGGAGAGGCATCTGTTGTAAGGGTTGCTTGGGGTAACACCTGTTGAAAGGGGAACCCCAGCAACAGATTCTGAGTGGACTTCCACCAGTGGAGGGACGAAAATAGGCGACTGGAGGTTGCTATTTTGTCTGACAGGCAACCTGATGCCTGGGTCCATTGGGTGGATAGGGTCCACTGAGCTGCTCTCATGTGAAGGCGAGCATAGGGAACCACATGCACCGTGGATGCCATGTGGCCTAAAAGTTGCAACATCTCTCGAGCAGTTAAATGGGATTTTAACTGAATCTGGGAGGCTAACTGCACCAAGTGTAGGCAACGGGCCTGGGGAAGATAGGCCCTTGCAGTTGTGGTATCCAGTAAGGCCCCTATTAACTCTAGAGACTGAGTAGGGGTAAGATGGGATTTTGGAATGTTGATTACCAGTCCCAGATACTGAAGAACACGCCTTGTGCAGGCTAGAGAAGTCTGGGCCTCTGACTGGGATGGAGCTCGGATGAGCCAGTCGTCCAGATATGGGAATACGAATATTCCTAGAGTTCGTAGGAATGCAGCTACTACTGCCATGCATTTTGTGAACACTCTTGGAGCAGAGGCCAGACCGAAAGGAAGCACTTTGTATTGTTAGTGCTTTCCTTGGTACAGGAAGCGAAGGAATCTTCTGTGTGTTGGATGGATGAGAACATGGGTGTACACATCCTTGAGATCTAGAGAACAAAGCCAGTACTGATTCTGGAGGTGTGGAAGGAGAGTTCCGAGAGAAGTCATCTTGAATTTCTCCTTGCATAGAAACTTGTTCAATTCTCTGAGATCTAATATGGGTCTGTAGCCCCCTGTTTTCTTTGGGATGAGAAAATAGGGGGAGTAGAACCCTGAGCCCTGTTGAAGAAGGGGTACTTCTTCTATTGCCCCTTGGGCAAGAAGGGTAGCAATCTCCTGACCTAGAAGGTTGAGGAGAGATGTTGGAGAATTGAACTGTTTCACCATGGTGTGAGGAGGAAGGTTTAAGAAATGAAGTTTGTACCCTTCCCTTATGATGGAGAGGGTCCACTGCTCTGCTGTGATTTGTTCCCATCTGGGAGCAAAGTGAGCTAACCTTCCTGGGATGGTGAGGGGCTCTGGATGTTCTAGAGCCAGAAAGGCTTTGTTCTCTAGTGGAAAGTCAAAAGCCCTGAGGAGGCTGAGGCTGTTGGGCCGTAGCAGTCCTCGCAGCCTGGGTTTTGGCCTGTTTTGGTTGTTGCTGCCTCTTTGTAGCAAAACGACCTTGAGAAGAGGCCTGACCATAAGAAGAAAATTTCCCTTTCTTTGGGAAAGATCCCTTTTTGAACAACCTCTTTTTTGAAAGGAGCAGTAGTAGACTTTGAAAGTCTATCTAAAGCAGAATTTTCAGCATCCATCTGGTTGGCCTTTGCTTGCCAATCTTTGCCAAACAGGTTTATGCCTGTACAGGGAAGGTTACCTAGACCATCCTGTACCCAGGATTCCAAATCAGAGGCTTGCAACCAAGCAACTCTGCGTGCACCTATGGCAATAGCCGAGGCTCTACTGACCCCCTCAAAAGAGTCAAAGGCTGCACGGTTGGAAAACTTGGATACATCCTGTGCCTGTTTAAGCCAGGTGATATATTCTTCTCTCTTATCTTCTGACATAAAAGGAGATAAGGTTTGCAGATGATCTGTAACTTCTTTTAGAAACATCCCCATATAGAGACTATAGGAGTTGATTCTGGCTACAAGCATACTGGCCTGGAAGATTTTCCTGCCAAAGGCATCTAGGGTTCTGCATTCTCTTCCTGGAGGAGCAGAGGAGTGCCTCTTTGTACTCTTGATCTTTTTCATAGCAGACTCTACCACAATGGAGTGGTGAGGAAGCTGAGTCTTATGAAACCCAGGACAAGGAGGAACACGATACATGCTGTCCAACCTTCTGGAATGAGGGGACGTGGAAAGAGGAGTCTCCCATATGCCCAACATGTGTTCATAAAGAATCTCATGTATTGGTAAGGTGGCTGCCTCTTTAGGAGCCTTAGGATATTGTAAGATATCTAATTTTTTGGCTCTAGGTTCAGTCTCAGAGGTCACTGAGATGGACAGGCCTTTGGCCACCTCCCTAATAAAGTCCTGAAAAGACAAGTCTTCAGGAGGAGACATTCTCCTTTTTGGAGAAGAGGGTTCCTGAGGAAGGATCCCCGATGCTTCAATTGAGGCCTCTGAAGAGTCAGAGTCTTCCGAAGAATCGAAGTATCGACTGTCTGGATGCTCTCGTAGAGCCCGATACGCGTACCGGGAGGTATCGACATCGGGAGTAATCGGTACCGGGCCAGTACTGATAGGCATCACTGGATAGCGTACCGCTGATGTCGATGCAAGCGGTACTGGTATCGGAACCGGAATCGGATCCTGTACCGGAATTGGTACGGGTACCGATGACGGGGTTTGTTGCGGTACCGTAGGCGTTGCAGCTTGAATGAATGCCGTGATGGCACGCTGCATGGTCAGAATATTCTGATCCATTGACACCACCAATGTCTGGATATCGGTACCGGTAGAAACTGCCGGTACCCCAGAACATTGTAACAGGTGATCGGTCGAGGCCGAGCCATCGATGTCAACCTGTGACCCCATAGGTAGTGCTTTGGAAGCCGGAGCCTCCCGCCGGGGTAATTTTACCGGTGTGGTATCCTCAAGAGTAAGCCCGGGGGCATCTCGATACTTAGAGGGAGATGAACTCTTTGAGGAACGGCCAGATTTAAGTTTGGTTACCTGAGATCCATGGGATGAAGAAGAAGCCCTGGAAGACGTCGATGCCACGGAAGCTGCATTGGAGGGAAACAGGGTACTGAGCTTAGCTGCCCGATTCTGTAACCCTCTTTTGGACATCCGCAATGGAGTGGTCAGGACCTAAACATTTTAGACACCAGTCATGGGTGTCGGTGACAGAAATAGTGCTACTGCACTTTGTGCATTTTTTAAACCCGGAGGCGGGTTTTTCCATGAGGGAAAAATAGCTCTGTAGGCCTAAGGCCCCAGAAGAAAATTGCACTGAAAAAAGTAGAAGTTTTTGTTGTTTTTTTTTAAAGAAAGAAAAAGAACCGGTAGTACCGGTGCGGAATCGAGAAGGCAGACACGCGACTAAAGAAAAATAAAAGAAAATAAGAAATTCTTCAGCGGTGACAGGAAACACGACCTGCTGGCTTCGTGGAAAAGAAGAACTGGAGAGAGGCAGTTAGGAAAGGCGGGAAGGCAGCGCGCAGGCGCTGTGGGATGCTCCCAAAAGCTTTCTTTCAGGACTCTGGGGAGCGTTCCCGCGCAGGGTCCGTCGGTACCGACGATACCCATATGTGAAGACTCATTCCTGCTTGTTCCGGAGATTAATATAAATCTAGTTACAAAATATTCCCCGTACAGTTTTCAAATAAAACGCATCATCAAACGACATATGAACGTTTTGAGTATTCTTCCAGGATTACAACATAGAAGGATTAGATGCGTTTGGAGACGTCACAAAAATCTTAAAGAAAACCTT
Source organism: Ichthyophis bannanicus (assembly GCA_033557465.1). Classification (NCBI taxonomy): domain Eukaryota; kingdom Metazoa; phylum Chordata; class Amphibia; order Gymnophiona; family Ichthyophiidae; genus Ichthyophis; species Ichthyophis bannanicus. The sequence goes on along the minus strand of CM066043.1, from coordinate 144,254,676 downwards.
AGTCCAGCGATGTTAAGACCAATACCAGATCCATCAGAGGAAAATGTAACAGGGCACAGAAAGTGCGGGGACTGTAATATCTGTCAGATATAGCACAGTTACTTACCTGTAACAGGTGATCTCTGGGAACAGCAGGAATAAGTCTTCACATATGGGTACGTCAGTACAGACGTAGCCTGCGCGGGAACGCTCCCCAGTGTCTAAAAAGAAAGCTTTTGGGAGCATCCCACACGCATGCACGCTGCCTTCCCGCCCATTCACTTCCCTCTCATCAGTTGGGTTTGTAGCTGAGTCTGAAGGAGGGAAGTAGACAAATTAGAGAGAGAGAGAAAACAACTCCTAGGGGAGGTGGATGGGTTGTGAAGACTTCTTCCTGCTGTTACCAGAGATCACCTGTTACAGGTAAGTAACTGTGCTATCTCCAGGAACAAGAAGGAATGTGTCTTCACATATGGGGACTCCCAAGCTAGAGATGCCTAGAGGAGGTCCCAGCATGTTGCAAATCTAATGGATGGGCCATGCTATTTCCCAGAACCTCAGGCATCCAAGGATGGAGGGTAGGAGTTGAATAAAAAAGGGTGTGCTGTGGAACAGCTTGACTAAACAAGGCGTCTAGAGGGGAGTCCTTGCGTAGACCATAATTGTTAGCAAATATTGAATTCCAATTTTCTAACGTGGACCTTACTCAAAAGTATTGCAAAAGTGTTTATTGAGGCTAATATGGGTCTGCTGCTAAGAGCCAGTAGATTATCCTCAAAGAAATTACCTCACTGTGAAGTAGAGGAAAATAAATTTTGCAATACAGGCAGAGGTCAGAAGCCTTAATGGCTAGAACTAATCCCAGAAGAAAAAGTGGGGGAGTTTAAAGTGGTTGGACTTTGGAGGAAAATCTGAAGCTTCTGCAGGCCAAAGTTTAAAGCTCTTTGTCCTTGGAGCAGAATAAGGCTCTAGGAAAGAAAGAAGATAAATCTGACTGGTTTGGATGAAAAGGTAGAAATACTCCTTGCAGAAAAAGGATGGGTCTTTAAGACCCCTTTATCCAAACGAAAGAAAAAAAAAACCATTTGTAGTAGGCGGTGTAGCCTTCAATTTCTTGAAGATCAGTAATGTCTTCCCTAAGTGATAGGATAATGACTTTACATGGAGAGCTTCAGATGTAATGTAACCGGAAAGGTTACGGTAAAAGAAGGTATTTTCTAATTACCATAGAAATTGGTTGTCCATTTAAACTCATATGGTATGCTGGAACAGCATCAATATGGACAGTCACAAATCTTTCAAAGTCATATATATATATATATATTCACTTAACAAGAAGGGGTAAGACCTGCTTGAGAATATGGATAGAGAATCTCTTTCTGGTTATAAGTGGAGAGCCATGGAGAAGGCTTCATGGAAACCAGTGGAATGCTCTTACTTATAAGGAGAGGTCTAGATTTCTTTTAAAAATTCTAGCCTTTGAATAACCAGGAATGGAGACCTACGTGAAGGGGTGCAGAGGAGATCCTTAGTCTTAAGACAGCAAGTCTGGATCCTTCTATAACTTCAGTGTAGTAGCTGGAGAAGAAGACGCAATTTAAGGGGATACCATGTTTGCCCCTCTATGAAGGCAATATGAGTATCATGCGTTCTTTGTTCAGCATAAGCTTCAATGAAGTTTTGGGAATTAGAAGGAAAACAGTAGACAAGGACTGACTGCAGTGAAAAAGAATGCATCCCTGTTGTAAGAGTTCCACTGGAGATGTGGAACAACCCAGGGAATTGAGCAATTCTTTACGTTTTCATGTGGTCTAAGCCCTGGTTCCTTTTCCTTAAAAGGAAATTTTAAGGAAGATGGTAAGAGTAGGAAAAAAACAGTCATGTAGGAGCATGACTGGGCAAAGCCTTTTTAACCATCTAGAAGCTACCTACTAGGAATGGCTCTGATGCTCTCTAGCAAAGGCCCATAGTTGCAGAGCTTTTTTTTTTTGTATAATTGCAGAGAGCATGTTGCAGGTTGCTTAGGTGAGATCTGGCTGTTTAATTGCCAGTGTGCAACCTAATCTATTCTGTTGGAGCCAAAAAGAATTGAAGATGGCTAAGAATAGTAGACAGGCTGGTTGCCTGCAATGATAAATTGTCCAAGTGGGTTGTGTAACCTCTCTTGGAATTATCTGTTATTAAGGCAGCAGAAAAAGTTAGGTCCTTTAGATTGGAAAAGGACCGACAGACATAATTAGGAGTGGTAAAACTCAATTATTGTCTGATAAGCTGTCTTAAAAGAAATATTTGAGAAGATTGTAAAGAGGAAGAAAACTGTATGGAAACCAGTTACTGGAGTAGGTATTGAAGAAAACCTATGGGCTCAAAAAGTAAGCCCTCCAGTTGAATAGTATCACTCTTAGAGACTAAATGTCCCAACTAAGAGGGATAGAAGTAATACAGAGTTGAGAAGACTTACAATTTGGTAAGTCCCTGAAAAGGTGAAGCCCCCTTGCAGTTCAAAACTAAGAGATATTCTCATACAGGAAAACTGTCAAGGTGAAGGACATAGCCTACCTTGTTGTTAGTTGTTACTCCTCTTTTTTCTTCAAAAAGGAGAGGAGAACCCTGTTACCTGTAGGGCATGATTGTCCTCAATAGCTCTTGGAGCTAAAATAATGGATTTCTCTTATGGCAAGAGATTCATGCCTAGAGTCGAGGATTGAGTCAGTGTATCACTGATATCTCAGTAAGGATGAGATGAACTGTAGATGCTTCTTTTGATAAGAAGTAGGTTACTGGTTCTAAACCTCAAACAGGAAAAAGAGATTTAATGAATAAAATATCAGAAACCCTGCGACTGCTGGGTTTGCTGAGCCTGTTGAGGTTTTGATTTTCTTAACCTGGTTTGATGTTGCCCTTCTTTGGAAACATCTGCATGATGGGTAGAAGATGGATACAACTTTTTCCCCTTAGGGGGATAAAGTTTGTTAGGAGATTTTTTAGTAGCTGGGATAGAGGAAAGTTTTGACAATCCTCTGAAAGCAACAATATCAGTGTTTAACTGATTAGCTTGGAATAAAGCATCCTTGTTAAAGAGATTTTCACCAGTACAAGGAGTATTTCCCAGCCTTTCTTGTACCCATTTGTCCAAGTCTGAAGCTTGGAGCCAGGCCATGCGTCATGCCCCTATGGCTATAGCAGAAGTTCTGCTAATAGACTCAAAACAGTCCAGGGAAGCACGATTAAGGAACTTAGAGACATTAGACATTTTGAGCATGACTGACTAATAAGAAATAGTCTGCTCTTTTATGTTCTAGAAGAAAAGGGTTCAAAAGCTTTAAGTTCTTTGTGACCTCTTCAAGAGATAATCCCATATAGAAAATATATGAGATAATAATTGCTGAAAGCATGGATGCCTGGAAGCATCGACATCCAAAGGCATCTAAAGTCCTAGACTCACGACTTGGCGGATAAGAGGAGTGTTTCTTTGCACTCTTAATCTTTATATCTTTATCTTTATTCCAAATTTGATATACCGCTATGGCAAAAGCATTAAGCGGTGTATCATAAAAAACTGATTAAACACTGCAAACCAGGAAACGGAACGCCAAAAATAGACAGGAAAGAAGGGCACAGAAAAGGGCAAACATAAACATAATAAACCATAAGGACAGAAGGAAGACAGACAGGGACGATTCATAGGACATCAGACAAAAGCATAAAATGGTCAGGGGGGGGGGCTTCAGGAGGGAGGTCGAAAGCTTTCTGGAATAAATAAGTCTTAAGCAATGATTTAAACTGGGGGTAAGATGATTCTAACCTGAGAGAAGTAGGCAGCATATTCCATAATGATGGTCCGAGGAAAAACCAGGCAGAGTGCCGTGTCTGTTCTAAACGGGCTTGGGAGGGTGAAGGAAGGGATAGACGGTTGGTATGAATAGAGCGGAGTTGTCGATGGGGGGAATACAGTGAAATGCAGTCTGCTAAATAAAGAGGAGTGTAGGTGTAAATGGCCCGGTGAAGAAGAATCAGAAATTTATAGTGGAAGCGGTAATGAAGAGGAAGCCAATGCAAACGGAGAAGAATAGGAGTAATATGGTCAAATTTACCGGAAAAGGTGATGAGGCGAGCTGCGGTGTTCTGGATGCGTTGTAGTCTTTGAAGGCAATACTTGGGGAGGTTGGCCAGGTAACATTGCAATAATACAATCTGCTGATGACAAGAGCAATGACAAGGGTGACTAGGGAACTGGAGGGTAAAACAGATCGAACGGCCCTAATCTGTCGTAAAGCAGCAAAGGAGCGATGGGAGATCATGGAAATATGCTCGTGAAAAGTCAGAGAAGGATCCAGAAGAATGCCCAAGTAGTGAAAAGAGGATGTGAGAGGGATGCTGGTTGGTCCAATGGAGGGAGAAAGAGTGGGACATGAACCACTCAGGGAAATCCACATTGCTGAGGACTTCGCTGGATTAAGGTGAAGAAAATTCTCTGCTAGCCAAGAAGCAATGTGAGAAAGACAAAGATTCATCTGAGAAATATCAGGGGATAAGGGTGAGGTATGAAAAAGAAGAACAATGTCATCTGCGTAAAAGTAAGATGAAACCGGATATTGCTGAATGATCAAGGGTAAGGGGCCGAGGAAAATATTAAACAATACAGGGGAAAGCACAGAGCCTTGCGGGACACCACAAGTGAGAGGAAGGACAAGTGAGGACTGACCATTAACATGCACAGAAAAAGAACGAGAAGAGAGGAAGGAATGAAACCACCGCCAGACAGTACCTCGGAGACCAATGTCGAAAAGCCGGGACAAGAGTGTATGGTGGTCGACCAGATCAAATGCTGCAGATAGATCAAGGGAAACCAAGAGAGTGATATCACCACGATCATGAGTGACGTGTAATTCATTTAGTAATGCAAGAAGGACAGTTTCGGTGCTATGCCCTCGGCAGAATCCAGCCTGAAGTGGATGGAGTGAATTGGTGGCTTCAACGTGGGAACTCAGTTGGTCAAAAGCGCAACGTTCAAGAAGCTTAGCAAGAAATGGAAGGTTGGATACCGGGCGCCAATGAGAGAGAATGGATGGATCTAGAGAGGGTTGCTTCAGTAAAGGGCGCAGGATTACAGATTTCCAAGATGCCGGAAAGAGACCAGAGGAGAGGCTAGAGTTAATGATAGTAGTAATGACCGGGACTAGTTGTAGAGAAGGCTCCGAGAGCCACTGAGAGGGGATGGGGTCTAGGATGCACCTCATTGCTGATTCTACAACAATAGAATGATGAGGAAGTTGAGTCTTTTGAAAACCTGGAGAAGGTGGCACCTTGTACATAGTGTCAAGTGTCTTAGAATGTGGGGATACCGTTAAAGGAGTTTCCCACATTCTTAATAGTAGATCCTGTAAGATCTGATGCAAAGGAAGCATGATTCCCTCCTTTGGAATCCAGGGGGATTGCAGAGTCTCTGAATCTCCTGGTATGGATTCTTCACCAGGTATAGAAATGGCAAGTAACTTTGCCATATCAAGCAGAAAAGCTTGAAAAGAAATCTCCCCTGAGGAGGACACCCTAAAATGAGGGGTAAAGGCTAGAATTGTTGAGAATTCAGCCTTGGTACCGATGGATTCATCCCAGTCATCGAGATCAGAAGACTTGAAAGGATAAAGTATCGGATTTTCTTTAAAGTGATGTCTTCGGTACCGGCCGAGGTCGGTACCAAATCCTCCATGCTAGACAGCGATTCCAGGCTCGGCATTGAAGGAAGCGAGTCTGTCGAAGCAAGCATGGACGGTACCGACACCAGTGCCGATGTCGGTACCGACACTGGTGCCAATGTCGATACCGGTACCGAAGCCGATACCGATACTCGAGGAACGGTCTGCAGCAACTCTAGCGGTACCGAAGTAGCTGATAGCGCTAGACTACGTTCATCGGTGAGGAGTGTTTCATCCATCACCATAGCCGATGCCGGGGTGTCAGTACCGCTCGAAGCGGCCACAACCACGGAGCATGGCCCAGGTATGTTCATCGAGGTAAGAACCCTGGGAACAACCTGAAGCCCCGTTAATGCTTTGGAGCCCGAAGACTCCCGCCGGGGCTTTATTGCCAAAATGTCCTCGAGGGCAACGCCAGAGGCATCTCGATGCTTAGAAGGAGATCTGCCACTCGGACTGGCTAGTCTTTACAGACTTTTGTTTGGTTACCTGATCCTGTGAAAAAGAAGATATTCTGGCTGGTGACATCGAGACCGATGTGAACCGGGTATCGAGTTGTGCTCGATCCTGACGACTTCTTCTGTTTGAGCTCCAGCAGCAAAGACACTCCAGTGGGCAATGGTCAGGACCTAAACATTTTAGACACCAAGAATGAGTGTCTAAAAATATATTTGTACCACCACACTTTGGGCATTTCTTAAGGATAGTGGATGGCTTTTCCATAATGGAAAGGGAAAGGGTAGAGGCCTAGTGGCCTAGAAACCGTCAGGCACTAAACAGGAAAAAATTCCTTAGAAAAAAGAAGAAATTTTTAGTAAAAAGAAAGAAAAGCACTGGCGGTACCGGTGGCATAGAGGGAAGGCAGACGCAACCACAAAAAACAAAAATAAAAAAGAAGAATTTTCTGCGGTGACAGGAATACGTCCTGCCGGCTCCGCGGAAAACTGATGAGAGGGAAGTGAATGGGCGGGAAGGCAGTGCGCATGCGTGTGGGATGCTTCCAAAAGCTTTCTTTTTGGACGCTGGGGAGCGTTCCCGCGCAGGCTCCGTCGGTACCGACGTACCCATATGTGAAGACTCATTCCTGCTTGTTCCTGGAGATCTAAAGAAATTACCAATTTTGAATACCATGGAGTAATGTATAAACTAAGAAAGAGGACCTCGTATAATTCTTGCTTCGTGGCCTACTGCATTAAAATTCCGTGTGGTTTAATATACATCGGAAAAACCATAAGATCCTTTAAAATTAGAATGAATGAACATCGTAGCAGATTACGATGTAAAATGCAAGAAGCTCCGATAGTAGCGCATTGTTTGGAAAAAAATCACAAATTTGAAGAATTACATTGCTTTTGTATAGACATGATTAATATGGGAAAAGATTGAAAATCTAAAGAAAAAACGCTGGTAATATATGAACAGAAATGGATTTATAGGTTACAATCTGTTATCCCGGGTGGTTTGAATGGCACAATTGATGGGGGAGCATGTATATGAAAAACACAAAATAAGTTAAGTAACAGATGGAAGGGTCACTGATAACGTGACACACACTAATTAAAATGCACTGGATGAGCATTTAAAAGCTGCAAAATACACTAACCCGCATGCACGGCGTTTTTTAGAAGCCGGTAGGCTCAAGGCAACATGCTAAGCAGCAAGGAATAAACTAGCAGACTTTGCAACAAAGGTATGTTAGAAAAATATTACATAGATAGCCGTGGTTTACTTATAGAAATAAAGGCATGATGATAAGAGTTGTAACACAATTGTTTTATCGACAGTGCTTCAGTATAAAGAACCCCCTGAAGATACCCACTGTGGTGAAACGCAGGCATGGCGTCAGAACGGGGCGTTGGGGAAAACTGAAGAATATTAAGATAAGCACTCTTTTGGGTTTCTGAAGATTAAATCTAGAAGTATTTAAATTTATTTTGAACAAGGTGGTCATTGATGCAAGATCGGCACACTATACAAGGACATTGTCAAAAAAGTAGTGCCTAACGGAAGTCTGAGACCCCAAGTTCATATTAACCTTATACTAAAAGGGAAGAAAAAAATTCATAGAAACTCATTAGTTTAAAGATAAGGGTTTTCAACCATAGAAAACATCATAGTCTTACAGACGAATGGAGGGAGAAATACTTCTGTATGATTGGTCTAGTTACAGAGGGTTGAACCTATCATTATGTTTTGTAAGATATGTACAAGGATATGTAAGAGTGTGTGTGGATTTGCTGCTGCATACAGAGGGAGGAGTCATTTTACAAATCTACCCATTGGAAAACTAAAAGCAACCAACACATCAGCTTACATATGGAAGTGACGATTCTGCTATTTTTCATTTTGGAGGAGGAAATTAAAAATGGGGGATTAAGAAAAATATCTCCCCTTATCTCTCATGTAAAGCCTTGGCTGAAACAAGCACTTTTGAAAGATCTCTTTGTGCCTTAGAGCAGGCGTAAATCCTGGATGTGGAAATTTTTAGATATATATGTGGATTCAATTTGTAAAATAGGGAATACACATGTAAATTTCTGGACCACCCAAACCGCGCTCCTACCAGGACCTTTGAGATTTCTATGTGGTGGTAAATCTCCACATGTAAATAGTGGCTTTCTGAAATCACATTTATATGTATTGCATATTCCAGTCTTTGCATTTTTTGTAGTTCTGAGGATAGATTTTAAGGTTTTTCCCTTGCAGAAGCTGAGTTCAAGAAAGCACAGTTTCTGAAGGGATATTACTGTGAAAAAAATGTGCAGGTTCTTTGTGCTTAAGGGATGTTGAAGAGTGTTTACCAATATGCGTTAATGGTCGTGTGGGGTTTACCACACACTAATCACGCTGTGCTGTTAGCATGGGGGAAGCACAATAAAAATCCCACACCAAAAGTTAGTCCATGAAGGGGCGGTGACTGGGGCAGAGTGTGGGTTTTGATGGCATGAGAGGCCTGAAATAATACAAGTGGCAATGGATTGAGAGTGCTACATGTTTGGATAAGTTAAATATAAGCTACAGCCAGTTTCATATATATAAAATTTTCCCAACCTATGTAAATAGTTTAATATATTCTTTGTATGATAGTTACTTATGTGCTCAAAATGTTCTATGTAATTTAATGTTTAATGTTTAAACAAGTTCTCTGTAAACCGCCCCTGATCTCTGGAAGGGGCGGTATAGAAAAGTGCACAAACAAATAAATAAATAAAATATACAATGAAAGGACCTGCAAACCCTGTAAATGCCACTCACCGGGATATTCAGCAGCACTAACACAGTTAGTTTGGGCTAATATATGCCCCGACGCTAAGCACTTGGTATCCGGCACTCCGGGTGTGGCACTTCAAGTTAACCGGGCAGCAGCGATATTCAGTCACTGCCCGGTTGTCCTGGCTAAATTTAGGACAGCTAAATGGCTGACCTAACTTTAGCCGGATTTGCAGTCCGGCCCATGGCTGTATATCATAGCTGACCGGATTGAAAGATCGCAATCCAGGCAAGTTGGATATTCAATGCCAGGGCTTGGATTTGGCCCTAGCATTGAATATCCAGATCAAAGTTAAAGTGGCGATGGCCAGTCACTTTAAGTATACTGGCCATGCCGCTGAACATCCCCCCCCCCCCCCATACGTTTTTTCTCTTCACTTCAAATTGCATTTTTTCACATTGAAAAAAATACTTCTTAGTAGAGAGCGATGATGAAATTGTTTTTTCATATGGAAAGGAAACTGCAACCATATGATACGGAGTGAGCTTTATCTTCATTTTAAAAAAAGTATTTTGTTTGTTATCTTCACTTCAATTGGATAATATGTATTTATTTTTTATTTTTATTATTATATAAAGGAATAAATAATATCTAAAAAGTTCATGAATCTCTATGGGATAATGCTTAGCAAAAGTATGACGTGAAGACCATGCTTCTGCCCTACAGATCCTCCACTAGTAGCACTAATCTATACTCTGCCCACGAGGCCGCCTGAGTCCTCGTGGAATGTGCCCATAAGCCCGCCAGCACTGCTTTACCCTTCAAGATGTACACCGAGGCAATCGCCTCCCTGATCCATCTGGAAATGGAGGCTTTGGCCGCCGCCTCTCCTCTGCGCGGCCCCCCAAACAGAACAAACAAATGATCAGACTTCTGAAAAGACTGTCTTTTTAAAATACCACCGCAGGACTCTTTTGACATCCAAGAGGCGTAACTGAGGGTTTGCTGAGCCCACTTCTGCGTTCGCCAGAGCTGGAAGGGAAACAGACTGGTTCACATGAAAGGCCGAAACCACCTTGGGCAAAACGGAAGGTACTGGCTGCAGGACCACCTTCTCCCTTAAGAATGAAAGGAATGGCTTCTGGCAAGATAAGACTTGAAGCTCTGAAATCATGTGCGCCATGCAAATTGCCACAAGGAATAGTCTTCAGGGTCAAATCCTTCAGCAAAGCCTGACACAATGGCTCATAGGGCTCCCCTGTTAGTGCTGTTAGCACCAAATTCGGATCCCAAGGCGGCACCACTGACCTCCGTGGAGGTCGAAGGTGGTTCACTGCCCTCAGAAATCTCACACATCATTAGATACACACATCTAGGTGTGTACCTAACGCCACCTCTGGACCTTTCCTCGATAACCAGAAATCAGTGCCAGTTGCACTCTCAAGGAACAAGCAGCTAAGCCCTTGTCAAACCTGGTCTGCAAGAACACTAGGATGCAGTGGGACTTCCTATCCCCACACCATGACTCAAAGATGCGCCATACCCGGATGTACGCTAGGCAGGTAGACCTCTTCTGGGCCTTCAGCAAGGTTGCTATCATTGGACCCGAATAACCTTTCTTCTTCAGCCTTGTCCTTTCAAGAGCCATGCCGTAAGTGAGAATTGATCCAACTGCGACATTCTCACTGGCTCCTGCATCAAGAGATCTTCTTGAGCCAGAAGCTGCCATGGCCAGTCCACCAAAATCCTCACCCGGTCAGCATACCACGAGCGCCTTGGCCAAACCGGAGCGATCAGAATTGCTAAACCCTGTGAGCCTCTATCTATTGCACAACCCAACATATGAGTACCCACGGGGGGAAAACAGTAGACTCTGCTCTGGCCACCTTTGCACTAGCACATCCAGGCCCTCTGACATCCTCTCTTTTCTCCTGCCGAAAAAACGGCACGCCTTGGCTGACTCGAACATTGCCATTAGGTCCATAACTGGTGTGCCCCATTGGCGAACCACCTGCTCGAATACTCCCTGGTTGAGCCTCCACTCGCCAGAGTCCACATGCATCCAGCTTAGGTAGTCCATCATCATGTTGTTGACTCCCGCTACATGCGCCGCCGATAACACCTGCAGATGATCTTCTGCCCAGCCAAACAACATTTCGGCCTCTTCCTCCAAGACTGCGCTGCCTATGTATCCCTAGCGATTGATATAGGCTACCATGGTCACATTGTCTGAGAAGACCCATACCGCCTTCCCCTGCAACCAGGGCTGCATCTCTAGTCTATTGATTGACCAAAGGGCCTCCTGCTGGATCCACTGGCCCTGAGCAATGTCTCCCAACTGGACAGACTGCATCGGGTCATCAGCAGGATCTGCACTGGCGACTTGAGGGACATGCCCCCTTCTAGACTCCCCAGGCGAAGCCACCAGCTGAGTGCTCTCCTGGTCTTCCGTGGGCAGGGAGGAGTATCTGGGACAAGGGCTGACTCTGGTGGTACCACCGACAGAAGAGAGATCTCTGCAACAGTTGCATTTGTGCCCTTGCCCACAGGACCAGTTCAAGAGTGGCTGCCATGGTCCCTAAGACCTGCAGATAATGCCAGGCCAATGGCTCTGACATCTTCAGAAACTAGCGCAACAATCTTTGCAACCCCTGCGCCTGTTGTTCTGGCAGGAAGACCTTCCCCACGTGAATGTCGAAGCACACTCCCAAATTACTCCAGCTCCTGGGATGGAAACAAGTGGCTCTTGGCCATGTTGACCACCCAACCAATACTTTGCAGGAACTGCACCACTCGCGTCATTGCTCTTTCGCTTTTGTCCCTGGACTTCACCTGGATCAGTCAGTCATTGAGATACGGGTGCACGAGAACTACTTCCTTGTGGAGTGCCATTGCTACCACCACCATAAACTCAGTGAAGATACGAGGGGCCATTGCCAGGCCGAAGGGCAATGCTCAAAATTGGAAATGTCCCATTGGTACTGTGAAATGGAGAAACTGCTGATGTTCTGGTCAGATGGGAATTTGCTGATATGCCACCTTGAGATTGAGAGACATCAAAAACTTCCCGCGCCTTACCGCCACTATGACAGATTGCAACGTTTCCATATGGAAATGCGGTATCCGCAGACAACGGTTCACACCCTTGAGATCAAAAATTGGTCAAAAGGACTCTTCCTTTGTGGGCACCACAAAAGAAATGGAGTACCGACCACAACCATACTGGTCTTGGGGAACCGGCACCACGGCCCTTAGCTGCAGGAGCCATGTCAAGGTATATTTTACCACCACTGCCTTGTCTTGCGCCTTGCAGGGAGACCGAACAAAGGAGTGGTCCAGGGGGCGAGTCCATTTGAGGGCATAGCCCTCCCAGATGACTTCCAGGACCCATTGGTCTGAAGTTATCTGGATCCAAGTAGGGTAGAAATCCCACAGCCGACCTCCCACGGGTTGCACCCCCAATTGAGCCTTCCTCATCTCATTGTGATTTCTTGAGTCCCGAGGTCGAGGTGGCACCAAAGCCCCTGCCTGCTCCTCAAAAACCTGAAACCCCCTGTCCCCTGGAGGAGAATTTGCCCCTCTGGGAAGGGATAAAGCAGGATGCACGAAAATGCTTGAAGTCCCATAGCTGTCCTCGAGTCGAAGGTGGGGGCATGGCCCTGCTTCTGGTTATCCGCAGGCAGGCATCCCCCCTTGGACTCTTCCAAGTTCTTGACCAATTTGTCCAGCTCCTCCCTGAAGAGAAGTTTCCAATTAAAGGGGAACTTGCTGAGGCAGAACTTGGAGGAACTGTCCACCGCCCAGTTTCGAAGCCACAGGTAAAAGCGAGGCACCACAAATGAGGCCATACTTTTAGAGAGTCCGCTAATGAGATCATAGTGGGTGTCTGCTAGATAGGCCGCCCCCGAATCCAATTTGGCCGCCTCCCCAACAGGTCTATCGCCAGCTCTTCCAGCAGTTGAACCCATTGCAACCAGTGGAGGCAGGCCCTAACCTCCCAGACCCCATAGATGGAGACTTGCAGCGAGAGGGCGTTGACATCAAAAGCCTGTTTTAACAGGGTGTCCAACTTCCTATCCTGGTCTTCCTTGAGTGCCGCACTACCTTCTACCAGGATAGTCATCTTCTTTGTAAGCGCCGACACCGCCGCATCCACTTTAGATGACTGAAGCAGCTCACAGTCCTGTTCCATAGAGGGTACAGGCGCGACATAGCTCTCACCCCAAGGCCAGCCTCCAGCAGATCCCACTCATCCTGGATCATTGTCTGACCACTCCATGCACCAGGAAAACTTTCTGCGTCTTCCGCACCACCTGCAGCAGTGGATCCTCCAGCATCTTGTCTTCTGCTGGGAGGCTAGTAAGCATATTAAGGGCCTTCAAGGGCTCCAAGATGAGTACTGGCAACTTCTCCACGATTGACCCTTCTGTTCCAAGATCTCTCCTTCTTCCAATTCTTCACCTTGCAAATCTAGTTCTGTGTCCAGATCGTCTCCCTCAGACAATGGAGAGTTCACATGCCACTCCTCTGAGGGCTTAGTCCTCTTATCAGCCACTGCCTCCATCTCGCCCTTTTTCATATCCGCTGCACTTTTAGCACCGCGTTTTGGTGCCGAGGAGCCACTTGCCGACCTCTGCTAGCACATGCAAAATGCTTTGTGCAGAAGCAGGACAAACTTCGGAGAATGCCTGGAGAACCAGAAGCCGGCTTTAATGATGCTAGTGTGGACCCCTCTGTGGCCTGGACCTCCCACAATGGAGAGGGACTCTTCTACCTTGACTTATCCTGGAGGTCCTGTTCCAATGATGTGGCCTCTTGCGTGCATCCCAGTCAAATGCCTGCATCAGAGGCCGCCCCCCACTCAGTCCCACATACCAGGCACTGTGATCTGGCCGGCATGGTGGGAAGGACCGTGGGCTGTCCCCTGACCTTTCTGCATTTTCCACAAGGACCTCAAAAGGAACCAAGGTAAATTACATGAATTAAAACTAAATGAACTTAAATAAAATGAAATTGAAATTAAACTGAACTAAACTAGATTCAGTTAAGTCAGGGGTCTCCTTTCCCCCTCTTTACTCGACTGTAAGGAGGGAAATGCAGGCAGCTGTCTGTTGTTTCCTCCACCGCAAGTCCCAGAACAAGCAGAAAAATGCAATGGAAAAGCTGCATGATGTGCAGGGCTGCTGGAGGGAGAAAAACAGGAGCCGCCTCTTTCTTTCCCGTGCTGCTGCAGAACCCAGCCACGTGGTCTTATAGGTTGCAGCATGCGTCTCTACTGCCCGGCTCCTGTACCATACCGTTTACCTCAAATCCTGATATTTCGAGCCTTCTGGCCTTGAGACAGTTGCCCTCTGTGTCTCCTCTCCCCCTTGTGCTCAGCTGCTAGTCATCAGCTTTGGGGCTGTGGAGTTGCCCGGGAAGCTGTCTGCCTGCTCAGGACTGTAGACACGGCGGTTCCTCACCCGGTGATGGATTTTGGAGCCGCCCATATCCCTGGGATATTGAAGTTTCCAAAAACGTCCCCCTGAATACCTGGTGGGGGGATCTCCTCCTTCTGCTGCACTTGTTTCTGCCAGGTCCTGTAATTTTTTTTTAAAATATAGCCAAAACACCACCACCCCTGCAATTGCAGGAAAGTAAAGAAACTTAGACTAACACCTGTGCTCCTTTGTTGTCCCTTCAGTGAGTCTAGCACCCTGGCTTACTACCTTCTCCAGCTGCTTAGAGAATCAGCATACTGGGACTGGTAGGCTGTGCCAGCTGCATAAGTACCCGGGTGTCATCAAAAAATGACATGCTCAGTCTCCAAGCTGCTGGAAGAGGTACACTACCCAGAGGTGCGGGACGGGACGGGACTAGAGGGACGATAAGGAATCAATCTTGTCTGGAGAAGACTTCTGAATTGACCATAGCTGAAAATCAAACCTGCTGCCATGATACACAGGTAATGCTAATTCCTACAGCTCATTAAAACTAATGGTAACGAGAGCACATCACCCAAATGTAACATAGGCAGCCATGTGCCTTTATAAATTAGGCTCCCAGAATAAGCCTCAGTAATTCAAAATCCTTTTTTACAATGCTATATCTTCTCTGAGGCATGTTTAAATGTGTGCATTTATAAAATACATATGGGCAGTAATAAAATACATGCATATACTGTAATTCTACTTCATCTCCACCCAAACTACACCATGGTCCGCAGTTTGCGTACAATCCATGGAAAAGTTGGCACAGTCTTTGTGTGTACCTAATTTTTAGGCATGTATGTGGTGTTGTTAAGTGCCATCGAGTCGGAGTCAACTCATGGCGACCCTCTGGATAGCTATCCTAAATTGTGGTCGGTCTTCAGTCAGGCAGCTCATTATTGACAGACTGGTACCCGTAGCTGCTGTTATTGTATCAATCCATCTCATTGCTGGCCTTCCTCTTTTGCGTTGACCTTCTGTCTTACCAAGCATGTCGTCTTTCTCTAATGATCTCTCTCTTCGCATGATGTGTCCAAAGTATGAAAGTCGAAGTTTTGTCATCTGAGCTTCTAAAGAAAGCTTAGGTTTGATCTCCTCTAGTACCAACTGGTTTGTTCTTCGGGCAGTCCATGGTATACACAGTATTCGCCGCCAGCACCATAATTGAAAGGCATCAATTTTCTTCCTGTCTATCTTTTTCACTGTCCAGCTTTCACATCCATATGATGTTATTGAAAATACCATGGCTTGAACAAGTCAAATCTTTGTATGGAGAGAGACATCTCTGCTCTTGAGAATCTTATCTAAGTCTTTCATAGCCATTCTGCCAAGAGCAATCCGTCGTCTGATTTCTTGACTGCTTGTTGCTTCTTTATTGATAATTGATCCAAGTAGGTTAAAATTGTTCACGATTTCAATTTCTTCTCCATCAACGATGAACCTGTTGATTATGCCAGTTGTTACGATCTTTGTCTTCTTTACATTAAGGTGCAGGACCATTTTGAGACTATGTTCTTTGATTGTGAGAAGCAAATGTTTCAGATCATCTTCACTTTCAGCCAGTAATGTGGTATCATCAGCATAGCGAAAGTTGTTGATGAGTCTTCCACCAATCTTCACACCTCTGTTGTCTTCATACAATTCTGCTTCTCTGATGATTTGTTCTGCTTATAATTAAACAGGTAGGGGGAACGTATGCAGCCTTGTCTTACACCTTTGCTTATTTTAAACCATTCTGTTTCTCCTTGTTCCATTCGAACTGTCGCTTCTTGATCAATGTACAGATTGTGCAAGAGTACGATCAGGTGTTCTGGTATACCCATGCTTCTAAATGTGGCCCAGAGTTTCTCATGGTTTACACAGTCAAAAGCCTTGCTATAGTCGATAAAGCACAAATAGATATCCTTTTGGTATTCTTTAGTCTTTTCAAGGATCCATCTCACATCCGCAATGATGTCTCTCGTTCCTCGCCCTTTCCTGAACCCTGCTTGCACTTCAGGTAGTTCTTGTTCTAGATATGGTTGTAGTTTCTTTTGAATAATCTTCAGTAGAATCTTGCTGGCATGTGGGATCAGAGCGATTGTGCAATAATTTCCACAGTCAGTTGGATAACCTTTCTTTAGTATTGGTATAAACACAGATCTTTTCCAGTCAGTTGGCCATGATGTTGTCTTCCATATTTCTTGGCAAAGCCTTGTAAGTATGGTAACAGCTGCATCAGATTGCTGTAATACTTCTATGGGAATGCTATCAATGCCTGGTGCTTTGTTCTTTGATAAGGCTTTCAATGCTGCTTCAACTTCTTTTTTCATCACCAATGGTTCCCGATCAGAAGGTACAGGTTGAAACGGCTGTTGGTCCACTTGATCTTTATCATATAAAAACTCTGTATATTCCTTCCACCTTTTCTTGATCTTCTCAGCATCATTCAACATAGAACCTTGAGCATCTTGTAACATTCCAATTCGAGGCTGGAACTTTTTCTTTAACTCTCGTAGCTTTAGGAAAGCCAATTTTGTTCTTCCTGTAATAGTTTCTGCTTCTATTTCCTTGCATGCGTCGTCGTAGTACTTTTCATTGTCCTGTCTTGCTGCACGTTGGAAATCTCTGTTGAGTTCTGTGATTGTCTTTCTTTCTCCTCTGGCTTTAGCTTCTCTGCATTTCTGGGCAATTTTCAGATTTTCTCCGTCATCCATTTTGGCCGTTTTTTCTTTTTCACCTTTTGTAGAGACTTCTCGCTTTCTTCCAACACAACCTTCTTGATGTCATTCCATAACTCTTCTGGAGCTCTGTCATTTGTATCTAAAGCAGCAAATCGATTTTGCAGGCAGTCTTTAAATTCCAGTGGTATATTCTCAAGGTCATATTTTGCTGCATTCATGAGTGGTTTGCTCTTTTTCAATTTTAGCTTGAGTTTGCATACTAGTAGTTGATGATCTGTACCAGTCAGCTCCAGGTTTTGTCTTTGTTGATGTTATAGAGCTTTTCCATCATCGACTTCCACAGATGTAGTCAATTTGATTTTTATACAATCCATTGGGTGAAGTCCATATGTCCAGTCGCCGCTTGTGTTGCTGTAAGAAGGTGTTTGAGATGAATAGATTGTTGGTCTTGCAGAATTCTATCAGTCTTTCTCCAGCTTCATTTCTGTTGCCAAGTCCATATTTTCCAACTACTTTGCCGCCTTCTTTGTTGCCAATTTTTGCATTCCAGTCACCCATGACTATCAGGATATCCTGTTTGCATGTTCTGTCAATTTCAGCTTGTACTTGTTCATAGAAGTCATCAATTTCATTCTCTTCTGCAGCTGTTATTGGGGCATATACTTGAATTATAGTTGTGTTGATAGGCATTCCTCATAGACGAATAGAGATTAAGCGTTCGCTGACTGCATTTATTTTATTTATTTTATTTAACAGTATTTCTAAACCGCCTTATCTTATTAATCAAGGTGGTATCACAGCAAACAATCGGGTAAAGTGCGAGTGTTAAACATGCAGTGAGGGTGATATTTAGTTGAGTGTGTGTTGTATTGTGTGCTAGATTGGTTTGAGCTATGTACAATGTGTGTTGTATTGTGTGCTAGAGTGGTTTGAGCTATGTACAATATGGGCTATATACAGTGATGCCAAAAACATTTTCTATACATACAGTGTTTAGGCGGTATCATGTGCTGTTATACATTCTCTGAGGTTATGTGATGTTTCCATAGTGTTCTATGAACAGCATGGTTTTTAGCTGTTTTCTAAAGTCTTTGAGGTCTGTAGTTGCCCTCAACTCGTCCAGTAGTTTGTTCCATATTGTTGGAGCAGCCATGGAGAGTGCTCTGTCTGTTGTGTCCTTGCGTGTGTGTTTGAATTCACTTGGGGTGCTGACTCGGTTGTGTGTTTGTTTTCTTCTAGGACGTGTGCTGGTGTCTGGTTGTATGAGGGTGTGCAGGCTGTTGGCTGATGTGTGCTGATTTATCTTGAGTAGGTTTATGATAGTTTTGTATCTGATGCGTGCACCGATTGGGAGCCAGTGTAAGTCCTTTAAGGTAGGTGTGATGTGTTCCTGTCTTGCAGTACCGGATATTATTAGTGCTGCAGTGTTTTGTGCTAGCTGGAGTGGTTTGAGGGCTTGTTTCAGGAGTCCAAGGTATATCGGATTGCAGAAGTCCAGTAGTGGGGTTATCAGTGCTTGACAGACGGTACAGAAGTGTTCTAGGGCGAGGAGTGGTTTCAGTCTCCTGATGATTCGTATCTTGTAGTAGACTTTTTGGATTGTTTTGTTGATGTGTGGCTTGAGGTTTTGTCTTCAGCTCTTCCCCAGTAGCTAGTTGAGTGCCTTCTGACCTGGGGGTCTCATCTTTAAGCACTATAGCAGAATTTGTTTTGTTGTACCTATCTACTGGGTTTTCATAACAAGATACAGAAGTAGGTTGCCGGGCCTTTCTTCCGCGCAGTTTAAGTTTGGTGGTGTTGCCGTTGTCACAGAAATTTGATCCTCCGCCATCAACACTATCCCATTCTGCTGCTGCCCAGATGGGTGGTTTGTCTTGGTCTGGCACCTCAGCTGAGACCTGTCCATCTTGGGAGACCCTGCCAGTAGTTAAACTACTGATAGATTAGCTCTCAGCATCACTGATGCACATAAGCCCTCACAGCACGATAAGCTGCAAACCAAGTGAGGGAGGCATGTATAGTCATGCACAATTTTATAAGAGCCCACGATCTGCATAACATGTTTTACATATGGAAACATTTAATTAAGTACACAAGTACCTCACAACTCTGTCCAAGCACTATGCAAATGCCATATATGGACCACATAAAAGTAGGTGTGCTCATGTATTTTTATGCATGTCTTCAAACACATGATATTATAATAACTATTTTCAGAGCATAAAACATACTCTACAAGTGAGAAAATGCTTTAGACAATTACCCCCACACTGTGCAGCTTACAGGGTAGTTACTGTCATTCTTGCTGAGTCTGCATGAGTACAGCGCCTGAGCATTTGAGCCTTGGCAGCGTGTTAGTCACAAAATCTGGCATGAAGTATAAGCAGAATTCAACTGGTAGGAGGCATAAACAAATCCTGCTCAGAACTACTAGATACGTCTTTCAAGGACACTATAAGTGTTGGCCCATGAGTTTCAGAGACTAATCATGTATAGTGGTGAGCCATGGCTGGATGGACTCCTACCACTCCTCTTGTCAGGTTCTGAATGGCACGGTGCTGCAGTCTGCACAGCCGGATCGGTAGTATGTGCAGTTGCTGGAGGACTGCTATGCAGCTGCACACTAAAAGGAATATTGGCCAAAAGCCCAGCACAGGAGAGGGTTGAGTATTTGAATATAAGCCGGAAACAAACACAGAACATTGAGCCATTCGGGGAACAGAAAATAAGCAAAGAGTTGTTCAAACAAGAATTAGAAAACAATGATTAAAGCATTCTGTTCCTAAAACTATTTTCAGAATAGCACCTCAGAAAATTAATCATCATTTCAAGATATCCAGACACTTGCTAACATAGGGGTCAGTATTCAAAGACTATCTGGTTAACGTTTGCAGACAAACTGCAAAATTGAATATTCCTCCTCCTCACCATACCATGTTCTAATTCTTATTCAAACTCACTGGTCGCATACACTTTAGTCAAATGAAAAGAGAGAGGTTTGGAAGGGTGGGGGAAACCTTGCCAGATAAGAGCCTTGCATGGCTTTTACACATGCAAATAGTGGCATTTATATCTGTTGATTGGCTAATCGTATAAATAACATTGCTATTTCCATGTATGGAAGCCCAGAATGCATAGCTTCAAAGGGGGCATGGTTTGGATGGCCCAAAAAATTATGCATGCTTTTCCCATTTCACAAAGGGCATGCACATATATAGTAACATAGTAACATAGTAAGTGACGGCAGATAAAGACCAGCATGGTCCATCTAGTCTGCCCAGCAAGATGGCAAGAGTAGGTGCACCTGTCGCTCTGTGCAGGCCACCCCTCCCCATGTTTTTGTTTCTGTTTAGGGGTGAACCCACCACTCCATGTAGGACACCCTTATTTGTTCAGATGCTAGATAGTTCAGAAGTTAGATGGTACTGTTTGTTTTGCTTTTATCCTGTTGCTGTAAAGGGATCCACTGTGTTTGTCCCATGCCGTTGTGAATTCCATCACCGTGTTTGCCCTCACCACTTCCATCGGGAGGGCATTCCAAGCATCCACCACCCTTTCAGTGAAGAAAGGGGCCCTTTTACTAAGTGCGCTGAACAGTTAACATGCGTTTTGGTGTGTGGTAATGTCCTGATTAAGCCCGCAGTGACTGTTACCATGGCGGCATGACAGTTATGTCACACTGCTTTGCACATTAACTGTCACTTGCGCTTTGTGGTGCTGAATGGGCTGGATAGGGGCGGCATGGTGAACATATTGCAGTTAGCGTGGGGGAACATATTGCACGCTATCAGTGTTGCCATAGGCATGAGTGCACAGTGTTACGTACACCTCTGGTAATAATGCTGTGTATTATTTATTTATTTATTATTTATTTTATTGGTTTTATATACCGCGCTATTTCACATTCAGTGTGGTTTACAGGGAACAAGAACAGAAATTACAAAGAACCATAGCAACTTACATAGAACAAACTTGAGAAACAGTCACAATCAGAATTAAATAGAACATGTTTAGTGTAAGACCAATTAGATTGGAGGTTAACAGTGTAACCACATATAACTTAGGTAGGTATAATTTGTGCCATAACAGGGGAACTATATACAATGTAGTTGTATAATAATATAAATGAGCTTCATAGAAGGTTTGAGGGTTTGGCTGAAGGAGTTTGGTAGGATGCAGTGTTTTAAGTTATCTGTTCATAATATAGCTGAAACAGATGTGTCTTTAAATGAAAGTAGATAGGTCAGAGATGGCACAGATGGGGGGGGGGGGGGGGCGGGAAGAGTTCCAGAGCGGTGGTGCATATAATTTGAATGCTCGACTGTTAACAAACTGGGAACTTTTTCTTACTATAGAAGGGACTAAAAGAGTGTTTGACATGGTGGATCTTCTTAGCCTGTTGTCAGCTGTCCACTGTAGAATCTCATTAAGGGCAGTCGCTGAGAGGTTGTGTAGAATTTTGAATGTTATGATGACAGCCTTATACTTGTGAAGAACAATGGGGAGCCAATGGAGCTGTTTAAGGATCAGGGTAACATGTTTGTATCTTGAGGCTTCAACCAGGATACCTGCTGCTGTATTCATAGCCATTTGAAGGGAGTGAATTGCATAATCTGGAATACCATTGAGAACAATGTTTACATAATCAAAATACAGGGTAATCAATACTTGGAATATTGTCCAGAAATCAATAGCTTCAAGTATGGGACGGAGTTGGCGAAGGGTCTGTAATTTTAGGTATATTGCTCTGGTAGTATTGTTTATGTGTGGCTCCATTGTCAAATGTTGGTCTAGGGCAGGGGTGGGCAATTCTGGCCCTCATGCACCACAATCCAGCCTGGTTTTCATGATGTCCCTAATGAATATTCATGAGATCTATTTGCATCCACTGCCTTCCATTATATGGAAATAGGTCCATGAATATTCATTAGGGCCATCATGAAAACCAGGCTGGATTGTGGTGCACGAGGGCCGGAATTACCCACCCCTCGTCTAGGGTGATCCCCAGGTATCATACTTCTTACTTGGTGCTTATCTCAGTATCCCTCACTGGTAAGGTGGGAGAGGGTATGAATGAAGGGTCCTTAGTGATGAAGAGAACCTCGTATTTCTTACAGTTTACTTTTAAGTTATGTAGATTAAGCCAGTCAGATACTGCATCAGATCTGCATGTTAACTATCGGGAACATGCTGGTCTCATCCCCGACCCGTTTTTGCACTAAATGAACATTAGGTGCAAAAATTGAATGCACTTTAGTAAAAGAGTCCCGTAGTTTTAAAACTTTCCACATCAGCTTTTACTCCTCCGACGAGACACAAGTTTTAACTAAGCAATTGGTTTGATCAGAGCTTGAAAAAAGTCACTGACGCATCCATTCTGCTTAGCTCCCTAGTACTTTTTACAGCATTTAAAATATAAAAATGCCTTTGGGAGCTTCGCTCCTTATTTAGTTGCATTTAAAGATGTAATTGTCTGGAATATGGCTCTTGATGTATAAATGACGCCACACATGTAAAAACTGCCGACTGAAGCCACGCTTTTCCTCACATTTATTTGCCAGCAGATACATGTTCATCTCCTGTGATTCATACAAATCCAAGCCGCATTCAGCGGAGCATACTGTAGAATACTCAAGGAAACGTGAACATCCCAACTTTGAGGTCCCATTTCCCACTTAGAACCCAAAAAATGAAGTTTAAAGTTAGTTAGACAAGTCTGTCCCCACAAACGGCTAATCTAGATTTATCCAGATAATTTTTGTTGAGTATATTCAGCAGCAGACTTAGCTGGATAAGTCCCACTGACTATTTGGCCAGTTATCTGAATAACGTTATTGCTCGGCACTTCACTAAATATTGACCCCTACTAAAAAAACTCTTCTATTTTGTTCTTTTAGTCTTGTGCCATTTTGAAATTTCAATAAAAAATTGAAGCTGTTTTTTCTAGAAAATTTAAATTCATTAAAGAGCAAATTATACAGTGTGATTTGTTACCTTATAGAAACCTCTTTAATCAGGTCCTATATCTCTGTGTGTGTTAATAGCAGTTACGAAAATATATTGTCATTGCCCAGGATCCATTTTACATAAGTGCATTTTAGAGGAAATTTCCCATAGTCATTCAAGCTCTTATGTGGCCACATATGCATATAAATGACCTTTTATAAAATACTGACTGGCATAGAAGTACATACTTTGGCATCAAGGCACATATTTTGTCGGCAAGGGTAGCCAGGGGTATGGTCTGCGAGGATCATGGGTGGAGCTTTCATGTACACAGGTAGATGATGAAATGCCTAAATCTATGGAGCCTTTTACCAATGTGTGAATAGCACATAATTCCAAAACCATGGTGTGTTTCATGCAACACCCCCATGTTTACTGTCAGGGAGTGCAAAGCATTTCCCTGACAGCTAATGTAGAGCCTGTCCCATAGTACATGCTACATGATTACAGGTGCACTAATGCCACCTGAACTCACTAATGCAGTTAATGCACGATGGTGAACACAGTGTTAACTACACTGAGCTCATTACGCCCACTTTCTACCCCTAACCCACCCACTTGCGCCTCTAACGCGGGTTACACAGTTAGCATGGGAATCATCCTGCACTAAATGTTATGGCCATGCCATACCTGGCAATGTATGTCCCAATGCACCTTCAGTGCACATCAGAACATGTATGGCAAGGTAGCGTCCCTTAGTAAAAGACACTATGGGGATTATTCTGTGCTGCGAATTGCGGGGATGGATGGCCCAATGGGTCATCCATCACCACTATTCGTGCCGGCTCCTGCCCCCGACTATCTTCCCCTCTGATTGTGCGGGGAAGATAGATAGGGGTGGGGAATGGGTGGCCTGTGGGTGAAGTCTGGGTGGGCAGTGGGCGGTTGCTGGCCCTGGATGTATAGGGCAGATTCTAATGTTTGCCCTGTATGTCCAGGGCCAGCGACATGTGTGGGGAAGTTCTTCCACCTCCAAGGTGGAATAACTTCCCTGGCCATTAATTGTTTTAAGTGCCCGGGGCTCGGATGGGTCGGGGGGCCAGGGGACATTCCCCACAGCCCGACCCTGGCCTTAGGAGACCAAATCATGGGTCAGGCTGTGGGAAATAAACCCCTTTTTCAGGTGGCCGGCATCACAGCTTTTAAATGGAGCCGCGGTGCCATGGCAACATGATGCCGTGGCTCCATTTAAAAACCCTGACTGAGTTGGGCTGTGCATGTACGTGTAGGCCAGACTGAATTGCAGTGCTGGCCTGCACGTACATGCCCGATCGCGATTCTGATCCCATGGGACTAGATGCGCCCTGTGGGATCAGAATCACGATCCCCTCTGTGCGTTTGGTTCAGACCGGATGCACAGAGGCGATCTATATGGGACGGAATCGGGCCCTATGTGTATATCTGCATAAAGCACATGCGGTCACTTCCACTTTCTAGTAAGCAGGTGCAAGTGATTGCGCTTACATTCAAAGTGCTTCTTCCACAACAGACACTAGTATTTTATATAGACATCCCTACCCTGGGAATTCTTCCGCTCACTCTGGGTAAACTTTAAGCATACAGACTGTGCATGTATAACTTTATTTGCATTGTGGGAGAACAATTAACTAACAGCTTATATTTGCAAGTAAAACACTTTTTTGCCACCAAAAGATTTAGTTATTTTTTAATGTATTTTATGAAATAGATCTCTCACTTGGTTAGCAGCTTGTCGTGCAGTGAGGGCTTGCATGCATCAGTGATGCTGAGAGCTAAACTATCGGTAGTTTAACTACTGGCAGGGTCTCCCAAGATGGACAGGTCTCAGCTGAGGTGCCAGAGCAAGACAAACCACCCATCTGGGCAGCAGCAGAATGGGATAGTGTTGACGGCGGAGGATCACATTTTTGTGACAACGGCAACAACACCAAACTTAAACTGCGCGGAAGAAAGGCCCGGCAATCTACTTCTGTATCTTGCCATGAAAACCCAATGGATAGTTACAACAAAACAAATTGTGCTATGGTGCTGGAAGATGAGACCCCCAGGTCGGAAGGCACTCAACTAGCTACTGGGGAAGAGCTGAAGACTTTTCAGAGTAAAGCCAGCATTTATGATGTGGTTGGATCAAAGCCCTCGGGAAGTCTGACTGCTGATGTAGCTGCGCATGAAATGAGAGTCGGAAGCTGTAAAGATGTCTTACGCATTGGAACATGGAACGTACGAAGCATGAACCAAGGGAAGTTGGAGGTGGTCAAGAATGAAATGGAACGTGTACAACTTGATCTGTTGGGTGTCAGCGAACTGAAATGGACTGGCATCAGGCACTTTGCATCAGATAATCACATGGTCTACTATGCTGGAAATGAAAGACAAAGAAGAAATGGTGTTGCATTTATAATAAAGAAGAAACTTGCAAGAACTGTAATGAAATACAATGCAGTCAGCGAACGCTTAATCTCTATTCGTCTACGAGGATTGCCTATCAACACAACTATAATTCAAGTATATGCCCCAACAACAGCTGCAGAAGAGAATGAAATTGAAGAGTTCTATGAACAAGTACAAGCTGAAATTGACAGAACATGCAAACAGGATATCCTGATAGTCATGGGTGACTGGAACGCAAAAGTTGGCAACAAAGAAGAAGGCAAAGTAGTTGGAAAATATGGACTTGGCAACAGAAATGAAGCTGGAGAAAGACTGATAGAATTCTGCAAGATCAATGATCTATACATCTCAAACACCTTCTTCCAGCAACACAAGCGGCGACTGTACACGTGGACTTCACCCAATGGATTGTATAAAAATCAAATTGACTACATCTGTGGAAGTCAACGATGGAAAAGTTCTATAACATCAACAAAGACAAAACCTGGAGCTGACTGTGGTACAGATCATCAACTACTAGTATGCAAACTCAAACTAAAGTTGAAAAAGAGCAAATCACTCATGAATGCAGCAAAATATGACCTTGAGAATATACCACTGGAATTTAAAGACTGCCTGCAAAATCGATTTGCTGCTTTAGATACAAATGACAGAGCTCCGGAAGAGTTATGGAATGACATCAAGAAGGTTGTGTTGGAAGAAAGCGAGAAGTCTCTACAAAAGGTGAAAAAGCAAAAGCGGCCCAAATGGATGACGGAAGAAACTCTGAAAATTGCCCAGAAACGCAGAGAAGCTAAAGCCAGAGGGGAAAGAAAGACAATCGCAGAACTCAACAGGGATTTCCAACGTGCAGCAAGACAGGACAAGGAAAAGTACTACAATGACACTTGCAAGGAAATAGAAGCAGAAACTATTAGAGAAAGAACAAGATCGGCTTTCCTAAAGCTACGAGAGTTAAAGAAAAAGTTCCAGCCTCGAATTGGAATGTTACAAGATGCTCAAGGTTCTATGTTGAATGATGCTGAGAAGATCAAGAAAAGGTGGAAGGAATATACAGAGTTTTTATATGATAAAGATCAAGTGGACCAACAGCCGTTTCAACCTGTACCTTCTGATCGGGAACCATTGGTGATGAAAGAAGAAGTTGAAGCAGCATTGAAAGCCTTATCAAAGAACAAAGCACCAGACATTGATAGCATTCCTATAGACGTATTGCAGCAATCTGATGCAGCTGTTACCATACTTACAAGGCTCTGCCAAGAAATATGGAAGACAACATCATGGCCAACTGACTGGAAAAGATCTGTGTTTATACCAATACTAAAGAAAGGTGATCCAACTGACTGTGGAAATTATCGAACAATCGCTCTGATCCCACATGCCAGCAAGATTTTACTGAAGATTATCCAAAAGAGACTACAACCATACCTGGAACAAGAACTACCTGAAGTGCAAGCAGGGTTCAGGAAAGGGCGAGGAACAAGAGACATCATTGCAGATGTGAGATGGATCCTTGAAAAGACTAAAGAATACCAGAAGGATATCTATTTGTGCTTTATCGACTATAGCAAGGCTTTTGACTGTGTAAACCATGAGAAACTCTGGGCCACATTAAGAAGCATGGGTATACCAGAACACCTGATCGTACTCTTGCACAATCTGTACATTAATCAAGAAGCAACAGTTCGAACGGAACAAGGAGAAACAGAATGGTTTAAAATAAGCAAAGGTGTAAGACAAGGCTGCATACTTTCCCCCTACTTGTTTAATTTATATTCAGTAAAACAAAAAACAATTGCTCAAATTCAAATACAAAAGATACTGTGAATGATCTAAGGAAAAGGGTCTCAGAATGAATGAGGAAGGGTCATAACAGGCTACAATGCTTTATAAACCTGAAGACTCCCTATCCCCTTTGTTACATCAAGGACCCATATATTCCTTATATTACTATAAAATATGCTTGTAACTGCAGACTCTTAAAGATATACTCGTGACAGTAGACTCTATTTCTCTCTGCAACAACCAGTTTTTTAACTAAATGGAGAGTCCCAACTTTAGAATAAAGGTCAAAAAGACTTATCTGAAAAATGATAATCAAGGTCAGGATTAATCTCCCAACTCCCGGTCAGGATTAATCTCCCAACTCCCTCCAATTTATATTCAGAACAAATCATCAGAGAAGCAGGATTGTATGAAGACAACAGAAGTGTGAAGATTGGTGGAAGACTCATCAACAACCTTCGCTATGCTGATAATACTACATTACTGGCTGAAAGTGAAGATGATCTGAAACATTTGCTTCTCACGATCAAAGAACATTGATCGTGAGAAGCAAATGTTTCAGATCATCTTCACTTTCAGCCAGTAATGTAGTATTATCAGCATAGCGAAGGTTGTTGATGAGTCTTCCACCAATCCTAACCCCCCCATCCTAACCCCTAGGACATAGTCTCAAAATGGGCCTGCACCTTAATGTAAAGAAGACAAAGATCATGACAACTGGCATAATCAACAGGTTCATTGTTGAAGGAGAAGAAACTGAAATTGTGAACAACTTTAACCTACTTGGATCAACTATCAATAAAGAAGCAACAAGCAGTCAAGAAATCAAATGACGCATTGTTCTTGGCAGAATGGCTATGAAAGACCTAGATACGATTCTCAAGAGCAAAGATGTCTCTCTCCATACAAAGATTCGACTTGTTCAAGCCATGGTATTTTCAATAACATCATATGGATGTGAAAGCTGGACAGTGAAAAAGACAGACAGGAAGAAAATAGATGCCTTTGAATTATGGTGCTTGCGGCGAATACTGTGTATACCATGGACTGCCCGAAGAACAAACCAGTCGGTACTAGAGGAGATCAAACCTAAGCTTTCTTTAGAAGCTCAGATGACAAGACTTTGACTTTCATACTTTGGACACATTATGCGAAGAGAGAGATCATTAGAGAAAGACATCATGCTTGGCAGGATAGAAGGTCAACGCAAAGGAGGAAGGCCAGCAATGAGATGGATTGATACAATAACAGCAGCTACTGATACCAGTCTGTCAACAATGAGCCACCTGACTGAAGACCGAACACAATTTAGGATAGCTTTCCAGAGGGTCGCCATGAGTCGACTCCGACTCGACGGCACTTAACAACAACAACAACATGAAATAGATGTTTTGATGTTTTCTTTTGTTTAGATATTTTCATGTTTTCTGATTAGTGGATGTTGTATGGAAAAATCCAAGGGCTTTTACTTGATCCTCATCCTTCTTGACCTTTCTGCTGCTTTTGACACTGTTGACCCTAATCTCCTTGGTATCTTGTCCTTGCTTGTTTGTAAGGACTCTGTGCTATCCTGGTTCTCTTCTCCTCTCTCATCACTCTTTCAGAGTTTGTTCTGGTAGATCCTCCACTACTGCTATGCTGCTCTCAGTTGGTGTACCCAAAGAATCTGTCTTGGATCCACTCCTTTTCTCTCTCTATACCCAGTCCCTTGGTGCACTCATCTCTTCCCATAGCTTTCAGTACCACCTTTATGCTGATGATTCCCAGATATACCTCTCTACATCTGAAATCTCTCCGGCAATCCAGGCCCAGATCTCTGCCTGCCTTTCTGACATTGCTGCTTGGATGTTTCACCGCCGTATGAAATTGAACATGGCCAAAACTGAACTGCTTATTTTTCCCCCTAAACCCTTCTCTCCTCTTCCTCCTTTCCCAGTCTCTATGGATAACTCTCTACTCCTCCCTGTCTCCTCAGCTCACAACCTTGGGGTCATCTTTGACTTCTCTCTCTCCTTCTCCACACACATCCAACTGATAGCTAAAATCTGCTGTTTCTTTCTCTACAACATTAACAAAATTTGCCCATTCCTTTTTAAACACACTACTAAGACACTTATCCACTCTTTAGTCACCTCCCGTCTAGACTACTGTAACCTGCTCCTTGCTGGTCTACCGCCTGAATCATCTCTCTCCCCTTCAATCTGTTCAACACTGCTACATGGGTAATCGTCCGCCAGCCTCATCATGCTCATATTACCATAGGCGGCTCTATAATGAGGCCAAGTGAGGCGGTGGCCTCAGGCGGCAGCTTTTTGGGGGCGGCAAAATTGCCCCCAAAAAGACCGCTGTCACCGCCTCACTCAGCTTCAAAATAAAAAAAACCCAAAATTCCGGCATAAGAAGCAGCTGCCGCTGCTGCTCCAGCAGCAGCAGTGGCAGAATGAGAAGCCCCGCGGCTGCCCACCCACCCCCCCACCCCCAGAGAGCCTGCTGGTTTCCCCTGTTTCGCCGGTTCTGATTTGCAGAGCTGCGGCGAAGGGACAGTGTTTTCCTTAACCGCGGCTCTGTTAAAGCGGAGCCATGGGAAATCCGGTTTCCCATCAGTACCTCGGGCTCAGCTTTAAAGCGGAGCCGGTGAAACCAGGGGAAACCAGGGGAAACCTCGGGCTCAGCTTTAAAGCGGAGCCGGTGAAACCAGGGGAAACCAGCAGGCTCTCCGGGGGGGTGGGCGGGCGGCCGCGGGGCTCCTCATTCTGCCGTTGCCACCGCTGGAGCAGCAACGGCAGCTGCTTCTTACGCTGGAGGTTTATTATTTTTTCAATTTCCCTGGGTTGGGGGAGAAGGGGTCTAGGACTGGAACTGGGCTGATGGGGGGGGGTAGGACAGGAACTGGTCTGATTGGGAGGTTTAGAACCTGAAATGGGCTGATGGGGGGGGGTTAGGACTGGCAATGGGCTGATGGGGGTTAGTACTGGAAATGGGCTGATCGGAGGGGGGCTAGGACTGCTAATGGTCTATGGGGGGGTTAGAATTGGAAATGGGCTGATGGGGGGGTTAGGACTGGAAATTGACTGATGGGGGTTTAGAACTGGAAATGGACTGATCAGGAGGGGGCTAGGACTGGTAATGGGCTATCGGGGGGCTTAGTACTGGAAATGGGCTGATCGGGAGGGGGGCTAGAACTGGAAATGGGCTGATGGGGGGGGGTTAGGACTGGAAATCGACTGATGGGGTTTAGAACTGGAGATGGACTGATCAGGGGGGTTAGAACTGGAAATGGGCTGATAGGGGCTTAGGACTGGAAATGGGCTGATTGGAGGGGGCTAGGACTGGTAATGGGCTATTGGGGGAGGGCTAGGACTGAAAATGGACTGATGGGGGTTTAGAACTGGAAATGGGCTGACAGGGGGGTTAGGACTGGTAATGGGCTATGGGGGAGACTAGGACAAGAAATGGGCTGATTGGGGTGCTAGAACTGAAAATGGACTTATTGGAGCATTACGACTGGTAATGGGCTGATTGGGGGCCTAGGACTGGGGTGGGCTGATAAAGGGGATAGGACTGGGGTGGGCTGATAAAGGGGATAGGACTAGAAATGGGCTGGGACAGGAAATGGGCTAATAGGGGAGGGGAGGAGAGGAGAGTGCTGCTGGCCCTGGAAGAAAACTAGGGGCTAGGGCTACAAATGGGCTGATGCGGGGGGATGGTAGAATAGCACTGGAAGGGAATGGATACTGAGAAGGTCTGCCAGGGGAAGGATGGGGCAGGAAGGGAAGGAGGGGGCTGGAAAGGAGCTGACACCTGGAATGTACCGAAGGGGGACTGGAAGGGAGCTGACACTTGGGGATGGGAGTGGTAGGTAGCTGAGTAATAGGGAGGAGTCTGGAAGGGAGCTGACATGTGAATGGCACTGGAAGAGAGATGGATAGAGGGTAGGGTGGCTGGAAGGGAGCTGACTGGGGGGTGGCACTGAGAGTTAACCTGAGCTGATACCTGGGATGGTATTTGGATTTGAAGGGGCTGGACAGTGGGAAAGGAGGGGGACTGGAAGGGAACGGACACAAGTGGCAGTCATGGGAATGCAAGGTGTTTGACACTGGAAGGTACTGGGAGGGGAGGACTGGAAAGGGAACTGATACTGGGGAGGGTTACTGAAACTGGAAATGGGCTAAGGAAGGAAGTGAAGAAAACAAAAGAAGAGATAAGAAATGGCAGGTGGACCATGGACCATAGACCACAGAAAGAGAGCTAAGAGAAGACAGGAAAGCAGAAGCCTCAGATCGGGACCAGCATGATCAGAGAATAAAATGGTCAGACAACAAAGGTAGAAAAAATAATTTTATTTAATTTTGGTGATTGGACTTTGTGCTATTTTTATATTTTACACAGTATTGGGGAACTGCATCTCTTATTTATCTGATGTTGCACTGTATGTGGACTCTGGCTTCTTGGGGTTTCAGTTTAAATTTTGTCTACATATTTTTATTTTTACTTTAGATTGTGGTTACTTATTCTGTACTTGGTGAGGGTTGATGTTGTGCGTGTGTGACTGAGGTCAGGTGTTCTGTTAACATGCAGTTTGCATATAAAGATCTATACTATACTGTAGTAATTTGACTTGTTCAGCTTTTCAAATAGGTGTATGGATGTTCCAGGGCCCACTGTAGTATTTACAGTAACACTTTTTTTGGATGGGCTCCTTATGTGACTTTTGGAAGTTTGTGCTGGTATGGTATGGTATGGTATGGTAGGTTTGCTTTTGTTGTAGGGATTTTTATTAGTTCAGAATATGCCTGGTAATGGAGAATAGTGGTTGTTGTTGTTAGTGAGATGATCAGAATCAGATTTTTTAAAAAAAAATTGAGTTCTGTGGGTGAATGTCCTGGTTCTGCTCTGCACCTACTGTGGATGCAAAATATATGTTGAAAAAGAAAAAGAGAGAACCATAACACAGTTTATAACAAAATAAAAATGGGTTATAATTTAATTTTATAAACTGAGCTATTGATTCTTGCTGTCTTTTAGTTCCTTGGTGTGCAAATAGTACCGTACCTAGCCCTGTGCAAGCAGTGCAGCCGCACAGGGCGCAAAGGCTTGGGGGGCGCATTTTGGCTCTCTGCTGATGCCCTTCTGCCGCTGGCAGGACAATAGCAGGCAGTTAAAATGCGCCCAAAGCCTTTTCGCAGCACTTTAAGCAGGTCTGGTCCCTCCCTCCTCCGACACGATGTCAGAGCAGGGAGGGACAGATCTGCTTAGAGTGCCGGCGCCTTTCAGATTGGGTGCATGCCCCCCCTCCTCCTCCCCATACCTCTGTCCAGCACTGCCTGCTCTTTCCCTGCTGCCGGCGCTGCCGTGAAAAAAACAGAGGGCGGCAGCAGCAGGGAAAGAGCAGGCAGCACTGGATGGAGGTATGGGGGGAGAGGGGGGCATGCGCCCGAGTTGCAAGTCGCACAAGGCGCGATTCCAGTTCGATACGGCCCTGTGTGCAAACATCTTGCATTTCCTCCATATAATCTAATCGGCTTTTTGATTTGGTTCAGTCTCTGATTGGATTTCTGAAAAAGCCCTGCCCCCCTCTCTAAGGTGGTGGTGGGGGGAGCGCCATCTCATTCTTCGCCTCAGGCAGCAGACTGCCTTGAGCCGCCCCTGCATATTACCCCTCTTCTTAAGTCACTTCATTGGCTACTTATCCATTTCTGCATCCAGTTCAAACTTGTCCTGCTGACCTATAAGTGCATTCACTCTGCAGCTCCTCACTACATTTCCTCTCTTATCTCTCCCTACACCCCTCCTAAGGAACTCTGCTCTTCTGGCAAATCGCTTCTATCTTCTATTGCTAACTCCAGACTTCACTCCTTTCACCTTGCTGCTTCTTATGCCTGGAACAAACTACCTGAGTCTATATGTCAAGTGCCTTCTCTGACCCTTTTCAAATCCAGGTTGGAAACTCATCTCTTCACTGCTGTTTTTTGATTTTTATTCAGCCGATCTCCATAAAAAAACCCAAATCTAAAGGGATCACCACCTAAAGTACTCTACCAAAACCATATCAACCTCAATATAGGATGAACCCATCCAAATTCTTTTGTCAGATTCATCAAAGTGAGGAATCAACCTCTACAAATTAAACATCCATTTTATTCAAAATATTTGCAGTAAAAGCAGCAAAGGACAGCTGAAGAAAAACTCAAAAACTCATCTGAGTTTCAGTCCAGGATGGTCTCCCAATGCACATTCCAAACTGGGGCTACCACGACGCAGTATCCCGTTTCGGGTCTGTATATAAACTTGAAAGACCCTGTGTCAGGTGTATTGTCCCTCAATCCATGATGTAGAGCTAACAGGGGCAAACTTATCCATATAAAGCTGCAGAACTCGTCACTGTTTTGAAAAAAAAAAACCTGTGTCTGATGTCATTGCCAACCTCAGAGCTTACTGCAAAGCTGATTGGAGGTTGAGAACAACTGATGTACCCATACCAACAAAACAGCTGACAGAAACATTTCAGATGGGTTCACTCTGCATTGGGATTGATATGGTTTTGAATGAAATTGAGGCAGTTCTCGTGGTACAAGTCATGCCTAATCTAAATGACATTTCTGATGTGCAGGCTGTTTATGCAGTCAAGGGCATCAATGTAATAACTTTACTGAATAGTGAAGATGGGATGCCCTCGGAGCAGGAGTTCTTGCTAGGGGCGATGCTATCATTGTCTGAGGGGCAGTAGTGGTTGTCCTTTGGTAAGATCCGCCATTCCTATGTACTTGGACGTGTCTGTATTTTATTCATATTAATCTGGCTATCAGTAGGCAGGGGTAATTTGGAATTTTTAAGCTCTGTCTGCTCTGTATTCAAGGGCATTTGGGCTACTTTTTTCTTTATTGGAACCTCTCTACTGATATGCCCTAACTTCAGTTTTTTGCTAGTATCCTTCAAGGATACATTGTTCCGAACCAGGTGCTCTTGGACGACTGTCAGCTTTCCCCTATTATCTGATATGCTCAATTCTCAGCTGCTAAAGGTGGGGGAGAACCCATTCATCAAGACTGGACTGGAGGGATTCATGGAAAGACAATTAGCAGGTAATGTCCAGTTTCGCCTTCACATGCATTCATGTGGACTAACACTGCAGCCACTGTACTTAGTATATCTTTTAATCCAGCTGTGACTTAAAACATTAGAAATGCCATACTGAGTCAGACTAAGGGTCCATCAAGCCCAGTATCCTGTTTCTAACAGTGGCCAATCCAAGTCACAAGTACCTGTCAGGATCTCACAAGGTATACCGATTCTATACTGCTTGTCCCAAGGGTAAACAGTAGATTCCCCCAATCCTCTTTAATAATGGTTTATTGGCTTTTCCTCCAGGAACTCATCCAAACTCCTTTGATTGCACTATGAAGGGATCGATATGAGCTTGTAACTTGATATGAGCTGGTATTATGTGAGCATCAAGAACAGAGAAACGTGGTTTCTAGAACTTTCAATAGATGCAAATTCTACCTACAATGGAGGCAAAGCATATAGGGGCATATTTACTAAATCTTGTGCTGGTAGCACACACATATGGACTGTTTTACTAGCGAGATGGGGTTGGTGCTAGCTTCAGGGGCCATGTGCTTCTGTCCCCTGCAGTTAGAACAAGCCAAAGATATGGTACTATACTAGCCATCATCAGGTGCACTAAACTCCACCATTGAAGAGGCGTTTAGTGCATCCACGCTATAGGGGTCAAGCATGGTTAATGTGGGCCACTAACCACCAAGCTAACTGCAACTTGCCATCTACACCTGTGATCTGCCCCTGTCTCAACCAGTCCCTACACCGTGACAGGGTAATGCAGGATCTTTGCTGCTAGAACCTGCGCAACCTTTTAGTGCAGTATTTAAACCACTCAAACCCCACACTACCAGTTAGCATGATTTAGGGGTATGTTTACTAAACTGCGGTAATGCCATTCACGTTAGGATCCGCGGTAGAGGCTGAAATACCCAAATAAGGACATGGGCGGTACATCGTTACCGATAACGCGCGTTACAAGGCGCCATAAATTAACGAGCGTTACATGGCACATTACTGCGCGTTAATCTTAAGAAGGCGTGCAGACATGGCAACACAGAAACAGAGTTGTAGCACAATGGTTACTACACTGACTGATGGTACAGGGGTCATTTATTTATTTTATTTATTTATTTCAATTTTTTATATACCGCGCTATTTACAATCAGCGCAGTTTACAGAGAACCAAAGACCAGAACAACAGGCTGTTCGGTATTACATATAACAGGAGGATAAACTTGGATAAGATAAACTTGGATAATAAGGGGGAACTATATACATAGAATATTGATCTGTTAAATCGATCACATGAGAGAAGTATTTACGTAAAATTATCAATAGTGCTTGGGACAGGAGGGAATGTGGTTAAGTTTGTAGTGAATATTTTGTACCTTATGTAGGGTAGTATTTGATGAATAGGTTATGTTTGAGGGCCTTTCTGAATTGGACTATGTCAGTTATGGCACGTATTTCGGGTGGTAGGGAGTTCCAGTGTTTTGGGGCGCAAAACATGAAGGCTCTGTTCGCTGTTGAACGGCTACAAGTTGTTATGGCCTTCGGCATTATTAGGGTGTTTAGCGCTATTTGTCTTCTGGATCTAGTTGGTGGTAATGTTTGTGTGAGATCAGTTAGTGAGTTTGCTGACAAACCATGGATGGCCTTGTATGTGAGAATTAAGGTTTTGAATATGAGCCTGCCTTGTATCGGGAGCCAGTGAAGCTGTTTGAGGATTGGTGTCACATGATCACTCCTGGACGCTCCTTGTAGAACCCTTGCAGCAGTATTCATGGCAAGTTGAAGAGAACTTAGGGTGGATTGTGGGAGACCTTGTAGAATTGAGTTGGCGAAATCGAAATGTGGTAAGATGAGTGCTTGGAAGATGGTTCTGAAATCATCTGGGTCCAGTAATGAGCGTAAATGTCTGAGTGTGCGTATCTTGAAGTACACAGCTTTTGTAATATTGTTTACGTGTGTTTTCATATTGAGACGGTGGTCCAGTGTGACTCCAAGGTATCTTATTGTTTCTTTGGTGGATAGATCAGCTCCTTTAACACTTATATGTGATGGTGGAATGACGTTAGGGTCTCTCGTAACAAAGAGAACCTCAGTTTTCTTGTGTTGGATGCGGAGGTTCTGTGAGAGAAGCCATTCTGATACTGCATTGAAGCAATTTATTATGGGCAGTAGATCTAATTGCATTGTAGAAAATGGCATATAAAGTAGGATATCATCTGCATATATCATACATTTCACGTTGAATGATCTGATGATGTTGCAGATAGGCTGCATGTAGATGTTAAACATGAGAGATGAAAGAGATGACCCTTGTGGCACACCTTGTTTTTGATGGAAGAGATTTGATTCTCCTGTTGCAGATTTTACATATTGCATTCTGGTGTCCAGGTAAGATTTACACCATTCCAGTGCTGAACTACCGATGCCTTTTTCCTTCAATCGTGTAATGAGTATCTCGTGATTTACCGAATCAAACGCTGCTGCTATATCTAAGAAGATTAGCACAACGCCTTGGCGGATGTTGTCTATGCTGGTGAGTATGTTATTGATGAGGGTGGTGAGGAGTGTTTCAACTCCATGATGTTCTCTGAAGCCATGTTGAAAGTAGTCGAGAGGAGCTGTGGAATCTATGTGGTCTTGAATTTGGCGTTGCACCTCTTTTTCAAACATTTTTGCTAGGAGGGGAATGCTAGCAATGGGCCTGTATGAGTCAGCCCTTTTTGGGTCTAGTTTTGGGTTTTTTAATAGTGGTCTGATGGATGTGAGCTTTAGAGCAGATGGGAAGGATCTGGTTGTAAATGAGAGGTTCATGATTCTTGCAATGAACGGGCTAAATGCACTTCTAAGGTCCTTTATCCAGAAGGCTGGGCAAGGATCGGTTTGAGCGGTGGAGGTATTGAGTGAGGAGATTGTGTCTTCAATTTGTTTAGCTGAGGGTGCGGAAAGTGAAGATAAGGTGTTTTGGCAGGTTGTTTCTTGGATATCTGTTTTCTGTAGCTCATCCGTCTGTAGAAGTTTAGATTGCAAGTAATCAGCAAATTCTTGTGGGTGAATATCATATTTTTGTTCTGATGATGGTTCATTTGATAGTGATTTTACTAGGTTGAAAAGATCACGAGGTTTGTTTAATGATCTTTTGAGCATCTCCGTGTGATACTGCTTCCTCTTGGTTGTGATTGCTTCACGGTGAGTTGTTAAATAGAGATTGTAGACTGTATGATCATCAATGGTCAGTGATCGGCGCCAGCGTTTTTCGAGTCTTCTAAGGTGCATAAGAGAAGATCGTAGATCGGGAGAGAACCATGGAGCGGAGGTTCTTTTCCTTGATGTGTTTTTTTTGTGTGGTAGAATAGCAATGGTATTGAGGCTATTATTCCAGGCTTCAATTGCTTCTTCCAGGTTGAGTGTTGTATTGTTGAGGAGTGGTTGGGTGTTTGTCAGTATAAAATCCTTATTGAAGGGCCGAAAGCTTCTTGTTGGGGCTCTTGGTGTGTTGTCAAGGTTTCTGTTGTTTAGGGAATGAGTGTTGCCCAAGGGAATTTGTAGGATTATGAGTTTGTGGTCTGACCATGGTACATCAGTGATAGATTTTATAATGTTGCTGTTTTGTGTAGAAGCAGATTGTGGAGCGAATACCATGTCAAGAATGTTTCCTTTGATGTGTGTGGGCTCCATGATTAGTTGTTGATATCCAAGACTTTCGATGGCATTGAGGAATGAAGAGGACTGATGTTGCTGTAGTGATGGTAGATTGAGATCTCCCATTATCCAGTTTGGAGTGTTAAAGTTGCTGGTATTGGCAGCAATGTCTAATATGGTGGGAAGGTCATCCGGGGAGCTTGAAGGGGTTCTGTAAATCAGGTTGATGGAGCATTGCTTGTTCACTATGGTGATTATTTCCAGATTGTCTGAGCTGTAGGAGTTAGTTGTATTGAAAAGGAGTTCCGACTTGGTGAGAATGAGTGCTCCTCCTCCCTTCTTGTTCTCTCTGTGGGTTGTGTGTATGGAGAAATTTGGTGGAATGAGTTGGTTAATGAGGACATTATCTTCTTTTGATAGCCAAGTTTCAGTGATCAAGAGTGCGTCAAGATTGTGATGGGTAACTATATCTTGGATTACAGGCCATTTTTTTCTAATCGAGCGAGCGTTTATAAGGGCACATTTTAGGCTTTGGGAAGGTGGGGAGTCTTGTTGCTTGAGGTTACTGGTTTGGAGTAATGCAATGTGAATCAAGTGGGAGTGCCGTATGCGAGCTTCCTTAGCTGGATAATGGTAAGAGTTACTTGACCATTTTTTTCCATGGTTTTTGAGGATAGGGATATGAATGGTGGAGGAAGAGTAGGCAGAGGAGGTCCCGAGCCAGTCTGTGAGAAGGTAAAAACTAAGAAGAGTGATGAGGTGAGGAGACATTTTGGATCCTTGTTGAGGAGGTATTGGGTGTTCTGAGACTTATGTGTCAGATTACAAATTGTAGTGAGACTTGGTGCCGGCTGTACATGGGTTTGATTCCCCAGTGTGCCTAATGCATAAGGCTGGCTGAAGCATCACCCTTTACGTTTAAGTAATGATTGTTGAGGCATTTTACTGTTATTTTAATTAGTGCTGCCAGCAAGCACACCCTCACGGTGGCGTAACCTAAGGTGCCGCATAAGGCACCCCATAACACACTCCATAGGGTACATTATAAAGTGCACTGTCCGCCAAGGCACCCTATAATGTCCCCTTAAGGTTACAGTACTCTGAGGGTGTTTTTGCTGGCAGCACTAATGTACATTAAAAATAGACAATGCCTCAGCCAGCCCTATCAAATAACCCCACCATGGGTTTGAACCCATGACCTCTGGCTTCACAGGCAGTGAAGTAACCAGTGGGCTACAGCTCTATAGCTGCTAGCAGACCTCTGGCTGGCTGCAGAAGCACTGCACATCACCACACAAGCTGTCTGTTGTGGTTACCAGGATAGGGTTAACCCACCCGTACCCATGATGCACTGCATATGCAAATCAGCAGTCGACAGATGGGCATAAGATGGGGTATGCACCCCCACAGCACCTCGGCCTGGTAGGGGGAACTGACCGTATGTGGTACTGGCACAGAGTAGCCACAGACCATCACATTGTGTGGGTACTGTGCTCATCCTGAGGGTGAGGTGGGGCGCCCCGCACCAGGTCCACAGCACCTTTCATGGCTGAAATACACCATGCTGCAGGTCCCCATCAGTGTGTGATAGGTAGTTCCTGCAGACACACCTGGGATACATCTGTGTCCTTCTGTATTTCTCAGTCATGTGTAGCCCTTATGGGCTATGATGCACCCAGAATAGTGCATATCCTGTGTTGGTGCCATGGTTACATGATGTAGGTGAAGGGGGGGTGTTTGGACCCATAGGCAGATTATGTACCACCACACAACCCACCCTCTGGGACTCAGGGTGGGAAACAGGAGATCCACATTCTACCTCCCTGCAATGGTAGCAGTAGAGGGGACCATCAACCCCAGTCCTGCTGGGGAACAGACATCCTACAGGGCAGGCAATGCAGAGCTGTACACATCCATAAAGCAATAGCAGACAGACAGTAGGCCTGGAAATGCTCAGCTGCCCCGCACCATTATCTGACATTCTCCAGCAGCAAGCCTCCAGCTGCTGCACCCTGCAAGGTGTTCCAGCAAGACACATACTAGCTGCAGACAGTCTTCTAGCTAGTCCATAGTGCATGGTCCTGGAGGAGATGCATGTACCCAGAACTGGGATGTCAGCATACACACCAAGCAGATAAGTCAGTGATTGGGCCCCAAAAGGGACCCATAAATATCAAATGAGAGAAATACTATATAGCACTATGGAGGAACCTAGCCATGCTGTGGTCACTGCTCAGTCAGGGTGAGAGTGACCTCCCAGCAGGACATACTGTGGCCACCCTGTCTGTGCAGGTGGTGGCCGGCCACTACAATGGCCAAGCCATTGCCCTATGCTATGTACAGATGGATCCAGGCCAGGCCATCCTATCCTGGCTATTCCCACGGTACCTTGCTCCTCATTATGCAGATGGGCAGGCCAATACTGGCAACAGTGCTAGCAGTGTGGGCTGTGGAGGGTGTTTGCAGCCACCACACACTGGATAGACAGACACACAGTCCCCACACCTATGCCGGCATTGTGCAACTATAGAGGTGTTTGGCAGCCCTGGCCACCACACCAGTCCTGGGCAGAGTGCAGGCATGGCTATGGTAAGCAATACTGTTGGGGTCACTCCCCAGGGTGGTAAACACTGTCAGACACCAGACCTGTAGCACACTCCACAGACATCAGAAAGGTTGCTATGATGCAGCTCAATCAGCAAATTGTGCTTAACTTTGGAATTGCTATCTGTCAGTAATCATAGCAACCGTTTGATAGATGTTTACTGTATGCCCAGGTTTAGGGTGGCATTGCCAAGGTATGCAAGTGCTAGTATTGGGAGATGCACGCAGGGCCCAACATCCTGCCGCTCCAGGAGGCATTGGATAATGGAGCCTGTGGGTGCGGGTGTGTCTGCCCCTGTTGGCCACTGCTTTAGGGCAGAGGTTCCCAACTCCAGTCCTGGTGGGCCAAACACTGTTCGGGTTTTCATGCTGTCCCTCATGAATATGCATGAGATACATCTGCATACCATGGGGGCGGCGCATAGAAATGCAGCACAGGCATCTTTATTAGAGGCAGCATGGAACCTGGATGGTGTTTGGCCCTCCAGGACTGCATTTGGGAGACTCTGCTCTAGGTAATGCGCATGTTTATGGTGTCTGTGCTCTGTAGGATAAAAAGTAGGTGTTTTGGGCATGTTTACGTCATCTGCAATAAAGGTTCTGTCTATATTAGCACGTTTTAGTGGTGGGTAAAATATGGGGACTGGGTTGGCAGGAACCACAGCTGGGACTTGAACCTGTGACCTTCTGCTTCTGAATACACTGGTTTTGTGCACTGCACCACCGTGTTGTCACAGAGTCAGTGCATTCTCTGGTGATACCATGACTGTTCATCAGACAGGGCCTGTCTGTTGCAGTGCATGACACCCACCTACACAGGGCTAGGCCATGGTCTGCTCTGGGCAGCTGCCACTGCCCCCTCCACCACCAGTATCCCTCTGCCACCATGCTGACATGCCCTTCTGCTGGTGGTGCTGGTGGAGCGCAGTCTCAGGCCATCCAGTGTGCGGTTAGGCGGCTGCCTATGGTGCGGGTTCTGGGGTAGGGGTGCCTGCATAGGTGTCCACGCTTCCCCCCAGCACCGCCTGCCAATGTTCCGTGCCCTTCGGGGTAGCTGCTGGGTACTATCCCCTGTGACACTGTGGGAAATACAGTCGTGCCCATGTTGGGCCTTCAGCAGTTGCTGTCTGGCTGCTCTGCTGTACAGTACAGAAAACGTAGGCAGGTATGAACCACTCACGATATCTATTTATTCCATATATTGCTTTATTGATCCATGACTGATAAGGGAGGCCAGACCCGACACAGGCCGTGTTTCGAGGAATCTTCTTCAGGGGTTAGGCACACCTTACTCTAAAAACACATAATAATGAACAATAAATAAATAATAACAACTACATGCATAATATTAGAATAAAACATTAAAAATTCAAGGGAATACCAAAGAGAATCCAAAAATATAGAGGGCACATAAAAACGAACAGGGTTTTGTGAACTGTTGGAATGCGATATTGAATAAATGCTTCCTGGATTTGATGATATTACTCATCACGACAGCGAACAAAAAAATCTGAATTATTTAAGATAGAGTTAGATGAAAAGTTAGGAGGATTGAAAGAATGCGATAGTAATTTTGACAAGGTGCATGCAGATTTTAATAAAAACATGTTACAGTTTAGGAAGGAAGTTAAAAATAAAAAGATGGAGAAATTCAAGAGAGATGAAGAAGATTACAGAGTGGGTTATGTGTACCATTGGTGCAAGAAAGTTGAAAATGATAGACTTTGGATCAAGAGACGATCTACTTTTTTTGATCGCCAGGATAGTACATCGGAAGATAAATTCACTTCCCCAGATAATGATAGTTCGGTTGAACATAAGAAAAAGAGGAGCAGGAGTGAATCAGTGGGGAATCATGATGCCTCGGTACCCCTTTTTTCCTCACATAAGGATAAAACGGACCGGCCTATAGAGAAGGAGAAGAAGAAAAGTTTTTTCAATATGGACCGCCTATGGAAAGGAGGCGGGAGAAGTTCCTCCCGCACCAGGCGTCCATCGGCCAGTCCAGTAGATCAAGAACAAAAATCGGTGCAAAACAAACCACAGTACAACAATTACAACAATTTCAACATGTACCGGGGACAGGGCCGAGGTTGTGGCCAAGGCCGGGGGAGGGGGAATTGGATGAGAGGTCGATCATATGAGAGGACTTATTAGAATCAAATAATGTCATAAATATTTCTAATTATAATCTTACGGCCGATGAGATCTCTGTCTTGAATAAGGGGTTATCCTTTGCCCCCATTAGGAAATATGACTCTTTTCAAACTCACATTGATTTATACAAATTTTTTAGAAAATTGCGGATACGTCATTTTTTTATGAATCAAACAGAGTCCACTGGGAACATTTCAGTTGTTAGTAAACAATCTACATGGGTTCCCCCTTCCAATACGGATCCTCTTATTGAGGCCTTTGAAAAAGTTGTTACTCAACAAGTAGAACAGATACAAGAGAGTGACCGTTTACCCTTTCAGAATTTGACCAACAATGAGAGACAGGCTCTTAAAGCATTACAGAAGAATAATGAGATTATCATTAAGCCTGCCGATAAAGGTGGGGCTGTGGTGATATTGGATAAGCATAAATATATAGCAGAGATTAATAGACAACTCAATGATAAAAGTTTTTACCTTCGCCTGGATGGTGATCCCACAGAGGCGTTGAAACGTACGACTGATAATTTAGTCATCACTGCTTTTGAGACAGGCCATATTACGAAGAAAGAGAAAGAATTTTTGATTGTTGAACATCCTGTTATGCCTACCATTTATGTGCTTCCTAAGATCCACAAGTCTTTAGTCGATCCGCCGGGACGCCCTATTGTATCTGCGATTGGGTCGCTCCTGGAACCCATTTCCCAACTCATGGACATTATTTTGAGACCTTATATTGCGCGTATGTGGTCTTACGTTCGTGACTCATCACACGTCATTGACATCCTTTCTACATTCAATGAATTAGGTCCAGAGGTTGTACTTGTCACGTTAGATGTAGAGGCCCTGTATACTAACGTTCCGCAGTCTGAAGCTTTATGTATTGTTGAGGAACTTTTAGTTGGTAGACAGGAGCATACACGGTTTTCTACCTCTTTTCTTCTGACATTGGCTGAAATAGCACTGTGCAGGAACTTTTTTTGTTTTAGGGATCTATACTATCAACAAATTAAAGGTGAAGCGATGGGGTCAGCCATGGCACCAGATATTGCCAATTTATATATATGTACAAGTTTGAAAACTCTTTTTTACAAATCATCCTTTTAAATCCAAAATCAAATTGTGGATTAGATACATTGATGACATCTTTATTATATGGGATGGCCCTATGGATGATTTGTCCTTATTCAATATATGGATCAATGATCTTGATCAGAATTTACGTTTTCAACTCACCTATGATCCAGTACAAATTCCCTACTTGGATTTGTTAATTAAAAAAGAAGGTAAAGTATTTATTATGAAATTATATAGAAAACCCACTGACAGGAACCATCTGCTGCACTACCGTAGTTTTCATAATCCTGCATTGAAAAACAATTTACCCATTGGACAGTTTTTGAGGGTTAGGAGAAACTGCACCAAAGATGCAGAATTTGAACTACAAGCCAAATACTTAAGGAAGAGATTTGAAGCACGTCAGTATCCTCCACAATATATTGATAAAGCTTATTCAAGGGCACGTGCATCCAAATGTACGGAAAGGGTAAAACCATCAGACAACGAAAATGAGACTAGAATGGTATGTCCCTTATTATATTCTCTACAGTCTTCACGGATTGTGGCCATCCTCAAGAAAGAATGGCATCTCATCCAAGCTATTCCGGGTTTTCAAAATGTATCCTTTATGATAGCTCATAAACGCAATATTAATCTTCGCAATCTGTTGGTACCTTCTGCGTTTACCGAGAAGAAAGCACTTTCTATACATAAGGGATAATACCAATGCGGTCACTGTTCTGTCTGCTTAAATGTTTATTTATTTATTTAGCTGTATTTATATTCCGCTTTTCACCGGGTCAAAGTGGTCAATTGGGGGATACACGAGGGGATATGACACACATACGTTAATACTTACAGGGAACATGGGCAATGGAGGGTTAAGTGGCTTGCCGAAGACCACAAGAAGTGCCTATAGGACTAGAAATCCCAGTCCCTCCGGCCTGAGATTGCTGTCCCCAGGTGGGACTTGAACCCCCGGCCCTCCGGCCTGAAGTACCTTGTCCTAACCACTAGACCACTCCTCCCTCCTGAAATGTTTTACCTATAAGAAAGTTTTTTACACTTCCAGTGACACAACGAGTATTTCATGTTGATGATTTTTCAAATTGT
Source organism: Ichthyophis bannanicus (assembly GCA_033557465.1). Taxonomy (NCBI): domain Eukaryota; kingdom Metazoa; phylum Chordata; class Amphibia; order Gymnophiona; family Ichthyophiidae; genus Ichthyophis; species Ichthyophis bannanicus. The sequence goes on along the minus strand of CM066043.1, from coordinate 144,209,853 downwards.
GATACGACACGTGGTTTACATTATACAATGCCCATGTAATCTTTTATATGTTGGTAAGACCACACGGAGCATCCGGGTGCGCATTATAGAACATAAAAGTTGTATCAAGAGACAATTAACAGATAAACCTCTGGTCCAGCATTGGATGGAGAAAGCACACAAAATCTCTGATTTAAAGTTTTGTGTTATTAAAAAAGTGAGAATGAATTGGAGAGGTGGCAATATCGATAAAACCATCCTTCGTTTGGAACAAAAGTACATTTTTACTCTTAACACACTTGCACCACATGGACTGAACTCTGAGAGAGACTTTTCAGTTTTTTTTATCGCCCCCCCCCCCCCCCCGTTTATATTAATTGGTTTTTAATTTGGCACATATCGATTTGTTTTTTAAGAGGTTTGTTGTTCATGGATCAGCAGCATTTTTTTCAAATGCAGGTTCATTGTTTCCATTTATTTGTACTGTCTATCATATTAACTACGATGGTTTTCTAGTACATTATTTCATGGATGTTCTTCTGATTGATATATTTTGGTTTTTAGTCCCTTAATTGATATACATTTTAGTTATTTATTGTTTTATGCATTTAGGGTATTAATAACAGTATTTCATTGTATATATTATTTATTGAGTGTGTTTAACAATGTTGTTGGTTTTATATATTGCTTATTTATTTATTTATTTATTTAGTGGATTAGCCGCTTCTGAGTTGGTACACTATTTTGCATCCTGTATTTTAAGGTTTATCACTGCGTGTGGTCCCGATACATATATAAACGCTTCATCTTATGCATAAATTATACACCTGTTTTTCATCCACTTAAGTTTTATCACACATCATACTTCGTTAATATTCCTTTTTCAGATTACTGATGCGGTCTCTTTAAACCTCCGTGGTTTCCCGCTTTTATTTGTTCATTTATCTACGCATGCGTCGGCATTTTTTCAATGAATGAATAGATACCGCCTGCAGCAGCTCCCTCTTTCGGACAATGATAGTCTGGATTTCGGTGAAGTAGTGAGTAATATTTTACCGACACTGATCTAGCCGACAGATTGTATGTGCGATTTTGTAGGTGAAGGGTCTCTCTGCCATACTGTGCACGGCGGTCATCTTATATGTAAGTAGTAGCGATCCTCGTTTTTCTTTTAGATTTTCTTTGGTCAATGGTTCAGCATTTTGGAAATAATGCTCCTACAACTTTGACTTTTAGATATAAGTTGTCAGATGCATTTTTTATTGATAGTGATATAGTTCGGGTGGTTTTTTAAGAGCGCTGATATGTATGACGGTAGCCTCTTGAACAGCACGGCTTGTCCTTTATATATTATGATAATATTTTTAAATCTCTCATTTTACAGCATGGCAGTTTTTTGAGCTCCATGTTCTAGTACCCTTTTTTCGTCTTTTTAATTGTTTTATATGATTTTCACAATATAGGAAATGCAATTTTAACTTTAGCGATATACTACTACTAGCAACGTACGCTTTAAGGTCCTAAGGTAATGTTTTCCCTCTCACTCCTGCTCCTCCACATTTTTGTGATTCTCATCTCTCTCGTTTTTCTCCTTTTAAATATAATGGTTTTAATTTATTATATTTATGTTGATGATATGTTAGTTAGTTTCTTATTTATTTATTGGTTTAATTTTATATACACCTTGTATGCATTATTTTGCATTCCTTACCTTATTTTGAATTAGTATCTTTTCAGGGTGTGTTTATTTTATCTTGATGCATTTATGTTTTTATATGTCTAACATATTATACGGATACATATATACATATACATATTTTATATGTAATTTATGCATTTAGTTGTTTATGATTTTTATGTGCCCTCTATATTTTTAGATTCTCTTTGGTATTCCCTTGAATTTTTAATGTTTTATTCTAATATTATGCATGTAGTAGTTATTATTTATTTATTGTTCATTATTTATTGTTTATTATAATGTGATTTTAGAGTAAGGTGTGCCTAACCCCTGAAGATTCCTCGAAACATGGCCTGTGTCGGGTCTGGCCTCCCTTATCAGTCATGGATCAATAAAGCAATATATGGAATAAATAGATATCGTGAGTGGTTCATACCTGCCTACGTTTTCTGTACTGTTCCTCTGTTCACGAGGCAGTGTGCTGTTTTTTCTTGGTGGCTGCTCTGCTGTTTCAGCATTCGTATGGCCCACCTAGGCATCACCCTAGTCTGCACTGTGGCCCAGCTGCACCACAGCATGTGCCACCTGCGGCCCTCTGTATCCCCTTTTCCGGCATCTGTCCAGTTGCCCGTTCTGACATGCCCACCCTGCTGTTGCACGTCATAGGACACCTGTCCAATAACAAGGGAAAGCCCTGATCAGTGCTATTTCACTGTGGGCTCATTCACCTTGTATGGGGACGGAGCATAGACCCTTCCACGATTAATATCTTTTTTTTGGATCTTTCTCGGTGGGGGGGGGGGGGGTTGATGTTTCCCATTAATATCACTATTGGCCAGCTTGGTTATGGTTTTTTCCAGTTTGTTGAGGTCATTTTCAATGTTTATGTGCCCTTTTGTTCTGTGCACATGTATCACACTTATCACTTTTTTTAGGTTTCCCTGCCTATGCTGTACATTGCTGACACTTAAATGGTTTCTCTCTCCTGCAAATGTGCATCTAACGGCAGGTTTTCAATCGCGTTAGGATTCAGCTCTTCAGATCAGCGCATTAGTGTGAATGGAGCCTCTCCCCGCCCACACTCCGCCCATTGACCCCTTCTCTCCGCCCTCTCTCCACCTTCTGCGGTGTTTTACTGCGCCGTGGAATGTCTACGATCGTTAAGTAACATTAACGCGCGTTATGAGACGTTAACGATCGTTAATGCTACATAACGCGCGTTATATAATGTTACCGTAGTTTAGTAAACATACGCCTTAGTAAACATGCCTCATAGAGTACTTTACTTCCTCAGCATTATATTCAAATCAAACCTCTATACGCAGTGCACTAGTTTCTAATCCCCTCCTAAAACTCTGTCACACAAAAATAATTCATTTTTAATTGTTTTTAAATACTGAACATTTATCAGTTGTAATATTCTATTTTAATGGGTGTGAAAATTAATAATCCTTGCAGACTTCGATGTTCCAAAAGGGAATTTGTTAGGTAGAAGCTACATTCCCAGACATCAGGGGGTTGATTATACAGAATTCCTGTTCTAATGATTCAGCATAGCACATGAGTACATCAAGGTTATGTTTCCTGGCAACATTTCGTACACGAGGTGCAAACATTCTTTGATAAAAATAGAGCAGAAAACAAACAAGCGGGACTTCATTTTCTCATCATACACGAGGTCAGGTTTTGTTTTGCACAAGAATAAAAAGAAATGCAGCTATGCTATTGTGTTAATATTTATATTTTATAAATAAACTGCATGCGAGAAATAGCACATTTAAAAAAAACCAAAATATAACAAAAAAAACCTTATGGGAACAAAAAATCAGTCAATGGAACATATAAATTGGACCCACCAACAGTGCTTCAATGTAGATGTATCCCACTGCAAAAAACGTCTTCACTGCAGATAACATTCAATTTACAATTTACAAACGCTGCAGGGGTCACAACAAACTGACTTAATGGCAACAATGATCCCTGCCACTTCACTACCATCATCATCGCCCCTGAGATTTCAGCGTTCAAAACTCACAGGAAAGCATACAGGATATGCTTACCCACCCTCATATCACAAACTGGCTGAATAATGCACACAGATACTAATATATATATACTCAATCGACCTGAAATGTTGCAGTATACTGTGCTCACAACTACCATCTCAGCCATGCATTCCTGAAAATATTAATTCAGGCTACTAATACCATCTGTATCAATTTAAACAGGAGACCAGGGCAGTCGGTTTCGCCGCACTCAGAGGCTTCTTCACAGCCAAAGGTATAAGCTGGCATTAAAACAAGAAGAAGTAAAAATTGTTATACCTCATAACTCAGCTTTGTTCCAAAATAACCCCTTGTCAATGCAAATGTACAAATCACCCACCTGCTAGGTACACATTTCCTTCATGTAGAATAGAATGTAAAAGACCAACGAGCAGCGACTTAGAACTGCTGCTAACCAATCACATTCATTCATTTTTTAAAATTATTTATTTTCAAATTTAAACATAAATCCAAGAATAAAACTCTTGTACAGAAAGAAAAATACTGTCCAAAATACAATTCAAGAAAACTAAAAGAAATATATAAAGACAAATTGTCCATGACCACATTAATGGGAAAAGCTGGAAAATAAAAGTAAAACTCAAAACACTTCTATAATATTCTACCATTGCCCAGAAAGACAAAATTGTGGCTAATCAATTAAACCCCATATACATAAGCAAACAGGTAGAAAAAAAAAGGAAACAAAATAGAAAACCTTCAACCAACATTCTCCTTACCAGAAACAAAAGCCTCTAACTGGGAAGGCTACAAAAAAACATACTTAGCCTGTTGAAATTGCAAGAGGCACTTACAAGGATATTTTAAAAAAAACGTTGCACCCAGGGCTAGGGTCCGAGGCTTTAATACCAAAAATTCCTTTCTGCGTTTCTGGGTAACCCTACAGACATCTGGAAAGATCTGTATCGGAAAACCACAAAAAACAGCACTTTTCTTGGAAAAATAAAGCTTCAATACTAAATTCTTATCAGATAACAGCAAAAAAGAAACAATTAAAGTAGCACGTTGTGGAATAACTTCCGATGAGGTTTCCAAGAAAGCAGAAAGGTCTAAAGAGGCTGGAGGAGCCTCAAGTAAAGACTCATCCTGGGAAGAAGCCTGGGATCGCACCCCAGAAGAAAGATAATACACATTTGATAACTTAATAGCATCCACATCTGAAATCAATAATATTTCTTTAAAATATTTTTGTAGCAATATCACTGGGGAGAGATAATGCGTTCGAGGAAAGTTAATAAAATGCAAGTTCTTAACTTGGAAGCATTCTCCAGAGACTCTAAGGGGTATGTTTACTAAACTGCGTTAGTGCAATTCGCGTTAGGAGCCGCATTAGTGGAAGGAAAGCCAAAAAAGGACATGGGTGGTACATCGTAACCGATAACGCACAGTTGCGCGGTATTGTTCGCCGCGCAGCAACGATCGCTACAGCGCGCGCGCTACTGCACGCAAGCTTAAGACCGCGCGCAGACACCCAAATACAGAAACAGAGCTGTAGCACAATGGTTACTACATAGACTGATGGTACAAGGGTCATGGGTTCGATTCCCCAGTGTGCCTTATGAAGAAGGCTGGCTGAGGCGTCATGTGCAACCCTTTGAAGGCCTACTATAATATTTTATCCACATTCTGCAGCTGGGTTAATGTTTGCACATGTCAGGAAAATTGTACCCGTCGTATCCAATATGTTCCAATAGTGACGTTCCCTCTGGCATGGTCATGTATGCTATACCATTTGATAGGAATATATAGGCAGAGGTTTGGATCCTGAAAGTACTGGGCTTGGCCTGGAAAGGGTTAAGTAGTGGGCTGTGAGGAAGGTTACTTGTACCTGAATAGTGCTGCCAGCAAACACACCCTCACAGTGGCGTAACCTAAGGTGCCACATAAGGCACCCTAGAGGGCACTCCATAGGGCACATTATAAAGTGCGCTGTCTGCCAAGGCACCCTATAGTGTCCCCTATAGGACACCATATAAGGCACCTTATAAGGCGCTTTATAGGGCACCTTATGAGCCACCCTAAGGGGACAGTACCCTGAGAGTGGTCCTGCTGGCAGAACAAATAAAAACAGACAATGCCTAAGACAGCCCTATTGATGAACCCCACTGTGGGTTTAGGACCCATGACCTCTGGCTCCACAGGCAGTGTAGTAACCAGTGGGCTAGAGCTGCTAACAAACAACTGGATGACTACAGGAGGACTGCACGGCACCACACCCACATTCTGCTGTGGTTACCAGGATAGGGTTAACCCACCCGTACCCATGATGCACTGCACATGCAAATCAGCAGTCGAGAGATGGGCACAAGAGCGGGTATGCACCCCCACAGCACCTCGGCCCTGTAGGGGGGACAGACCGTGTGTGGCATTGCCACAGAGTAGTCACAGACACACACATTGTGCGGGTACAGTGCCCACCCTGAGGTTGAGGTGGGGCCCCCAGCACCAGGTCCACAGCACCTATCATGGCTGAGATATGCCATGCTGAAGGTCCCCATCAGTGTGTGATAGGTAGCTCCATTAGACACACCTAGGAGACATCTGTGCCCTGCTGTATGTCTCGGTCATGTCTAGTCCTTATGGGCGATGATGCACTCAGAATAGTGCATATCCTGTGTTGGTGCCAAGGTTACCTGCTGTAGGTGAAGGGGGGGGGGTGTATGGACCCATGGGCAGATCATCTACCACCACACAACCCACCCTCTGGGGCTTAGGGTGGGAAACAGGGTCACCCACCAATAGATCCACAGTCTACCCCTCTGCAATGGCAGCGGTAGAGGGGACCAGCAACAGCAGTCCTGCTGGGGAACAGACAGAGCGCATAACGCAATAGCGGACAGATGGCAATCCTAGATATTCTCAGCTGCCCCCCACCATTATCTGACATTCCCCAGCAGCAGGCCTTCAGCCGCTGCACCCTGCAAGGTGTTCCAGCAAGACACATGCTAGCTGCAGACAGTCCGCCAGCTAGTCCATAGTGCGTGGTCCTGGAGGAGATGCATGTACCCAGAACCCAGGGGATGGCAGCATACACACCAAGCAGATAAGTCAGTGATTGGGCCCCAAAAGGAAACCCATATATATCACATGAGCGAAATGCTATATAGCACTATGGGGGAACCTAGCCATGCCGTGGTCACTACTCAGTCAGGGCGAGAGTGAACTCCCAGCAGGACATGCTGTGGCCACTCTGTCTGTGCAGGTGGTACCGGGCACTACAATGTCCGAGCCATTGCCCTATGCTCAGCGCAGATGCGGCCAGGCCAGGCCAGGCCACCCTATCCAGGCTATTCCCACGATACCTTGCTCCTCATTATGCACATTGGCAGGCCAATACTGGGAACAGTGCTAGCAGTGTGGGCTGTGGAGGGTGTTGGAAGCCACCACACACTGGATAGACAGACACACACTCCCCACACCTATGCCAGCATTGTGCAACTATAGAGGTGTTGAGCAGCCCAGGCCACCACACAAGTCCTGAGCACAGTGCAGGCATGGCTATGGTACGCAATACTGTAGGAGTCACTCCCCAGGTTGGTAAACACTGTCAGACACATGACCTGTAGCACACTCCACATACATCAGAAAGGTTGCTATGATGCAGCTCACTCAGACACCTGTACCTAACCTAGGAATTGCTATCTGCCAGTAATCCTAGCAACATTTTGATAGATGTGTACCATATTCCCCGGTTTAGGGTGGCATTACTAAGGTATGCAAGTGCTAGTATTGGGAGATGCACGAAGAGCCCATAGTCCTGCCTCTCCAGAAGGCTGTGGATAATGGGGCCTGTGGGTGCGGGTGTGTCTGCCCCCGTTGGCTGCTGCTTTACGGCAGAGGTTCCCAACTCCAGTCCTGCGGTGCCAAACACTGTTTGGGTTTTCATGCTGTCCCTCATGAATATGCATGAGATACATCTGCATACCATGGGGGTGGCGCATAGAAATGCAGCACAGGCATCTTTATCAGAGGCAGCATGGAACTGGAATGGTGTTTGGCCCTCCAGGACTGCATTTGGGAGGCTCTGCTCTAGGTAATGTGCATGTTTATGGTGTCTGTGCTCTGTAGGGTAAAATGTTGGTGTTTTGGGCATGTTTACGTCATCTGCCAGAATGGTTCTGCCTGTATTAGCACGTTATAGTAGTGGGTAAAATATGAGGACTGGGTTGGCGGAAACCACAGCTGGGACTTGAACCTGTGACCTTCTGCTTCTGAATACAGTGGTTCTGTGCACTGCACCACCATGTTCTCACAGAGATGGTGCATTCCCTGGTGATATCATGACTGTTGGTCAGACAGGGCCTGTCTGTTGCAGTGCATGGCACCCACCTACACAAGGCTAGGCCACGGTCTGCTCCGGGCAGCTGCCACTGCCCCCTCCACCACCAGTATCCCTCAGCCACCATGCTGACATGCCCTTCTGCTGGTGGAGCTGGTGGTGCGCGGTCTCAGGCCATCCAGTGTGCAGGTAGGCGGCCGCCTATGGTGCGTGTTCTGGGGTAGGGGTGCCTGCATAGACGTCCACGCTCCCCCCCAGCCCCGCCTGCCAGTGTTCCGTGCCCTTGGGGGTTGCTGTTGGGTACTCTCCCCCGTGACGCTTTGGGAAACACACTTGTGCCCATGTTGGGCTCTCATCAGTTGCTGTCTGGCTCTACTGTTTACGCATTCCTATGGGCCAACTGAGCATCACCCTAGTCCCCACTGTGGCCCAGCTGCGCCACTGCATGTGCCGCCTGCAGCCCTCTGTATCCCCTTTTCCAGCATCTGCCCGGTTGCCCGTTCCGACATGCCCGCCCTGATGTTGCGGGACATGTGCACGCCATAGGAACCCTGTTCGATGGTGGGGAAATCCCTGAGCAGCGCTATTTCACTTTGGGCCCATGCACCTTGTATAGGGACGGAGTATGGACCCTTCCATGACTTATATCTGTTCTATGGAGCTTACTCTGGGGGGGGGGGTTGATGTTTCCCATTGCTACCACTATTGGCCAGCTTGGTTATTGTTTTTTTCCAGTTTGTTCGGGTCATTTTCGGTGTTTCTGTGCCCTTTTGTTCTGTGCACATGTATCACACTTATCACCTTTTTTTGGTTTCCCTGCCTAGGCTGTACATTGCTGACACGTAAATGGTTTCTCTCCCCTTTAAAGTGCTTTTACCGGTAGGTTTTCATTCGTGTTGGAATTCAGCTCTGAAAATCAGCACGTTAGCCTCTCCCCGCCCACTCTCCACACATTGACCCCTTCTCTCCGCCCTCTCTCCACCTTCTGCGGTGTTTTACCGCGCCGCGGAGCATTACGCTCGTTAGCGCATGATAACGCACGCTATAGCGCGTTTACAATCGTTAATGTGCTATAGCACACGCTATAGCGTGTTAACGTCGTACAACGCGCGTTATTCACGTTTACCGCAGTTTAGTAAACATACCCCTAAATGATGATTAAACTACTAAACTTTCTCTAATATTTGAAGAAATATTAGCCTGTGCAATATTCAGCTGACCTTCCACCTTCTTAACAGCGATCTTACAAACAGCCATGCCATCTTCCAATTCGGTAAGCTTAGAAATAACATCAATAGAAAATTGAGAAATTTGTGAAAAAGCAGATCGAACTGAAAGTTCAGTACGTGTCACAACTGCCCAGATATCACTCAAAGTTACATTTTCAGGAACAGGCAAAGTTTCCACGGCTGAAGCAAAGCGTAGGGGAACAGGCATATTTGAGACCAAATTATCAAGTTGGTGGGACGACGGTTGAGAAGGTAAAGGGGCGGGTTGGGTCAGGTCAATCAAGCCTGAAACAGCACCTACCTCAATTAATCCCTGTGAGCTGGGTGGGGTTGGACCCGAAATAGAGGAGTTGTCCACAGCGGAGCTGACTGACTCAGATGAAACGTTTGGACCGTCCAATTTAGAGGTTGCAGGTAGAGCTTGAAGATGACGATCCATTGGGCCAGTGGTCTTCACGGTCTTAGCCGCTTCAATTGGCTGAGACCGCTTCTTTCGTTTCCCCATTCAGTTCCGCAATAGACTCCTCTGGACTCCGAAGGGGCTCCAAAGGGGCAGGACCTGCCCCTTTGGCCACGCCCCTTCGGGCACGTGGCCGCGTACCGCGGAGTGACTTGCTCTTATGGAGTGGGGGGAGGGAGGTCCCGGAAGCTCCACCTCCTCTACACCGGCACCCCCGGCGTCTCCTGGGCAAACAGACAAGGCAGGAAATCTCCAGCGATCCCCAATCACATTCATTCAAACCCCATTGATCATCCACTCAATTGTGCAACCAATTATAATCATACTACCAAAAACTGATAGCCAATCACAATTCCACACACTAAAATACTTCCCCCATTGACAAACTTTTATGCAAAGCTACAAAGAAAACCCGGAGCTACCCACAGCCTCAAGAATAAACCAGGCCCCAATGAAAAACTGACCAGCATTTAAATTAAGTATAATCAGTGTGCACACACCAACAAAGAAACCACTCCTAACCATTCACATAATTCAAATTGCAATAATCATCCATTCAACCTTACAACCAATCATAACCCTCCTATCCAAAACTAACAACCAATCACCCTCTTACTATACTAAAGAACTTCCCCAGTTAATAAACATTATAAGGAGCTACTGACTGCTTCAAAAGAAGCCCAGAACTGCTAACAGTCCCGATATACACCAGAACCTGCTCCAGTACCATATCTAGCCCTGTGCGAGCAGCAGGGAGGGATCAGACCTGCAGAAAGACCTGCAAAAAGCCTTAGCGGGCACATTTCGGCTACCTGCTGTTGCCCTGCCACCACCACTTTTTTGTTCTCTCAGCAGTGGCAGAGCAACAGCAGGGAGACGAAATGTGCCCCCTAAGGCTTTTCACAGGTCTTTCTGCAGGTCTGATCCCTCCCTGCTCTGACACGACGTCAGAGCAGGGAGGGATCAGATCTGCTGCTGCTGCCGCGACTTGCACATCTGATGCACGCCACCCCCATACCTCCGTCCAGCACTGCCTGCTCTTGCACTGTTGCCGGAGCCGCTGTGGAAAAAACAGAGGGCAGCAGCAGCAGCAGCGCTGGATGGAGGTATGGGGAGGAGGGGGGGGGCATGCGCCCGATGTGCAAATCGCACAGGGCACAATTCTGGCTCAGTACGGCCCTGCTGCTGAGAGCCAGGTTAAAAAATGCTCGCTGTTGAAAACTCCATCTTAAAAAAAAAGGTCAATAAAATCAGTGCCACTCCACCGGGCCTTTTAACCAACTAAAATAGACTGTGTTCCAGCGAAAGATTAAAGGTTGTTCATGCTGCAACAAATGTAGGGCCAGGTTCCCACCACCCACAAGCCTAATCTGGTCCATTACACAGCATCTCAAATCGTAAATCTCATGCCCACAGCAGTCCAAAGCTCTACTAGAGGAGCTGAGGAAACCCCTCAGCACAAAGTCGACAGATGTTCAATTACTCAAGTTTTAAACATCCAGGGTGTTTGACCCACATAAATTTTATTGCAGGTCCAAAGGATTACGTGTACTACCCCCTAGTGCAGGACGTACAATGATGTAACAAGTATGGATGTCTCAATGACAGGTGTTCAAACTGGGTAATTTCTAGGATATACTCATAGATCATGCATTTACTGTAATGTGCATGTCATTCAACCCCCCCAACCCAAAGGGGGTAATGATTAAATGTGAACCAACAGATCACGTAAATTGCTATGATAACAGTATGCAAACCATAACCCCTACCAAAAAATGGGTGTATACATAGAATATCCCAGTGCTTACATATTATGTCCCGAAATCAAAATGATGATGAAGAATAGGGCAAGATGCAAACCTGCCCCTGGAACAGTGCTTCCTTGGTGCTAGTCAAAAGATGATTTCTTTCTTGGTGCATAGTTTTAGCCTGATGACGAAATTCTATATCTGACTAGCATAAACGCCATAATCTCAAAAATTACCCAGTGAGGATGTTCTCACGCAAATGTCATGGATGGAAACTATTATAATATTGTAAACTATTACAATTAGTCAGTTTGTGGAATATAGTGGTATGAATAGTATCCAAGGAATTAATGATCACTATATCCAAAAAATGTACCTGATCAACAGAATATTCCGGAGTGAATTTAAAGGTCATGCCTGATTAAGCCAAGACAAAAATAGTAAGAAATATTGCTATGTGCCCTGCCAAATAAAAAATATGTTATCAATGAATCGAGTCCATAGAACTACTTCAGTCCAAAACTCAGACTGATATACTTGATTCTCTTTGAATGCCTGTTCAAACAGGCAAGAACAGCAAAAACAGGTGCGCCAAGACAGTGGTGGATCAAAATAACTTTTATTCAATACCCCAATGTGTTTCGGCTGACGCCTTCTTCAGGGGGATGCAACTCAAATAGAATCAAAAATTGTATAAAAGATCTCTACCATACATTGTATAAATAAAACACCAACAAACAATAAATCGACTATACAACAATAAATAATCCTAAATAATAAAATAATAGGAACATATGATAAAATGTTAAAAACTCATTATAAAAAATGAATGACAACTTAAAAATAAAATATTGACTGTGCAGAAACTATCTCACTGAGGGGTGCGAAAAGAAGGGAAGAGGAGGACCACAAGTGAGAACCGTATAATGCAAAAGCTGTATAATCTAAAGCATTTATCGCATGGTTAGTGCAATATTAAAAAAACTTATATTGGAGTGAGCTCGGGATTGTCGAACGTATTGTCATGAAGAGACAAAATAAAATACCTTGGACAGATCAATATGTGAAACCAAGAGAACATAATGTGAGTTAATACTGGTAAAAACCTACTCAGCAGCTGCTAGCAGAAGCCAGCAAACAGCCAAGATCAAAGGAAATAAACCATCAACTTAAAAACCCTAACATCAGGAAGAAAATCACTGTGTTAAGATAGAATTATAGGAGTGCTATATGGGAGAGAGTTTTTGAAAAATTTAAAAAGAATCACTTGCCTTATAAAAACACTGCACCACATCAGTAAAGCGCCGCAATATCGGCATTGGAAAGCAGTTTGGACAAAGGGGTATTTTTAAAGAGCTTAAAATGGCACCAAAATGCGAGGTCAAAGGTGTAGCAAAGATAACTTTTAAAACTTTTAAAATCTTCATTTTAAACACTATATTTGAATGCCCTTAATTTAAAGGGGGACAAGAGAAGTGGAGTATAATAAAAATCTAAAAACAGCAGAAACACCTGAGTATGTAAATACAAGCATGTAAATGAGAAAAGGGCAAATCATCGTATTTTAAAATCCTGATTGAATAGAATAGGTTCTTGAATGCGCAATCGAAGTGCATGCCAAAAAGGTATTTTCCAGGAATGGTAATAGGGCAATAGGAGTGATCAAAATCAAATGTCCTTTCAATCTCTAGCAATAACAGCACCAGCCTCAGCTTTATCAAAGCCCGAGTTCCTGCTTGTGGTGATCTAACTTGAACACATAGCTCAATGAGTGATTAAATAAGGTTGCCATAAGAATGTAAAACAAATTTGAAATGGCACCAAAGTGTGGAATCAAAGTGTAGGACAAATTACCTATGGGGACCCAACTCATCACTTTGTTAAGATGCCACTTGGACTGAAAGGGGACATAAGAACATAAGATATGCCATACTGGGTCAGACCAAGGTCCATCAAGCCCAGTATCCTGTTTCCAACAGTGACCAATCTAGGTCATACGTACCTAGCAGTTTCCCCAAAAGACACAGGTTCTACAATGCTTGTACTGGGTCAAGCATTGATATCCCGGGTCCCTTCTTAATAATGGTTTATGGACCTTTCCTCCAGGAACTTGTCCAAACCTTTTTTAAACCCAGCTACACTAACAGCCTTTACTACATCCTCCGGTAACAAATTCCAGAGTTTGATTACACGTTGAGTGAAAAAATATTTTCTTTTATTAGTCTTAAATAGTTTACCTTGAGATGAGAGAATGTAATTTTCAATAGGACTATAAAATTTGAAGGGTGGCTGGGCTGATGAAGCAGTTAAAACCCCAACAAAAAATAAATTAATAAGTAGGACAATGCATAAAACCAGCTGTACAGTGAGGGTAACTAAAAACAATATGACCGCCCTTATAATGTAGTAAAGCACACAGTCAAGGGAGGAGTAAGAAAAGAATCAAATAGAATGTACTAAATACACAGGTGGTTACCAAACATATGTGGGGAAACAGACTGATCCACCGGGGCCCAAACTGTCTGTCATACTATATCTCAATAAACCAGTCTCCAAAACTGTAAATCAAAATAAAAGGACCAAATCGAATAATAAAAAGACTAAAAAAGGGGAAATAGCAATGGAATTTGGCTCCTTGTTATGCTGACCTAATTAAAAATAACGAGAGATAGAAATAAAAAATTGTGACAAAAAAGGAATAAAAATAAAATTAAAAGTTTAAAAAATAAAACCGTTAGATGTAAAATATAATATTAAAAACCAGGGAAGGGAAGGAAGGAGAGGGGGAAAGGGGTGGAGGAAGGGAGAGGGAGGGGAAAGAGGGGGGAGGAGAAAGAGGGGAGGGGTGGATGACATCCAGGAAGAGATCGTTGTAGTCCTTGAGGCTGCTTTGGACCGAAACTTGATTTCAGAACACATGTTCAAATTTTTGTGGGTACCATATCCTAAAATTCAGGTATTTTATGTTGTGCCAAAGATATATAAGGGTCCATTTAAGCCACCAGCGAGACCATTTGTGTCAAGAAGGGACTCTGTGTTGGAGCCCCTGTCCCGGTACCTTGATAAATTATTTAATCCATTAATGAAGGCTTCCGCTTTTTATATATGAGATTCTAGTGCATTGATTTCATGTTTGTCAGATATTGCTGATATGAAGTCTTCTTAGATTTTCGGCACAATGGATATTGTGGTTTTATACACGTATATTCCACAATAACAGACAATTTCTTTTTTTTTTAATTTTATTTGCATTTAAAAACAAACAAATAAATAATGCAAGCTGTATTACATTAACTCACATGAAAATGGAATGCCATCAAGAAAGAAAGGCTCCCTATATTATTACAAAACCCAAGTATACTAGATCAAAAAGGAGACAAAATACATAGAAATAATAAGTTAGACAATGTAAGAACCCCTCTAGCTGGCTGACAAAAACATATTGATTGCCTGGTAAAAAAATAAGACATTTACATGGGAAACACAGTGTAAAGGAAGCACCTAGAGCCAAGACCTTAGGTGGAAGCTCCAAAAAAGCCTTCCGTTGCTTCTCTGTTTTCCTAGTAACATCAGGAAATACCTGTACCAAATGACCACCAAATTTATCAAGTCATTTAGCAAAAAACAATCAAAAAATATGATCTTTATCAGATTCAGAGACAAAAGAGACAACTAAAATCGCCTGTGATGGAATCTCATCAGCAGAAGACTAAATAAGCTGATAGATCAAGACAAAGGGCAATTTCTATAGCTGCTCCAGGCAATTGTATAAACCTACTGCTTAGCCCTTGCTACTCTCAGGCAACTGCAAAAAAACCATGCTCTCACTTTACCTTGCAATATACTCAATACTGGCATTCAGACGCCTAGCAGCAGCACACAATAACTCCTATACCCCACAATTCCTCCCACACACTTCTTACAATTACCAATCAACACCCTCCCCCCTTCTTCTATCCATACCTCCAAACTGATCATGACATTCAACTAGGCGTCTCATAACCATACAACCCTCTCTCTGTATCATCCCAATCGATACGACTCCTAATGCAACAAGTGCTCCGATGTACACTGATCAATGCCAGATCAGTAAGAAATAAAGTCTAGATTATCACAGATGTACTCACAGAATACCAACTAGACATATTAGCTATAACCGAAACATGGCTCACAGACACCGACAATGTCATCAATCAAATCAAAGCAGGAGGCTACTTGCTATTCAACTCCCCAAGAAACAATAGAAGAGGAGAAGGGGTACTGTTATTAACCAAATCTCAGCTATATTTCCGTCCTCTATCAACCAGAAGCACTGAAGAAATCAACTCAATCACCATCACAACTATTTAACCATCATCCTCAGCTACCAAACACCTGCCATCTTGTCAAAGGACTTGTCTACTATAATTGAAAATGCCATTGAACACATCAAAACCAAGACAGACATCTTCATCCTCAGAGACTTCAACCTCCCCTCCTTATCCACCAAAATAGCAGACATTCCTCACAGCCATGGAATCATTATGCCTCACCCAAATATTGACATCCCCTGCTCACAACAAAGGCAACACCCTAGATCTAATCTCAGTTCACACCAGCTCCCCGTCACTAAAAATCTACCCCATGCCATAGACCAACCATAGCCTCATCACCTTCACGCTACCCCTAAAATCAACAATAACTCAGGCAGACCACCAACAAGCAATATGACACTTCAAACATTTCAACAAGGACACATTGCCACACCTAACCACAGATATGTCAGACACTACAATATTAACGGACAATTGGAATAAAGTACTCTGAACTGCAGCTAAATTACAACTCAATCAACAAAAGCCCCCCCCCCCCAAAAAAAATCACAAACCACAAAATGCCTTGGTACTCCATGCTCTCTACGACAACTAAAAACTGAACTTAGATGGATCGAATGGAAATTTATTTATTTATTTATTGAACGGTTTTATATACCGCCTTTCAAAAAAATCAAAGCGGTTTACATACAACAAAACTTGAACATTACATTGAAACTTATTCAAACAATTGAAATTACAGTGAACATTAAATTGTATATAATAAAAATGGTAATTTGAGGGTTACAATGCTGAGTAAATGCTGATTAGGTATATAGATAGTTTAAACATATATACAGATTTAAATATTTACAAATTTCAAAAATCTTATCATCTTATCTGAGCAAGGAAAAATGTATTGTAGTTCACTAGAATTATTAGTGTAAAGAGTAAATGTGATAATGTGGAGAATTGGGTATTGTAAGATAGTGTAAGAAAAAGGAAAAAGTAAGTTGTGAATTAATGAATATGAGTATACATGAGTTTAAGTGGGAAATATTTCATCTATTGGGAATGAGTCTCCAAAGTACTCTATAAATAAGTGAGTTTTAAGATTTTTTCGAAATGCTGAAAGATCTGTGATATCTCTGAGTTTATCCGGCAGAGCGTTCCATATTAAAGGAGCATTGAAGCTGAATGCCCTATTTGCTGTAATTTTATTGAGTTTTGAAAAGTTGTTTGGAACAGGTAGTGTGTTCAGGTTCCTTTGTCTCACTGTTCTGGTCCTTGAATGAATTGTCAGTAGATCAGTTAGATATGATGGGGCTATATCTCTTATCAGTTTGAACGTTGTTATGATAACTTTATATTTTATCCTACTTTGTATAGGTAACCAGTGAAGTTTGTACAGTATAGGGGTTATGTGTTCAGTTGGACCTGCATTTATAAGCATTCTTGCAGCAACATGTTGTGCTACTTTTAGCTGGTGTAAAGCATGTTTTGGAATACCTTGAAGAATTATGTTACTAAAATCTAAGTGAGGCAGGATCAGGGCTTGAAGGACTGATCTGAAGTCCAGATTTGATAATAATGGTTTTAGATTTTTAAGATATCTTAATTTATTATATATTGTGTTTGTTGTATTCCTGATGTGTGTTGTTAGACTTAACGCTCTGTCTATGATAACGCCAAGGAAATGGCGGAAGACCACCCTGGATGAAGATTTTAACAGCTACCTCGTACTACTACAGAACTACCACAACACTGCAGATAAAGCCAAGAAAGACTATCATACAAAAATCATCAATACCACAATAAATTGTCCAAGAGAACTATTCAACTTAGTCAGACGCCTCACGGAACTACCCACAAACCACAATTCAACACCCACCATTACCCATCAACAATTAGCTACACACTATAAATAGCTACACCCGCACCCAAACCTCACCTCCATTCACACCTCTGCCATTCCTAACAACAATTGCTGGCTCACATTTCAAATAATCAGTAAAGAAGATATCGAGCATACACTAAGCTAAATACCTCCACCTCACCACTTGACCCACGCCCAGCCAACTGGGTCAAAAGAGCAAGAACCAAATTTAGTCCAGTTCTAGCCAAGATAACAAATGAAGCACTTCAACAAGGTATAATGCCAGTCACAAGCTCTCCTCCATCTGCCCTACCCTGAAGAAACAAAGACTCGATCCATCAGATCCTGCATCATACCGACCCATTGCCAGCCTCCCATTCCTGGCTGAAGTCATTGAGAAAACCATATAACTCCAGCTCCAAAACCATACTGATGTAAACCATCTACTTGATCCTCAACAGCATGGATTCCACCCAATGCATGGAGCAGAAACTCTAATGATCTGTCTCATTAACACCTTAACCAAAGGTATTCAAGATTGCTCACAAACCTACCTCCTGATATTCCTGGATACAGTCAACCATAATATGCTACTTCAAAGATTACATCATTCTCAAATGGTTCCAGTCATACCTCACAGACAGACAAAAGATGGGTTCAAACATTTCCAAATCTTACCAACTCATGCAAAGAGTACCCCAAGGTTTCACACTATCCACACCCCTTTTCAACCTGTACCTACAACCCCTTTGCTCTATTATCAAAAAACACAGCATCCACTTTCACCTATATGCTGATATTATGCTTTACTGCCCACTTCACACCAATCAACTGGATTACACGCAAATAAAAGACTGTTTCACAGAAGTCACCCACTGGCTTTCAACAAATAAGCTAGCAATCAATTTCAAAAAGACCGAGGCTATGTTTATTACAAGAAATACCTCCTTTACACACCCAACCAGTTTAACATTAAATATCCAGATAAATGTAAAAACAGAGCTGAAATACCTCGAAATCATTATTGACCAGCAACTCTCCTTCAAAACCCAAGTAGCAATGACAGCCAGAACAATATATTTCAAAACAAAGATCCTACAATGACTCCGACCCCTCCTCGGACCAACAGATTTTAGATCAGCACTTCAAGCACTCACTCTCCCCCATGCAGATTACTGCAACATTATCTACCAAGGTCTACCTCAATCCACACTTCTCCCACTTCAAACCGCGCTACACACAGTAACTCGAACCATGCAAGGAGCCGTTAAATATGACCGCATTACTTCCATCCTAAAACAATTGCACTGGCTACCACTTACCAACAGAATCAAATATAAATGCATCCTCCTCACTTACAAAGCTCTTCACTCCCAAGAAGCAACCAACCTCCAACCGCTGCTACAGAAACCACGAAGGCATACCACAATCAACAAACTTAACATACTGTAATCCAAAACTAACTACAACTTATAAACAAGCTGCAAAGCTTTTGAACTCTACGCTCCTTCCCTATGGAACTCCCTACCTGACACCCTAAGAAACATTACCAGCCTCCCCTCCTTGAAAACCCACTTATTCAATGAACATTTTGGGCCCACTACCTAACATCCCCCACAACATGGCACTATAAAAGCAAACCCACAGTTGTAAATTGTTCTTGAACATGATGTTCTGATTTCAAGTTTTTATATAACGTTCTAGTATATACACTATTAAGCATTAAGATTACTTTATTATCAAAACCGTTGACTGTTTCAATGTAACTGTTACTCTGTTCCTTATATGACATATGTTCATTGTAAAAAAAGCTCTGTTCCCGGTGAAAAACAGTATGTAAGCCTAGCTAATAAATAAATAAAATCAGACCTCAAGCAATGGGTCCAGGATAAACTGGCCAATATCCCATGCACTGGAGAAAACCTTTTTGGCAAAGATTGGAGGGAAAATGCAGGCAAGATTGAAACAGATGATCTCACCCTAAAACGCCTTTCCAGGAAAACTGCTGACCCATCCAAAAGGAAGGCCCTTCCCAAGAAATCTTTCTATTCTAAGAAGAGATACTATCCTTCTTACCCGCCTTCTGCTGCCTATCAACCTCAGCAGCCTCAACAGAGACAGCAAGGCCCTTGCCAACCCAAGAAACCCAAGGCTCCTATGCCATAACCAGATGCACAGGCACAACTTGCACCTGGTTTTTGACTCCTTCCTAGAGGAGCATTGCCAGTCTGCCCCTGGAGGGCACCCAGCCCCTCCACATTGCAGGCAGGCTTTGTCACTAAGACCACAGGTGGAACCTCATAACATCAAAGCAGTGGACACTCCAGATTGTCGAAAACTTACCCCCCACCAGCTTCACAGGGGATTATACCACACAACCCCTTCAAAGAACTGTTAAAGGAAGAGGTGACCACCCTGTTGTCCCAGGGTGCCATAGAAAGAGTTCCTCCTCTTAAAGAAAGGATGGGCTTCTACTCTCCATATTTTCTCATTCCAAAGAAAACAGGAGGATTCAGGCCCATCTTGGATCTCAAAGACCTAAACAAGTTCATGGTCCGAGAAAAATTCAGAATGATTTCCCTAGGAACTCTTCTACCATACCTCCAGAGACACGATTGGCTATGTTCTCTAGACCTAACAGATGTGTACATACATTTATTGATCCATCCCTCATAGAGACAGTATCTTTACTTCATGTTTCAAGGAGGCCATTATCAATACCGGGTTCTTCCCTTCGCTATAACCTCTGCCCCAAAGATCTTCACAAAAAGCATGACAGTAGTGGCTGCCTACTTATGCACCTTGAGGGTATTCATCTTTTCTTACTTCAATGACTGGCTGATCAAGGGAGAATCCCCTCAAGAGGTAAGACTCTCCCTACATCACACCATCATGGTGCTGCAACACCTGGGCTTTGTCATAAATGTCACAAAGTCTCACCTTGCTCCAACCCAATGACTGGAGTTCATTGGAGCACTCTTAGACACTCAACAGGCCCAAGCTTTCCTCCTACAGGATCCCTGTGCCTGTCTCATTGAGCTATCTTTTACCTAAAACCTAAATTTGTTTAGCCACAAAACTTATTAACCAAAAATGATAAACCAAATTGCCCTAGCTAACCTAATACTCAAATTCTAAAGAAATATGTTTTTTGTCGGAGTGTATGCCATGAAGGAGACTCCTTCTCGCAGCATAATACTCCTTTTATTCTGTTTTAAAAGGGGACTTTCCCCAATAAACCCTCAAAGAGCACGCCAGCTTTACCTGAGGGAAAACCAAAGCAGATGTAAAGACCGGATTGTATAAATACTCAACTGGCGTCAAAGAGCGTTTTTTCATCAGCTCTCCCGTGACGCACCCAAGAATTTCTTGCATTGTTGAAATCACACCACAGCTATGTAAAAGCCCATCTCCAGATCCAGAGACGCCGGTAACCTTCTCAAGCTCCGCTCGGCTAACCGCTGAAATGGTTACCTCTCCATTCAATCTGCACGCCCAATCTTCAGTCTTCCTTATGCCATTCCTGTTATTCCTGTTGACACAACATTGTGTTTCTGGTCATAGAAACTCCTGACCCTTCTTCAAAACCCATGAACGTTTCTAAGTTAGCAGTCATTCACTTCTTTTAATTAAAGCCATCAAAGGGTCACCTTGTTGAAGGGTCCCTTGTTGAAGGGACCCTGCTCTTACAGAGATACAACAGCAGACATTGGAGCTGGGACTATCATTTGTGCCTTCATCACGGTATGACTCCTTTAAAATGCGGATTGCATTATATCATTTGTTTTTTTTTTAACTTGCAGGTGTCACATTTTTTTCATAAAAATACTTCTGTAATACTTCTTGTAAGAACCCTTCTCAATGGTTACCGCCAGGTCCAGTAGATTCTGTGATAGATATGTTTCAACGTTTGGTATTGCAGGATTTATCCTTATTGGAAACCAGTCTATCAGCTCCATTTTCAAATCTGACTAAGACACAGAGGGAAGCTTTATCATCATTGTGAGGCCTACAGGAGATTTGTATTTATTGGGCTGATAAGCGTGGAGCAACTGTCATCCAAGATCGATCACGTTATATAGTGTCACACTCCCCCTGCTGGCTAGGCCAATAGGCAGAAGGGTGGCCTCATTTGCCTTTTAAGTAAAGAGTCACTAGATTTTTCTCTCACCAGGGAATTCTGGGAGTTGTAGTTTCTCACAGTTACTTGTAGACAAAGTAGTTGCAACCACTCAGTTTTGTTTAAGGCAAAACAGAAAATTTATTTTTGATCTGGGTTCCCCTTTCGCATCAAAATTCAAAACACAAGGCAGTAAAGGATTATTCTCCAAAAGAAAACTCAACAGGAACATAAAGCGTCTGGAACATCAGAACTTGGTAAAACCTTTTTCACACACAGTAGCTGTTCACAGCCATTCTTCAGCAGTAAGAAAATCACAGCTACATTCCTCAATTTTAAATCAGGTACAGTTCTTTTCTCTTTATCACAAACTGTTCAGTTAACACTCAGGATTCCAGGAAATGTTCTTTACTTCAAATGGAAGCTTTTGTTTCTCTTCTAGCTAAGAGACTCAGGCTATGCACAAACTTCCCTTCATAGTCTTTCTTCTAGCACATGTGAAAGCTTCCCTTCTTACAATAAGAACAATCCATTGGTATTACATCGCACTCAGTTTCAGGCATACACAAATCTACTTGCATATCTTCCTGTGTTGCAAGTTGTCTGTCCCTCTCTGGACTTTCACTAGCAGATTCAAACTTACTGTTTGGAAGAAGCTTCTGGAATTCCCTTACAAACTGCTCTCCTGGAGAAAGGTTAACTGTGCTTTGAGAATAAGCTCCTCTATCCTGCAACAGTTGCCTTAGCTTTTCAATTAGGTTCAAGTCTGTCTCACTGCCCTTGGCTGGGTTCTGGTTATCAGCATTTGTGATAGCTTTCATCCACCTTCTGGCAGCTCAGGTTCCTGGAGCACTCTGCTCTGCACTCTTTCTCAGTTCATTAGCAATGTCCTCAGCAAAGCTTCTGCTAGACTCTGAAGCAGACACATCTTTTCCAAAAGGATTGCTTCCCTTGTTGCTGGAGCCAAATTTCCCCGTGGAATAAAACCTTCCACGTCTCCCTTCTCTGGGCTTCCTTAAACCAGGTTTCTCTTTTGAACCCTCTGGCTTCAGTACTCCCTCTGAACAGGATCCTGGCCACGAGCTTCCTGCTCTCCCTGAGCTTTCTGTCCACTCTGACCTCTCAGCTCTCTCTGAACCTTCTGCTTCCTTTGCTCCTCCAGATTCTCCAGATCCTCCTGTTTCCTCTGCCCTTCCAGATCTTCCAGCTCTTCCAGCTTCCTCTGCCCTTCCAGATCTCTCTGACTTCAGTGACGCAGGTTTAAAAAGGTGCTTTCCAGCCACCACGCCCTGCTCTCTGCACACGTGTTTGTTATCAGAGCTCAAACCTGACCCTACGTTAGGGCTTGGGCGGGGCTCTGCCTCAGCCAAAGCATGCTTCTCTAGTTTACTTGTAGTCTGAGCTCTCTGGGAACCTTGCCTTTCTTCTGTCTTAAAGGTGTAGTCCCTATTTTCCTTTATTTCCATTTGCTCACTACAGCTCACATTGTCACAATAGAGAGGTTAGTATTGCATTTATCAGATATCAAATATTATAAAATATTAGATATTAACCCCACTCCTCTCTTACAAGATTTGATTAAGGATCTAACGGAGACAGCTTTGGATAAAAGATGGATAACACAAAAAGAATTTCAATTTTTGAAAAGAACCCACTGTTACCTTTTCTTTATATGGTTCCCAAGATCCACAAAAGCATGGAGGATCCTCCGGGACATCCTATAGTATCCTGTAGAGGATCTATTCTTGAGCCATTGTCACAGTTTTGTGACATGTTCCTTCGCCCACTGTTGGTGGATGTTGTTGTTAAGTGCCGTCGAGTCGGAGTCGACTCATGGCGACCCTCTGGATAGCTATCCTAAACTGTGTTCGGTCTTCAGTCAGGCGGCTCATTGTTGACAGACTGGTACCCGTAGCTGCTGTTATTGTATTGATCCATCTCATTGCTGGCCTTCCTCTTTTGCGTTGACCTTCTATCTTGCCAAGCATAATGTCTTTCTCTAATGATCTCTCTCTTCGCATGATGTGTCCAAAGTATGAAAGTCGAAGTCTTGTCATCTGAGCTTCTAAAGAAAGCTTAGGTTTGATCTCCTCTAGTACCGACTGGTTTGTTCTTCGGGCAGTCCATGGTATACACAGTATTCGCCGCCAGCACCATAATTCAAAGGCATCAATTTTCTTCCTGTCTATCTTTTTCACTGTCCAGCTTTCACATCCATATGATGTTATTGAAAATACCATGGCTTGAACAAGTCAAATCTTTGTATGGAGAGAGACATCTCTGCTCTTGAGAATCTTATCTAGGTCTTTCATAGCCATTCTGCCAAGAGCAATGCGTCGTCTGATTTCTTGACTGCCTGTTGCTTCTTTATTGATAGTTGATCCAAGTAGGTTAAAGTTGTTCACAATTTCAATTTCTTCTCCTTCAACGATGAACCTGTTGATTATGCCAGTTGTCATGATCTTTGTCTTCTTTACATTAAGGTGCAGGCCCATTTTGAGACTATGTTCTTTGATTGTGAGAAGCAAATGTTTCAGATCATCTTCACTTTCAGCCAGTAATGTGGTATCATCAGCATAGCGAAGGTTGTTGATGAGTCTTCCACCAATCTTCACACCTCTGTTGTCTTCATACAATCCTGCTTCTCTGATGATTTGTTCTGCATATAAATTAACCCTTTCCAGGCCGAGCCCAAAACTCTTGGGATCCAAAATTCTGACTAAATATTCCTATCAAATGGTATATAATACATGACCATAGCAGAAGGAAAATCACTATTAGAACATATTGAATAAGACGGGTGCAATTTTCCTGAAATATGCAAAAATTAACCCGGCTGCAGAATGTGGACTAAAAATTTAAAGTAGGCCTTGAAAGGGTTAAACAGCTAGGGGGAAAGTATGCAGCCTTGTCTTACACCTTTGCTTATTTTAAACCATTCTGTTTCTCCTTGTTCCGTTCGAACTGTTGCTTCTTGATCAATGTACAGATTGCGCAAGAGAACGATCAGGTGTTCTGGTATACCCATGCTTCTTAATGTGGCCCAGAGTTTCTCATGGTTTACACAGTCAAAAGCCTTGCTATAGTCGATAAAGCACAAATAGATATCCTTTTGGTATTCTTTAGTCTTTTCAAGGATCCATCTCACATCCGCAATGATGTCTCTCGTTCCTCGCCCTTTCCTGAACCCTGCTTGCACTTCAGGTAGTTCTTGTTCCAGGTATGGTTGTAGTCTCTTTTGAATAATCTTCAGTAGAATCTTGCTGGCATGTGGGATCAGAGCGATTGTGCGATAATTTCCACAGTCAGTTGGATCACCTTTCTTTAGTATTGGTATAAACACAGATCTTTTCCAGTCAGTTGGCCATGATGTTGTCTTCCATATTTCTTGGCAGAGCCTTGTGAGTACAGTAACAGCTGCATCAGATTGCTGCAATACTTCTATGGGAATGCTATCAATGCCTGGTGCTTTGTTGTTTGATAAGGCTTTCAATGCTGCTTCAACTTCTTCTTTCAACACCAATGGTTCCCGATCATAAGGTACAGGTTGAAATGGCTGTTGGTCCACTTGATCTTTATCATATAAAAACTCTGTATATTCCTTCCACCTTTTCTTGATCTTCTCAGCATCATTCAACATAGAACCTTGAGCATCTTGTAACATTCCAATTCGAGGCTGGAACATTTTCTTTAACTCTCGTAGCTTTAGGAAAGCCGATCTTGTTCTTCCTCTAATAGTTTCTGCTTCTATTTCCTTGCAAGTGTCATTGTAGTACTTTTCCTTGTCCTGTCTTGCTGCACGTTGGAAATCTCTGTTGAGTTCTGCGATTGTCTTTCTTTCTCCTCTGGCT
Source organism: Ichthyophis bannanicus (assembly GCA_033557465.1). Taxonomy (NCBI): domain Eukaryota; kingdom Metazoa; phylum Chordata; class Amphibia; order Gymnophiona; family Ichthyophiidae; genus Ichthyophis; species Ichthyophis bannanicus. The sequence continues at coordinate 144,184,275 of CM066043.1, read as the reverse complement.
TTAGCTTCTCTGCGTTTCTGGGCAATTTTCAGAGTTTCTTCCGTCATCCATTTTGGCCGTTTTTGCTTTTTCACCTTTTGTAGAGACTTCTCGCTTTCTTCCAACACAACCTTCTTGATGTCATTCCATAACTCTTCCGGAGCTCTGTCATTTGTATCTAAAGCAGCAAATCGATTTTGCAGGCAGTCTTTAAATTCCAGTGGTATATTCTCAAGGTCATATTTTGCTGCATTCATGAGTGGTTTGCTCTTTTTCAACTTTAGCTTGAGTTTGCATACTAATAGTTGATGATCTGTACCACAGTCAGCTCCAAGTTTTGTCTTTGTTGATGTTACAGAGTGTAACATGGAAGATCTGCCCTCTGCCTCAGAAACACAGAAAGCTGATAGATATAGCTTAGATTCTGACAGACAGGCAAGCAAAACGATTCCTAGTTACCATAGGCAACACAAACAAATTCAGACACGAGGTCTGCAGTCACGCCTAGTTAGTGAGCCTTCCCCAACTGATGAGGAAAACAGATTTCACCTGGGAAAGAGAACGCCCATGAAGCTGTATAAGAAATCCTCAAGGCAAACAGAGTTAGCTTCAGGAGATGCAGGAGCTTGGCAAGAGAAGGGAAACTTGCAGGACTCGGAGGGAAGCTCAGAATACTCTGAATACTCAGACACAGAGTTTGAACTGCCAAAAACTTCTATCAGGAAGCCACAGAGGAATTATCAAAAAGAAACAAGGAAAGTTTCACCCAGAGAAGTCAGCTACAGGAAACACTTACCTCTGACGCAGTGTGAATTTCCCCGGCACCTGGCTGAGTTGAAGGAATGTGAGGCAGCTAGAAACAAACCGTATGTATTTGAGAAGCAGAGCTGTTTAAAACAGTTACAAGCCCTTGAGAGGGAAAGCAGTCCTGTTGAGGATGTATGTATGTTTGATCCTGATGAATGTATGACAGTAAAACCCTGCAAAAGACTTCCACGGGAAAAGTCTTCCTTTAACAGAAGAGAGCAGTGCTATGAGCTACAGCCCAATATAAAAGGCAGGAGGTTCAAAACTTCTAAAGAGAAAGCTTGTTTAGATAGAGGTGTCTCTCCTTCCTGCTACTACAAGCTATATGACAATTATCTGCCTTGTTGTGAAGAGGGCTGTGCAGAGAACTCAGAGAGAGAGACGGAGTTCAGAAAGCTACAGACTTTCTATCCTGAGGAAAAGACTGTAATTGATGAGCCTATGATTACAGAGGCTAGTATTATAAGTCCATGTGTTGAAGAAATGGATTGTTCTTTGTTTGTATCTGATATGAGTTCTTCTTTGCGCTGAAGCTAAAGACAAGAGTGCATTGTAACAGCTGAGAAAGCAAAGAAGAGACTGCCAGCATATTAGATAAAACTGCTCACTGTGATTTATGATTTTTGAGTTGAAGCAAGACGCTGTATTTAAGTTTTTCTTCAGTTGTGCCAAAATAATGGTTGTATCCTAAGTTCTTTTGTATTATACTATTTTTGAAAATCCAACCCCGGGAGGGGAATAAAAAATCCTTTTTGAAAAACCTGACCACTCTGACTCACAACTACCACTTTCTTTATGGAAGGTCAGGCCCAGCAGTCTGGCTGGCTGCTTACGCCACAGTTCGGCCCCTGCTGGTGACAAGAGCTTTTCCATCGTTGACTTCCACATATGTAGTCAATTTGATTTTTATACAATCCATTCGGTGAAGTCCATGTGTACAGTCGCCGCTTGTGTTGCTGGAAGAAGGTGTTTGAGATGAATAGATCATTGGTCTTGCAGAATTCTATCAGTCTTTCTCCAGCTTCATTTCTGTTGCCAAGTCCATATTTTCCAACTACTTTGCCTTCTTCTTTGTTGCCAACCTTTGCGTTCCAGTCACCCATGACTATCAGGATATCCTGTTTGCATGTTCTGTCAATTTCAGCTTGTACTTGTTCATAGAACTCTTCAATTTCATTCTCTTCAGCAGCTGTTGTTGGGGCATATACTTGAATTATAGTTGTGTTGATAGGCAATCCTCGTAGACGAATAGAGATTAAGCGTTCGCTGACTGCATTGTATTTCATTACAGTTCTTGCAAGTTTCTTCTTTATTATAAATGCAACACCATTTCTTCTTTGTCTTTCATTTCCAGCATAGTAGACCATGTGATCATCTGATGCAAAGTGCCCCATGCCAGTCCATTTCAGTTCGCTGACACCCAACAGATCAAGTTGTACACGTTCCATTTCATTCTTGACCACCTCCAACTTCCCTTGGTTCATGCTTCTTACGTTCCACGTTCCAATGTGTAAGACATCTTTACAGCTTCTGACTCTCATTTCATGCGCAGCTACATCAGCAGTCAGACTTCCCGAGGGCTTTGATCCAACCACATCATAAATGCTGGCTTTACTCTGAAAAGTCTTCAGCTCTTCCCCAGTAGCTAGTTGAGTGCCTTCTGACCTGGGGGTCTCATCTTCCAGCACCATAGCACAATTTGTTTTGTTGTAACTATCCATTGGGTTTTCATGGCAAGATACAGAAGTAGATTGCCGGGCCTTTCTTCCGCGCAGTTTAAGTTTGGTGTTGTTGCCGTTGTCACAAAAATGTGATCCTCCGCCGTCAACACTGTCCCATTCTGCTGCTGCCCAGACGGGTGGTTTGTCTTGGTCTGGCACCTCAGCTGAGACCTGTCCATCTTGGGAGACCCTGCCAGTAGTTAAACTACCGATAGTTTAGCTCTCAGCATCACTGATGCACGCAAGCCCTCACAGCACGACAAGCTGCAAACCAAGTGAGAGATGGATATGCCCTCTTATATTTGAGATTCGTTTCATTTTTTGTCTAGATTGCAACAACATCATGAGGACATGGCAGAATGGTATCTCGTAATGATGGATGTAAAGGCTTTATACACAAATATCAATCAGGAAGAGGCATTACAAATGGCAGCCCAATTGCCGGTGCATTTACCAGTACGTTTGCCTAAAGAATTTCTACTCCAATTGTTAGAAATTGTTCTGACAAGGAATTTTTTTCAGTTTGATAACCAATTTTACCAACAAATTCATGGGATAGCGATGGGGGCTACTGTGGCCCCATCTATAGCAACTTTGTATATGGCACAGTTTGAGCAGCGCTTTATTTATCCATCAGTCTGGTTTAAACATATAAGAATGTGGTCCAGATTTTTAGATGATGTGTTCTTTTTGTGGACTCACTCTGAACGACAGCTGAATGAATTTTGTGAATGGATCAATACGCTGGACCCAGATATCACTGGTCAATTAAGTTTTGCAAAAGTCATGTTACTGAAATAAAAATAGTCATTTCTTATCAATTTTTATATGCTGAACATGAATATGACAGTGAAATTGCAAAGTTGGCTCTAGATTTTTTGGAATCTACAAGAATTAATGTTTACATCACGAAATGCATGTCAATAGTAAATATAATAGTTCTTAAGCCTCCGCCATGAGTAGTCTCTTGTTAACCATATATACTGTGTTTATCATTGTTTCATGTAATTCACTTGAAATTCACTGACTGTTACTTTCCCTGTAAACCGTCTTGAATTGTAGAAAGTCGGTATATAAAACTTGTTAAATAAATAAATAATAGGCCTTCGGTTAATACCTGTAAAAAACCAAGTCATAGACTACTTCTTAGATTTTTTCGCCTGTCTCTTGTACAGCTGTTTGGGGGCTTCTCTGGGGAGTGTCCAGCAGTAGTCAGCCAGCATTGTAGTGGACCATTTTCCCTGGTATCGTTGCAATATCCTGGTGAAAACATTCTCCCTGTTCATCACTAACCATACCAAAGTTGTCAGGAAAGAAATCGAGATGGGAATCAAGGAAATGGATCTTTAGAGACATATTGCAGCCAAGTTTCTGATACTGCATCAGCATGTCTTCTACTAGTTCCTTGTAGTTTTCTGCCCTAACATTCCCGAGAACGTTTGTTGACACTAGGCGAAAAGCATTCCATGCTTGTTTCGCATCACCCTGCAGCAAGTTGTTGAACCGGTCATCTTTGAAGAGCTCTCGAATCTGAGGACCCACAAAAACTCCCTATTTAATATTTGCTTCGCTGAGTCAAGCAAATTTTTCATGCAGGTATCGGAAAGCTGGCGAAGTGCGGTCCATGGATTTCACGAAGTTTTTCATCAAACCTAGTTTGATGTGAAGGAGTGGTAGCAGGATTTTGTGAGTCTCAACCAGAGCTGGGTGCTGGATATTCTTCTCTCCAACTGTTACATTTTGTCTGCGATTCCATTCCTTCCGCAAGTAGTGCCAATCCCTTGCTCGGCTATCCCACTCACATAAGAAACACGTATTTTATATATCCCTGCTGCAGTCCCATTAAAAGGGCAACTACCTTCAAGTCACCACAGAGGTGCCAGCTGTACTTGTTATAGTTAATGGAAGTCAGTAGATGCTTTAAGTTATCATATGTCTCTTTCATGTGGACAGCATGCGCTACTGGAATAGATGGAAGACGGTTTCCATTGTTGAAAAGCACAGCCTTCAGACTCCGTTTCGAAGAGTCTATAAATAGTCTCCAGTCTTGTGGGTCTTGAGTGATTTTAAGGCATTCATGAGGCTTTCAATATCGGAACAGAATACCAGATTACTTTCCTTTCTGAAGAAAGGCTCTAAATGCTGGTGGAGCTTTTGAAATGAAGTAATGTTGACATCTTCTTCTAGAAGATTCCATTTTTGGAGTCTTGATCCTAGCAATTCTGCCTTGTTCTTGGATAAGTCCAAATCACAAACCAGGTCATTTAGTTCTTCCTGTGTTATTCTGTGTGGCGTTGATATGCATCCCAGCGAAAATCTGGGTCACTGCATGCTGACGGACCAGGAGAAGAACAGGTCGGCTCACCCTTGTTCTCATCAGATGAATCAAGAGAATATTCTGATGGAGGTTCTGGAATAGGAAGTCCCTCACCATGTGGAACTGGTCTCAATGCAGACGGAATGTTTGGGTAGACTATGCTTGACTTCTTTTGCTTCGTTATTCCGCTGGAAAAAGGAGGAACCAAGCAGAAGTAACAGTCATTTATGTGGTTGCTTGGCTCTCTCCACACCATGGGGACTGCAAACGGCATTGATGGTCTTTTGCAATTCAACCACTGTGAAAGCTGTGTTGTACATGTAGCGCAGCATATATGTGGGGCCCAAGGCTTGTCTTGGTCACCAATCTTGCATCCGAAGTAAAGAAGATATGCCTTCTTCAGTTGAGAAGTGATACTTTTCTTCTGGTTGGCAAATATCACTTCCCCACAAATGTAGCAGAAATTGTGAATGATATTAACGCACTTTTGCGGCATTACTGTTCTGTATTGTACCTAAATGGCTAAAATTATATGATTAATAAAAATTACATGTAACAGTAGCTTAAACTGTCTTGCACACAGTCTGAAATATTTTAAATGCTCAACCTTTCCGACTGCGTATAGTACACTGCTGACGTCAGATGGCTTCAGCAGCCGTCTGGCAGTAGTATTGCATTGCATCAGAAAATTATGCAATCAACTCTGGATGATGTGTGCATGCTGGTATTATGCAATGTGATGCAATATTACATCATTCAAGGCTTATTTGGGATGTTGTTGATGTCCTACTGGATAAATTTACACGGTGAAACGTCAAAAATGTACTACATGCAATATCTTCAAAACGAGAGCCAATAAAAAGTTATTTTAATGTTATATTCATGTTCAGCTCACCAAGATACTACAGATTAGGGCCTTTTAAAGTCAGTAACGATTTCAATGTTGACCAGTGTATTCAGTTTGTGCCCAAATATCATCTTCAATCCATTGAATTTTTGGAACTGTGGTTGCACAAACAGGGTCCACAATTACAGTTCACATTATATAGAAAGGAGGTGCAAAGGAACACTTTGTTACATTATCAAAGTTATCATCCAGGGTCCCTCCGTAGAGGGTTACCCGTGGGCCACTTTATTCGGTTACGAAGATTATGCTCCACAGCTGCGGAGTTTAGAAAACAGGCTAAGGATCTGAAAGTGCGTTTGAGAACTCGGGGATATCCACTAAGATTATTAATAGAGGCTATACAAGAGCAAGATATACTCCTACTGAATGGTGGGGTGAGTTAGGGGTTCATCAACAAGGAGAAAAGGTTAACGAAAAAGAGAGACCTTATGTCTGCATTCTGCCACTTATGCCTAACAGCACTTCTGTCATGACAATTCTGAAACGCCATTGGTCATTGCTGGCATTACATTCTTGTTTTGAAAACCATTAATGTTAGCATTTCAAAGAGGTCGCAACATTGCAGATTGGGTGGTAAATACTTCCCAGACCTCCTCAATGTCTAATGTTAAGGGGTATTTTGCATGCTCCACCTTTGATTTTTGTACAACTACTTTGGAAGGGGACCATTGGGAGCACCCGCGCACGGGACGAATGTTTCATAGTAGTCATTTCACCAATTGTATATCTGCTTTCGTAGTACACATTTTAGTATGCCCGTGCAATAAAGTTTATGTAGGTCGAACGACGAGAACCATTTGGAAACGTTTGCAGGAGCATCGCTCCAGGATCACTACTAAAGTTTTAACTGCGTCAGTAGCTCTACATTGTGTAGATAAAACAACATTCATTTCAAGACTTATGCTGGCGGGTAATGGATCGGGTCATTGAAAATCCACGGAGAGGAGATCGGGTGTATCATCTACAATATCAAGAGCAATTATGGATATATTTATTACAATCAGTAACACCAGAGGGTCTAAATTTATCATTGGATTGGTGGAGTCTATCGTGAGAGTTGTAAGAGTTGTATGATTAGATGGTAGGACAGCCAATGCCCTGGAGGAGTGGAGGGTCAGGTGACCCTTTGACAGCTTTAATTAAAAGAAGTGAATGACTGCTAACTTAGAAACATTCATGGGTTTTGAAGAAGGGTCAGGAGTTTCTATGACCAAAAACACAATGTTGTGTTAACAGGAATAACAGGAATGGCATAAGGATAGATTACTATGGCGTTTTGAAGATTGGGAGTGCAGACTGAAACCATTTCAGTGGTTAGCAGAGTGGAGATTAAGATTACCGGCGATTCTGGATCTGGAGATGGGATTTTACATACCTGTGGCGTGATTACAACGATGCAAGAAAGTTTGGAGAATTCTTGGGTGCGTCACGGGAGAGCTGATGAAAAAACACTAACTCTTTGATGCCGGTTGAGTATTTATACAATCTGGTCTTTACAGCTGCTTTGGTTTTCCCGCAGGTAAAACTGGTGTGTTCTTTGAGGGTTTATTGGGGAAAGTCCCCTTTTAAAATAGAATAAAAGGAGTATTATGCTGCGAGTAGGAGTCTTCTTCATGGCATACTCTCTGACAAAAAATGTATTTCTTTAGAATTTGAGTATTAGGTTAGCTAGGGCAATTAGGTGTCTCATTGAGCTGGCAAAGGGAGTGAGTAACTGCTTGAGAGATGCTACAACTCTTAGAACACATGGCTTCCATGGTCCATGTTGTCTCCTATGCTCGTTTACACATGCGACAAGTGCAATGGACGCTGTCTTCTCAATGGACGCAAGTGAAGGGGCATCAAAGAGACAGGATCCACATCACTCCTCAACAGATCAATTCCCTTCAATGGTGGTGTTTCCCTCCAAACTTACTCGTCAGATCATCTTTTCAGATGCCTCCACCTCGATGTACCCTGATAACAGATACTTCCAAGCTGGGTTAGGGAGCGCATCTGAATGACCTAACCACATCGGGACTGTGGACACAACAGGAATCTGCCCTGCCGATCAACCTGCTAGAACTACAGGCACTGATGAATGTTCTTTGGGTTTTTCAACCCAGCTTTTGGGGCAACCTGTTCTAGTCAGGACGGACAACCAAGTTGCCATGTTCTACATGAACAAACAGGGGGGAACGGACTCCTATCCCCTTTGCAAGGAAATGATTTACCTGTGGTCCTTTGCCATCTCTCACCACATTGACCTCAGAGCGGTGTACCTCCCAAGCAAACTCAATGTCCTAGTGGACAGGCTAAGCCATATCCTTCATCCACACGAATGGACCTTGCATTGGGAGATGGTTGCTTGGATCTTCCAAATGTGGGGAACCCCACTCAGATCTTTTTGCCATTCTGCAAACCACACAGCTTTCACTTTTCTGCTCCAGGGTTTCGTTGTACAATGACAGGCCCCAAATGCCTTCCTTCTACATTGGGGAAAGGGACTGCTGTATGCATTCCCACCCATCCCTTTGATACACAAAATACTTTTCAAGCAACACACCAAGGGCTTGATGATTCTTAGCCCCCTTTTGGCCCCATCAACCATGGTTTTCTCTGCTTCTTTGTCTTGTGCAGACAACTTCTCAGCCTGGGATGTGCATCCAAACTCCTCGCTCAGTAGCACAGGATGCTCCTACATCCCAATCTTCCCTCCCTATGCCTGACAGCATGACTGCTGACTGACCTCAACATGCCACATGTGGTCAAATATGTCCTCCTTGCATCACATAAAGATTACACCAGGTGATCTTATGCCTTCAAGTGGCGTAGGTTTGCCCTCTGGTACTCCTCAAAGGACATTGACCCCTTTTCTTGCCTGGAGTCTCTTCTACAATATCTCCTCCACTTATCATTAACAGGTCTTAAAACCAACTCAATGAGAGTTCACCTTAGTGCCATTGCGGCCTCTCACAGATCTGTGGATGGACAGTCTATTTCCTCACACCTTTTAGTAGCACGCTTCATGCAGGGTCTCCTGCAATCTAAGCCACCCATTAAGCCGCCTCTGGAGGCCTGGGATCTGAATGCGGTTCTGGCATTTATTTACTTTATTTATTTAACTGCATTTATACCCTCTTTTCACTGGGTCAAAGCGGTTTAACAAAAAAAGGAAGGGAGGACAGTAATCAATTCGCAGAGAGGGGGGGGGGGCATCACCAAGGGGGCCAACATTGATGATCCGAACAGAAAGTAATGACTTAGACAATTGACATGAGTCTCTTAGTAGGTAGTTCTGGGGATATGTCAGAAGGTCTGGAAGGGTTGTCAGTGATGGATGTCTGTTTTTGGTCCAAGATATTCATGAAACAGGATGGTTTTTAGTTGGCATAACCTCTAAAGCCACCTTTCAAACCATTAGCCACCACTTCACTGAAGTTTATATCTTAGAAGGTCATCTTATTTATTGCCCTCACTTCAGCTTGTCGCATCAGTGAGCTGCAAGCTCTAGTGGCGGATCCCCCCTATACTCGGCTCTGCCATGACAAGGTGATTCTCCGTACCCATCCACGCTTCCATCCGAAAGTAGTTTCCTCTTTCCATCTAAACCAGTTGGCAATCCTCCCGATTTTCTTCCCTAGACCACATGCATCTTGGGCTGAAGCAGCGCTACACACTTTAGACTGCAAGCGAGCACTGGCCTACTACTTGGATAGAACTAAAGATCACAGAAGATCCTCTCAGTTATGAATTTCCTTTGATCCTAGTTACCTCGGTCAACTGATGAAACATACTCTATCTAGATGGGTAGCAGATTGCATTTTTTTTTGCTTATTCATAAGCAGGACTCTCTTTGGAGGGTCATGTCACTGTTCACAATGTGTGGGCTATGGCAATCTCCATTCAGTATCCATTCAGGACATCTTCCGGGCAAGCTACCTGGTTCTCCATTCTTACTTTTGCTGCACACTATTGTATGGACAGAGACTCCTGTCGGGATGCTGTCTTTGGCCAAATTGTACTCCAGCACCTCTTTGGGATAAACTCAACTCCTACCCTCCATCCTGGACTTCTACAAGATACCAGACTATCAATGGGGGAGTATCACCTTCTGGAATCAAGTCCAATGGCCCACAACTCTTCCAGACTCTTTGGCTACAAGTTTTTTTTACCTCAGGGATCACCCTGCTCTCCCCCATACCAATCTGGTACCTGGGAGCTAGTGAATCCCATATGTGAAGACTGCATTCCTGCTTGTTCCTAGAAATAGCATAGTTACTCACCTGCAACAGATAATCTCTGGGAACAGCAGGAATCAGTCTTCACAACCTGCTCTCCTCCCCTAGGAGTTGTCGGGTTCTTTTATTTTATTCTTCTTCTCAGCTACAAACTCAATTGAGGACAGGAGTTGGGAAGGCAGGCACACAGGCACAATGGAGTGCTCCTAAAGGCTTCCCTATTGGATACTGGGGAGCATTCCCGTGTCGGCTGTGTTGGTGATGTTCACCCATATGTGAAGACTGATTCCTGCTGTTCCCGGAGATCATCTGTTACAGGTGAGTAACTACGCTTTATTTGTTCTTGTTTTCCTACCAGCTTATATCTTTGGGTGTGAAGAAGCCGCAGAGTTTGACGAAACCGACAGCCATGGTCGCCTGTTTAAATTGGTACAGCTGGTATTGGTAGCATGAATTAATCTTTGGGGAAGCATGGCTGAGATGGTAGTTGTGAGCACAATATGCTGCAATGTTTAAGGTCCAACGAGTATATATATATTTGTATCTCTGTGCATTATTCAGTTAATTTGTGATATCAGGGTGGATAAAAATATCCTGTAAGCTTTCATGTGAGTTTTGAACACTGAAATCTCAGTGGCGATGATGACAGTAGCCATTAAGTCCATTTGTTGAACTCCTACAGCATTTGTAAATTGAATGTTACCCACAGTGAAGAAGTTTTTTTGCCATGGGATACATTGACATTGAAGCACTGTTGGTGGGTCCATTTTATATGTTACATTTAAAAAACATGCAATTAAACTGCCAATGCCTTCTCACATGAGTACATTTACATGAAAACAAAAATGGTGATTATGATAATATGAAAGAATAATTTTTCTAATCTGAAAAAATAGCTCTCTCTCCTAAAAACTTTAACCCAATATTATAAGGATTTCAATTATATTAAGTGCTCAAAGTTAATAAAGCCTGATATTTTGGGAATTGCTGTTGAGATAAACACGTACACCTGTTAAAAAAATAAGCTTAGTGAAAAGGAATATTGCAGGGGCATGTTTGCTAAAGTGTGCTACCTGATAGCGCAGGGTTTAGCTCATGGTTTGGGCGTCATGCTAAAAGTAGCATGGATGTATGCACAAAACATCCCACACTATCTGGATTGCGCACAATAGAGCAGGAACCGGACGATGCCAGAATGAAAAAGATCAGATGTGACTAAAGGTAACCAAACAATGTGGCGTACAATGTGAACTCAATGAATATACAAAGAAAATATCAAGGACAGATCTGCACTTGCCCAAGGACTGTGAGTACGTCTGGCACAGCCATGTGAAAACAGGAACTGAAGTGGTGAAACTTCACTGGACTTATAAGGTCTAAATAATGGGAGCGTATTTGAGAATGCTGCAAGATTTTCCAATAATTGCATAATTGATCAGAACATTCTCGTTCTGTCTCCTCAACCTGTAGTAATACAATTCAGTTCAGTCTATCTCACTGATTATGCTTGTTTCTTTCACAATAACAATATTAAATGATGGTAAAAGTAACCAGATATTTAGATTGATAGAATAATTAATAGTCACTGATGATGAATGACACAAATGTTCTATTAGAGTTAGTAATATGCTCTAGTGTGTTCGTATGATCTAATGCAACTAATGTGCATTATTATTAACTAGAAAGACCTCTTACTAAAGCCCACTAGCCGGATAACGTGCATTTTAACATGTGGCAACTGGCAGCCAGGAACAGTAATGCCAGAGCATGCCTGTCACCACTTGCTAAAACACAGGTTAACCTGCCATTGTGGGATGGGGCAGGGAATGACTGGAATGTGTGCGTGGAAAGCACATTACTGGTAGCGCCAGCAGCAACATGGCTCAACGTGAGTTCACTTAATGATACTTCTATGGGTGTCATTAAGTGAACCCGCCTTACTGAAGTGTACATTAACGTGGTCCATTACGCGTTAGCTGCAGAAAACTTACTGGTCATGCCCCTGGCAGCTAACGTGGAGGCTTTGCATTTAATCTGTGTTGGTAACGCATGTTAAGTGCAAAAACTTAGCAGACTTTAGTAAAAGCACCACTAGTTCTCACTGCTAAAAACATGTTAATGGCATTAATATACTCGTGTAGTAACATACATTAGTAAGTCTAGCTGACTAGTATCTGGAGGAAGAATTAGTGGAAATGATCCAGATAGCAACTAATGTAAAAGCAGCTTTTTCTGCTGCAAGAAAAACACAAGAGGCACCAATCAGAACAGCTGCAAACACGGATTGTAATTTTATAAGTGGCAAACTTATGCAGTAGAAAAATGAATAGTTACACCTACTTAAAAGGGAAAACATATTGCCACTCACCCGCTCCCTGGACCTTGAGGGTTTCAGGAGGGGGTGGCCTTTGATGCCCTTCAGGGTTGAGAATTGTAGTTGTGTGTGCTCAAGTAGTAAGGCAGGCAAAGAAAATTTCTTTGATGAGGTTTATTTCCGCATTGCAGTTCAAGTGCAAACAGACGCAAATAAAGTATAATAGCACAAAACAAGAGTGAGAAACCAAAACAAGGTATTGCACTGCTAGGCTAAATGTCCATTATCTTCTGTGATCACATTCAGTTGTCATGTGACCCTTTTCACTAACGGAAGAAACAAACTTTGGCAAACAGCAATGCTCCTGGTATGCAGACAATTATGCTTTAACTTATTCCCTTCTGATAAGTTCTTCAGCATAGGAATCAATACAGCAACTTCTGTTATATTGCTTCATATAACTTTGTACAGTATTTCAATTAAATGTCCTTCTCAATGACACAAGCTGAACAGTCCATTGGCATGTCTGGCTCTGTGAACGGTAAAGAAGAGACTAAAGGCATTTCCTCTTCACAGCTGTTTGGGGGCTGTGCTATATTAGAGGAAGAAACTGCCCTGCTTTCAAGGAACTCTGAAATCTTTAAGAAGCAATTCAGCCTGCGTTCTTCCTGGGCTAAGCTGATAATGTCTTCCTCCTTCAGGTAACTGTTTGTTTAAACTGCTTATCTCTTGATTAGCATTGCTGCTTTTACTAGGACAACAATTCTGCGTGTTTGAATTATCCTTCCCCCACTTATCACTAAACGTAAGTGCTGGGTTTAAAACTTCAGTTGTGAGTGGAGAGTTTCTCAACAGTGTGTTAAAAGTAGAACGGTCAGGCTTCTCTTGGCACACATCTCTGTAATAAGACTCAGCTGTTCCCTTACTATAGGTTTCTGCTGGCTTGTGAGAATAGCCTAGGCTGCTTACATGCTTTTCAGACTGCAACCAATTGTTACCATGTTGTCTGACTTTGTCTTGGCTTTTAACGTTAGCCTTTACTCTTTCTGGCTTCCCAATGTTAAACTTGTTAGCTTCTTCAAACCCACTGTGTACCTTGTGCTGTGGCTTAAGAACATAAGAACATAAGAAATGCCATACTGGGTCAGACCAAGGTCCATCAAGCCCAGTATTCTGTTTCCAACAGTGGCCAATCTAGGTCATATGTACCTAGCAGTTTCCCCAAGAGACACAAGTTCCACAGTGCTTGTACTGGGTCAAGCATTGATATCTTCGGTCACTTCTTAATAATGGTTTATGGACCTTTCCTCCAGGAACTTGTCCAAACCTTTTTTAAACCCAGCTACACTAACAGCCTTTACTACATCCTCCAGTAACAAATTCCAGAGTTTGATTACACGTTGAGTGAAAAAATATTTTCTTTTATTAGTCTTAAATAGTTTACCCTGTAGTCTTTCTATATTCTGATAAGGTAAATAATCGATCTACGTTTACCCGTTCCACTCCGTTCATTAATTTATAGACTTCTATCATATCTCCCCTCAGCCGTCTCTTTTCCAGGTTAAAGAGCCCTAACCTTTTTAGCCTTTCTTCATAGAAGTATCCTTCCATCCCCTTTACCATTTTGGTGGCTCTTCTCTGTACCTTTTCTAAAATCGCTATATCCTTTTTAAGATACGGCGACCAGAATTGCACACAATATTCAAGGTGCGGTCTCACCATGGAACGATATAGAGGCATTATAATATCTTTTGTTTTATTTTCCATTCCTTTCCTTATCATACCTAGCATTCTATTTGCTCTCTTGGCCGCCTCTGCACACTGGGCCGAGGGTTTTAACATGGTATCCACAATGACGCCTAAATCTTTTTCCTGGGTGGTGGTTCCTAATGTGAAACCTTGCATCGTGTAACCATAGTTTGGGTTGTTCTTCCCTAGGTGCATAACCTTGCACTGGCCCACATTAAATTTCATCTGCCATTTTGATGCCCAGTCTTCCAATTTATCAAGATCCTCTTGCAATTTTACACAATCCTCTTGGGTTTTAACAACTTTAAATAGTTTTGTGTCATCTGCAAATTTGATAACCTCACTCGTTATTCCACTTTCCAGGTCATTTATGAATATGTCAAAAAGCAGCGGACCCAACACAGATCCCTGGGGTACACCACTATTCACCTTTCTCCATTGGGAAAATTGGCCATTTAGCCCTACCCTCTGCTTTCTATCTTTTAACCAGTTCCTGATCCACAATAGTACACTGCCTCCTATCCCATGACTCTTTAGTTTTGCCAAAAGTCTCTGATGAGGGACCTTGTCAAAGGCTTTCTGAAAGTCCAGATACACAATATCAACCGACTCACCTTTGTCCACCTGTTTATTCACTCCTTCAATAAAACATAACAGATTAGTAAGACAAGATCTTCCTTGTCTAAAGCAATGTTGGCTGTCTCTCATTAGGTTGTGACTATCTACATGCTGAGTAATTTTATTCTTTATGATGGTTTCTACCATTTTTCCCGGTACTGACGTCAGGCTTTCTCCAGGGTAATTCACTGTCCCTCTGCCTTCTGTTCCAAGGTTCTGCTTGGTCCTCTAGAAGCCTGTGCTGTAGTCTTGGGTCTCTCAGTGCTCCTGAATCCTTTTGGTCACAGAAGATTCTCCCTGCCCCTGAGTCTCCCAGGTACTTGCCTCCTGAGTCCAGTCTTCTCCTTAGTGGATCACAGCTGCCTAATTGCTCTCTCTCCAACTCTTCCTCCTCGTCGTCTTCTTTCAAATCCAAATCTAAATCTCTCTGTTTCTGAGTGCTTAACAAACTGCCTGTGTACTGCACTGCCCGCCTCCTGCTTGGGCGTGCCCAATCAGGGACTTGGCTTCTCTCCTTCCTTGAGGTGAGGTGTGGTTCCTGATTAGCTCTGTGTTTTTTTTCTCTCTGAAGAGAAAATCCTGCATTCTCTTGCAGTACCGGTTCTCTCCACCGGATCACTATCTGTTTCCATAGCTTCTTGAGAGGCTTTTATGTCACAATATGTACACTCTCTTTTAAAAATTACCCCATGGAAAGTATGTACACACATTTGCATGTGCTGTCAGGTACACAAAACTTGCCCAGCTTCTCTTATGCACTTATGAGCATTTTTTACATTTTATTGTTGGGTATTTTTGTTGTAAGATTTAATAGGTTTTATTGAATGTATGAGTGGAGGAGTAGCCTAGTGGTTAGAGCAACTGCTTAGTACCCAGAATATCAAGGGTTTGATTCCCACTGGCACTCCTTGTGACCTTGGGCAAGTCACATTAATCTCCACTGCCTGAGAAGAAAAGGCCTGGCAATCTACTTCTGGTGATACATTGCCAAGAAAACCCAGAGGCAGCTCGGTTGCCAGGAGTCAGCACTGACTTGACAGCACTACAAAAAAAAAACTTGAACATATGCGCTTTTCACCATTTGTTATAGATTGCGTCAAGGATTTATGTAGAAACAATTAATAAATTGATATAAATAAAATAAAAATGCTAGCCTTCAGTAAACATTCTCTTCAATGTTTATCTTATGCACATACTCTGGGAAATTTTAGAAAAAGCACTTTCTGTATAAAGGTACTTACTTTTTCAGTAGGGGTAGCCAGGGACACAGGCAGGAGGAGCATGAACATGTGTTGTTGTTGTTGTTAAGTGCCGTCGTGTCGGTGTCGACTCATGGCGACCCTCTGGACAGTTATTCTAAACTGTGTTCGGTCTTCAGTCAGGTGGCTCATTGTTGACAGAGTGGCATCCATAGCTGCTGTTATTGTATTGATCCATCTCATTGCTGGCCTTCCTCTTTTGTGCTGACCTTCTACCTTGCCAAGTATGATGTCTTTCTCTAATGATCTCTCTCTTCACATGTTATGCCCAAAGTTTGAAAGTCAAAGTCTTGTCATCTGACCTTCTCAGGAAAGCTTAGGTTTGATCTCCTCTAGTACAGATTGGTTTGTTCTTCAGGCAGTCCATGGTATACACAGTATTCGACACCAGCACCATAATTCAAAGGCATCAGTTTTCTTCCTATTTTTTTCACTGTCCAAATTTCACATCCATGTGACATTATTGAAAATACCATAGCTTGAACGAGTTGAATCTTTGTATGGAGAGAGACATCTGTGCTCTTGAGAATCTCGTCTAGGTCCTTCATAGCCATTCTGTCAAGAGCAATGCATCCTCTGATTTCTTGACTGCTTGTTGTTTCTTTATTGATAATTGATCCAAGTAGATTAAAGTTGTCCACTGTTTCTCCATCAAGGATGAACTTATTGATTTTGCCAGTTGTCAGGATCTTTATCTTCTTTAAATTAAGGTGCAGGCCCATTTTAAGACTATGTTCCTTGATCTTGAGAAGCAAATGTTTCAGATCGCCTTCACTTTCAGCCAGTAATGTGATATCATCAGCATAACAAAGGTTGTTGATGAGTCTCCCACCAATCTTCACACCTTTGTTGTCTTCATACAGTCCTGCTTCTCTGATTATTTGTTCTGCATGTAAATTAAAGAGCTGTTTCTCCTGGTTCCATTCGAACTGTTGCTTCTTGATCAACGTAAAGGTTGGGCAGAACTATCAGGAGTTCTGGTATACCCATGCTTCTTAATGTGGCCCAGAGTTTCTCATGGTTTACACAGTCAAAAGCCTTGTTGTAGTCAATAAAACACATATATCAATAAAACACATACAGACATGTGTAGGTTATTTAATTTAATACACACATTTATAACCTACTTATTTAGTTTTAGTTCTAAGCAGATAAAAATGATTTCAAATTACATTATTCCAATAATGTTACATCCTGAATCATTACACACAGTTCCTATCTAACAAATATCTTTTAAATAATATTGTTTTTAAGTGATTGCCAGAATGCCATATAGCTGGAAAAACGTATTACCTCAAAAGCCAATCTGCTCCATTCGAGGGCTGCCACATATGTAAACCACTGATACAACAAGAAATACCTTAATTAACATGCATATGTACATAATGTGCATCTGCCTTGGGCTTACTTAGAAGAAATTAATACATTGATGCAAATGAAATAAAAATATTTTTTATAAATACATGCATTGCTTTAATGTTTATATGCATATACCCTGAGAAATTTTAGAAAAAGGGCTTTCTGCATGTAAAAAGCTGTTTACACTTAAAATTATCCTCAAAGAAGGCAGTATTTTCAAATTGTACATTTGCAAAGGGACATGTTTATTAAACTGTACTAAGCACTTAGTGTGGATTTTACTCTGCACTGTGTACAAGCCCAAGGCAAACAACAGTGCCGCAGTAAAAAGAAAATGGTGCAAAGTAGAGCTTGCATCGGGGAGTGAGGACGGGCAGCAGGGGCAGGGCCTGCCCTGAGACCAGATTTGCCAAGAGGAGTGATCTGCCTGGGGAGTGCATCACCTGGGAGCCAAGGGTCCCTTCCCTCTTCCCAGCGGGGTAGCCAGAAGCCTGTTTGCTACAGGCACTCTGTCTAGCCCCAAGTTGGCCAACATAGATACCGAGAAAAAAAAAGTACTGCGTTTCTTTCTGGACACACACGCCTCTCTTGGCGCGAAGGGGGGGGGGCTGTGGGGGAGAGCGGCCACGGTAGTCTCAGTTGCCTGCGGTTGATTCTCTCTTCCTGCTCCTTCTTCCCTTCTCTGCCGGGACTGGGCGCATCCGTTTGGCAGTGCGAGTGTGTGTTTTAGGCTCCCGCAGGGTGTTTTGAGCATGGGGGCCGACGTAGCTTGTCTGGTACCAGGTTCTGTCGCATGTGCGTTCAGCGGATTAGTCAGCTGCAGGGGTCCTTGGCAGGAAAGAGCATGGAGGAAGCTTTGTCAACATTGGGGGGTGCAGTAATCAGGCTGGAGGTTCCCGTGGTTTTGGCAGGAACCGCAGCTATGCCGCAATTGGCAGCCATTTCCCCTGCTCAGAAGGAGAAGCAGGGGAAGAGTAAAGCCAAAGGAAAAAAGCCGGCGGGGACAAGTCCAGTCCTTCAGTCTGTGCCGCCAAAGCTGCAGGAGGGTCTAAAGACTTTTTCCCCAGATTTTATTTCTCTCTTTGCACAAGGCTTACTGCCTTAAAAGGAAACAGGCAGATTCCCTGGATATGCCAAGAAAAAATCCAGGTCTACAGGCAACAGAAACCCTGCTGGAAGGAGATCCCAGGGAGGGTTCTTCCCAGGGGACAGAGCGACGGCCAGACATTGTGGACTGCTCGGGTCCTGACTCCCTTCATACTCGACTTTCGGGAAAGCTGGGGGTCGGACAGCTCTGAGCTCTTGGGCGAGCAGTGGGCTTGCGAGCTGGAGGAAGGCGAGACTGCCCCAGGGGAGGACCTGAATGTGTTCCGTGTGTTCCACTGTGAGGAGCTCATGGTGCTCATTGGTCACTCGCTGGGGGCTTTGAATATTATGCAGTCTTTGGCCCAGATGGATGAGCCTCTGGAGGACCCCCTGTTCCAGGGATTCCGAGGTGCTCAAGTATGCTGCCCGGTTCATAGAGTAATTAAAACGATGGCTGAAACGGAATGAAAGTTCCAGGAAGCTACTTTGAGAGGTAGCTGCCCCTTGGGACACATCTACCCTATCCCACAGGAGGAGCAAGAACTCCTGAGGATACCTAAGGTAGACGCTTTGGTGTCAGCAGTGACCAAAAATACTAAGTTGGAGTCGCTCCTTAAGCAGGCCTTTGATTCTAGGGCCTTGGCACTGCAGGACTTCATTTGTGGCGCCTATGTCTCTAGGGCCTCCATTCGCTGGCGCCAGGGATTAGCCCTGCCCAACATGGAAGGTCAGACGGCATCAGAGGGTGCAAAGTTGGAGTCGGCCGCCGCTTATATGGCAGTTGCTTTTTATGATTTGATTCGGGTGTTGAAGACAATGGCCTCATTAATTGCAGTGAGGTGTTTTCTCTGGCGGCAGATGCCTCATCCAAAGCTTGACTCAGTAGACTCCCCTATAAGAGCAACTTACTCTTTGGGAGGCATTGGAAAAGATTGTTAAAGACTTGGGCGCCTACCGGAGGATCGCCCAAAAGGACCAAAGCCAGGAGATCCTCAGAGGGGCCAGGTTAGAGATTTACGGAGATTCAGGGCAACTCAGTTTGCTCCCTATCAGCAGGGTCGCTATGGAGTGAGAGGGCAGCCCTTTTGGGGAACCCAGGGGTTTGGACGGAGCTATTATGGTTCCCAACAGGCTCCAGCCAATGAATCCAGGCAGGCCCAGATGGAGGTAGCGATTGGGGGTCAGTTACATCATCTGGGCTGCGGTTATGACGACCAGTGGGTCTTGGAGATAATTCACAAGGGTTATGTTCTGGAGCTTGCAAGGTCCCTAGCCGATGCCTTCATCACATCGTCCTGCAAGACATTGGAGAAGAGGGAGGCAGTGGGCTCCACCCTAAGATGCCTGTTGCAACTGAAAACCATAGTACCAGTTCCCCGGGACCAGTGCGGGTCCAGTCGATACTGCATTTATTTTGTGGTACCAAAAAGGAAGTTTCCTTTTGCCCCTTCCTCAAGTATGTGAACAGGTCCTTGTAGGTGCCGCACTTCAGGATGGAGACCGTGCAACCAGTCATTTTGGCAGTCAGACAGGAAGACTTCCTGTCCACACTGGATCTGACTGAGGCTTATCTACACTTCCCCATCAGACCAGATCACCAGCATTTCCTCAGATTCACCCTGTCCATGGGACATTTTCAATTCTTGGCATTGTCCTTTGGCCTGGCCACAGTGCCCCACACCTTCACAAAGGTCATGGTAGTGGTGTCGGCGGCATTATGGCAGGAAGGGATATTGGTACATCCATACATATCTGGACGACTGGCTGATTTGGGCAAAGTCGGAGGCGTAGGCAACCGCTGCAACAAAACAGGTCATGGAGTTTCTGCAGCAGCTAGACTAGGTGGTCAACCTCGCCAAGAGTCAGCTGCATCTGGTCCAACGTCTAGTGTATCTTGCAGCTCTGTTCAACACGAAGGCAGGAACTGTCTCCCTCCCCGAGGAGAGAGTACAAAAGATATTGGTGCAGGTGCAATGTTTCCTTTGCATGAAGAGTCCGATGGCTTGGTACTACATGCCGTAGTTGGACTCCATGGCGGCGGCACTGGAATTGGTGCCATGGGCCAGGGCCCACATACGTCCACTGCAGCAGGTGCTCCTTTCGTGTTGGTCTCTGCAGAGGGGCCCATTATCACAGCGGTTGAGGTGCCCAGAGAGTATACAAGCGAGCTTGGAATGGTGGTTGGAGCCAGCACATCTAAGGGCCAGCATGCCATTAGAGCAGCAACGATGGATCTTGGTGACTACGGATGCAAGCCTCACAGGATGGGGGGCACACTGCCTCTCACAAGTGACCCAGGGCTGCTGGACTGTGGAGGAGTTCTCATGGTCCATCAACCGGCTGAAGATGAGAGCTGTGTTCTTGGAATTTCAGAGTTTCCAACAGTTGATAGTGGGAGAGGCCTATATCAACCGACAGGGGGGCATGGGCAATGCATCCCTGGTGGAGGAGAGTCAGTCCCATCTGCTCTGGGCAGAAGAGCACCTGGTGGCTCTGTCAGCGGCTCAGGTTGTGGGCAGGGACAATGTTCAGGCAGATTGAGCCGACACACGTTAGATCCCTGGGAGTGGGAACTCAAAGAGGTGGTCTTCCATGACATCACGATGCATTGGGGGGTGCCGGTCATGGATCTGATGGCCATGCTGACCAACACCAAGGCAGGTCAGTTCTTCAGTCAGTGCCGCAAGCACATGTCCAAGGGACTCGATGCACTGGCACAGTCCTGGCCGGAGAAAGACCTACTATACGTATTTCTGCCCTGTGCACTTTACTCACAAATGTAAGTGCTGGATTATCTGAAAGTACAGATACAAGAGGAGCCAATTAAGGAGTTTTCATGAGTCTGAGCAGGTGTAAATGCCTCATAAATTTTGGAACCTAAAATGTGGGTGGCAACAGGAATGGATTAAAGCAATGAAAACAGTTAAGAGCTTAGCACTAATCTTCAGAACTAGTCACCTAACTCAAGTTTTAGGATCCTAAATTTAAGTAAATTTTCAGCTGAAAACTTAGGGTCCTAAGTCTGACTGAAAATAAGGCAAACTTTAGTAAGGACCTAACTTGAGTGCTTGAAAAGGTAATTTTAGAAAGGTTGTGCAGCATCTACACATGTAAATAGTGGCATTTACACATGTACAAAAGATACAGGATTAAAGGCTGATTTTAGAATGCTGTCATTCACATGTGTAGATGCTGTGGGGCACACTGATTTCAAGGGGCTATAGATTTATGGACGTTGTTTGGGCAATTTAAATAACTATCTGCCATAGTTAAATCTAAAAACTAGGGGCCGGGGGGATATTCAATGTGACTGACGAGGTTAACAGACCCGCTGACCATATTAATCACAGTCACTGTGATATTCAGTGGCACTGAAATGGTTAATGCCAGGTGCCACCACTGCACACTCTGATGCTAGCCAGATAGCATTAGCCTGTTCCAAGCCATAAATGCGTCCTGTGCAACTTGCACATCTGGCGCGCCCCCTCCTTCCCTCCCGTTTGTCCTTTGCCCCATGCCCGGCATCTCCCATCTTACCTCCATGTCTCCGGCCTGTCCTTGCCCCATCGCCACCACTTTTAGGGTTCCCGTGGCGGCAGCAGCAGGTCCTCCAACTGAAAAAAAAAGCAACACATGGGTCTCCGACTCCACACTTGCATGCTGGCCTGATCCCCCTCCTCTGTATGCTCGCGTCAGAGGATGGAGGAACCAGACCAGCCATTCAAAAGACCCACGTTTGAAGGGCTGGTCTGGTCCCTCTCTCCTCTGATGCAAGCATATCTCAGAGGAGGGGGGATCAGGCCAGCATGCAAGTGCGGAACGACCTGCGTGATTTTTTTTTTTTGTCAACTGAAGGTCCCTCTGCTGCCAAGGGAATGCTAAAAGCAGCAGCAGGGCAAGGGCAGGCAGCCTAGAGGGAAGCGAAGGTCAGCATCCCCAAATGTGTCCCTATTTTTTGTGCCCTGTCTGGCTGCACCACTCGCACAGGGCTCAGTACGGCGCTGCCTGGGCAGCAGCGATTTTGAGCCACTGCCCGGTTATTGCGAAGTGGCTGAAATTAGGCACATGAAAGGCTGGCCTAGCTTTCACTGCAGAAGCTAATTGGGCAGCAACTGAATATCACCGCTGTCCAGTTAGCTTCCTGCTTCTCCGGCTAACCCAGATATTCAATGCCAGTAGCCGGATATGGTCCTGGCCTTGAATATTGGGTGTTTTAGCAGCGATGGCTAGCTGTGTAATTGTGCTAGCCACCACCGCTCTGTATCCTTCATGGATATTCAGCACCAGTATCCGGATAGTAGCCAGTGCTGAATATCTAGATTCATCGCTGGCTGTTGGCGTTATCCAAATAGAAGCAAAATTCAGCCTGATATATGGATAGCAAACCACTGAATATCGCCGCTATCTGGATATATTCTCTCGGCCCTAGTTCTGACCATAGGCCATCTCAGCACTATCTGAATAGTGTCACTGAATATTCTTCTGAAAGGCACTTACCCAGTTAGCAGTTTAGTTAAGTTAAAACTTGATATACCACCTTATCAAAACACCACATCTCTTTACAATAAAATACAAATGGAGAATTAAGAAAGGAACTCCATTAAAAGATACTGTAGTTGGATCATTTGCAACACAGGCAAAAAATAAGCCAAAAAGATCAGGGATAGAGGGAATAAATAGAATCCAAGCTATCACTCCATCCAAAAGCGGGAAGGAAACTTTCTGAAACAGACGGGTTTTGAGGGAAACTCTGAATCCAGTGTAGGAGGATTCCAAGCAGAGGTCAGAGGGAAGGTCATACCAGCGTTCAGGAGTGAGAAAGGCGAAGGCAGAATGTCTGGTGGATTCATATCTAACTTGAGAAGCAGAGGTAAAGTGTAAGCACTTGGCAAGAAGTGACCAGAGGGCCCTATGGAGGAGTATGAAGAAGGATATGCAAAGAAAGATAGGAAGGGAGACAGGAGTGTAGTGCCGTGTGTGCCAGCACTGCATTCCTGTATTGAATTCTGTAATGAATATGAAGCCAGTGTTGATTCAGTAACAGAGGAGTGATGTGATCGTATTTGGGGGTATGAGGGAGCATTCTGACGGCAGAGTTCTAAATAATTTGTAATCTTTTGATCTCGTACTCAGGGAGATCAGCATACACAATGCTACAAAAGTCAAGACGGGTAATAACTAAACTGAGGAGGAGGGTGGCAAGTGCAGATGGTGAGAGAAAGGAGTGAATGGATCTAATTTGGCGAAGGGAGCTGCTGAACAGAAGAGTGCCTTTAATATCAGACCTACAAGTATATCTCCCATTTTAAAATGAGAGTGCAAATATATTTTTTTAAATTCCAGACTGGCATTTACACCTGCTCAGACTCATGAAAACTCCTTAATTGGCTCCTCTTGTATGTGTACTTTCAGATAATCCAGCACTTACATTTGTGAGTGGGTGCTAACTATACATGTATATTTCAGGATCACCGCTTAGATGCATAAAGTCTCAAGTTGTGCTGCTCTTCCTTATAAGAACATAAGATATGCCATACTGGGTCAGACCAAGGTCCATCAAGACCAGTATCCTGTTTCCAACAGTGGCCAATCTAGGTCATACGTACCTAGCAGTTTCCCCAAAAGACACAGGTTCCACAATGCTTGTACTGGGTCAAGCATTGATATCCTGGGTCTCTTCTTAATAATGGTTTATGGACCTTTCCTCCAGGAACTTGTCCAAACCTTTTTTAAAGCCTTGGAACATGTTTCTTTGTGAAATGACTGCCGCCATTAGACATGCCGGCAAATCTACATGTATTTGCTGGCATCCTTATACTTCTTTTATAAAAGGCTCTTTGTTCAGCAGAGTTTTTCTAAAATACTTGGGAGTTGTAAATTTTCCAACCTGGATGTCCTACTTTCCATTTAAAGGTCCTGTGAAAAATGGGGCTCCTGGTTGTCCATGCCAGATGAGTCCAGACAAGTGGGACATACTCCTCCCACCAGCAGATGGGACAGAGCTAAACTGTTTGACTCTTGTATATAGCTGGGTGCAGCTGTGAAGTTAGTCAGTGTTCTCTGTCTCCAGCAGATGGGTAGTAATTTGGATTGCTGCAACTATGAAGGATGGCGCCTATGGTAGAAGCTGTGAGTTAGTCTTTCTTCCAAATGGAGACAAAGGGATGAAGAAAAAGCGGCATTCATGGGTGACTGATCTCCTTCCCTATGGGAAGCCATGCTGGAGATTTGTGTTCCTGCTTCTTGTACTGGGTTCCCCTCTGCCCTACAGAACAAGGGACTGAGGGCCCTGCAATCATGCAAGAATACCAGAAGTGTCAGGCTCCATCAAGCCTCATGCTGAAGTGTAAGTTCACGATATCTGTCTGGGAAGATAGGGGGTGTGGAGGCTTCTTACTTTTATAAACAATATAGCCACTGTATACCTAAAGAGAGGGGGGACCCTGGCTGGTTAACCCCTTTCTTGAGGCAGGGGATTGAGCCCAACCCATAACTAGGAACAGCAGGAGACTTCCTCCATCAGATTCCTCACAAGGACCCCTGCATACTGCAGCACCAATGAACTGGTAAGGTTGTGAAAAAGAGGTAAGTGAAACCCAGGTAAGATTAATCTGCGTTACTTCTCCTGAGAAAATGGGTGGCTATGCAAATCAGAAGTCTACATTGAAGAAGGGTGGAAGTGACTGCTCATACAAGAACCATGATGCAGTGCCAGTGAGCTTAGGTAAGAGCTGTGTTGTGATTTCAAAACAATTGCCGCCACTGCAGGCCCTACAGATGAGCTGCAGCAGTGGCCGGGGGGGGGGGGGAGGGGGGAAGCAGCAGGATGGAGAGCTCACCTAGGGTGCCTCTCATCCTTGCACCGCCCCTGGATGACACTGATGCATCCATGCAAGTGTTGTCTTCTAGGCTTGCTATGTGTGTGCTAATAAGCTGCACACTATGTGCATGTGGAACATCTCAATGCACAGTAATGCTATATTTGAATTTCAAATTTACTTACA
This sequence comes from Ichthyophis bannanicus, assembly GCA_033557465.1. Lineage (NCBI taxonomy): Eukaryota > Metazoa > Chordata > Amphibia > Gymnophiona > Ichthyophiidae > Ichthyophis > Ichthyophis bannanicus. Next base: position 144,158,935 of record CM066043.1, on the reverse strand, counting down.
CAAAGCAAGCATAAAGGAAACAAAAAACATTTTGTAGAGTCAGAACAACCAACATTCCATAAGGAAACAAAAACAAAACAGGTCTACAGTCCACATCTAGGGGAGATAAAATTATAAGCAAAAATACATAAGGAAATAAGAAGACATACTCCAATATAAATGCAGCCAAATCATTAATCCCACCCCAATAGCTCTTTCATCTGAACCCTGTATTTCCCTTTCAGACAGGAAGGTCTCAAACTACAAGGAATCCATAAAGATAAACCTTGTCCCTTGAAGCATAATAAGACACTTGCAAGGGTATCGTAAAAAAAAAAAAAGGTAGCCCCAAGAGCCAACACCCTCGTCTTGAAAGCCAAAAAGATCCTTGTGCAAAGCTGCGTGCTCTTGAGACCTCTTAAAATATCTGAATCTTAGCACCACAAGGCATCTTTATTTTTGAAGTAACCTTTAAACACTGGAATCTTATCCTGTTCCAAAAGGAAAAAGACCACCAAAGTGGCCAGGGTAGGAATGTTATCATGAGAATCTTCTAGGAACTGAGTCAAATTTATTTCAGGTGGTGACTGCAAAATATTAACCCCCCCCCCCCCCGAAGATTCATCTGTAACACTCCTATTGGATAAATAATAACACTTAGAAAATATCATTACATCTGAATTAGACAAGGCGAAAACCTCTTTGATGTACTTGCGCAATAAGATTTCAGGAGATAACAACCGACAAACAGGAAAATTCAAAAATTGAATTTTTTTGCCCTAAGAACATTCTAAAGAATTCAAATTTGAATTAATAAACTATCCTTCATTGTGGAGGTACTAACTGCCTGGAGAGAAGAACACTGGTTTTCACATTTAAGGACATGAAACACCAAAGATTCTACTCGCTCCTCGGTTTTTCCCAGCTTTTCCGCAGTCTCCTGTGAAAATTTGCAAAGCTGGGAGACCGTGGTAACCAATGTCTGCTTGGTTTGAGTCACAACCCTCCCTACATCGACCAGGGAGATCTGAGACTCAGAAACATCCCTGTCTTCGGCCAATTGGCGGGGACCAAATTACCTGTTGATAAAGAATCAGTTAAAGGAGTACTCTGCTATACTGGCTGTCCGCTGTCACACAGGTCGGGTGGAGTTATTAAAGATGGAGGAGGAGGTGGAGTGCGGTCTGGGGAACTCAAAAACATTCCCAGAGTGAGTGGAGAGAGGGAGAGACAGTACCTGCAGGAGGTTGGCCTTCTCCTTAACCTTCAAATGTTTGTCTATCGGACCGACAACCACCTCTGTGGAAACCTTTTTTCTTCCTCTTCCCCATGGGCAAAAACAAGATTGTCAAGAGTATTGGGGCTCCCAAGAGGCCTACCTGCCTCTTGTGGCATGTCCCTTAGGGCACCCCACGACCTCGTGTCTTGCATGGAGCTTGCGTCCTCAGACACTCCCGCTCACAGCTTCTTAGTGCCGATCTCAGCAGTGATGCTATAAAAAGGCACATTTAACTGGGCAAAATTGTGTATGCTAGAATTACCTAAATTGGACTAGTCTGTCATGTGGGCTTTAGCAATGCTCAAGATGGCTAGCTTTGCTTCAAGTACTGATACAAATGTTTCCTTCCAGGCTTGCATTATGTGTGCTGATGAGCTGCAAAAGGAAAGTAAGTGAAGTGCTGCATTACCCCATAATGCAACAAAACAGGCATGTTTAACTGTATGAAGTGCTATGTGCCCTATATGCCTCAGATAATCTAACATTGATTTCAATATCTTGGCAGGTATAGTCTGTTATGTTAACAATACTACCAAGCTTTCAATACGGACACTAAAGAATGGCATAGAGAATTATGTGCAGCCCCTCATTTACCTATTAATACCATAATGCATAAACACATTTCACTACTGGAAATGCTGTGTGCCACAATGTACTAGTGGTTCCATGATAGCAATGCTGCCCATCTGAAGAGAAATGTGATAATGAGCTCTGAAAGCAAAATGAAGTATCTTGCTGCATGGAAATGCAATGGAATTATGGCACATTTACCTACAAAGTCCTGTATGCACAGGATGTGCTAAATCTGACCGATTTCTTGACTTTACTGCTATCAGCTCCAATGGGGCTTAGTGGGGTTGGTATTGATTTAAGCATCAACACAGGTGTTTCCTCTCACAGGACTACAAAGAGGGATTGCTACTGCTGGGAAGAAATCTGCACTTGAAAGTATTTACCTTCTGGGAAATCCTCTAAATCTTGGGAGAAAAGGGAATTCTTTGGGTTAAAGCTGATAACACAGAAACATAGAAACATGACTGCAGATAAAGACTATATGGCCCATCCCATCTGCCCATCCATATGAACCAGTCCTTTTTTCATTAGAGATCCTCTGTGTTTGTCCCATGCTTTCTTGAATTCAGATACAGTTTTTCTCTCTACTACTTCCACTGGGAGACTATTCCACGCATCTACCACTCTTTCCGTAAAGAAATATTTACGCACATTATTTCTGAGTCCATCTCCATCTCCTTTCATCTTTATCTTATGCCCTCTCATTGCAGAGCTTTCTTTCAGTTGATAGAGACTCCTTCTGTGCATTTATGCCATAGAGGTATTTAAACATCTCTATCATATCTCCCCTCTCCTTTCTTTCTTCCAAAGTATGCATATATTGATGGCCCACATTGAATCGCCCTAGACACCTTCCAGAAGCCTCTGACATCCACGCTGCCCTAAAAGGATTCATCTGCATTCGGACAGCCAGCACCACCTCTCTGACCAATACACATCAACGGAACAAAGTGAGTCAATGCTACTTACCACGAATCACCCCCTCCCCCCCCCCCCCGAAAAATTCTCACCGCTTACCACTGCTATTTAATCACTATACTGTTGCCAGTAGTATGTACCATTGCTAGTCACCATTGTACTGTTGCCAATAACTTGCTATTGTTATTTATATCAATATACTGTTGCCAGTATTCTTATCATTGCTAGTCACCATTTTACTGTTGCCAGTAACTTACTATTGCTATCTATATCATTATACTGTTGCCAGTAGTCTTATCATTGCTAGTAATCATTGTACTGTTGCCAGTAAATTACAATTGTTATTTAAATTACTATACTGCTGTCATTATACTGTTACCCTAACATGGCCATCTCCTTATTTGCTATATTTAGCTTTTACCTCCTAGCCGACACCATACAAAATACATCAGCCTTATCACCCACTCATAACTATATCCCTATCCTACATAGTTTGGGAAGGAGAAACAATAGTAGTTCCCACCACACACAACCACATGCACATCATATCAGGCATTCACATTTACTATATATTTCCATTAATAACTCCTATAGCCCAGAGCTAAGAACATTCTCTTACAGAGCAACCTAAAATGTGCTCTCATCAACTCACGCTCAATTCGAAAAAAATGGCCAGCCATCACAGACCTTATCACCAGTCAGAACCTTGATATCCTCATGGTCACAGAAACCTGGCTATCAGACACAGATACCGTCGTCATAAATCAACTCATCCCCCATGGCTATGTGATGCACGCTTGTCATAGAAGCAACCGAAAAGGAGGAGGAGTCCTCATCCTATCAAAAAGTAATCTCCAGTTTCAATCGCTATCCTCAATGAGTATCCTGCACATGGACACATTATCTATTGCTAACAAATATATCAACATAAATCTCATTTACAGAGCTCCCTCTTCACCTCTAGAAGATTTATCCAACATTATAGACCTTGCCTGTAACCCATAGACCTTGCCTGTAACCCTGGTAGCCCAAGTAAATCTAATTGGTTGATTGGAGATTTTAACCTCGCTTCATTGCAACCTACCTACTCTAACGTATTCCTCGATACTATGAAGGACCTTAGTTATACCCAATTGGTGAACTCTCCAACACACCTCAAGGGAAACGCCCTTGACCTCATCTTTGCCCCTCAGTCAGAATCAACCAAGAATATCAGCCTATCATCCATTCCGGTCCCATGGTCAGACCATAATGTAATATCCTTCCAAATCTCATACCAACATACCCAAACTCTGACCAACCAATCAAACTCAGCCTCCTCAGGATCAAAAACTCATTTCAAATCCCTAGACAGAGATGACTTCCTCAGCAACACCCTTCCAGCACTCCGTCAACCAGCGCAGAACCTCGACGACATGATCCATAGATGGAACTCAACTCTTATCTCTTATGCACAGCTACCTTCATCTAAAAATTCACCAGCATCCAACAAACTACCACGAAACAGAAAACCAACCCCTTGGTTCTCTGCTGAATTACGTGCATCACTTCAGCTTCTAAGAAGGCAAGAAAGAAAATGGCGCAAATCTCGATCTACATCTGACAAATCAACTTATGAGAACACTCTAAAACAACACCGTGAGAAAATATACAAAAAAATGAGAGAGCACCACACGGATGCCCTCCTTCGATCGTTAAATAAGCCACGTGACCTCTTTAGTATTGCTAAAGCTTTAACCAAGACACCGTCCTCCAATCAAACAGTTTCTATCCAACCCCAGTCCTTCGCCAAGTACCTACAATCTAAAATCATAAAAACAAATTTTACACAAAGCTCCACACCCTGCTTCTTCCCCCAGATACAGCAACCATTGACAAAATTCACCTCTCCGACAGAGAAGTACATTGCTGACCTTATTGCCACCATCAACACTACTACGGCACCGAATGATCCTTGTCCTGCCCATTGGATCAGATCGATGCATGTAGAACTCAGCTCAACTCTAGCCTACATCATAGATCTCTCCTTCACAACTGGAACATTCCAAGAAACCCTGAAACAAACTTCCATACACCCTCTCCTGAAAAACAACAAACCTGACCCAACAAAGACAGACTCATACCGCCCGATTTCAAGTATACCCTATCTAGCCAAACTTATAGAAAAGGTGGTTCAAATGCAACTACAACATATAGACGTATCAGCCCCTCTTGATCCTTGTCAGCATGGATTCCGTGAGGCCCATGGTGTAGAGACCCTACTCGCTATACTCATCAATACATTATCCAGAGGTATCGACAAAATTGAGAATGGGTTCCTACTCATATTTCTTGATATAGCGGCGGCATTTCATTCTGTCAACCATGTACAACTCCTCTCCCGCCTACAGGAAAAAGGAATTCATGGCCTTGCTTGGGAATGGTGCAAATCCTATCTCATGAACCGCTGGCAACAAGTACGGATAGGTTCCTCAACATCGGAACCATTCCATCAGCAACAAGGAGTACATCCCAAGGATCATCCCTTTCGGCTCTACTCTTTAACATTTATATGCAACCCATTTGTGATATCATCCGTTCTTTTAACATCTCCAGTCTGATATATGCGGATGATGTACTGATCTTCGCCCCAATTAACATCAAGCACCAAAACCTTGATCCACTTATTGAATGCTTCAATGCAATTACTGATTGGCTCCTGTCCCAAAATCTTCACATAAACTTTAAGAAAACTGAAGTCCTTTTCATAACCAGGAACAAAAACTTCTCTCCTCCTGCCTCAGTGAAAGTTCGTGACGCCGAGCTCCCATGCAAGTCTGTAATACGATACCTAGGGGTTACAATAGACCAGCAGCTCAACTTCAAAGAGCATATAAAGAATACCACCAAATCCATTTACAACAAAATACGGACACTACGACATCTAAGACCTCTACTAGCCCCAGACGACTTCAGGACAATATTCCAGACACTCGTAATGCCACACTTTGATTATTCCAACATCATCCTGCATGGACTCCCCAAGAGCACTCTCAATCCTCTTCAGATGGCGATGAACACAGCAGCCCGCATTCTCTGTGGCATCTCCAAAAAAGACCACATAACTCCCATACTTATGGATCTACACTGGCTACCATTACAGAGCAGAATCACCTACAAGGCGTTAATCCTATCATTTAAAGCAATTAACCGGATATCTTCCACATCCCTCTCTTCACTCCTGACCAGTACCCCTACTAACAGGCTAAGAAGGTCAACAACTAGCAATACGCTATCCATACCACCTGAGTCCACTAAATGTGCCCAAACAACTAGAAATAGAGCATTTACATTATATGCTCCTAAGTGCTGGAACAATCTCCCACCTCATATACGATCAATCGCTGACCTTTGTCACCAGCTCTCCTTAAACCCCCATATATAAGTGAGTAGAGGTTAAGTGAGTGGGTCTTCCCCACTGAAGCAGCTACTTTACAAATCCTGAAGCTGGGCTTTTTGGGAAATGTAGTCCCTTCACTGAATCAATGAGGAGCAGTTGTGGAAAAGTGGTTTAAGCAACCAAAGGATTTTATTTCCCCTCCCGGGGTGGATTTCACCATGAACAAAGTAACACAAACCAGGTATTTACTGGCATAAGGACAAATCAAAGGTTCTTTAACAGAAAAGGCTTACTTCAGCAATAAACAGGTTGATATCTAGAATTCCAGCGTAACAATGCTGTTTCTTCACAGCTCTCTGCTTCTCAATGCTAGTAGTGCTGTACTTTCTCTTTCAAAACATGCCTTCAGCGTAATGAGATTATTTCATTAGCAAGCGATATCGTACAGTCCATGATATCTTCATCAATATTCACACACTCAGGTTCAAAGTCCATTAACTCTTCCTGGCTAGAAGGAAATGTTTGTAACGGCAATCCTGATGCCACGCCCTTTCTAACTGCTTCAGGTTTCACCTGATATTCCTGAGTTAAATACTGGCTTCCACAAACGTTATCAGCACAGGTATTCTCTTCCCAGCTCCAACCCTCTGGGTAAATACAGTCACTGTAACTATTTTAATACCAGCCTTTTGGCTTACATTTTAGCCTAGCTGGTGGAGGTTTTCTTTGTGGCTTTGGACTGGTTGTAGGTTCCCAACCTAAGCCTTGCACCGAAGATTTCACTTGCCTTCCTGGCTTTCTTTCACTTCTGTGTTCCCCTGGATACTGCAGCTAATCCACTCTGCCCTTATTATATCCTTCCCTTGGGGTTTCTTTTCTTTTCATAAGAACATAAGAAATGCCATACTGGGTCAGACCGAGGTCCATCAAGCCCAGTATCCTGTTTCCAGCAGTGGCCAATCTAGGTCATACGTACCTAGCAGTTTCCCCAAAAGACACAGGTTCTGCAGTGCTTGTACTAGGCCAAGCATTGATATCCTGGGTCCCTTTTTAATAGTGGTTTATGGACCTTTCCAAAGACTCTGTCTCACCCTTCCACAGAGACTCTGGCTTTTTCCTGGCACTGCTGTCTTCACCGTAGCTCTCATTAGCTTCCTTATCCAGCACACATGCCTCATCCACTTCTTCTTCTAACTCCATAAGCTCAACTGAACTCTCTTTATCAGGGTGAATTCTAGGGCAGTGCTCAACTCCACCCCCTAGCAGGTGTCCTGCATTAGCTCTTGACTCATTCCCTGAATGGTAGCACGGGCGTTTCTCTTGCCTCTGTGCTTGTTTTCTAAGGTAACCAGGAGCCATGTGTTTTTGTTTACAACTCAGCCCTACTCCTGTTCCTGGCTTTTTAGTCTCTTCTACCAGGCTGGAAGGACCCACTGTGTCACAGATCCCCCTCCCCCTTAAAATATTACGGGCTGCCAAAGCCTGCGACGGACAGCACGTAATCCCTTGTGTAGGGTTCCTGTGGTGTTCCTTCATAGCTAATTGTACTGTGGCTACCCTTTCTTGCCAGGGTTTTAAAACATTAATGTGATAGACCTGGCGCCGGCCCTTACTATTCTCTACCCGGTATGAGACGGGACCTACCCTCTCCACTACCGTACAGGGCCCCTTCCATCTGGACTCGAATTTAGGTCCTACCTTGGCCACCATAATCACCATTTTATCGCCTACAGCTAATTGACGGGGTTTTGTTCCCCGGTTGTAGTACTTTTTCTGCCTCTTTTGGCTAGCCTGTAAGTTTTCTAAAGAGGCTTGAGCCATTCTTTTCAAACGACTCCTTAAGTCTTTGAAGAAATGGGGTACTTCTGTCTCCCCCCTATCTGGTTCCACCCATTGTTCTCTGAGTATATCAAGAACTCCTCTGGGGGCTCTACCAAATAACAGCTCGTACGGGGATGCTCCTAGGGACGCCTGAACATGCTCCCTACACGCATACAATACAAAGGGTAACATTGTAACAATGTATCCCACTCGGACATCTGCCCATCTAATCCCCTCCTAAGCATTTGCTTTATGGTCTGGTTTGTTCTTTCCACCATCCCATTGGACTGGGTGTGGTATGCTTCAGTCCGCACATGGTGTATGCCAAAGGCATCCCACACAGTGGCTAAATATTTTGACAAAAAGTTGCTTCCTTGGTCAGTGAGCATCTCCTGAGGGAAGCCAACCTCACAGAACAATTTTATCAGTTCCAAGGCTATTGTTCTGGCGGAGGTATTTCTCATGGGTATGGCCCATGGGAAACGTGTAGCTTGGTCCACGATCACTAACACGTACTGAAAACCCCAGGGAGTCCTAACGAGTGGCCCTATGATGTCCATTGCCATTCACCTAATGGGTGTGGATATGGCAGGTGTGGGTATCATAGGCACTGCTCTCTGTTTCGAGGCAGTAACCCGTTGGCAGGTGGGACACGCTTCACAATAGCGGGAAGTTTCCTTGTAGACCCCTGGCCAGTAAAAACGGGCCAAGACCTGGTCCAATGTCTCCTGAATCCCCTTGTGGGCTCCTATTGGGTGGTCATGGGCTAGACCCATTACTATGGCTTTAAATGTAGTCGGTACTACCAACTGCTTTCTTACCTCACCGGTAAGCGGGTTATTACTCTCCCTGTACAGGATATCCCTTTCTAAAAGGAATCGGGGCAGAGTATCCCTTTCTTCTTGCGCAAACATAAAGGCTCTTTTCAAAGCGGGATCCGCTTTCTGTTCCCCTGGGAAGGATGGGAATTTCTTTACTAACTCTGAGGGTACCCATGGTAAGCCCTCCCCGGCTCCCAAATCAGCCCTTCCTTGGGTCCTGTGTTGCCTTTCTTGTTTTTTCTTGGCCTTTCCTTTCCTCACCTCCTTGGGTATGGTATCAAAAAGGTCAGTCTGTGTGGGCAATGGGTCTATTGCTTCCTCATCATATTCCCTTTCTAAGTCAGGAGAATCTTCCCTAACTCGGGATGGACCCGCCATTTCTTCAGCGGGGTCCTCCTCCCTATGAGGGGTTCTTGCCTGGGAGCGGGTAGAGACATAGCCTGTCCTCTCTTCTATACCCTTTTCAATTCCCCGGCAAAATGGGGGCCAATCATTTCCCAAAATTACATCGTGTAACAGCTGTGGGATTATTGCCACCTTTACTTTCTTGGCTGATCCTAAACCTTCTATCATGAGGTCATATACAGGGTAATAGGAGGCTGACCCGTGCAAACACTATACTTTCACCTACCCCACTGCTGGACTCGGCGCCACTTGAGCTTGTATGGCTTCCCAGAGCTGTTGGGACACCATACTCTGATTAGCGCCCGAGTCTAGTAGCGCTTGGGCCTTTATGCCCTCCACCTGGACTGGTAGTAAAAAGCCTGCTTTGAAGTTTTCCCCATTTCCAGATACTAAGGCAGTGCGTATAATGCAGTCTTTTTGCAAGTGCCCAACATTTCCACACTTAAAACATTTTCCCTTAGTAAAGGAAAAACCCCTATTCTCACAAGGTGCTTTACATTCAAAATTCTTACTTACTTTATCAGCCTGTGTCATGCCCAGAACGCCGGATTTTGAGGTCCTTGAGAATTCAGCCTCAAAATACCGTTCTGTCATGGCAGCTGCTTCACTTGTTGTCTTACAGTTCTGTAACATAAGAAACTTTTTAACCTCAGCAGGTACAGCTTCCATGTACTGTTCCAACATTATCTCATCTAATGTAGACTCTACATTTTGCTGCTCAGGTTTGAGCCATTTACAGGCTAATCCCTTTATTCTAAAATACAGGGCTTTAGGGGTTTCTCCAGGCTTTAACTTTGCCTCCCTAAACCTGCGCCTGTAGAACAGAGGGGTGAGCCCTAACCTGTCTCGTACAGCATTCTTTACTGCGTCATAATTCATTGCTAAGGTGGCTGGCATTGACTTTACAAATCCTGAAGCTGGGCTTTTTGGGAAATGTAGTCCCTTCACTGAATCAATGAGGAGCAGTTGTGGAAAAGTGGTTTAAGCAACCAAAGGATTTTATTTCCCCTCCCGGGGTGGATTTCACCATGAACAAAGTAACACAAACCAGGTATTTACTGGCATAAGGACAAATCAAAGGTTCTTTAACAGAAAAGGCTTACTTCAGCAATAAACAGGTTGATATCTAGCATTCCAACGTAACAATGCTGTTTCTTCATAGCTCTCTGCTTCTCAATGCTAGTAGTGCTGTACTTTCTCTTTCAAAACATGCCTTCAGCGTAATGAGATTATTTCATTAGCAAGCGATATCGTACAGTCCATGATATCTTCATCAATATTCACACACTCAGGTTCAAAGTCCATTAACTCTTCCTGGCTAGAAGGAAATGTTTGTAACGGCAATCCTGATGCCACGCCCTTTCTAACTGCTTCAGGTTTCACCTGATATTCCTGAGTTAAATACTGGCTTCCACAAATGTTATCAGCACAGGTATTCTCTTCCCAGCTCCAACCCTCTGGGTAAATACAGTCACTGTAACTATTTTTATACCAGCCTTTTGGCTTACCTTTTAGCCTAGCTGGTGGAGGTTTTCTTTGTGGCTTTGGACTGGTTGTAGGTTCCCCACCTAAGCCTTGCACCGAAGATTTCACTTGCCTTCCTGGCTTTCTTTCACTTCTGTGTTCCCCTGGATACTGCAGCTAATCCACTCTGCCCTTATTATATCCTTCCCTTGGGGTTTCTTTTCTTTTCCTGAAGAAAGACTCTGTCTCACCCTTCCACAGAGACTCTGGCTTTTTCCTGGCACTGCTGTCTTCACCGTAGCTCTCATTAGCTTCCTTATCCAGCACACATGCCTCATCCACTTCTTCTTCTAACTCCATAAGCTCAACTGAACTCTCTTCATCAGGGTGAATTCTAGGGCAGTGCTCAACTCCACCCCCTAGCAGGTGTCCTGCATTAGCTCTTGACTCATTCCCTGAATGGTTGCACGGGCGTTTCTCTTGCCTCTGTGCTTGGTTTCTAAGGTAACCAGGAGCCATGTGCTTTTGTTTACAACTCAGCCCTACTCCTGTTCCTGGCTTTTTAGTCTCTTCTACTGGGCTGGAAGGACCCACTATGTCACACCTCTCACAATTCAGAAAAGCTCTCAAACATCACTTATTCTGCCTTTATTTTATCTACCCTAACCTAACACATTCAAATCCAACACAGCATCTCACCCACACAGCATCTGACGTACCGACAACATAATTCCCAGTGATTTACAAAAGAAACTCACCATTAGGCACATTCACAATGGCCATGATTACTTTATGTCTCTAATACATAATATAACTTACATAATTTATAAGCTCCTTTGTTTGAACTGTATGTAGTTATCCTGTTACTTCCTTTGTTTTGAACTGTATATACTTACCCTGTTACTTCCAAGTTTCAATCCCTGTTACAATGTAAGCAAAAGATCTTGTTTCTAATGCAAAATGTTGTTATTATGTAAACCGCACTGATGCTAAATAGCGCGGTATATAAGAATTTGTAATAAATAAATAAATATATAGATCTTTAAGTCTTTCCTCACAAGCCTTATGGTGAAGCCCATTGACCATTTTGGTAGACACTCCCTGTACCGACTACATTCTGTTTATATCCTTTGGAAGGTGCGGTCTCCAAAACTGCATACAATACTCTAAATTAGGACTCACCAAAGACTTAGACAGAGGCACTATCACCTCCTTCTTCCTGCTGGCGATTCCTCTCCCTATGCACCCAAACATTCTTCTAGCTTTCACCGTTGCCTTTTCTACCTGTTTAGTCAACTTAAGATCATGAGAAAATCATGCCCAGGTCCAGCTCTTCTTTCATGGCCAGAAGCACTTTGCCCCCTATACTGTATTGCTCCCTTGGATTTTTGCAGCCCAAATGCATGACCCTGCATTTTACAGCATCAAATCTCAGCTACCAGATTCTTGACCATTCTTTAAGCTTTGCTAAATCTTTCCCCTCGTTACATATACCTTCCTGGGTATCTACTGTATTGCAGATTCTAGTATCATCCCAAAAGAGGCAAACCTTACTTGACAGCCCTTCTGCAATATCACTCACAAAAATGTTTAAAAAAATTGGACCAAGGACAGATCCCTGAAGCACACCACTGGTAACATTCTTCTCCTCAGAGTAAGTGACATTTATCTATACCCTTTGTGGCCTCCCACTCAACCAATTTCTAACCAAATCAGTCACTTTAGGGTCCCATCCCTAGTGCATTCAATTTATTCATAAGTCATCTGTGCGAACAGTGTCAAAGACTTTACTGAAATCTAAATACACCACATCTAGAGCTCTCCCTTGGTCCCCCAGTCAAAAAAATGAATGAGATTTGTCTGACAAGACCTGCCTCTTGTAAAATGATGCTACCTTAAAGTCTGCAATCCACTGGATTTCAGAAACATCTCTATCCTCTGTTTTAGCAGCCTTTCCATTAGTTTACTCACTATAGAGGTCAGACTAACCAGCCTGTAGTTCCAAACCTCATCCTTACTTCCACTTTTGTGTAAAGGGACCACATGCACCTTTCTCCAGGCTTCTGAGACCATGCCAGACTAAAGAAGCATTGAACAGGTCAACTACAAATTCCCTAAGTTCCTTCAGCACTCTTGGATGTATCCCATCCGGCCCCATTACTTTGTCTACTTTTAGTTTAGCTAGCTCCTCGTGAACACGGTCTTCTGAAAATCGTTCAAGATCCAGTTCACTTCTGTTTCTATTTGTCAGTGTTTTCTGAGGTCCTACTTCTGGCCCTTCATCTGTGAACACAGAACAGAACTATTTGTTAAGCAATTCTGCTTTATCCTCATCAGCTAATGCATATGCTTTCCCTTCACTGTTTAGTCTGACAATACCACTTTTGTACTTCCTCTTCCTACTAATATATCTAAAAAAATGCTTTGTCCCCCCATTTTACTGCATTTGCTATTTTTACTTCATTTGTATCTTTGCTTTCCTGACTACTTTTCTAGCTTCTCTAAGCTTTTCTGAATATTGCTGCTTGACTTACTGTTTCTGTGATCTCTTGTATTTTAATGAAGGCCACCCTCTTTTTTTTACCTTTTCAGCTACTTCTTTCAAGAACCATAGTGGCCTCTTTTTTCTTTTACATTTACTTACTTTCCTATTAAAAAGGTTTGTTGCCCTTAAAATATCCCCTTTCAGTTTCTCCCACTGCTTTTCTATATTTTCCAGTTGCTCCTATCCCGCTAATGACTGCTTGAGGTATTGCCCCGTCTTAGAAAAGTTAGTTTTCCAGTCTAAAGGCTTTAGGATTTTATCAACCCTACTACTAATCATGAACCATACCATCTGATGATCACTTGATGCAAGATGATCACCCACTATAACATCAGAAACACTCTCTCCATTTATTAGCACCAGGTACAGAATGGCCCCCCTCACATGTGGGTGTACTGCTAACAGTTGCCGTAATAGTTATCCCTGAAAGGAATCCAGGATCTCCCTACTTCTGTGTATTTTAAAATTCATTATTTTTATTAAGTCTGCCAGAGCTTAATACACCAGACAGCTTTCATTTAAACCAAAATCAAATAGAGTATAACTTAGCATAGAAGGTAGAATAGGATGAGAATATTTATCATTGCTCTTCCTGGAGTGTCTGTGCTCTCCTTGCTTGGGGATGTACTGAGCAGGAAGGATTGCTTAGCTCTTTAGCTAAGCTCAGTGTGTGCTATTCATTGTGAAGCTGGTTGCTCGGCCACTTGCAGATCCACAAGATTGTGGCAAAAGAGAGTTCCTTCAATGTCCACTAGATATGAGTATGATGCGACCTTTTTGCACACAGGTACTCATCCTTCAGTGATCTATACGATTGCCTGTAGTGGTTTCATGTGTACTGAGTTTTCATTATTCAGCTCACACAAATCTCTTGCAGATATATCTTATCTTGACTTACATTACTTTTTATATTGGAATTTTTCTGATACACTTTGGGGTATGTTTACTAAACTGCGGGAATCGTACAAAATGCGCGTTATGTAACGTTAACGATCGTAAGCGCATCATAACGCGCATTATGACGCGCTTACGATCGTTAACGTTACATAACGCGCGTTAAACGTAGTTAACGATCGTAAACTCCCGCGGCGCGGTAAAACACCGCAGAAGGTGGAGAGAGGGCGGAGAGAAGGGGTCAATGGGGGGAGAGTGGGTGGGGAGAGGCTCCCTTCACACTAACGCGCTGATCTGAAGAGCTCAATTCCAACGCGAATGAAAACCTGCCGTTAAATGCACATTACAGGGGAGAGCAACCATTTCAGTGTCAGCAATGTACAGCCCAGGCAGGGAAACCTAAAAAAAGTGATAAGTGTGATACATGTGCACAGAATAAAAGGGCACATAAACACTGAAAATGACCCCAACAAACTGGAAAAAAACCATAACCAAGCTGGCCAATGGTGGTATCAATGAGAAACATCAACCCCTCCCCCCCCCCCCGAGTAAGCTCCATAGAACAGATATAAATCGTGGAAGGGTCTATAATCCGTCCCCATACAAGGTGAATGAGCCCACAGTGAAATAGCGCTGCTCAGTGTTTTCTCCACCATCGGACAGGGTTCCAATGGCGTGTACATGTCCCGCAACATCACAGGACGGGCATGTCGGAACGGCAACTGGACAGATGCCGGAGAAGGGGATACAGAAGGCCGCAGGCGGCACATGCTGTGGTGCAGCTGGGCCACAGTGCGGACTAGGGCGATGCCTAGGTGGCCCATACGAATACTGAAGCAGCGGAGCAGCCAGACAGCAACTGCTGAAGGTCCAACATGGGCACAACTGTGTTTCCCACAGTGTCACAGGGGATAGTACCCAGCAGCTACCCCCAAGGGCACGGAACATTGGCAGGCGGTGCTGGGGGGAAGCGTGGACACCTATGCAGGCACCCCTACCCCAGTACCCGCACCATAGGCAGCCGCCTACCTGCACACTGGATGCCCTGAGACTGCGCACCACCAGCACCACCAGCAGAAGGGCATGTCAGCATGGTGGCTGAGGGATACTGGTGGTGGAGGGGGCAGTGGCAGCTGCCCAGAGCAGACCATGGCCTAGCCCTGTGTAGGTGGGTGCCGTGTACTGCAACAGATGGGCCCTGTCTGATGAACAGTCATGGTATCACCAAGGAATGTACTGACTCTGTGACAACAAGGTGGTGCAGTGCACAAAACCAGTGTATTCAGAAGCAGAGGGTCACAGGTTCAAGTCCCAGCTGTGGTTCCCGCCAACCCGGTCCCCATATTTTACCCACTACTACAACGTGCTAATACAGACAGCACCTTTATTGCAGATGACATAAACATGCCCAAGACACCTACATTTTACCCTACAGAGCACAGACACCATAAACATGCACATTACCCAGAGCAGAGCCTCCCAAATGCAGTCCTGGAGGGCCAAACACCATTCCGGTTCCATGCTGCCTCTGATAAAGATGCCTGTGCTGCATTTCTATGCGCCACCCCCATGGTATGCAGATGTATCTCATGCATATTCATGAGGGACAGCATGAAAACCCAAACAGTGTTTTGCACCGCAGGTCTGGAGTTGGGAACCTCTGCCGTAAAGCAGCAGCCAACAGGGGCAGACACACCCGCACCCACAGGCCCCATTATCCAAAGCCTCCTGGGGAGGCAGGACATGGGGCTCTGTGTGCATCTCCCAATACTAGCACTTGCATACCTTAGTAATGCCACCCTAAACCTGGGAATATGGTACACATCTATCAAAAGGTTGCTATGAGTACTGGCACATAGCAATTCCTAGGTTAAGTACACTTTTCTGAGTGAGCTGCATCATAGCAACCTTTCTGATGTCTGTGGAGTGTGCTACAGGTCTTGTGTCTGACAGTGTTTACCAACCTGGGGAGTGACTCCTACAGTATTGCGTACCATAGCCATGCCTGCACTGTGCCCAGGACTTGTGTGGTGGCCTGGACTGCCCAACACCTCTATAGTTGCACAATGCTGGCATAGGTGTGGGGAGTGTGTGTCTGTCTATCCAGTGTGTGGTGGTTGCCAACAGCCTCCACAGCTCATACTGCTAGCACTGTTGCCAGTATTGGCCTGCCAATGTGCATAATGAGGAGCAAGGTACCGTGGGAATAGCCTGGATAGGGTGGCCTGGCCTGGATGCATCTGCAAACGGCATAGGGCAATGGCTCGGACATTGTAGTGCCTGGCCACCACCTGCACGGACAGGGTGGCCATAGCATGTCCTGCTGGGAGGTCACTCTCACCCTGACTGAGCAGTAACCATGGCATGGCTAGGTTCCCCCATAGTGCTATATAGCATTTCTCTCATGTGATATTTATGGGTTTCCTTTTGGGGCCCAATCACTGACTTATCTGCTTGGTGTGTATGCTGACATCCCCGTTCTGGGTACATGCATCTCCTCCAGGACCATGCACTATGGACTAGCTGGCGGACTGTCTGCAGCTAGTATGTGTCTTGCTGGAACACCTTGCAGGGTGCAGCGGCTGGAGGCTTGCTGCTGGAGAATGTCAGATAATGGTGGGGGGCAGCTGAATATTTCCAGGCCTGCCGTCTGTCTGCTATTGCGTTATGGATGTGTTCCCCTCTGTCTGTTCCCCAGCAGGACTGGGGTTGTTGGTCCCCTCTACTGCTGCCATTGCAGGGAGGTAGACTGTGGATCTATTGGTGGGTGATCCTGTTTCCCACCCTTAGCCCCAGAGAGTGGGTTGTGTGCTGGTACATAATCTGCCTATGGGTCCATACACCCCCCCCCCTTTCACCTACAGCAGGTAACGATGGCACCAACACAGGATATGCACTATTCTGGGTGCAGCATCGTCCATAGGGACTAGACATGACCGAGACATACAGCAGGACACAGATGTATCCTAGGTGTGTCTAACTGAACTACACACTGATGGGGACCTGCAGCATGGCATATTTCAGCCATGAAAGGTGCTGTGGACCTGGTGCTGGGCGCCCCACCTCAACCTCAGGGTGGGCACTGTACCCGCACAATGTGACTGTCTGTGGCTACTCTGTGGCACTGCCACACACGGTCTGTTCCCCCTACAAGGCCAAGGTGCTGTGGGGGTGCATACACGATCTTGTGCCCATCTGTCGACTGCTGATTTGCATGTGCAGTGCATCATGGGTACGGGTGGGTTACCCCTATCCTGGTAACCACAGCAGACAGTTTGTGTGGTGACGTGCAGTCCTGCAGCCAGCCTGGGCTTTGTTCACATCCTTATAAGGTGTCCTATATGGGACATTATAGGGTGCCTTGGCGGACAGTACACTTTATAATGTGCCCTATGGAGTGCCTTATGGGGTGCCTTATGCGGCACCTTAGGTTATGCCACCATGAGGGTGTGTTTGCTGGCAGCACTAATTAAAATACACATCACATGCCTCACCAATCGCTACTTAAATGTAAAGGGTGCTGCCTCAGCCAGCCTTATACATTAGGCCCACTGGGGAATCGAACCCATGACCCCTGTACCATCAGTCAGTGTTGTAACCATTGTGCTACAGCTCTGTTGCTGTGCTTGTATGCCTGCGCGCCTTCTTAAGATTAACACGCGGTAACGTGCCCTGTAGCACTCGTTCATTTATGGCGCCTTGTAACGCGCGTTCTCGGCGCGTTCTCGGAAACGATGTACCGCCCATGTCCTTATTTGGGGTTTCTGTCTCTACCGCAGCTCCTAACGCGAATCGCACTAACGCAGTTTAGTAAACATACCCCTTTGTACCTCACAGGGTTCATGTAGCTTGCTGGCTATGGCAGAGATGTCGTCAGTCTTCTTAAAATAAGGCGCTTTACTGGGCTGATATCCATTACCTCTGTTGATGTGTTTTCCAATGCAATATAGCTTTCCATGGGTCTTCACCATCCCTTTTTGCTTTCTTGCACAGGTTCTTCTCTGTCTTTACAGCAGATTCAGCTTTACCATTAGCTTATGAATGCCTTGGTGATGTAGTAACATGTTCAAATCCTCATTCAGCAAAACTCCTTTTTAAATTACATGCAAGTAAATTGAGGATCATTATCTAAGATCACTTGATCAGCTTGGTCATAGTGTGCAAACTGTACTTTGGAAAAACTTGATTCTAGCTTCAGCAAATATATCTGGGAGCAGTTCAATTTCCCAGAAGTCTGAATAGGGAGGGACCCACTATCAACAGGAACTTTTTCCCAACAAAGTTAAATAAGTTCATGATGACACCGATATGTCATGTGACAGTATGGTTTCCTTCTGCTGCTTACATGCATATCATTGCAGGTATAATAATTGCTCACAAAATCTTTGATCTCACCTTGCATGTTAGGTCAGTAAAGGATATCACAAGCTAGCTGATCACAAGCTTCACCAATAAAGTGGCTTGAATGTACTCATGTTAGCATCGCTGATGGTAGTGTTTGGGTATAACCACCTTGGATACGTTGTATAGGATGCCATTTTATATGCTGAATGACCAGATTCCCTAATTTTAGCTGGAATTTCTTCCTTCGAGTCTGGCCATCCAGTCAGGACTACAGACTTCAGTACTTGCAAGGAATCTCTTGCAGTATGCTGCATTATCTATTGCAACCTCCAGTCTGTGACATTCAAATAATCTTGCCTGTTTGATTTGTGCAATGTCAATCTTTTCTTGTTGCATTCAACAAATTTTGAGGAGTTCAGTACCAGCGCTGGACTGCTGACTGTTATCTGCAGAGGCTCTGCTGAGTGTATCACTAATAAACATCTCAAGCCCCAGTTTATAAACAACACTGAAGCTTTAATGTTGCAGTGTTAGCAACATGTTCTAAGGTCACCTCAATGCACACAATAGGGGTGTTTTGAAGATTATGATCAATGGTTAGCTTTCAATTTCTGCAGTAATTATGTCTCAGCCATAGAGATAATTATTAAAGCGCTGGCAAGCAAACACAATGCTGAGACATTCCTTTTTGATTTGTACATAATTTTGGTCAGCTGAGGTAAGCATCCTGTATGCAAAAGTCACTTGTTGATCCTACTGCATTAAACAGTAGTCTACCCATTTTGCTAGCATCACACTGTATTTCAATAGGCTTGTTGACATCTAAGTTCCGCAATACAGTGGCACCTGTGACCAAGTACTTTATTTCCTGTACTGCCTGGTCATGTTTAGGAATCCAGTGGCAAAATGCATCCTTATCCAGAAGTCTTCTCAAGGGCTTACATATCTCAGAGATACAATTTGAGATAGCATATTATAGACCCAATGAAGCGCTGCGCCGATTTTACATTTGCAGGTGTTGGCATACCCTGTATCTGCGGTCTGCTTTCAGTTCCTGTGAGGAGAGGATGTGTCCATGCAAGTGGCCCTCCTGCATCTTCAATTATAACTTCTTCACAATAAGCCATAGCTCTACCTGCCTGTGGTGATCAATTAGAGCTAAGAACTTGTCATGGCCACGCTTTGCCTCTTCATCAGATTCACCACACTCAATGATGAGGATGTCATCTATTGCTTCAATATCCAGCCAAAAATTTACGCTGCTTCCACTGATATACCTCTGGTGCTACAGAGTCCAAATTGTACTTTGAGTCATCTATTCCTGCCCCAGGGCATCCAGAATATGTCATGAGGCTGCTTTTGTCATCTAACTTATACTGCAGGAATACATCAAGTACATTGTGTAAATAAGCGAACTTTGGTTAGCTTGTATAAGATATCTTCAAGTGTTGGCATGATGTAGTGTGATCTTCTTCAGCGCAAGGTTTAGAAACTTTTGATCACTACAAATTCTCATCTTCTCAGGCTTTTTTTTACTATGACCAAATTGCTAATCCAATCAGTTGGTTCAGTCACAGGTGCAATATGACCATCAAATTTCATGCTTTTCTAGCTGGGTTTTCACATTCGGCTTTATGGCTAGTGGTATATTACATGGAGTACCTTGTACTGTTGAACCACTGGGATCAAATTCAAAATGAACTTCTCCTGGAAAAGACTCCATTGAGTCATGAAAGATATAATCATAGGCACTAACTAGCTATTGTCTCAATAACCGTTTGGTATACTTATGTTTTATCTGGTTCAGCTCTGCAGGAATGGTGAACTATATCAGCCCAAGGCACTCTGATGTTGACAGCAATGGTTTCTGATTTATTTTCACTATTTTAAATTCAAGCTTATGAATATGTCCACGTATTCAGTATCCGGTGTTAAAAAGGACCAAGGATGGCATGAGCTCCTCTGAATATAGTTTCAATTTGGTACCACTCAGCTGCAGTGATGCCCTCAGTGCCAAACTCATTTTGTCTTTCAAGTACATGATATTACATGTTGCCCCTGAGTCCAGCTGACAAAGTTGTACCATAATATTCAGTTCCTTTGCTCGCATAGCGCCAGGGCATTTTTTTTTTTAGAAAATTATAACAGTACTAAGCAAGTCTGCATCATCTGACTCTGCAAAATCTTCCAACTTATACAGCTTGATAGGCACACCCTTGAAAAATTATTTGAAATAAGAACATAAGATATGCCATACTGGGTCAGACCAAGGTCCATCAAGCCCATTATCCTGTTTCCAACAGTGGCCAATCTAGGTCACAAGTACCTAACAGTTTCCCCAAAAGACAGATTCCACAATGCTTGTATTGGGGCAAGCAGTGGATATTCTGGGTCCAATTTAATAATGGTTTATGGACCATTCCTCCAAGAACTTGTCCAAACCTTTTTTTTAAACCTGGCTACACTAACAGCTTTTATTACATCCTCCGGTAGCAAATTCCAGAGTTTGATTACACGTTGAGTGAAAAAATTTACCCTGTAGATCCATTGCATGCCCCCTAGTCTTTCTATACTTTGATGGTGTAAACAATCGATCTACGTTTACCCATTCCACTCCATTCATTTATAAACCGCTATCATATCTCCACTCAGCCGTCTCTTTTCCAGGTTGAAGATCCCTAACCTTTTTAGTCTCTCTTCATAGGGGTATCCTTCCATCCCCTTACCATTTTGGTGGCTCTTCTCTGTACCTTTTCTAATAACACTATATCCTTTTTAAGATACGGTGATCAGAATTGTACACAATATTCAAGGTGTGGTCACACTATGGAACGATACACAGGCATTATAATATCTTTGTTTTATTCTCCATTCCTTTTCTTATGATACCTAGCATTCTATTTGCTCTCTTGACCGCTGCTGCACACTGGGCGGAGGGTTTTAACATGTTATCCACGTTGACATCTAAATCTTTTTTCTGGGTGGTGGTTCGTAATGTGGAACCTTGCGTCGTGTAACTATAGTTTGTTTTTTTTCCTAGGTGCATAACTTTGCACTTGTCCACATTAAATTTCATCTGCCATGTGGATGCCCAGTCATCCAATTTATCAAGATCCTCTTGCAATTTTCCAGAATCCCCATGGGTTTTAACAAC
Organism: Ichthyophis bannanicus; assembly: GCA_033557465.1. Classification (NCBI taxonomy): domain Eukaryota; kingdom Metazoa; phylum Chordata; class Amphibia; order Gymnophiona; family Ichthyophiidae; genus Ichthyophis; species Ichthyophis bannanicus. The sequence goes on along the minus strand of CM066043.1, from coordinate 144,137,359 downwards.
TTTGAAAAGTTTTGTGTCATCTGCAAATTTGATAACCTCACTCGTTATTCCCATTTCCAAGTCATTTATGAATATGTTAAAAAGCAGTTGACCCAGCACAGATCTCTGGGGTATACACTATTCATCTTTCTCCATTGGGAAAATTGGCTTCTGCTTTCTATCTTTTAACAAGTTCCTGATCCACAATAGTACACAGCCTCCTATCCCATGACTTTTTATTTTGCCAAAAGTCTCTCATGAGGGACCTTGTCAAAGGTTTATTGAAAGTCCAGATACACTATATCAACCGACTCACCTTTGTCTACCTGTTTATTCACACCTTCAAAAAAACATGTTGGCTGTCCCCCATTAAGCCATGACTATCTACATGTTCAGTAATTTTGTTCTTTATGAAGGTTTCCACCATTTTTCCCAGTACTGACATTAGGCTCACCGGTCTGTAGTTTCCCAGATCACCCCTGGAACCCTTTTTAAAAATTGGCATAACATTGGCCATTCTCCAATCTTCAGGTATTACAGATGATTTAATGATAGTTCACAGATTACTAATAGTAGATCTGCATTCTCATATTTCAGCTCTTCCAATACCCTTGGATCTATACCATTTGGTCCAGATGATTTGCTGCTCTTCAGTTTATCAAATAGTTGTAATACATCTTCCCAGTGTATCGATACTTCTTTCAATTATTCTGCAGCATCTCCTTTAAATAACATTTCAGCCACAGGTAATATTCCTACATCTTCCTCATTAAAGACAGAAGTAAAGAATTAATTCATTCTCTCCGCTATGGCCTTGTCCCCTCTTAGTGCCCCTTTTACCCCTCTATCATCTAATGGTCCAATTGACTCTCTCACAGGTTTTTTTTTGCTACAAATGTACTTGAAAAAGTCTTTATTATGCATTTTTGCTTCCACAGCAAGATTCTTCTCAAATTCTCTCTTTGCCTGCCTTATCAATGCCTTGCATCTAGCTTGCCAGTGCTTGTGTTGTTTCCCGTTTTTGTCATTTTGCTCCTTTTTCCATTTCCTGAAAGATGCTTTTTTGGCAACAACAGCCTCTCTGACCTCACCTTTAAACCATGCTGGCAGTTTTTTGGACTTCCTTCCACTTTTCTTAAAGCATGGAATGCAACTGGTCTGGGCTTCCAAGATAGCATTTTTAAACACCCAAGCTTGATGTAAATCTTTAACCTTTGCAACTGCTCCTTTTAGTTTTTTCTTAATTATTTTCCTTATTTTATCATAGTCTCCATTTTGAAAGTTAAAAGGTAGTACTGTGGATTTTCTTACTGTCCTTCCTTCATTTATTAAATCAAACGCAATCATACTATGATCACTATTGCCAAATGACCCCAACACCCCTATCTCGTGCACCAGATCTTGAGTTCTACTAAGGACTAGGTCCAAAATGGCTTCCCCTCTAGTTGGATCATGGACCAGCTGCTCCAAGAAGCAGTCATTTATTTCATCTAGAAACTTTATCTCCCTAGCATGTCCTGCCATGACACTGACCCAATAGATACTGGGGTAACTGAAATCACCCATCATTATTACTGTGTTATAACTTTTGTTAGCTTCCCTGATTTCTTTGAGCATTTCATCATTCATTTGTTCATTCTGGCCAGGCGGTTGATAGTATACCCCCACTGCCATCGCCTTCCCCTTCCCCTTTTTACATGGAATTTCAATCCATAGAGATTCTACAATGAATTTTGTTTCCTGCAAAACTTTAATCCTTTGTGATTCAATGCCCTCTCTAACAGAGTGCAACCCCTCCACCAATTTGATCTTCTCTATCATTATGATGTAGTTTGTACCCAGGTATCACAGTTACCCACTGGTTGTCCTCCTTCCTCCATGTCTCTGAGATACCAACCATATCTAACCTCTCATTTAGTGCTATATATTCTAACTCTCCCATTTTATTTTTTAGGCTTCAAGCATTTGTATACAAGCATTTTAGAGGCTGTATTTTATTCATATTAATCTGGCTATCGGTAGGCAGGGGTAATTTGGAATCTTTAAGCTCTGTCTGCTCTGTACTCAAGGGCATTTGGGCTACTTTTGCCTTTATTGGAACCTCTCTACTGATATGCCCTAACTTCAGTCTTTTGCTAGTATCCTTCAAGGATACATTGCTCCGAACCATGCGCTCTTGGGCGACTGTCAGATCTTATTGTTTTAATTGAAAATACAAAAATTAAAATAAAAAAGAGACATTTGTGAACCTGTGCTCTTTTTCTGCCTATGACAGAGTTTCCAGAGTGCTGCAAAACTGTGAATACAGCCCACCGAAAGATGAACTTATTTATTTATTTATTTAAATGTATTTCTATACCGCCTTATCCTGCAATTTAGGATAAAATAGTTCTTGGCATTACCAATGAGGGCACATCACAATCTTTTAACTCTAAATACAGCCATTGAAATACGTCTTATCATAGAATTTACATAATTGCAACTGAGAAATATAGAACAGGACCAGCACACTAACAGCATTAAAGCAACAGACAAGCATGAGTGGGACGTGCATAGCTACTGAAACAAGGAACGGTAGAGTAACTCACCTGCAGCCAAATCTACTGCATATACAGTAAGTACTGTGGCAATACACATAAGTGAGTGAAAGAACACTGCTCAGCATATGGCATACTGCATACACATTCACTAACAGAAACTGCCTGTCTCCTAAGGAAATTTCTACACATGCCCCCTGCCTAGGGTATCTGTATTTTGCTTTAATATCTGCAATTCGAGGACCTTTCTGAAAAGTATGGAAACACTGCCTTTTTTATTCAAACCCAGAGAGAAAACATGCCTGTTCAACCACTTGACATTAAGTTTAACGCAGGACTTGTACGGTAAATTTGTCTCTTATAGAAATACTGTAATATATCTTCACCCAAGGGCTTAAGATAACAAAATCTTTTTCTTCTTTTAATCAGGTGATTTAACCCATTTACATTCAAGGATACTAGTCTGAAATCAAAGAAATTTTTAAATCTCACAAAAATCAAGTGTGCTGTCTTCATAGTAAAAAATAAAATAAATATATATATATATGTATATATAAAATACAAATAAAATTAGAAAACACAACTGGAAACTTCTGTCCCTTATCAAAAACAAAAAACAACAAATCCAAATGTAAAAGCTAAAGGAAAGTTACCCCTTCAATACCCAACATAAACCACATGGGTCTGAAACACGCTGCTGATTGACATTAGCCGTAAAACCGAAAATCAGACCTTCTCAGCCACCACACATTCCCAAATAAATTTTCCAATACAGTCACTCAAAACTATATATCCCATGCACCTTAGTCTAATAATAGGCAATGCAGCACATGGATTGCATTCATACCCTCCATTCAAATCAAGCGCTTTACACATGCATCATTCCCTCAAAGAAAGACCAATACAATTTCAGTCTTAGCTAAGTAGATTAAAAACATACCCTAGCTTATTTTAAAAACAGCTCACCATTCACAAACTTATTCCAAGTAAACACTGGATCCAAAAATGCCGACACTGAAGTGACCCTCACATTCAATCAAATGCCAAGCACAGGGTAGATTCTTATCTATTTCTTTTATCATAAATGTTACTGTGATATATTACTTTTCCTTCTTCCAAACTTGCTGCCAAACTATTTGAATATTAAGGCAGCTAAAAAATAAATGAGATATTTATTTTCCAATAAATATTGAATATCACCCTATGAGACATACCATGACCAAGAAAAAAAAAAAAGCAAGCACACTAAATGCAAAACTATCCACCATTTTAGACATTTACTCTGCACATATATCTCAATCACACAAATTACATCCACATCAGTCAATAACTTGCGAGAGTACATACAAAGCAGAGTAAGGAGAAACAATCATTCAAACCCAGCCTTCAGCACTACACAGATAGCAGATTAATCATACTCCAAAGTAATATAATGAAAATAGTGCCAGTAATATCACACCCAGCATTAACATTGGTATAACCGTCAGAAAAAGGAGAAGTCCAGCTTTAAAGATGCAGCAAAACAAAGTATTTTTTTTTATTCAAGAAAATCCTTCAGCCAATCAGGATCCAAATATGTAACCATTCTAATCTCAAATGTTAGCCTTATTCTTGCTGGGTATAGCAGACCTTATCAGGCGCCAATATTTTTGAGTGGCTGCTTCACAGCAAAGAAACTCTTCTGTGGCATCGCCATAGTTCTGGCTAAACTGGGGATGATTAAGATCTTGTGGACCGAGTATGTCAGGGACAATGACTTCTCCCTTGCCATCGCCAGTACTTGCAATACTTGAGGATATTGTGCAAGCGGTACTACAATTGGTCTTGGATACCTTTTACTGCCAGAAAGTCCTGTAGTTGGAATCCTGTAAGCATGTTCAGCTTCCAGTGGTGGTTGGAAACCATGGCCTAAAATCTGCATCAGGGTTGGATCCAAGAAGTTAGTCAGATCAGAGCCTTCAACACCTTCAGGTAATCCGAGGAGATTGTTAATTTTAGCAAAAGGCAAAATATTCAAGCCCTCATGTCTTAACTGCAGAACAAAGGAAGAATTAAAGGTAATCTGTAGCATTTGCTGATCCGGTAAAGCAACGCGATCTTCTAAAGTATCAAGTCTTTGCTGTGACAAAGAAAGTTAAGCAGTTAGCAGCTCCAATTCTTTTTGCATCCAATGGGTAGCCGCCACCTGCTGAGACTTCATATCTTTTGATGCGTGAAGTTCTCTAAAGATTACATCCGATGACTGATCCGCCATTTCGTCTGGCGTCAGAAGATTTTTTAAATGTCTTTTTAGACCCGATGTGAGGGAAAACCAACTCAGATTTTCGAGATTTGCTTAAAGACATATCCAACAGCCTTTAAAAGAGACAAAACAGCCTGTAGCGCAGAGACAGATCTTAACATAAACATCCTACGGTGCTAACACTTTAGGCAACATAGCAGAAAAAACCCCAAACCAAATGAACATCGACCTAATAGTAATTAAACAAATTTTTTTGTCGGAGCTAGCCGGAGGAGGGTCGATATGAAAAAACGACCCACACCAGGCGGTCAGGATTCCCCTACATGTGGGGTATTCTCTTTTCTGATTGGGTGGTTCTTCTTTATTTTTTTTTTTTTTAAACTTTTATTTTCATTTTGCAACAAACAAAAGAAACAACACACCAAAAGAGACAAAACAAGTATACAATAAGGAAAAGTAAACCCATTACCCCCCACCCCGGTGCTTCTTCTCTACCGTTTATATCAGCATGTGAGCGCTTCCATTAACAGTGAGTATACATCAAACGATCAAAAAAAAAAAAGTATCCACAATACAGCATGATCATGAGACAGAGATATATACAAAGTTAGACAGTCAGATGAGAGCATTTAGCAAAATGTACATATTCATTGAGCATCTTCCATTGAGACCAATGAGAAGGAGTCTGAACGGAGGACGCGAGCAGACGAGGTATTGTTCATATTTACTGTAGAGACAGGCATGATTCCACCATTCATTGAGGCTCAGATGGGAACTAATTTCCCAGTATTACTTAATAGGGAAATAGCAATGCCAAGCATAAAGTTCAAAAGGAGATAAGCCATTTTTTTGGAGAGAGGGATCCCCGCAACTGGGCGAAGTCCCACTATCCTCCAAGAAAGGGACTCCTGAGAGTGCAATATAGACTAATACGACCCCAGACCCGACGCCAGTTATACTGTTGTGCGTGATATTCTTGCATATCATGAAGTAATAGACGAATGGCCACAGGACGTGTCCAGCAACTATTACCCTGAGTAGTGTTCCATTTGTCTTTTCTGTGAGGAGTGTGTAAAACACCGGTGGGCTAGAAAGAAGAGGGTCTGAGTGAGTGAGGCGGGTCGGGAACCCGTGTCCCTCTGCTCCAGATAAGGCTCCATTGCTCCGAGGTTAAAGTCACATGCAATTCGCTCTCCCATACTTTCTACGCTATAGAGGTATCTCTAGTGATAGCATTACATAAGGTTTAGTAAAATTGGATGCTACACCCGGTGAGCTACCGAGAGATCGGAAGTCTCCAATAAACCTTATGCAGAGAGTGCCGATGGCGGGAGTACTCTAGTGCTCCGAATACAATGCTGAAGTTGCACTGACCAGAGTCGGGAGTCGAAAGGTTGCATAAGAGTATTAAAGGCACCTAAAGTGTCGAAAAGCATTGGTGGGTAGTGGGAGTCTAATGGGAGAGTCATACCAGGGAGTAAGGTAAGAGGAATCCGGTGAGCAAAGGCCCGCTACTATATCTAGCCACACAGGTCTGCTCGGTACTGGAGCTTCCAACCAACGAGCACCTTGTTTGAGAAGAAAAGATTGAGGGAACACTTGAGTAAAATCGCCACCAAGTAGTAATGGAGCATTGGCGGAGGCCGAGGCCAACTACGCAAAACTTGCATAGTAAGCAGGGTTGTCCACAGTCGGGGCATAGTGCAAATACACGTGAATTCACTATCTCCAACCTCAAGGTGTACCCACGGCCCCTCTACCCTCCATGTCAGCGCTAATATCAGGTACAGTAGCGTGCAAAGACTTCTTAACAGAATGGCTATCCCGTACCATTTGGAAAACGGTGGGAGAATAGGCAGCTCTACCATGTGAGGCCTAGCATTGAGTTTCAGTGTTTCAGCAGAGTGTAATGCGTTTCCTGAAGACACACCAAATCAACATGCTCGTGGCTAAGATAGCTAAGGATTTTCTTTCCTTTGAGTGACCAGTAATGCCTTTGACGATGAATAATAAGATTTTACATAAGGCCATTCAGAAAAGTTAAAATTCTGAGCATGATAGCACACATAATTTCACTGTGTCCCTCAAACTGACTGTATCTAGCTGTACACTTGACATAGGAAAAATAAGCTAATATAATACAATGGAAGCGCCCCACATTAACAAAGAAACCGCAGTACGGTAGAGGAGAAGCAAAACCCCCAAAATTACTGGCGACCATGTGTCTGCGGGAGAAACCCCAGAGAAGGCCGAAATTGAAAAAACATATAACCTGTAGGACTGTGCGTGCTCCGAATCCGACCGAGGCACACATCATGAAGGGATAGGAGACCAAAGACCAAAAGTCATACAGAGAAAGAAAGAAAGTCCAGGCTATTTCTGTGCTGGGCTATGACCGCCGCATCGGGCCCTTCAAAATGGCGGACAGAGCCGGCAGATAAGAGTCCAAGATTGGGATTAGCGCATCTGCTCTGCTTCTTTGGAGTCCAAAAATGTTGATAGTAGATCAGGATCCTCTCGAACGTCCTGGTCTGGTTGTGGAGAGTCACTCGGAGCTTCGCTGGATACAACAGGCCAAAGCGAGCCTGTAGCTGTTGAAGTCGAGGGCGAAGAGCAAGGAGTTTCTTCCGACGGTCAACGGTAGGCTTTGCCAAATCAGGAAGAAGGAGACCTTACGACCTTCAAATTCCAAATGATGATTCGCTCGGGCAGCATGTAAAATTTGTTCACTTGTTGATATCGTAGCAAGCTGATAAATAGGCCGGGGGGTCGTGCGGTTGAGCGCCATGCGGGCAGGAACACAGTGTGCTCGATCGATTTCCAGTTCTCTGTGAAAAGTGATCTTCAGCAAGGAGGGAAGAGTTTTGAGCAAGAATTCTCTTATATCTCCTGCTTCCACCCCCTCCGGCATTCCGAGGAGCCTCACATTGTTGCGAGGGCTCGATTATTGCTATCTTCCAACTCCTTTTGAAGAAGATTCTGTATCTGGCGCTCAGCCTTGTCCAGTTTGCCCAAGCGCACCTCGTGCGAGTCGAGGGACCCCCGCCAATTGTCCTGCCGTAATGAAAAGACCTTCAAGTCGGTCCTGGAGCACTCCCAAAGTCTTCTCGCATGGCTCGAAGCGCTTCTCCATTGGACTGCACCAATTCCTTCACGCCGCGTATTTCCTCCAAAATCTCCAGGTGCATTGCGGGGTTTTTTCACGAAATGGAACCATCTTCTGTGGGGAGGACACCTCTGTTTTGGAGCGTTTTCCGTGAGAAGAAGAAGGAGACCCGAAGTCCAAGCGCGCTGGTTTATGGGCCGCCATCCCCCCCGAGGTGCCCCGGTCAGCTCGGAGCGAAATAGTAAATTTATATAGGTATTAAGTCAGGATTCTGAGTAGGCCTCTCGGGAGCTTCAACGCAAAGCGTCCTACCCGCTGGACATCAGGCTCCGCCCCCCGGGGTGGTTCTTCTTTAAATAGCATTTCGGCCATTGAAAATTAGACCTTAGCCGCATTGATGGCGTTTTGGATGTCGGTTGCTGGAAATTCATTCTTTAACTCTTGGATATTGCACTTGAGACAGGGCAAGGTGCCCGAAACGTGCACGTCGTGCAGAGAGATTATTTTCTACTAGCAACTTGGGATTGAACTTTGAATTGAACTGAGATAAGTGAAATAAAGTTTTATTAGATTTAACTATTGGGGTGAAGAACCTTATGAGAAAAAAAGTAGCTGACCGCCTGGTGTGGGTCGTTTTTTCATATCGACCCTCCTCCGGCTAGCTCTGACAAAAACATTTGTTTAATTACTATTAGGTCGCTGTTCATTTGGTTTGGTTTTTTTCTGCTATCTTACTTGTCCAAACCAAAAAAAGGTTTTTTCTTTTTGTGTGAACACTTTAGGCAAGCCATTTTAGCTGGGCTCGGCAGCACCCCCAGAAACTTCTGACAACATGTTTCAGAGCTAGAACTAAAGAGACACTGAACACAGTTAGAGCACAGGAACCATAAGAACATAAGATAGGCCATACTGGGTAAGATCAAGCCCAGTATCCTGTTTCCAACTGTGGCTAATCCAGGTTACAAGTACCTAGCAGGTTCCCAAAAGATACACAGATTCCAAGTTGCTTGTCCAATGGGTAAGCAGTGGATTTCCCCAGTCCTCTTTAATAATCGTTTATGGGCATGTCCTCCAGCTACACTAACAGTTTTTATTAAATCCTCTGGTAATGAATTTCAGAATTTGATTATGCGTTGAGTGAAAACATATTTTCTCTTATTAGTCTTAAATGGGATACATTGTAACTTCATTGCATGTCCCTTAGTCATTCTACTTTTTGATGGCGTAAACAACCAATCTACGTTTACCCGTTCCACTCCATTCATTAATTTATAGACCTCTAGCATATCTCCCCTCAGTTGTCTCTTTTCCAAGTTTTTAAGTACCAACCTTTTAAGCCTTTCATCATACAGATATAGGGGTATGTTTACTAAACTGCGTTAGTGTGATTCGCGTTAGGAGCTGCGTTAGTGGAAGAAATGCCAAAAAAGGACATGGGCGGTACATCGTTAGTGATAACGCGCCGCGCAGCAACGATCGTTACAGGGCGCGTTACTGCGCGTTAAGCGCAAGATGGCGCGCAGACACCCAAATACAGAAACAGAGCTGTAGCACAATGGTTACTACACAGACTGATGGTACAAGGGTCATGGGTTCGATTCCCCAGTGTGCCTAATGAATAAGGCTGGCTGAGGCGTCATGTGTAACCCTTTGAAAGCTGACTATAATATTTTAATCCACAGTCTGCAGCCGGGTTAAAGTTTGCATATGTCAGGAAAATTGTACCCGTCTTATGCAATATGTTCCAATAGTGACGTTCCCTCTGACATGGTCATGTATTATATACCATTTGATAGGAATATTTAGGCGCTCCCTATAGGGAGAAAGTGTAAGGCGCGCCCTATAGGGCGAAGTTTAAGGCGCGCCCTATAGGGCGAAGTTTAAGGCGCGCCCTATAGGGCGACGTATAAGGCGCCCTATAGGGTGACGTATAAGGCGCCCTATAGGGCGACGTATAAGGCGCCCTATAGGGCGACTTGTAAGGCGCGCCCTATAGGGCGCCTTATGAGCCACCCTAAGGTGACAGTACCCTGAGGGTGGTTCTGCTGGCAGCACTAATATACAATAAAAATAGACAATGCCTAAGACAGCCCTATCGATGAACCCCACTGTGGGTTGTGAACCTATGACCTCTGGCTCATTGGGCAGTGAAGTAACCAGTGGGCTAGAGCTGCTAATAAACACCTGGCTGGCTACAGGAGGACTGCACGGCACCACACCCACATTCTGCTGTGGTTACCAGGGAGATTACATACCACCACCCAACGCACCCTCGGGGCTCAGGGTGGGGGACAGGATCTCCCGCCAACAGATCCACTTTCAACCCCCTGCAATGGTGGCAGTAGAGGGGACCATCACCCCAGTCCTACTAGGAATCAAACACCCTACAGGGCAGGCAATGCAGAGTAGTACACATCCATAACGCAATAGCAGACAGACGGTAGGTCTGGAAATGCTCAGCTGCCCCCCACCATTATCTGACATTCTCCAGCAGCAAGCCTCCAGCCGCTGCACCCTGCACGGTGTTCCAGCAAGACACATACTAGCTGCAGACAGTTCGCTAGCTAGTCCATAGTGCATGGTCCTGGAGGAGATGCATGTACCCAGAACGGGGATATCAGCATACACACCAAGCAGATAAGTCAGTGATTAGGCCCCAAAAGGAAACCCATAAATATCACATAAGAGAAATACTATATAGCACTATGGGGGAACCTAGCCATGCCATGGTCACTGCTCAGTCAGGGTGAGAGTGACCTCCCAGCAGGACATGCTATGGCCACCCTGTCTGTGCAGGTGGTACCGGGCACTACAATGTCCGGCCATTGCCGTATGCCCTGTGCAGATGCGGACAGGCCAGGCCACCCTATCCAGGCTATTCCCACGGTACCTTGCTCCTCATTATGCACATTGGCAGGCCAATACTGGCAACAGTGCTAGCAGTGTGGGCTATGGAGGGTGTTGGCAGCCACCACACACTGGATAGACAGACACACACTCCCCACACCTATGCCAGCATTTTGCAACTATAGAGGTGTTGGGCAGCCCAGGCCACCACACCAGTCCTGGGCACAGTGCAGGCATGGCTATGGTACGCAATACTGTAGGAGTCACTCCCCAGATTGGTAAACACTGTCAGACACAAGACCTGTAGCACACTCCACAGACATCAGAAAGGTTGCTATGATGCAGCTCACTCCGAAAATTGTACTTAACCTAGGAATTGCTATCTGCCAGTACTCATAGCAACCTTTTGATAGCTGTGTACCATATTCCCAGGTTTAGGGTGGCATTACTAAGGTATGCAAGTGCTAGTATTGGGAGCTGCACGCAGAGCCCAAAGTCCTGCCTCTCCAGGAGGCTTTGGATAATGGGGCCTGTGGGTGTGGGTGTGTCTGCCACTGTTGGCTGCTGCTTTACGGCAGAGGTTCCCAACTCCAGTCCTGCGGTGCAAAACACTGTTCGGGTTTTCATGCTGTCCCTCATGAATATGCATGAGATACATCTGCATACCATGGGGGTGGCGCATAGAAATGCAGCACAGGCATCTTTATCAGAGGCAGCATGGAACCTGAATGGTGTTTGGCCCTCCAGGACTGCATTTGGGAGGTTCTGCTCTAGGTAATGTGCATGTTTATGGTGTCTGTGCTCTGTAGGGTAAAATGTAGGTGTTTTGGGCATGTTCACGTCATCTGCAAGAAAGGTTCTGTCTGTATTAGCACGTTATAGTAGTGGGTAAAATATGAGGACTGGGTTGGCAGAAACCACAGTTGGGACTTGAACCTGTGACCTTCTGCTTCTGAATACACTGGTTTTGTGCACTGCGACACCATGTTATCACAGAGATGGTGCATTCCCTGGTGATACCGTGACTGTTGGTCAGACAGGGCCTGTCTGTTGCAGTGCATGGCACCCACCTACACAGGGCTAGGCCACGGTCTGCTCTGGGCAGCTGCCACTGCCCCCTCCACCACCAGTATCCCTCAGCCACCATGCTGACATGCCGTTCTGCTGGTGGAGCTGGTGGTGCGCAGTCTCAGGCCATCCAGTGTGCAGGTAGGCGGCTGCCTATTGTGTGGGTTCTGGGGTAGGGGTGCCTGCATAGATGTCCACGCTCCCCCCCAGCCCCGCCTGCAAATGTTCCGTGCCCTTGGGGGTAGCTGTTGGGTACTATCCCCTGTGACACTTTGGGAAACCCACTCGTGCCCATGTTGGGCCTTCAGCAGTTGCTGTCTGGCTGCTCCACTGTTTCAGCATTCGTATGGGCCACCTAGGTATCACCTTAGTCCGCACTGTGGCCCAGCTCCACCACAGCATGTGCCGCCTGCGGCCCTCTGTATCCCCTTCTCCGGCATCTGTCCAGTTTCCATTCTGACATGCCCGCCCTGCTGTTGCGGGACATGTGCACGCCATAGGAACCCTGTCTGATGGTGGAGAAAACCCTGAGCAGCTCTATTTCACTGTGGGCCCATTCACTTTGTATGGGGATGGAGTATAGACCCTTCCACGATTTATATCTGTTCTATGGTGCTTACTCGGGGGGGGGGGGAGGGGTTGATGTTTCTCATTGATACCACTATTGGCCAGCTTGGTTATTGTTTTTTTCCAGTTTGTTGGGGTCATTTTCCGTGTTTCTGTGCCCTTTTGTTCTGTGCACATGTATCACACTTATCACTTTTTTTTGGTTTCCCTGCCTTGGCTGTACATTGCTGACATTTAAATCGTTTCTCTCCCCTTTAATATGCCTTTAACGGCAGGTTTTCATTCGCGTTGGAATTCAGCTCTGAAAATCAGCGCATTAGTGTGAAGGGAGCCACTCTCTGCCCATTGACCCCTTCTCTCCGCCCTCTCTCCACCTTCTGCGGTGTTTTAACGCGCCGCGGGGCATTACGATCGTTAGCACGTCATAACGCGCGCTATGATGCGCTAACGATCGTTAACATTACATAACGCGCGTTATTCACGATTACCGCAGTTTAGTAAACATACCCCATAGTGTAGTTACTCACCTGTAACATATATTCTCCGGGGACAGCAGGAATCAGTCCTCACTTACGGGTAATGTCGGCGTGGACAGAGCCCGTGCAGAAGCATCACCCCAGCTTTCAAAGAAAGCCTTAGGGAGATGCACCATGCATGTGTGGTCCACTTCTTGCCCAAGGGTGCCATCTTGCTTCAGTCATAGCTGAAGCAAGCTGAACCTGTGCTAAGATGGCAAAAAATAAAAGATGGTAATGAAGAAACTCCAAGAGGAAGAGCTCCCCAGAGAACACCTGTTACAGTTGAGTAACTATGCTTTCTCCGGGAACAAGCAGGAAGTCAGTCCTCACATATGGGACTCTCCAGTTAGAGGCTACTGGATCTGTAGAAAATGCCATGGCAACCTGCAAAGGTGAACTATGATCAGCAGCAGCTGAATCCCAAGAGACCCTGCAAGACCCAAGTATCCAGTGAGAAACAGAACTCCGGTAACCTGAATACACAAGGGTCAGAGGGCAGGAGTTGCCTACACCCTGAAAAGATTACAGAGTACAGCCTGTCGAAGGCACTGTCCCATTGGGACTCTCTCTCCAGGCAGTAGTGAGCTACAAAGTTATGGACCGAAGATCAGGTGGCGGCCCAGCAAATTTCCATCATGGGAATAGAACGCAGATTGGCTGCAGAACTGTGCTGTTCTGATCCAGTGGGATCTCCGCTTGCTCATAGGCAAGGGTAATGCAGTCCAGTACCCAAGTGGACAGAGTTTGTTTAGTCACTGGAAGCCCCAGATGGCTGGGGTCATACAATACAAAAAACTATTGGGCTCTGCGGTGGCCTTGAGTCTGTTGCAGGTAGAAGGACAGGGTTGTCTTGCAATCCAGAGTATGGAGAACAGTCTCCACCCTACTTGCGTGAGGCCTGGGAAAGAAGGTGGGGAGCACATCCTCCTGATTAAGGTGGAATGGGGACACCACCTTCAGCAGAAACTTGGGAGTTGTGTGGAGCACCACCCTGTTCTTGTAGAACCTCGTGTAAGGAGGCTCTACCATCAGAGCCTTGAGTTTGCTGACTCTGAGAGCTGATCTGAGCACTATCAGGAAGGCGACCTTCCAGGAGAGGTACCACAGGTGGCCAAAGGCTCAAAAGGAGGCTTGGTGAACTGCAAGAGCACCACATTAAAGTCCCACTCCGCTGCAGGAGGGCGGACGGGGAATTTGGACAATATGAGGCCCTATAGGAACCGAGACACAAGGAGCTGAGCTGAGAGGGATTTCCCCTCAACAGAATGGTGATGTACTGCAATGGCTCTCAGGTGTACTCTGACTGAGTTGGACTTCAGTCCCACCTGCAATAAGAGGAGCAGGTATTGGAGTACCACATGCACTGAGCAGGAGAATGGGTTCATCTGCTTTTCTGTGCACTACAAGGAGAAAAGGCGCCATTTGAAGGTGCACGCACTTCTTGTGGAGACCTTATGAGAGGCCAGGAGAATCTCTTCCAGGCCTCATAGGAGATTGAAGGAGGCTAACACAAACCTTTCAGCAGCCAAGCCATGAGCGAGAGGAACCCCAGGTTGGGGTGTAGAAGAGAGCCCTGCTCCTTAGAAAGTAGTCCTTGGGCTGGCCTTATTGCCAAGGGTCTTTACCAAGTGCCTCGCAGTGGTCACATCCCAGCTACATCTCCAAGGGACCTTTGTCTTCACCTACCTAGATGACTAGCTCATAAGGGGAGGCACAGCACAACTCAGGGTGCACCATCAATGCCCTGTAGCATCTGAGGTTCATCATCAAGTACCCCAAGTCCCACCTCTCTCTGATTCAACGCCTGAAGTTTATAGGGGATCATCTAGACACCCTCCAGGCCAAGACCTTCCTCCCTCAGGAAAGGTCAGTACGCCTCAGACAGCTAGCCTCAGAGGTACAGTGAGGCCGGTTGCTTCCCACCCGGCTTCTCCTCCGCCTGCTGGGCCACATGGCCTCCATGGTTCATATGACCCCATACGCTCGACTGCACATGAGAGCGGCCCAATGGTGCTCCGCTCTCAGTGGACACAAGCCATGGGCAGGCTCTGGGACAGAGTAAAAGTAATCCACCTGCTGGCAGGTGCCCTCCCCCCAGAGGGTCCTCACCATGGATGCCTCCTTACTGGGTTGGGGAGCACATTGCAAGGGCCTCCAGGAACAAGGCAACTGGTCCCAGATGGAATCTCAGATGCAAATCAATCTCCTGGAGCTCCGGGCAATATTCTTGCTCTCTGCGCCTTCCGCCACTGACTGCAGCACAAGTCAGTGCTGGTCCAGACCGACAACCAAGTTGCAATGTTCTACATCAGGGGTGGGGAACCCTGGTCCTGGAGAGCCGCAGACCAGTCAGGTTTTCGGGATATCCCTAATGAATATGCATGAGATATATATGCATTAGAGATATCCTGCCAACCTGACTGGTTTGTGGCCCTCCAGGGCTGGATTTGGAGACCCCTGCCTTACACCTCTGTCATTTAAGATTGTGAGTGGGCAAGGTGCAGATGTCCTAGACATCGAAAGGGTATATAGAATGTGTCACATTCCTCCTCGATTCTCACCACCACCACCACCAAAAAGTTGTCTAATAGACAATATTTTGGTGGTGGTGAGAAGTGAGGAGGAATGTGACACATTCTATCTAACCTTTTTGACAGAAGATGCCAAAACTCCCTGTACAGAGGAGATTAAACCCTCCATTTTGGTTTTAGAACGTTCCAAGCTATCCAATCTAGTCTGGCAATCAGTCAAGGCAGTCACAGTCTCATGGGTAAATTTGGAAAGTTTTAATAAGGAAGAATTTAAAGAAATCTCAGTCCGAGAGACGACTTGCCAAATATCTTGCAACGAAACGTCTTTTGGTGGCTTAGGAGCATCAGTAGTGGAAGAAAAATCAAAAGGTGAAGGCAGAACGGAAACCAAGTCATTTACCTTCAAAAAGGAATCAGACAGCTGAACAAGTTCGGGTGTAGGATCCTCCTCGACTCTACGAGGAGAGCCGGCACCCAACAATAATGGCTCCGAAAGTGATTGGGCAGTATTTAATTGGTTGTTTGTAAGAAAGTTGCTTTACTATTTCCTTTCATATATGTTCAGTATCTATATGCAGCCAATCTGTGATTTGATACGTACTTTCAACATTCAACATTCAATGTCTAGCATACGCTGATGACATCCTGATGTATGCTCCATTCAACGTAAAACAACCAGATTTTGCACCAATAGTTCATTGCTTTGAAGCTGTATCAAACTGGCTCCTCAAACAGAACCTACGTATAAATCACAACAAAACAGACATTCTATTTGTTACACGGAATCCATCATTCATACCCCCTACCTCATTACAAGTAAACAACATTGAGCTGAAGGCACAACCCACAATCCGTTACTTAGGGATTACATTAGACCAGCGGCTTGATATGTCAGCACACATCAAGAAAGCAACGAACGCAATTTACCACAGGATTCGATCCCCACGTAATCTCCGACCTCTACTCGACTACTCCGACTTCCGCACAATCTTCCAAACCTTGGTATTACCACACCTAGATTTTGCCAATATCGTTCTACACGGTCTCCCGCAATCTACTCTAAACCCCCTCCGTCTGGCCATGAATGCAGCCGCGAGATTTCTCGTAGGTGCTCCACACTCAGAGCACATAACTCCAATACTGAAGAGTTTACACTGGTTACCCCTCCAGGCCAGAACCCTATATAAAACCCTGGTCATGACTTTTAAAGCTTCAAAGAGCCCATCTCTATCACCTATCAGCAATATGATACATGTCACTCCAACAAACAGATCCAGGAGATCTGTTACATTGAACTCCATTGACCTTCCGAAACTCCTTACGAAATGCTCTAAATCAACAGCCTCTAGAGCTTTCTCACTGTTTGCGCCCAGAGCCTGGAATGCCCTCCCACCCGAAATCAGAGCTATCACAAGTCTAATGACATTCAGAAAGGCCTTAAAATATCATTTGTTCCTAATATACTACCCTGAAGCTACTCCGAATGAACATAGCCCCCATGCCGGTCTTTCCCACTTGACCCCGTTAGAAAATGGTTAATCATGATGGTTCATACTTGCACACTCTATTCACACCGTACTATACTGTACTTGTAATTTTACTGTATTTACCACTACCATGCAAAAAACCAAAAATTACCATGTATATAGTTAACCCTGTTTACCGCCAAGTTTTTGTATATACTTAACCCTGTTTACCGCCAAGTTTTTTGTACCCTGTTCATTGTAAAAAACCAATGCTGACTGTGTTCATTGTGTTTAAATTTGTTCATATGTAAACCACACTGATTAAAAGAGCGCGGTATATAAGAAATAAAAATAAATAAATAAAATAAATAAATAAATATTTTCTGTTTCTGATCTGCTGATGTTGGCTGTTATGTCTCTGAAACTCACAGTGAAGTTCCAGTATAAACTAGAAAGGCGAAGTGTACAAACACTAGAGGGGTGCAGCTAGAGAAGCAATGTGTGCATAGCAACGGCAACTTTTAAAACTATTTACCCAGGTAAGTAGTATTTTACCTGGGTTAGTTGGCTGTCTGGAAATTGCCCTCTTTCGATCAGGAAGCCTAATAGTAAGTTTGGAATAATAAATTGATTTTTATGTTGACAAAGGTATTTCTTTAAAGCACAGTCTTGGGAACAGACTGTGGCAGCACAGGTTATACAGGGATTACGTAAATCATATTCAGCCGGACTTTCTTGAGCTGCATTGGATGCTTAAACAGTACTGATTTCACTTTAAATGTCTAACTCTAGTGCTTAACCTTCTACATTTACTGGCTGTAAATGAGTTATGTACATTCTTGTGTCAACACAAGCCTTGAGGTCAGTTGCTCAGGGTTTATTAAGCATATCATCTTTTTCCACTGTCTGAAATGAGTCAATGTGATCTCGGATTTTCTTCATCTATGAACGAAAACTGTGGAATGCTCTCCCCCCACAGGCTCTCCAAGACAATCAGATTTCTGTAAAGTCAAATCATATTTTTTTCAAACTGTGTCAAACTATGATGTCCATCTCTTTATATAGCCTTCATTATATTTGTTATTATGAATGTTTTTGTTCACTGCATAGAAATAATGGATAGGTGAGCAAAATGTAATAAATAAATATAAAGCAGGCTACATATGGTGGAAAAACGTAAGCCTTATGGGCCCGATATTCAGTGGCAGCAGCTGGTGCTGCTAAAGCACATAGCCATTGCTGCTGAAGTTTAACCCCAGATATTGAAATGCCGGCCACTGGCATTTAACATCCGGGTCGCAGCCCAGCCCAGAAGTTAACCAGAAAATGCCAATATTGAGCTGCTATCCAGTTAGCAATAGGTGCGGCCGCATCTGCTCCGCCTTGTAACACCCACAACACGCCCCGATGCTAACCGCAGGTATATAAACTGTGTAAATGCCTTTGAATATCAGGCCTTTTATCAATGTGCAAGATTTTTGTACAGTCACTATAAGGCAGGCCATGGTCCTTAGCATTCTGGACTATTGTAATGCATTATATATGGGCCGCCTGCCAAATGTTTATATTGTCTTCAGATAGGGGCTGCTGCATCCTGAACTATTTCCAGAGGAGCAAAGAAAAGGAGGAGCGCTCGTCCAGCTTTAATAAGACTGCATCGGCTACCAATACAGGAAAGAATCAAGTTTAATTGGTTGATTTTCATTTTTAAAGCTTTGACTCTCCAACAGCCTAAGTCATTGGGCTGTTATGGTCAGCCCAAGGGCATTAACAGTTTCATCATGTGGCACTCTGCACTTGGTCAAAGGGAGAAACACCATGTTTTCAGTGTCTAGATTTGGAATATGTTACCAGAAGATATGCATTTGGAAGAGAATTTGCTGACATCCCAAAAGTAAATTAAAACTTTACTCTTTCCAACAAATCTTTAAGCTGTACATTAAGTGCTTCAAGAGGATTGTTTGTTTTTTTAACAACTCTGTAAGTTATATTTGATGTGGAATGTCAGTGATTATTTTTGAGATTTGTTTTAAATGGCTGAATTTGATCCTTATGTTATCGCGTAGCTGTGTTAGTAAACAAATTATTTTTATTACTGTAAACCTGCCATGATTGACCTACAGTCAAATGATGGTATATACATTTTAGCAAACAAAATGAAATGGAATCAGACTAATAGTACAAACAGAGTTACCCATTGCTTTTAGTCACATTTAGTTGGAGGATTCCCAGAGACATAACCAGAAAATAATGTCCATAAACTATGGGGCCCTTTTCCTAAAGTACGGTAAGGTTTTACACTTAACACATGGCAATGACCTAAATTACCACATGGTAACCATGAAACCTTTGTGTTAACTGTTGACGGTGTGCCTAGCATCTGTCCATATAGCTAACACAGAGAAAATACATTTACCCTGCACTGACTTCCCGATATATATTGCAGATATACTTAATGGTCTCAATTTTCATTTAGGCAGGCTATATGCCGTGTCGGCACATAGCCTGCCTGCCGACCCCCTTAACATGGATTTTCACTTCCGCGTCGACCGAAGTAAAAATCTGGGTTGGCTGGAAATGTTGGCAGCCACCTAAGTGGGTAGCAGTGATTTTCGATGCTACCAAGTTAGCCCCAGCGCCACAAAGATAGGCGAGGAAAACGTTGGACTTGATGAACCAGGTTAAATTCCCCCCCCCCCCCAACTAACAATCAGATGTACTTTTGACACCTTCAACACCATATCCACATACAGTTGTACATAGCCATCCCAACCCTTTCATTGCTACCTACCCACCCCAGTTCTATGTATGTTTACAGTTCCATACATATATCTTCAGTTCAGTTCTATGTAAAACAGTTAAATGCAAAGCAGTTCTCCCTGCTGTTAATGTTCCATATAAACCATTTTGACTTAACGAGAAAGCAGTATATAAATCTTGCTAAATAAATAAATCTTCTGGGCAATGTTGTTCCAAACTGATTTACTACAAGTTTATTTTCTAAAATAGAGGAGAATAAGGTCAGTCTAACAAAAATAGTATTTTTTTTCACAAACAGAACAAAATAGGGTATGCTTATAATCTAAGATACATTAAAATACCATGAAGTGCTCCAGTTCTATTTTAATTTACGCAAGGAAAAACAAACATGGAAAAGAGAGAGTAAGCTAGTATTACAGACTGATATAATACAGTTTTTGACTGAAAGGCGGCTACGAAAACGTCTATGTGACAACAGGTAAGGTTAACCAGAAGTCATAGTACACACAGTAGCAGTGTCTCCCCAAAGATGACAGAATTTAATGATGATGTAGTAAATCTGTTAGTGTAGCTGGATTTAAAAGAGGTTTGGACATGTTCCTGTAGGAAAAGTCCATAGACCATTATTAAAAATGAATGGGGAAATCTACTGCTTATCCCTGGGATACGCAGCATAGAATCCGTGTACCTTTTGGGAATCTGCCAGGTACTTGAGGCCTGGATTTGTCACTGTTGGAACAGTTATAATTCCCTGTTCAATGTAATTTCGGTTTGTTCAATGTAAACCACCTTGATGTCATGAAAGGCGGTATATAAGAAATATAAAATAAATAAAGAATACTGGGCTTGATGTACCCTTGGTCTGACCCAGTATGGCATATCTTATTTTATGTTATCTTACCTACTTGAAGATTTTTCAAACAAAGTATAAATCAGAGGATTATGTCACCCACTGTTTTGCAATTCTTCCAAATGTTGTCATTATTATATTGTTAATAGGTTCTAAGAACATAACATAAGAACATAAGATATGCCATACTGGGTCAGACCAAGGTCCATCAAGCCCAGTATTCTGTTTCCAACAGTGGCCAATCTAGGTCATACGTACCTAGCAGTTTCCCCAAAAGACACAGGTTCCACAATGCTTGTATTGGTTCAAGCATTGATATCCTGGGTCCCTTAATAATGGTTTATGGACCTTTCCTCCAGGAACTTGTCCAAACCTTTTTTAAACCCAGCTACACTAACAGCCTTTACTACATCCTCCGGTAACAAATTCCAGAGTTTGATTACACGTTGAGTGAAAAAATATTTTCTTTTATTAGTCTTAAATAGTTTACCCTGTAGCTTCATTGCATGTCCCCTAGTCTTTCTATATTCTGATAACGTAAACAATCGATCTACGTTTACCCGTTCCACTCCGTTCATTAATTTATAGACTTCTATCAAATCTCCCCTCAGCCGTCTCTTTTCCAGGTTAAAGAGCCCTAACCTTTTTAGCCTTTCTTCATAGGAGTATCCTTCCATCCCCTTTACCATTTTGGTGGCTCTTCTCTGAACCTTTTCTAAAATCGCTATATCCTTTTTAAGATACGGTGACCAGAATTGCACACAATATTCAAGGTGCGGTCTCACCATGGAACGATATAGAGGCATTATAATATCTTTTGTTTTATTTTCCATTCCTTTCCTTATCATACCTAGCATTCTACTTGCTCTCTTGGCCGCCGCTGCACACTGGGCCGAGGGTTTTAACATGGTATCCACAATGACGCCTAAATCATTTTCCTGGGTGGTTGTTCCTAATGTGGAACCTTGCATCGTGTAACCATAGTTTGGGTTGTTCTTCCCTAGGTGCATAACCTTGCACTTGTCCACATTAAATTTCATCTGCGATTTTGATGCCCAGTCTTCCAATTTATCAAGATCCTCTTACAATTTTCCACAATCCTCTTGGGTTTTAACAACTTTAAATAGTTTTGTGTCATCTGCAAATTTGATAACCTCACTCATTATTCCACTTTCCAGGTCATTTATGAATATGTCAAAAAGCAGCGGACCCAGCACAGATCCCTGGGGTACACCACTATTCACCTTTCTCCATTGGGAAAATTGGCCATTTAGCCCTACCCTCTGCTTTCTATCTTTTAACCAGTTCCTGATCCACAATAGTACACTGCCTCCTATCCCATGACTCTTTAGTTTTGCCAAAAGTCTCTGATGAGGGACCTTGTCAAAGGCTTTCTGAAAGTCCAGATACACAATATCAACCGACTCACCTTTATCCACCTGATTATTCACTCCTTCAAAAAAACATAACAGATTAGTAAGACAAGATCTTCCTTGTCTAAAGCCATGTTGGCTGTCTCCCATTAGGTCATGACTATCTACATGCTGAGTAATTTTATTCTTTATGATGGTTTCTACCATTTTTCCCGGTACTGATGTCAGGCTCACCGGTCTGTAGTTTCCCGGATCACCCCTGGAACCCTTTTTAAAAATTGGTGTTACATTGGCGATCCTCCAATCTTCAGGTATTAGAGATTATTTTAATGATAGTTCACAGATTACTAATAGCAGGTCTGCAATCTCATATTTCAGTTCTTTCAACACCCTGATGTTCTATTGTTCCATGTAAACTGCTTGGACCAGGCGAAAAGCGGTATATAAACCTAACTAAATAAATGCGTTATGCCACTAATCACCATCGATGATGAAGCAAAAATCATTTGCCTAGGTTTTTATCACTGAATGGAACAGATGCATTTTCACTTAATCCCATTGAACTCAGCTTTCATTATTGGTTATGAATAAATTTCTGCTTGAAAAAGTGTCTTCAAGGTACTTTAAAATAAAAGACACTGTTCTTCTCTGCACCATTTATTATTATTATTTATTTTAGCGTTTCTTCTATACCACCCCTTCCTGAGATCAGGGGTGGTTTACAGTTAAACAGCATTATTACATAGAACAAGGTTTTAATAGTGAATTCAACAAATATCTTAACTATATACATATAACTGTGAACCTGAATTATTTACAAAGGGTGAGATGCATCAACTTCATAATACATTGGGTGGTAGTGATGAAGAGGATTGTTTTTTGGAATTATTCGATGGAGGAAGTGGTGTCTCTTTCATAACCGAGGTAGGTCGGACCCGGTGCTCCCCTTGTCCACCCCCCTCTACCCCCCCCCATCATCCTCCATCCTCCTTTTTGCCACCCACCGCCCTTTTCCAACAAAGTACAATCGAAGCCATTTTTGGGAATCAACTGGTCTCAGCTGTATTAACATTCATAACGTTAAAGAACATTATATTAAACCATAATCCTCTTAACAATCCAACTAGTGAAACGATGCCTCACCAGCCATGCAATTAGCAAGGTGACATAGTTTCGGTGACATAGTTTCTGCTTCCACCGCGGCCAGGCCAACGGCAAGCTTACCTACCCCCCCCCCCCCCTTTAACTCAACCTTGCCATATGATTAGCAAAAGCCGGCCAGGGGTTGTCCGGGATGGGGGCAACCAACCCCAGCCCCAAGTATTGCCTAAGGCTCCGGACCCTGGAAACCACCGGGATCCCGCCCCCCCCCCCAGCTGCAACACCCCCTTCTTACCCACTGTCCACACCCAATAAAGGGCGGGAGGGTGGGAAGCCGGCACCTCGAAAGAAGCCCCATCTGTCCTGGGAAGCCGCCGCAAGATGTCCTCTGCTTGGCTCCTTCCACTTCCCCACCTCACCTCCTCACTCATTGGCTCCCCCACGCTCACACTCGTGGGGGGCCAATGGTTTTAAAAAAGGCTCCCTCTCCATGCTCCCTTCCCACGCCAACATCCGCGCCGACGACCACATGCAGGTCCCTGCACCGGGCCGCGTATCCGGTTAAGGGTGGCTGCCGAGGACCCTGCCCCGCAGCCTTGCACTTATCCCCATAGTGCTGAGTGAAGAGGAAGGTTTTTTGTTCCTTCCTAAATGTGTTTAGGTCTTTGATGTGGAAGCCATCTGTTATCTTTTTCTTTTACCTTGAATGCCAGATGTATATTACCCCTCCGAAGTTAGTGGTGCTGCCAGCATAGCTAATTTCAATACTCGGAAACCTAAATTCCAACATTTGTCCTGAATAAAAATCTGCTTGTTCACAAACCAATTGTAGGAGGTTGTTACTAATGTGTGTTTAGGGAATAGCAAACGGATTTTGCCTCTTAATGTGTGTTAAGCAGCATTATCATGTGTAACTTTACTATAACACATATTGGTTTACCAAAACACATATTACATAATAATGAGATGCAAATGCATGCAAAACACTGCATTATTATGTAAATCAAACACAGCTAGCTTGTGTTGAACTTCATAAGCTGTGTTATTTCGGGAAATATAACAAGCTCAAAGCTGGCATTATTTTTCCTCCTGGGAGCATCAAGCCTCAAACGTAGCCTGATGCTCCTGGCAGCATTTTGAAGGGGCCATGACATGAAAACAATTAGCACAAACCCTTCTCACTCCCAGTCAACAGCCCTCTACCCCATCAAAGACATCATGTACCCCCCAAGAACAAACATTCACATCCCACCATTGGCCCCTTCAGACCTATCTCAAAAACTCCCTAATAGTCTTTATATGGCAACTTAACTTCCAGTGGTAATGCCATGAGATTACCTCTAGGGATCAACTGGTACCATTTTGAATTGGCACCCAAAGGGGCAGGAGCGAAAAGGGATTGCTTCTACTTCCTTACCCTAGATCACCAAGGGTTGCTTGAGGTACGTCTAGGTCATAGGTTTTCAACCCAGTCCTCGGGGAACCCTAGGCCAGTCAGGTTTTAAGGATTCCCATAATGAATATGCATAAGATAGATTTGCATACAATGAAGGCAGAACATGCAAATCTTTCTCATGCATATTCATTCTGAGAATCCTGAAAACCTGACTAGCCTAGGGTTCCCTGAGGACTGGGTTGAAAAAACCTGGTCGAGGTTGAGGAGGGATGGGGATATCTTTGGCGGGAGGGAGTTTGCAGAGTAGAGATGGTCCACAGAATGTCTTTAGAGTGGTAGAGGATGTTGATTGTGAGTCTGCACTATGTCTTTGGAGGAAAAGGATCTCTTCACTGGTTTGTGGAGGGGATCTGCACCAATTTCTTCATACAGCTGCCCCTTTAAGATGGCTACTTAGGAGTATTGGGCCATGTGTTAGTAGCCCCAGGGTACAGCATATGTTGATCATATGCTGGCTATTCATGTACCATGGTAATTACTAACCTGCGTTACTAAACTATCACAGGTTGGTGATTCTCACAGTAAATTAAGCTGCAATAAAATGTGAAATTTTACTGCAGCTTTTTAACTGTCCCCCTTAGGGATCATATTTTCTAGGATTTATTTTTTGTATTCATTTTATCATGTACAGCATAACTTTGGAAAGAAGTATCATAAGAACATAAGAACATAAGAAATGCCATACTGGGTCAGACCGAGGTCCATCAAGCCCAGCATCCTGTTTCCAACAGTGGCCAATCTAGGTCATACGTACCTAGCAGTTTCACCAAAAGACACAGGTTCTGCAGTGCTTGTACTAGGCCAAGCATTGATATCCTGGGTCCCTTTTTAATAGTGGTTTATGGACCTTTCCTCCAGGAACTTGTCCAAACCTTTTTTAAACCCAGCTATACTAACAGCCCTTACTACATCCTCCGGTAACAGATTCCAGAGTTTGATTACACGTTGAGAGAAGAAATATTTTCTCCTATTTGTCTTAAATAGTTTACCCTGTAGCTTCATTACATGCCCCCTAGTCCTTCTATATTCTGATAGCGTAAACAATTTATCCACGTTTATCCGTTCCACTCCATTCATTAATTTATACACCTCTATCATATCTCCCCTCAGCCGCCTCTTTTCTAGGTTAAAGAGCCCTAACCTTTTTAGCCTCTCTTCATAGGAGTAGCCTTCCATCCCCTTCACCAATTTGGTGGCTCTTCTCTGTACTTTTTCTAATAACTCTATGTCCTTTTTAAGATACGGTGACCAGAATTGCACACAATATTCAAGGTGCGGTCGTACCATGGAGCGATACAGAGGCATTATAATATCCTTTGTTTTATTCTCCATCCCTTTCCTTATGATACCTAGCATTCTATTTGCTTTCTTGGCCGCCGCTGCACACTGGGCGGAGGGTTTTAACATGTTATCCACGATGACTCCTAAATCTTTTTCCTGGGTGGTGGTTTCTAATGTGGAGCCTTGCATCTTGTAACTATAGTGTGGGTTGTTCTTTCCTAGGTGCATAACTTTGCACTTGTCCACATTAAATTTCATCTGCCATTTGGATGCCCAGTCTTCCAATTTATCCAGATCCTCCTGCAGTTTTCCACAATCCTCTTGGGTTTTAACAACTTTAAACAGTTTTGTGTCATCTGCAAATTTGATTACCTCACTAGTTATTCCCTTTTCCAGGTCATTTATGAATATGTCAAAAAGTAGCGGACCCAGTACAGATCCCTGGGGTACTCCACTATTCACCTTTTTCCATTGGGAATATTGGCCATTTAGCCCTACCCTCTGCTTTCTATCTTTTAACCAGTTTCCCGATCCACAATAGTACACTGCCTCCTATCCCATGACTTTTTAGCTTCGCCAAAAGTCTCTGATGGGGGACCTTGTCAAAAGCTTTCTGAAAGTCCAGATACACTATATCAACCGACTCACCTTTGTCTACCTGTTTATGCACACCTTCAAAAAAACAGATCAGATTAGTAAGACAAGATCTTCCTTGTCTAAAGCCATGTTGGCTGTCTCCCATTAGGCCATGACTATCTACATGCTGTGTAATTTTGTTCTTTATGATGGCTTCTACCATTTTCCCTGGTACTGACGTCAGGCTCACCGGTCTGTAATTTCCCGGGTCACCCCTGGAACCCTTTTTAAAAATTGGTGTTACGTTGGCGACCCTCCAATCTTCAGGTATTACAGATGATTTTAATGAAAGTTCACAGATTACCAATAACAGGTCTGCAATCTCATATTTCAGTTCTTTCAACACTCTGGGATGTATACCATCCGGTCCAGGTGATTTGCTACTATTCAGTTTATCAAATAGTTGTAATATATCTTCCCGGTGTAGCGATATTTCTCTCAATTCCTCTGCAGTATCACCTTTAAATACCACTTCAGTCTTGGGTAACACCCCTACATCTTCCTCAGTAAAGACCGAAGCAAAGAATTCATTCAGTCTCTCTGCTATAGCCTTGTCTCCTCTTATTGCACCTTTTACCCCTCTATCATCTAATGGTCCAATTGACTCTCTCACAGGCCTTTTGCTACGAATGTACTTGAAAAAGTCTTTATTTCGTGTTTTTGCTTCCGTAGCAAGTTTCTTCTCAAATTCCCGCTTTGCCTGCCTTATCAATGCTTTGCATTTAGCTTGCCAGTGCTTGTGCTGTTTCCAGTTTTCATCATTTGGCTCTTTTTTCCATTTTCTGAAGGTTGCTCTTTTGGCAGCAACAGCCTCTCTGACCTCACCTTTAAACCATGCTGGCAGTTTTTTGGACTTTCTTCCACTTTTCTTAATGCGTGGAATACAGCTGGTCTGGGCTTCGAGGATAGTATTTTTAAATAACACCCAAGCTTGCTGTAAGTCTTTAACCTTTGGAACCGCTCCTTTTAGTTTTTTCCGAACTATATTCCTCATTCTATCATAGTCACCCTTTTGAAAGTTAAAAGGTAGTACTGTGGATTCCTTTACTATCTGTCCTCCACTGATTAAATCAAACATGATCATACTATGATCACTATTGCCAAGTGGTCCCAACACCCTTATTTCTTGCACCAGATCTGGCGTTCCACTAAGGACTAGGTCCAGTATGGCTTCCCCTCTGGTCGGTTCATGAACCAGCTGCTCCAAGAAGCAGTCATTCATTTCATCTAGAAACTTTATCTCTTTAGCTTGTCCTGCTGTGACACTGTCCCAGTCGATACCGGGGTAATTGAAATCACCCATTATTACTACTCTGTTGTGGCTTTTGTTAGCTTCCTTGATTTCTTTGAGCATTTCATCATCCATTTGTTCATTCTGGCCAGGTGGTCGATAGTATACTCCCACTGCCATCACCTTCCCCTTCATAAATGGAATTTCAATCCATAGAGATTCTACAGCATATTTTGTTCCCTGCAAAACTTTAATCCTTTCTGACTCAATGCCCTCTCTAACATAGAGCGCAACCCCTCCACCAATTTGTTCAGCTCTATCATTACGATATAGTTTGTATCCAGGTATCACAGTGTCCCACTGGTTATCCTCCTTCCACCATGTCTCTGAGAGTGCAATCATATCTAACCTCTCATTTAATGCTATATATTCTAATTCTCCCATCTTATTGTTTAGACTTCTAGCATTGGCATACAAGCATTTTAGAGACTGTATTTTATTAATATTAATCTGGCTATTGGTAGGCATGGGTAATGGGGAATCTTTATGCTCTGTCTGCTCCTTACTCAAGGGCATTTGGGCTACTATACTCCCTTTTGGAACCTCACTGCTTTTGGTAGTATCCTTCAAGGATACCTTTGTCCGAACCGTGCGCTCCTGGGTGACTGTCGGCTTTCCCCTATTTTCTAGTTTAAAAGCTTCTCTATCTCTTTTTTAAAGGTTAATGCCAGCAGTCTGGTCCCATCCTGATTAAGGTGAAGCCCATCCCTTCGGAAGAGCCCCCCCTTTCCCCAGAATGTTCCCCAGTTCCTAGCAAATCCAAAACCCTCATCCTTGCACCATTGTCTCATCCACGCATTGAGACTCCGGAGCTCTGCCTGTCTTTTGGGTCCTGCACGTGGAACAGGAAGCATTTCGGAGAACGCTATCCTGGAAGTTCTGGATTTCAACTTCCTACCTAAAAGCTTAAATTTAGCCTCCAGAACTTCCCTACCACATTTTCCTATGTCATTGGTACCAACATGTACCAAGACAGCAGACTCCCCCCCAGCACTATCTATGATCCTATCTAGGCGGTGCGTGAGATCTGCTACCTTCGCACCAGGCAGGCATGTTACCAGGCGATCCTCACGTCCACCAGCCACCCAGCTATCTACATTCCTAATGATTGAATCACCAACTATAACAGCTGTCCTGACCCTCCCCTCATGGGGACATGGCCCTGGAGAAACTATCATTAGCTAGTGCTCCTATTCAAGCTGAAAGAAGACATTTTTATTGCATATGCTACGTTATTCATACTTTTTCATGGATCGGTAGATTCAATATCACCCAAAAACCAAACAGTTCTCTCTGCTGGTTTGACTATTCGTAATTCCTATGAATCTACTAGCATCAAAATGTACAGAGAAAGTTATATACCTTGATATTAACTTTATTTATAACTTTTCTTGAAATGCCTTTTTTAAACCTTGAGCATTTAAGAACATAAGAACTGCCATTTTGGATCAGACCAAAGATTCATTAAATCCAGCATCTTGTTTCCAACAGTGGCCAATCCAGGTCACAAGTACCCAGCAGGATCTCAAAGAATAGATAGATTCCTTCCTGCTGATACTGAGGGATAAACGGTGACTTTCACAAAGTCCATCAAGTGAATAACATTTTATGGACTTTTCCTCCAGGAACTGTTCCAAACTTTTTTTTAAACCCAGATATGCTAAATGCTGTGACCGCACTCTTTGGAATGAATTCCAGAGCTTAATTATGTGTTGAGTGAAAAATCTCTTTTCAATTTGTTTTCATTAAACTGCTTAATAACTTCATGGCATATACCCTAGTTTTTGTACGTTTTTGAAAGAATAAACAATTCACATTTACCCATTCCATTCTACTCAGAATTTTATATAACTATCAGATCTCTTCCCTCACCCATCTCTTCTCCAAGTTGAAGAGCCCTAACCTCTTTAGTCTTTTCTCTTATGAGAGTTGTTTAGTCCCTTTTGGTCACTCTTCTCTGTACCTTTTCTAATTCCATTACTAGAGTTTGTGAAAAAAATGATTTTTGAGTTTTGTGAAGTTCACCAGTGAGAATCTGCTATTTCTTAGCCAATCAATTGGATATCATACTTTTCTTTCTTTCTTTAATTTTTTTAGATATCATACTTTGCAATCATTCTAGTTAATCGGTCCTGGTATTTGGACAGACTAAACTATCTAAGCTGGGAATTAATCTAGGTCATTAGCGATTTACCTTTCTCTAATGCCTATTTTAAGGATGTGCATGAGTAAAAAAATATTTGATTCATTTCAGCTCTTTCATAGGTTTCCATGGTTTTCAAACATGTCCCGGCTGAGCCGCCGGGCCCCGGTCCCGCGGCTGGTCTAGTAACCGGGTTCCCGGGGCCCGACCACGCGGCAGGCTTCTTCTTTCTGCCGGGGGGGGTGAAGGGGGGGTTGCGGCTGGGCGGCAGGCGGGGCATTCGCGCCTGGGCTCCACGCTGTTCTGGTGGAGCCCGGCGATTGCACCGCGTAGGCGGTCATGGGGGCGGGGCAGAGCGAGCAAGGAGGGATCGCCGGCTGGCGGTCTCCCTCTTCCTGCTCGCTCCGCTGCAAGAAGGTTTCCCTCCCTCCCTCCCTTTTTTCTTGACCGGGGGGGGGGGTGCATCGCAGCTGGTGGGGGGGGGCGGCATCGTCAGGGCCGGGTGGGCGGGGTGGCGAGCTGGTGCTCGTTGATCCGGCGGGGCATTTCAGCTTGATGCCGCTTTCCACAGGAGCGGCACGGCTCTTTAGGTTGGGGGAGACGTCCCGGCTGGGGTCTCTGCCCGGAAAATTGGCAACCCTTCAGCCGGCCTTTGCTATAACATGGCGAGGCGGGCGGTAGGGGGTAATGGGGGGGGGGTGGATGGTGCTCCACTTTGCTACAAATGGCTGGTGGGGGGCATCATCCGGATGATGGGTGGGGGGGGTGTATTCTGTTATTGTTGTAATTGCTGAGTTGGCCCATGTTGGGCCGGAGTTCTATTACCGTTAAATAAAGCTGCGACTGGCGGAGCCTGATGTCCAGCGGGTAGGACGCTTTGCGTTGAAGCTCCCGAGAGGCCTACTTAGAATCCTGACTTAATACCTATACAAATTTACTATTTCGCTCCGAGCTGACCGGGGCACCTCGGGGGGGATGGCGGCCCATAAACCAGCGCGCTTGGACTTCGGGTCTCCTTCTTCTTCTCACGGAAAACGCTCCAAAACAGAGGTGTCCTCCCCACAGAAGATGGTTCCATTTCGTGAAAACCCCGAAATGCACCTGGAGATTTTGGAGGAAATACGCGGCGTGAAGGAATTGGTGCAGTCCAATGGAGAAGCGCTTCGAGCCATGCGAGAAGACTTTGGAGTGCTCCAGGACCGACTTGAAAGTCTTTCATTACGGCAGGACAACATGGCGGGGGTCCTCGACTCGCACGAGGTGCGCTTGGGCAAACTGGACAAGGCTGAGCGCCAGATACAGAATCTTCAAAAGGAGTTAGAAGATAGCAATAATCGAGCCCGTCGCAACAATGTGAGGCTCCTCGGAATGCCGGAGGGGGTGGAAGCAGGAGATATAAGAGAATTCTTGCTCAAAACTCTTCCCTCCTTGCTGAAGATCACTTTTCACAGAGAACTGGAAATCGATCGAGCACACCGTGTTCCTGCCCACATGGCGCTCAACCGCACGACCCCCCGGCCTATTATCTTTAGCTTGCTACGATATCAACAAGTGGAACAAATTTTACATGCTGCCCGAGCGAATCATCATTTGGAATTTGAAGGTCGTAAGGTCTCCTTCTTTCCTGATTTGGCAAAGCCTACCGTTGACCGTCGGAAGAAACTCCTTGCTTTTCGCCCTCGACTTCAACAGCTACAGGCTCGCTTTGGCCTGTTGTATCCAGCGAAGCTCCGAGTGACTCTCCACAACCAAACCAGGACGTTCGAAGATCCTGATCTACTATCAACATTTTTAGACTCCAAAGAAGCAGAGCAGATGCGCTAATCCCAAATCTTGGACTCTTATCTGCCGGCTCTATCCGCCATTTTGAAGGGCCCGATGCGGCGGTCATAGCCAAGCACAGAAATAGCCTGGACTTTCTTTCTTTCTCTATATGACTTTTGTTTTTTGGTCTCCTATCCCTTCATGATGTGTGCCTCGGTCGGATTCGGAGCACGCACAGTCCTACAGGTTATGTGTTTTTTCAATTTCGGCCTTCTCTGGGGTTTCTCCCCGCAGACACATGGTCGCCAGTAATTTTGGGGTTTTGCTTCTCCTCTACCGTACTGCGGTTTTCTTTGTTAATGTGGGGCGCTTCATTGTATTATATTAGCTTATTTTTCCTATGTCATGTGTACAGCCAGATACAGTCAGTTTGAGGGACATAGTGAAATTATGTGTGCTATCATGCTCAGAATTTTTAACTTTTCTGAATGGCCTTATGTAAAATCTTATCATTCACCGTCAAAGGCATTAATGGTCCACTCAAAGGAAAGAAAATCCTTAGCTATCTTAGCCATGAGCATGTTGATTTAGTGTTTCTTCAGGAAACGCATTTAAACTCTGCTGAAACACTGAAACTCAATGCTAAGCCTCACATGGTAGCTGCCTATTCTCCCACCGTTTCCAAATGGTACGGGATAGCCATTCTGGTTAAGAAGTCTTTGCACGCTACTGTACCTGATATTAGCGCTGACAAGGAGGGTAGATGGGCCCGTGTACACCTTGAGGTTGGAGATAGTGAATTCACGTGTATTTGCATTATGCCCCGAATGTGGACAACCCTGCTTACTATGCAAGTATTGCGCAGTTGGCCTTGGCCTCTGCCAATGCTCCATTAATACTTGGTGGCGATTTTACTCAAGTGTTCCCTCAATCTTTTCTTCTCAAACAAGGTGCTCGTTGGTTGGAAGATCCAGTACCGAGTAGACCTGTGTGGCTAGATATAGAAGCGGGCCTTTGCAAACCGATTCCTCTTACCTTTCTCCCTGGTATGACTCTCCCATCAGACTCCCCCTATCCACCAATGCTTTTAGCCACTTTAGGTGCCTTTAATACTCTTATGCAATCTTTAGACTCCCGACTCTGGTCAGTGCAACTTCAGCATCGCCTTCGGAGCACTAGAGTACTCCCGCCATTGGCATTCTCTACATAAGGTTGATTGGAGACTTTCCGATCTCTCGGTAGTTCACCGGGTGTAGCATCCAATTTTACTAAACCTTATGTAATGCTATAACTAGAGATACCCCTATAGCGCAGAAAGTATGGGAGAGAGAATTGCATGTGACTTTGACCTCGGAGCAATGGAGCCTTATCTGGAGTAGAGGGACACGGGTTCCCGATCCGCCTCACTCACTCAGACCCTCTTCTTTCTAGCCCACCGGTGTTTTTTACATTCCTCACAGATTAGACAAATGGAACACTACTCAGGGCAATGGTTGCTGGACACGTCCTGCGGCCATTGGTTCATTGCCTCATGTTATGCATGAATATCCCGCACTACAGTATTACTGGCGTCGGGTCTGGGGTCGTATTTAGTCTATCTCGCACTCTCAGGAGCCCCTTTCTTGGAGGATAGTGGGACTTCGCCCAGTTGCGGGGATCCCCTCTCTCCCAAAAATGGCTTATCTCCTTTCGAACTTTATGCTTGGCATTGCTATTTCCCTAATTAAGTAATACTGGAAAATTAGCTCCCATCTGAGCCCCAATGAATGGTGGAATCATGCCTGTCTTTACAGTAAATATGAACAAATACCTTGTCTGTTCGCTTCCTCCATTCAGACTCCTTCTCATTGGTCTCAATGGAAGATGCTCAATGACTATGTACATTTTGCTAAATGCTCTCATCTGACTGTCTAACTTTGTATATATCTCTGTCCCATGATCATGCTGTATTGTAGATACTCTTTTGATCGTTTGATGTATACTCACTGTTAATTGGAAGCGCTCACATGCTGATATAATCGGGTAGAGAAGAAGCATCGGGGTGGGGGGTAATGGGTTTACTTTTCCTTATTGTATACTTGTTTTGTCTCTTTTGGTGTGTTGTTTCTTTTGTTTGTTGCAAAATGAAAATAAAAGTTTAAAAAAAAAAAAAGCTGCGACCAAGTGATTTTGCACCAATACCTGATGTCGGCGTGCTTTGTCAGTGTGGGAAGGGTCTTGGAGGGTTGGTGTGGTGGGGGGGGGGGGGTGGACTCTGGCCGGGGTTGGGCATCCGGATACCTCAGTTAATTTTCAGTTTGTTGCAAAAATTCATTGTAATACACATTTTTTTAAGATGCATTAGAATTGTTTAATATTTGAAAATTGATGATACCAGGACTAAACAATAAGTTAAACATTAAATTGATTTTGAGCACACTAAGAGAATAATTTTATAATGAGGCTAGTTTTATACATCAACAATGCACATCAGTATTTTAGTCACTTACACACGTCAATAACCTCTTATAAAATACCAACTAGCATTATCATGGATGTGAGATGGATCCTTGAAAAGACAAAAGAATAAACCATGAGAAACTCTGGGCCACATTAAGAAGCATGGATATAACAGAACACCTGATTGTTCTCTTGCACAACCTTTACATTGATCAAGAAGCAACAGTTTGAATGGAACTAGGAGAAACAGAATAGTTTAAAATCAGCAAAGGTGTACAATAAGGCTGCATACTTTCCCCCTACCTCTTTAATTTATATGCAGAACAAATCATCAGAGAAGCAGGACTGTATGACGACAACTGAGGTGTGAAGTTAGGTAGGAGATTCATCAACAACCTTTGCTATGCTGATACTACCCACATTAGTGGCTGAAAGTGAAGACAATTTGAAACATTTGCTTCTAAAGATCAAGGAATATAGTCTTGAAATAGTTCTGCACCTTAACGTTAAGAAGACACAGATCCTGACAACTGGCAAAATCAATAAGTTCATCATTGATGGAGAAGAAATTGAACTAGTTGACAGCTTTAACTTACTAGGATCAACAATCAAAGAAAGAACTAGCAGTCAAGAAATCTGATGTGGTGTTGCTCTTGTTATAATGGCTATGAAGGACCCAGACAAGATCCTCAAGAGCAGAGATGTCTCTCTCCATACAAAGATTCAACTTGTCCAGGCCATGGTATTTTCAATAATGTCATATGGATGCAAAAGTTGGACAGTGAAAAAGATAGGAAGAAAATTGATGCCTTTGAATTATGGTGCTGGCGATGAATACTGCATATACCATGGACTGCCTAAAGAACAAACTAGTCAGTACTAGAGAAGATCAAACTTAAGCTTTCCTTAGAAGCTCAGATGACAAGACGTTGGCTTTCATACTTTGGACATATAATGCGAAGAGAGAGATCATTGGAGAAAGATATAATGCTTGGCAAGGTAGAAGGTCACTGTAAAGGAGGAAGGCCGGCAATGAGATTTTATTTATTTTTTTATTTATTTATACATTTCTTCTATACCGCCCCTTCCAGAGATCAAGGGCGGTTTACAGTTAACAACTGATCAACTTTTACATGGAAAAGTGGTATTAACTATTTACAAGGAACATACTGAACAAAGAAACTTGTGTATCAACTTTCTGTTTACATATATACAGGAGATGGATCGATTCAATAACAGCAACTATGAATATCACTCTATCAACAATAAGTCACTCGGCTGAAGACCGAACAAAGTTTAGGTCAACTATCCAGAGGGTTGCCAGGAGTTGACACAGACTTGACAACACTTAACAACAACAGCATGAAAGGATGTGCATTGCTTGCATCATGCATACTTTCACTGCAGCCATGCACATGAGTGGAGTTTGGATGGAATCTGGACAATGCGAGCAAGTATGCACAGTGATTATAAAATACTATAATTTATATACATACTTGCAAAAAAGGCAGAAATGTGATAGATTCTAGATGCTGGAAGTTTAATTTGCCCACACACAAAGAGCGGAGGTAAACCATGGAGTCAGGCGGAACATTTTATTGATAAAAACTAGACTCGGCCAAGTTTCGGCTAAATAGCAGTCATCAAGGGTCACACTCCAAAGTCAATTGTAACTGTCTCAATTGGAAATGTCAAATATTAGATACCAAAGGCAACAAGCAATAAATCAGATGCACAATCTGTCAGAGTTCAAAATGGGACAAACCTTGATTGGCTTGAAGGATTCTATAGTAAAGAAAATATAAACAATGGCTTGGAGCACTACACACGTGAAACTGTTTTATCTAATGAATTTAGGTAGACTGAATAAGCAGCCTAGTTTTCAGGGTAAAAAGGTGCCCTACTTTTTTGAAAGGTCAATGTGACACTGAGTTATGTTTAGGAGCTCCAAATCTGAAGTTGTAAAGACTACGATCCTCTGAGAGGCTGAATGCACCAGAAATGCCTTTCAGGTTGTTACCTGGTGAAAAATAGGCGTGTTCCCATACCAATACCATGGAATATCACAGAGATAAAAGCCATCATTGGGGATTTCCTCAAAATTGAGGAAGACCCTCTTAAGTGGCAGCAAGAGTTACAAATTAATTTTGATGCCTATGACCCTACTTATGTTGCTGTGTTTTTGTGTTATTATGTTATTGTGTACTGGTGACATTTAAATTAGAATTGAAAGCAAAAGAAACACTTTTTGAATTAATCAAGTGGAGAAAAATGTGTGAATTGAATTAATATGGAAGCTGGAACAAATCAGAAAAGTTCTGAAACCCCCAAAAGAATACACTCGGAAGATATATGTGCACAAATTATGTATAAAAAAATCCTGCAAGGTTTTTTAGACAAATAGTATCACCGAAAGAAATACATAAAACGGTGGGATTGCTATATTTATCTGGCAATACATGGATGAATAAAGTGGTCATATGCGCCTTGGTAAGCATTTACTTAACCTTTCTGGCCATCTTTGCATGTCTGGGGAATATTTTGGCTTATCCACTGCTTTCATCTAGGCTTTGCATTTCAGTAAGAGGATGCTGTTAGTGTACGTCAGGACTAAGTTTGAAATTCACAAAAATAGAACTATGGCATTACTAAGTCACTCAGATAGAGAAAACTATAGAGAAAGCATACAATCAAGATTGTGAAAAAAAAATCGTAGTTTTTCTTTTTTTTACTGCTGGCCAGTAATATCTAAGGGGTATGTTTACTAAGATGTCTTAATGTTACCGGCGCTAGTTGCAGCGATAATGTGAAGAATGCCATATAAGGAGTGGGCGTTCCGGCGTCAAGGTAGCAAGAATCTGTATCACGCGATAGTGGGTGCCGTGGCACATTAACGCGCGTTAACCCTAAATTCATGCCAGCGCAGTATTAGAAGCTATAAAGATGTAGCCCACTGGTTACTGCAATGACTGTGGAGGCAGAGGTCATGGGTTTGATCTTGCAGTGGTGTTATGTAAGAAGGCGGTCTGAGGCATTTCCCTTTTCTAATTTAAATCAGTGCTGTCTGAGGCAGTTACCGTATTTCATTTAAATCAGTGCTGTCTGAGGCATTTCCTTTTTTAAGTTAAATCAGTGCTGCCAGCAAAAATACCCTCACAGTGCCATAAGGTGCCGCATAAGGCGCCCTATAAGGCACTCCATAGGGCACATTATAAAGTGCCCTGTCCGCCAAGGCACCTTTTAATGTGCCCTATAGGGTGCTTTATAGGGCGCCTTATGAGTCACCTTAAGGTTACAGCACCGTGAGGATACATTTTGCTGGCAGCACTGATTTAAATTAAAAAGAAAAGCCTCAGAGAGCCTTATTAAATACCACCACTGTGGGATCAAACCCATGACCTCTGCCTCCACAGTCATTGAAGTAACCAGTAGGCTACATCTCTATAGCTACTACCACACTGCTGGCTGGCTACATAAAGACTGCAGGTCACCACACAAACTGTCTGCTGTGGTTACCAGGATAGGGTAAACCCACCCGTACCCATGATGCACTGCACATGCAGATTAGCAGTCTACAGCTGATCACATAATGGGGTATGCACCCCCACAGCACCTAGGCCTGGTAGGGGGAACTGACCATGTGTGTTACTGGCACAGAGTAGCTACAGACTGTGAGATTGTGTGGGTCCTGTGCTCACCCTGAGGGTGAGGTAGGGCACCCAGCACCAGGTCCACAGCACCTGGCTTGGCTAAGATAGGCAATGCTGCAGGTCCCCATCAGTGCCAGTGTGTTATAGGTAGTCCTTGCAGACACACCTAGGATACACCTGTGTCCATCTGTATTTCCCAGTCACGTCTAGCCCTTGTGGACTATGATGCACCCAAAATAGTGCATATCCTGTGTGGGTGCCATGGTCACATGTTATAGGTGAAGGGGGGTGTTTGGACCCAAAAGCGGATTATGTAGCACCACCCAACCCACCCTCTGTGGCTCAGGGTGGGGGGACAGGATTTCCCACCAACAGATCCACATTGTACATCTCTGCAATGGTGGCAGTAGAGAGGACCATCAACCCCGGTCCTGCTGTGGAACAGGCACCCTACAGGGCAGTCGATGCAGATCTGTACGCATCACATAAGGCAATGGCAGACAGGCAGAATGCTGGAGAAGCTCAGCTGACCCCCACCACTATCTGACATTCACCAGCAGAGAGCAGTGTCAGTCTCCACCCACTGCACCCTGCAAGGTGTTCCAGCCATACACATGCTAACTGCAGTCTGCTAGCTAGTACATATTGCATGTTCCTGGAGGAACTGTGTGCACCCAAAAATGGGATGTGAGCACACACACCAATCAGGTATGTCAGTGATTGGGCCCCAGAAAAGAGAACCCATAAATATCACTTGAGAGAAATGCTGCATAGCACTATGGGGGAACCTAGCCATGCCGTGGTCACTGCTCAAACAATATCCAATATTAGTCAATCTTTCTTGAACGATTACTCCCTATAATGTGAAACAATGCTGTTCGTTCAAAATGTCAAACAATGAGAACATGAAATCCACAGAAAAACGCCACTTTTTTCACCTCCCATTTTAAACAAGGTCTCAGACAGACTATTAGCACTGTATTATGGACTAGGTTCAAGTCCTTATAATGTGCTAGTTTTTGCATCAACGACCTTGGTTATAACTTTTGACTTCTAATAAATAATTCAACTTTCTTATAATGAAATTTTTCACTTAGCTTAAAGGTGATACTATTCCTTGACAAATAACTCCTATTCGGTCAATCCCGATGCCATATCATAGGCACCCGAAGCGTTTCACTATCGCTGGTTTCTTCAGGGAATTGCCATCTTACATAAACTGATGCTGCCCACGTATAGCATAGTTACTCACCTGTAACAGGTGATCTCCGGGAACAGCAGGAATTTAGTCCTCACATATGGGTATCGTCGGTACCGACGGAGCCTGCGTGGGAACGCTCCCCAGCATCCAATCAGAAAGCTTTTGGGAGCATCCCACAGCGCCTGCATGCTGCCTTCCCGCCTTTCCCAACTGCCTCTCTCCAGTTGAGTTTTAAAGCTGAGATAAAGAGAGAGAGAGGGAAAGGAAAGAGATAGATAGAGAGATACAACACCTAGGGGAGGTGGATGGGTTGTGAGGACTAAATTCCTGCTGTTCCCGGAGATCACCTATTACAGGTGAGTAACTATGCTATCTCCAGGAACAAGCAGGAATGTAGTCATCACATATGGGGACTCCCTAGCTTTAGGTGCCAGGGAGAGACCCCAGAAGTTGTGTGTCCCTGAGAAGGGCTCCACTTCCCCCTATGGATCTCTGGCATCCTACCAGGGATGGTGGGTAGGAGTTGATTAGGTATGGAACAGGTGTTTGAGAACAGCCTGACCAAACAAGGCATCCCGGCGGGAGTCCTTGTCCAAGCAGTAATGGGCTGGGAAGGTAAGAACCGAGGCCCAAGTGGCTGCTCGACAGATGTCGTCAATAGACACAGAGTTTAGATGAGCCATTGAGGCTGCCAAGGCTCTCACATTGTGAGCTATGACATGGCCCTCCAGAGAAAGGTTCTTACTCTGATAGGCGAAAGAAATACACTGAGCAATCCAGTTAGATAGTGTTCTTTTGGAAACTGGAAGTCCCAAATGAGAAGGATCAAAAGCAACAGAGTTGAGAGGACTTTCGATGTTGCTGTGTTCTTTGTAAGTAAAAAGCTAGAGCTCTTTTACAGTCCAAAGTATGAAGATTCCTCTCTGCATTTGATGCATGAGGTCCTGGAAAAAAGACAGGGAGGTAGACCTCTTGGTTGAGGTGAAAAGGCGAGACCACTTTAGGCATAAAGTGTGGATGAGTCCTAAGGACTACCTTGTCATTATGGAACCTTGTATAAGGTGGATTAGCTACTA
Source organism: Ichthyophis bannanicus (assembly GCA_033557465.1). Classification (NCBI taxonomy): domain Eukaryota; kingdom Metazoa; phylum Chordata; class Amphibia; order Gymnophiona; family Ichthyophiidae; genus Ichthyophis; species Ichthyophis bannanicus. The sequence goes on along the minus strand of CM066043.1, from coordinate 144,097,477 downwards.
GTGCTTGCAATTCACTAATGCAGCGTGCTGATGTGATTGCAATGAGAAAGATAACCTTCCAAGAAAGAAATTTCAAGGAGGTGGTAGCCAAAGGTTCAAAAGGTGGCTTCATGAGCTGACCAAGAACCAGGTTCAAGTCCCATGCCACCGGAGGCGGTCTAATGGGAGGCTTAGAAGGAGGCCTCTCATAAATCTTGCTATAAGAGGATGAGAGGAAATAGGTTGTCCATTTAGAGGCTTAAGGGAAGCTGCAATAGCACTCAAATGGACTCTTACTGAATTTGTTTTAAGGCCTGCATTAGACAAATGGAGGAGATACTCCAACAAAGATTCCAGAGGTATCGCAAGGGGGTTAAGACCCTTTTCAGAACACCAAATAGTAAACCTCTTCCACTTGAAAGCATAAGAACGTCTAGTGGAAGGTTTTCTGGAAGCATAAAGAACATCTTTTACTTGTTGAGAAAGATGAAGATCTTGGAGATCTAGGCCTTCAGCAACCAAGCCCTGAGATGCAGAGACTGGGGATTGGGAAGCCATAACATTCCGTTCTCCTGAGATAGGAGATCTGGAGCAGACCCTAACTCCAGGGAGGGAGCTTGAGAGAGATGTAGAAGCAGAGGGTACCACACTTACCGTGGCCAATGTGGTGCTATGAGAATCATGTGGCCTCTATCTCTCTGAAGCTTGAAAAGGGTTATGGGAATTAGGAGAATGGGTGGAAAGGCATACAGGAAGTCTTGACCCTAGTGAAGGAGGAAAGCATCCTTTGCCTGAGCTCCCTGAGCCGGAGTTCTGGAACAGAACCGGGGAAGTTTGGCATTCCACGGACTTCCAAAGAGGTCTATGTCCGGGGTTACCCAAAGTTGAAAAATCCTGGCCACCTGGTCTGCATGCAGAGACCACTCGTGTGGAAGGAGAACTCGACTGAGTCTGTCTGCCCAAGAGTTTTGAATGCCTGGAAGATACACTGCCAGAAGATGAATCTGATGCTCTCTGGCGAGGGCCCACAGTCGCAAAGCTTCGTTGCAAAGCGACAGAGAGCCTGTTCCCCCCTGCTTGTTCACATAGAACATGGCTACTTGATTGTCCGTGTGAATAAGGACTGTCTTGTAGCTGAGCAGTGTGTGGAACACTCGCAGAGCAAGGAAGATTGCTCTGAGCTCCAAGAGATTGATATGTAGACAACTCTCCTGTGGAGACCAGGTGCCTTGGGTGTAGAGGTCTTGCAGATGAGCTCCCCAACCCAGTGGAGACGCATCTGTTGTAAGAGTTGCTTGGGGCAGGGGTTGCTGAAAGGGGGACCCCAGCAACAGGTTTTGAGTGGACTTCCACCACTGGAGAGACAAAATGAGGCGACTTGTGTTTGCTATTTTGTCTGACAGGCAACCTGATGCCTGGGTCCATTGGGTGGATATAGTCCACTGAGCTGACCTCATGTGAAGGCGAGCATATGGTACCACATGCACGGTGGATGCCATGTGGCCTAGTAACTGTAACATTTCTCGAGCAGTTGAAAGGGGCTTTAGCACTGCTTGAGAAGCTAATTGCACCAAGTGAAGGCAACGGGCCTGGGGAAGATAGGCCCTTGCCCTTGTGGTATCCAGCAAGGCTCCTCTGAACTCTAGAGACTGAGTAGGAGTTATACTGGATTTTGGGATTTTTATTACCAGCCCTAAATACTGAAGGATACGCATGGTGCAGGATAGAGAAGTCTTGGCCTCTGACTGTGTTGTAGCTCGAATGAGCCAGTCGTCCAAGTAAGGGAAGACGAATATTCCCAGAGTGCTTAGAAATGCTGCTACCACAGCCATGCATTTCGTGAACACCCTTGGTGCAGAGGCCAGACCAAAAGGAAGCACCCTGTATTGGTAGTGCTTTCCTTGAAACAGGAACCAAAGAAACCTTCTGTGGGTTGGATGGATGAGAACATGGGTATACGCATCCTTGAGATCTAGAGAACAAAGCCAATCCTGACTCTGAAGGTATGGAAGCAGAGCTCCGAGAGAAATCATTTTGAATTTCTTCTTGACAAGGAATTTGTTCAATTCTCTGAGATCTAAGCTAGGTCTGTATCCCCCTGTCTTCTTTGGAATAAGAAAATAAGGGGAATAGAACCCTGTGCCCTGTTGAAGAAGAGGCACTTCTTCTTTTGCCCCTTGGGCAAGAAGGATAGTAACCTCCTGACCTAACAGGTCGATGAGAGAGGTTGGAGAATTGAACTGCTTCACTATTGTGGGAGGGGGCATGCTTGAAAAATGAAGTTTGTACCCCTTTTTTATGATGGAGAGTGTCCAATGCTCTGCTGTTATTTGCCCCCATCTGGGAGCAAAATAACATAACCTTCCTGGAATGGTGGAAGGTTCTGGTCCTTCTAGGGCCAGAAAGGCTAAGTTCTCTAGCTGAAAGTCAAAGGCCCTGAGGAGGCTGAGGCTGCTGGGCCGGTTGAGGCCTAGCAGCCTTTGCTTTCTTCTGTTTGGGTGGTTGCTGACGCTTGGTTGAAAACTGACCTGTAGGAGATGCCTGCTGACCATAAGCAGGATAAAATCTTTTCTTTTTAGAAAAAGGTGTTTTCTTGAACAACCTTTTCCTAACAGGATCAGCAGTAGACTTGGATAGTCTATCCAAAGTGGAATTTTCAGCATCCATTTCATTGGCTTTTTCTTGTTAATCTTTACCAAAAAGGTTCTCACCAGTACAAGGGATATTTCCCAATTTATCTTGTACTCAGAGCTCTAAATCAGATGCTTGGAGTCAAGCAATTCTACATGCACCTATGGCAATAGCCGAGGTTCTGCTTATACATTCAAAGCAGTCGAAGGCTGCACGGTTGGAGAATTTAGAGACATCTTGGGCATGTTTGAGCCAAGTGAGAAACTCCTGCCTTTTATCCTCAGAGATGAAAGGACTTAAAGTCTGTAGATTTATTTATTTTTTTATTTTTTTATTTATTTGCAGTCTCTTTTATACCGCGCTATTCGACATCAGTGCGGTTTACAATGAACATAAGAGTTGCACATCTCAATTCCGTGATTTGTGCTTACAGTGAAACAGGTATAATAACTTGGGTATACATTAAACAGGAAAATTAAACTTGGGTATGCATTAAGCAGGTATAACAGGTAAAATGGGGTATAAATAACCAGTCCCTTAACAAGGAGACACGATGAATAAATACAGTCTACTTTATGCAACAATATAATGAGTTATGCGGCACTGCATAAGTTTCTCATGGTGGTTGGAGGAGAAGGTGTGATAGCGAGTGATCAGTCTGGGAATGTGACGTGCATGAGTTTGAGGTGCTGCATTGAGATGTGAGAGTGGGTGGGTGTGGGGGGAAGACTGCAACATCGTAGTGATGAAGAAAGAGGTGATCAGTAACTTCCTTTAGGAACATTCCGATGCAGAAACTATAGGAACTGATTCTTGCAGCAAGCATGGAAGCTTGAAAGACTCTACGTCCAAAAGCATCCAGAGTTCTGCATTCACGTCCTGGAGGATTAGAGGCATGTCTTTTTGCACTTCGAATCCTTCTCATAGCAGATTCCACCACAATAGAGTGGTGAGGAAGCTGAGTTTTATGGAAACCAGGACAAGGAGGAACACGATACATAGTATCTAACCTACGAGAATGAGGAGAGGTGGTAAGAGGTGTTTCCCACATCCTCAACATGAGATCACTTAGAATCTCATGAATAGGTAGGGTAGCTGCCTCCTTAGGAGTTTTGGGATATTGTAAAATATCCAACTCCTTGGCCCTTGGCTCTGTCTCAGGGGCCACAGTGATGGACAGGCCCCGAGCCACCTCTCTGATGAAGTCTTGGAAAGGCATGTTCTCTGGAGGAGACATCCTGCGTTTAGGGGAGGACTCCTCCTGTGGAAGAAGCATCGCTGCATCGACAGAACTTTCAGAGTCCTCAGATTCTTCTAAGGAATCGAAGTATCATCTGTCCGGATGCTCCTGCAGAGCCTGATACCCGTACCGAGCAAGATCGGTATCGGGAATAACCTGTACCGGGGAATCGGTACCGGAGGGCATCGGAGGACAGGGTACCGGCATAGCAGACACCGATGCCGATGTCGATGCTATTGGTACCGGTACCGATACCGGTGCCGGTGCCAAAGCCGTTACCGGTGGAGTTGTCTGTCGCGGTACCAAGGGCGTCGATGCCACAAGGAAAGCCGCTAGACTGCGTTCTATGGACAGAATTCTCTGGTCCATAGACGCTGCCAATGCCTGGAAGTCGGTACCGGTGGAAACCGCCGGTACCCCAGAGCATGGCACCAGGAGATCTGTCGAGGCCGAGCCATCGAGAACATCCTGGAACCCCGATGATGATGCTTTGGAAGCCGAAGCCTCCCACCGGGGTAATTTTGCCGGTGCAGAATCCTCGAGGGCAACGCCAGAGGTATCTCGATGCTTAGAAGGAGATCTACCCTTTGAGGACCAGCTGGATTTATGCTTAGTTACCTGAGATCCACGGGAAGAAGCAGCAGCCCTGGAAGACGTTGATGCCACCGAAGCCGCATCAGAGGGAAACATGTTACTGAGCTTAGCAGCTTGGTTCTGTCGACCTCTTTTAGACATCATAGCACAGGACACACAATCTGTGATGGAGTGGTCAGGACCTAAACATTTTAGACACCATTCATGGGTGTCGGTGACGGAAATGGTACCGCCACATTTTGTGCACTTTTTAAAACCTGAGGCAGGTTTTTCCATGTTAAGGAAAGTTTTTGGGCCTAAGGCCCAAAAAAGCGGGTGCACCTGAAGAAAAGGAAAAAACATATATATATATTTTTTTTTAAAAATAGAAAAGAAAAGACTGGCGGTACCGGTAGAGCGTCGGAGAAGGCAGACACGACCACAAAAAGAAATAAAGAAATTCTTCTGCGGTGACAGGAACACGACCTGCTGGCTCCACGGAAAAAGAAGAACTGGAGAGAGGCAGTTGGGAAAGGCGGGAAGGAAGCACGCAGGCACTGTGGGATGGTTCCAAAAGCTTTCTGATTGGATGCTGGGGAGCGTTCCTGCGCAGGCTCCATTGGTACCGACGATACCCATATGTGATGACTACATTCCTGCTTGTTGGAGAAAAACTCTTCATGGATTCTTCCATAAGCATTGGATGATACGTGGGCAGCATCAGTTTATGTAATATGGCAATTCCCTGAAGAAACCAGCGATAGTGAAACGCTTCGGGTGCCTATGATATGGCGTCGGGATTGACCAAATAGGAATTATTTGTCAAGGAATAGTATTACCTTTAAGCTAAGTGAAAAATTTCTTTACAAGAAAGTTGAATTATTTATTAGATGTCAAAAGTTATAACCAAGGTCGTTGATGCAAAAACTAGCACATTATAAGGACTTGAACCTAGTCCATAATGCAGTGCTACTTGTCTGTGTGAGACCTTGTTTAAAATGGGAGGTGAAAAAAGTGGTGGTTTTCTGTGGATTTCATGTTCTCATTGTTTGACATTTTGAATGAACAGCATTGTTTCACATTACAGTGGTCACTGCTCAGTCAGGGTGAGAGTGACCTCCCAGCATGACATGCTGTGGCCACCCTGTCCCTGCAGGTGGTGGTCGGGCACTACAATTTCCCAGCCATTGCCCTATACCCTGTGCAGATGCATCCTGCCCAGGCCACCCTGTCCAGGCCATACCCACAGTACCTTGCTCCTCATTATGCACATTGGCAGGCTAACACTGGAAATAGTGCAAGCAGTGTGGGCTCAGTAAGGTGTAGGCAGCCACAACACACTGGATAGACATACATACACTCCCACACCTATGCCAGCATTGTGCAAATATGGAGGTTTGTGGCAGCCCTGGCCGCCACACCAGTCCTGGGCATGGTGCAGGCATTGCTGTGGTACACAATACTGTTGGGGGTCACTCCCCGGGATGGTAAACACTGTCAGAAGCAATAACTGAAACACACTCCACAGATATCAGAAAGGTTGCTATGATGAATCTCTATCAACAAATCGTGTTTAACTTAGGATTTGTTAGCTGACATTAATCATAGCAACCTTTTCATATATGTAGAACATGTTCCCAAGTTTAGGACGGCATTGCTAAGGAATGCAGATGCCAGTATTGGGAGATACTGCTCCGCGCAGGGCCCAACAGCCTGACTCTCGATGAGGCTTTGGATAGTGGAGCCTGTGGGTGTGGGTGTTTGTGCCCCTGTTGGCTGCTGCTCTAGGGCAGAGGTTCCCAACTCCGGTCCTGGTGGGCCAAACACTGTTCAGGTTTTCATGCTGTCCCTAATGAATATGTATGAGATACATTTGCATACAATGGGTGCGATGCATACAAATGCAGCACAGGCATATTTATTATGGACAGCATGAAACCTGAATGGTGTTTGGCCCTCCAGGACTGCAGTTGGGAAACTCTGCTCTAGGGATTGCACATGTTTATGGTGTCTGTGCTCTGTAGGGTAAAATATAGGCGTTTCAGGCATGTTTATTTTATCTGAAATAAAGGTTCCATCTTTATTACCATGATTTAGTACTGAGTAAAATATGGGGACAAGGTTGGTAGGAGCCACAGCTGGGGCTTGAACTTGTGACCTTCTACCCCTGAACACACTGGCTGTGTGTACTGCACCAAACTGTTGCCACAGGGGCAGATCATTCCCTGGGGATACCATGACTGTTCGTCAGACAGACCTTGTCTGTTGCAGTGCACGGCACCCACCTAAACGGGGCTTGGCCGTGGTCTGCTGTGGGCAGATGCCACTGCCCCCTCTGCCACCAGCACCCCTCCGCCACCATGCTGACATGCCCTTATGCTGGTGGTGCGCAGTCCCAGGCCATCCAGTGTGCCGGTAGGCAGCTGCCTATGGTGTGGGTTCTCGGGTAGGGGTGCCTACATGGACATGCGCGCTTCCCCCCGGCACCACCTGCCAATGTTATGTGCACTTGGGGGTACCTGCTAGGTAATATCCCCTCTGACACCATGGGACACACATTTGTGCCCATGTTGGACCCTCGTCAGTTGATGTCTTGCTGTTTTACAGTTTTGACATTCTTATGTGCCACCTAGGCATCTGCCTAGTCCGCACTGTGCCCCAGCTAGACCACAGCATGTGCCACCTGCAGCCCCCTGTATCCCATTTACAGCATCAGTACAGTTGCCCTTTCCTACGTGCCCACTCTGCTGTTGCTGCACATGTGCACGCCATAACAAACCTGCCCAATATAAACGACAAAAACCCTGATCACTGCTATTTCAATGTGGGATCATTCACTTTGTAGGGGTACAGAGCATAGACCCTTCCAAACATGATATCTTCCTTTTTATGCTTTGTCAATAGTGTTGCTTATGTTTATCATTAATATCACTATTGGCCAGCTTGGTTATTGGGATTTCAAATGTGGTTCTGGTCATTTTATATGTTTATTTGCCTTTTTGGTTCCTGCACACGTATCACTACTATCACTTTTCTGGGTTTCCCTGCCTTTGCTGTTCATTGCTGACTGAAATGGTTTCTCTCTCCTGCAAATGTGCCTCTGACGCGAGGGTTTCACTGGCGTTAGTGTTCAGACCTGGATTTCACAGCATTAGTGTGCCTGGAGCCTCTCCACGCCCACTCTCCGCCCATTGACCCCACTCTCCGCCCTCTGGGAGGCCTTACTCCACCCTTCAGACCCAGATTTCACAGCGTTAGTGTGCCTTAATGCCGCTGCCGACGTTATCGCGCGATGCGCGATAACGTTACGTATCATGCAATAACGTCACCGTTGCTATGTTAAGACGGTTTAGTAAACATACCCCTAAATGAGTATCATAGAATTTAGATAATGTGTTGCTTACCTATTATGATGAAATATTCTCCAGCGCCTGCCATCTAAAAGAGAAAAGTTTGCTCACTTCTCCCATCCCTTTTTCTTTTCTCTGATCTAGTTGTAAACAGGGGAAGTCATAATTTTACTGCCTTTTAAATTGTATGAGCTAGTCCAGATGACTTTTTTTTTTTTAGGGAAAAATGTAGTGTTTCTCATTGAACAAATGAATTATCTTTGTTAAAGATTGGTGTATAAAATAGGAAAAAATTGAACTTAATGAACATAAATGTGTGCTTTCCTGGTAAGACTATGAAGATGCAAAAACACCAATAAGACAGTGGTTTCTTTAAGAAATGTCCCAGATTGTGGTTCTCTCGTGAAAAACAAAGCAGCAGCTGAATTGCTGCAAATTTAGTTTGTCTGCCACTGCTTTTGCTTCGCTTCGCTAAATGTTTCAAAGGAAAACTCACTAATTTCTTTATTTGATACAATTATAACTTGTTTGAAGCCTTAGCTTTATTTATTTTTATTTAACGGGTTTTCTATACCATTTTATCATAAATTCAAAGTGGTTTACATTGTAACTTGAACTAGGAAGTATACATTATAATAGGGACAATGTACTTGGATTATACATAATTTCAGGCATTACAGATGAGTGAAAGAACATTGACATATGGATAGGGGCGAAGAGCATTATAGAAGGATTGAATAAGCATTAGGATAGGGTGTGCCATGCCATGGTGTTGCTGAGCCATGTGTTAGGTCCATAATGTTCTCTGTTGTAGAGAAATGTTTTTATTGTCTTTCTGAAGACCCAAATGTCTTTGATGCATGGATCTTATACTTTCTGGGAGGGTATTCCATATTGATGCTATATGCTATGGAGAATGCCCTGTTGCATGTTGTCTGCTTGGATTTTTTGAGAAAGGTTTTGTATTTGTGCGAACATGTTTGAAATTTTGAAACTTTGAGATGTGCGGTCACTTCCAAGATGTAAGGAGTTGTGCATGAAGGTATATTTAGAAGTTTAATTTCACAATTTTGTCATGGAATTAGAATTGTGGGTACTGTATGTATTCTGCCTCCTAGTTAACACCTTATCTAGAAATGTTCATATTTTTATTACATTGTCACAGTTTGACATTAAAGAGACAGATAAGTAACATGTTGGTGTTTATCTAAGAATTTTAAATCCTAAATAGAAATTACATATCAGGTGAAGTCTTTATTGTGTTTAGAAAGATTCTTTCCATATCGTCCCTTCAGGCTAGTCCTGTTACGTGTGGGTTGTCAGCCCCCTCCAGCAGCTGAGGACTGAACATGACAGAGTTTTGTGGCATCAGTATAAGAGCTCCGTTGAGTTGGTGAGAGCCTTAGTGCTGGTAAGAAGAAGGCTGGAGATAACCCGTTGAAAAAAAACTAAAAAATAATATATAAAAAGAATTTGGAAATTCAGAGTGAGAGTGGGCAGAGGGGCAGGGCCTGCTCCAGTATCGGGGTCTACAGGGACCAACGACTGCCCAAGGGTGTGATACCTGGGAGCCCCAGGTCCCTCCCTCCTAGTCACAGCAAGAGGTATAGCGCTGTTGGCTGCAGTGGCTCTCTAATTCCCTTACCAGCAGGATAGCAAGAGTCCTGTTAGCTATGGGGACTCTGTTATCCTTCTGCCGCTGTTCTCCAGCTGTCAGAAGAGAAAAGATAGCTCTGCCGGGGATCACGTGATATGATGAGTGGAGAGGATGTAGGTTTGCTCTGCTCTAGGGTAACCTCCCAGTAAACTGGAAAAATCTACTGTTTGTGATGTCCTACTTCCTTAAAGAATCCAGTAAATATGTAAGTACCCAAATATACTTTTCATTAAACGGAATTTGGCTGATGGTGGCGAAAGCAGCGCGGAAGGAGAGGACACAGGTTCCAGATCTAAAGATGGTGGAATCGTCAATGCCGGGGCTGCTGCTAGAGTGATAACTACTACTGGTCTGGTGGAAGAGGCGATGCGGGCAGTTGTTGCGGCCCTTGAGGGATTGCTGCAGGGTCTGTCTTCTCAGCTTTCCCAGCTAGCTCAGACCATGACTGATGTTGGTGGCCGTGTAACCGAGGCCGAACAGAGGGATCTCTGACGCAGAGGATTTACGACGAGAGCACAGTGAAAAATTAGAGGACTTGGACAACCAAGGTCAACAGAAAAATTTAAGATTTATTGGAGTGGCCAAATTGATCAAGGATAATGAGATACGAGGCTTTTTGGAAACTTGTAGGGGACACTGATGAATGCTAATGATAACGGTGGGAACATTATTTTTGAGAGAGTTCATCAAATAGGCACGAGGAGGGAAGGGGCTAATAGGCCTCGGGTCATTATTGCAAGATTCCATAATTACCTTCAGGAGGCGGCGATATTATGGGCAGCTTGGGCCCGACATCATACATACTGTACAACCGGAGAGATACTGGTTTTTCAAGATTATTCCCCACAGGTCAGCAAACAGCGTAGAGATTTCGCCGCAGTATGTAGACAGATGGTGAATAAAGGCCTGCGGTTCTCCCTTCTATACCCTGCAAGACTTAAGTTAGAGCACCAGGGACGCCAGTTACAATTTGGGACTCCAGCAGAAGCCATGCAATTTTTGAACTGCCTGTCTGGTTGAAGCCGAAGGGACACGAGTTTATGACAAGAAGTCTGCCCCACAGTATTGAGGCATGCGTATGGGAGATGAGAACCTAGATGATTAGCTGTACTAAAGGTTGGATCACCCTCTGTGGTTCTGGGTCTCATCTCGGCAAACGCCTTGGGCAGGAGAACTTAAAAGTTACAAGAACACCTTTGAATCAATCAAAGTCAATATGTAAGAATAATAGAAACGATAATGGTTAAAATGGAAGTTAAATGCTTATTGACTAGTGGTATAACTTTAGTTTCTTATGTTAAATAGCATTATAGTTTATTCTGTTTATAGATTAAATGGAAAACTAAGGATATGGAAATAATTGAAAGTGCTGTTTCACCAGGATGGAATAGAATGCTGATGGGAGTGGAAACCACTGGCTGGTTATCATCCGGGGACTAGAATAAGAGATCTTTGGCCAGGTTGGAGTTAATAAGAGAGGTATTAAAGTCAACAGAGCAGCTTTCTGATATCAATCATATAATATCAACCACTAGGCGGAAGAAAGTAGATAACAATGTAGATATCGGAAGGAATAAATGGTTCTTATTGAGAGGAAGGAGTGACTATTAATATAATATTGGGGGGGGGGGGGGTCCCCTACATGTCACAGAATCCCTAGGAAGGAGGAGAAGAATGGGAACTTGGTTGGGAATGGGAGTAAAGGGGGGGGGGTTGTGAGAGGGTAGATAGGAAGGGGGGAGAAAAACATATATGGGTTCGATTTATGTCCTCTGCGGGTGCAAATGTGCAGACAAGAATGGGGGGATCCCTAGGCTGGGGGAGGGGTCCCTCCAAATATATCTTTGGACTAAGACCCTGGGAACCTATGAGCTGGACTGAGAATAATTTCATGGAACATCTACGGATTGGGGACCCCTATTAAAAGATCAAAGATAGCTAGAGCCCCAGCGCAACATAAGTATGATGTGGCCCTCCTCCAGACAGAAAGACATAGAGCATGCAAAGCTGCAGAGAGACTGGGTGGGGCAGGTCTTTGGAGCACCTGCGCAGGGACGCAGGGGAGTAGTGGTAATCATGATCCATAGGAGGGTTCCTTTTGCATGTATGCAAACTTATATAGATCCTCAAGGTCGCTATGTTCTGTTGCAGGGGGAATTGGATGGGCGAACTTAGGGTTAGGCAATGTATACGGCCCAAACTCACTTGATGCACAATTCCACACCCAGCTATCCCGTACAGTGGAATGGTTATCTATGGATTCCATGGTTGTGGGGGGAGATTTCAATGGGGTACTGGATCCCTGATGGACATGTCAAAGGGAAGGAATGAAGCACGCTTTGGAGTTACTCGATTGCTGCAAGGTTTTAGGAGCCGATTGGATCTTGTAGATCCTTGGCGGTTGCTTCACCCAAACGAAAATGATTATATACACAATTCTCGAGCACATGGGTCGAATGCTCATATCGATTACATACTCCTAACTATAGGTCTATTCTCGCGGATGGAAGACACATATATAGGCCTAATGGAAATTTCAGATCATACACCAGTTTGGGTAGATTTGGTGTGTGCCCAACCTGCACATAAGATATCTGTGTGATGATTACCTTTAGAGATGTATCATGATGAGCAGTTTCGCAAAACTCTATTGGAGAAATGGGAGGACTACCAACATTTTAACGCCCAGCATAGGGAGACTCCCAAACTGTTTTGGAAGACTGCGAAGGTCATATTATGGGGGAAAATAATTGCTTATATGGCCAGGCAGCGGAAACTCATTAATGCAAAAATTTTGCGTTTGGAGAAACAAGTGGTAAAAGCTCGAAAACAGCATGCCAGACACCTGGATCAAATAGCCCAGGCCTGCCTTTTGGAACTGCAGGCTGCATTGAATGAGGTAATACATCAATGAGCTAAAAAGTCCCTCCTCTATTATAAAGGAATGAGAGACATCATCGCGGATGTGAGATGGATCCTTGAAAAGACTAAAGAATACCAAAAGGATATCTATTTGTGCTTTATTGACTACAGCAAAGCTTTTGACTGTGTAAACCATGAGAAACTTTGAGCCACATTAAGAAACATGGGTATACCAGAACACCTGATTGTTCTCTTGCACAATCCGTACATTAATCAAGAAGCAACAGTTCGAATGGAACAAGGAGAAACAGAATGGTTTAAAATAAGCAAAGGTGTAAGACAAGGCTGCATACTTTCCTCCTACCTGTTTAATTTATATGCAGAACAAATCATCAGAGAAGCAGGATTTATTTTATTTATTTAGACAGTTTTTGTATACCGCCTTATCCTTCAATCAAAGCGGTCACAACACAATTGGGGGATACATTTAACACGCGGGGATATGAGACACATACACTAATACTTACAGGGAACATGGGCAATGGAGGGTTAAGTGGCTTGCCCAAGACCACAAGGAGCATCTGTGGGACTAGAAACCCCAGTCCTTCCGGCCCAAGGTTGCTGTCCTCTAGAGGGAATTGAACCCCCGACCTTCCGGCCTGAAGTACCGTGCCCCAACCACTAGGCTACTCCTCCCTCTCAATTGTATGAAGACAACCAAGGTGTGAAGATTGGTGGAAGACTCATCAACAACCTTCGCTATGCTGATACCACATTACTGGCTGAAAGTGAAGATGATCTGAAAGATTTGCTTCTCACGATCTAAGAGCACAGGCTCAAAATGGGCCTGCACCTTAATGTAAAGAAGACAAAGATCATGACAGCTGGCAAAATCAACAAGTTCATCGTAATTGAAATTGTGGACAACTTTAACCTACTTGGATCAACTATCAATAAAGAAGCAACAAGCAGTCAAGAAATCCGACGATGCATTGCTCTTGGCAGAATGGCTATGAAAGACCTAGACAAGATTCTCAAGAGCAGAGATGTCTCTCTCCATACAAAGATTCAACTTGTTCAAGCCATGGTATTTTCAATAAAATCATATGGATCTGAAAGCTGGACAGTGAAAAAGAGAGAAAGGAAGAAAATTTATGCCTTTGAATTATGGTGCTGGCGACGAATACTGCATACACCATGGACTGCCCGAAGAACAAACCAGTCAGTACTAGAGGAGATCAAACCTAAGCTTTCTTTAGAAGCTCAGATGACAAGACTTCGACTTTCATACTTTGGACACATCATGCGAAGAGAGAGAATTTTAGAGAAAGACATCATGCTTGGCAAGACAGAAGGTCAACGCAAAAGAGGAAGGCCAGCAATGAGATGGATCAATACAATAACAACAGCTATGGGTACCAGTCTGTCAACAATGAGCCACCTGACTGAAGACCGAACACAATTTAGGACAACTATCCAGAGGGTCGCCATGAGTTGACACTGACTCGATGGCACTTAACAACAACAAGTATTATAAATGCCATCTATATCGCTATGGGGATAAACTGGGAAATCAGTGGCGCGTTGCTCACGTGGCCCTAGGGGGGTCAAACTTTATTCCCTGGCTTTGTGATGCCACTGGATAGATGTATCAAACAACTCCTTTGATTCTGGGTAAGTTTCAGGAGACATTCCAGGAGCTATATTGGCAAGAGCCAGCTCATTCACTAGGATAGTGGACTACCTCCATGGTCTCTCATTGCCACTAATTTCGGAGCAACAGGTGGCCCAACTAGGGGCATCTATTACTGCAGAGGAGGTATCAAGAGCTATCCATACTGCACAATGCTGCCAGACCCCAGGGCCCGATGGGTACATGGCAGAATTTTACTAGCTTTTGCATGATCAAGTGGTTGGCCCATTGATAGGTCTTTATCAAGAGAACAGAGACTGGCAGATTCAGATGGGGCTCCAATTTGGCGCATATCACCTTAATTCCCAAACCGGGCAAAGACCCTCAACATGGACCCATTTCTTTAATTAACATGGATTTGAAATTATGGGCTAAGAGCCTAGCTAATAGGTTGGTGCCTTTCCTTCTAGATCTTGTACGGGGTTGTTTGGCCGTCGCCAACATGAGACAGATTATTGCCTCATTAGAATGGGTACACATGTATAATATGCCATCACTTTTAATAAGTTTTGATGCAGAGAAAGCTTTTGACTGGGTGAGCTGGGAATATCTTTTAGGTTGTTATCTAGATATGGGTTGTGGGATTCTTTTATCCAGATGGTAAAAACTCTCTATGAGCGGCCATCAGCAACAATTTTTGTCAATGGAGAGCTTTCTCAGCCGTTCACACTTGAAAGAGGAGCCCAACTGGATTGACCCCTGTTCCCCCTCCTTTTTGTCATATTTCTGGATCCATTTGTATGGAGGGTGATGGACTGTCCCGGGGTTTGGGGAGTATGCATTGGACACTCAGAATTTCTATTATCAGCTTTTGCTGATGATTTACTGGTACATCTTACTAGTCCATGGACTTCCCTAACAAATTTATTAGCCAAATTCACACAATTTGAATGGATTTCGGGGCTTAAGATCAATATGGACCTCACCCTGGAGACCACATTGCTGGTAGCGCTATGTTCCACACGGTGAATCTCTGAACTGCAGGCCCTCTTGTATTGGGAACCTTTTCTGCAGTTTAATGAAGAGAAGGTACTCTTGCGGCCTGTACTATCTTTCTTGCCCAAGGTGGTATCTAAGTTTCATGTTAATCAGGTCATTTCCCTGCCGGCTTTTCCAACCCTCAGAAGCTCCGAGGGTGAGCGGCAACTTCACCGGCTTGATGTCTGCTGGGTGTTAAAGCGTTATATCAATAGTACAGAATCTTTTTGCAAGTCGGATCAGTTGATTATCCTCTTTGGGGGTCCGCTTAAAGGGGAGGTAGCTTCAAAAGCCTCCATTGCCAGATGGGTGAAGCACGCCATCTGTGCAGTGTGTGAGTCCAAGGGAAAGGTTCCACCTTCGGGGCTTTGCGCTCATTCAACTCTAGCTCAGGCGACGTCTTGAGCGGAACATAGCTTAGTTCCTCCAGCAGACATTTGCAGAGTGGCAACTTGGTCCTCTCTCCAATCGTTTGCGAAGCACTACTGTTTCGAAGTGCAGATGGCTGGGGATGCCGTGCTTGGAGCCTCAGTGCTTCGGGCCGGACTGGCATGCCCCTCCCATGATTAGGTACTGCTCTGGTACATCCCATATGTAACGAGACTGGCCTGGAAGGACGATAAGGAAGGAAATTTAGGCCTTACCTGATAATTGTCTTTCCTTGAGTTCACTCCAGGCTAGTACCACATCCACCCTGTAATTTTTTTTCTGCCATGGGTCCAGCTAGTTCTTCGACTTGTATCTAAATAGTGACTATGAGAAGATAATGAGTCATAACAGTAAATGGCTATGGGGGGTGGGGTGTAGGGCCCTGTTCTCCTGTCTAGTTCTTACTCAGGGTATATTGTACATAGGTCTTCTTGGGTACATTGTTTTGTTTATGTTTATGTTTATGTTTTATTTCACTTGATAAAAACCGCCATTCAGTGGCAAGCAAAGCGGTGTACAATAAAATCCAATTTTTTAAAAAAAGGCCGAAGCCAATGAAATAGAAAGGAAATACAATTCCTGGACAGAAAAGCAATAAAAGCAGGAAGGACAAGGCCAGAACATAAATAGAGACAAATCACAAAGAAAGCAGAGGATAGAACAAATGTGATTCACACAAAAGGGGAGGGGATATCAAACGCCAGGGAAAAGAGGTGGGTTTTCAGGTTTTGTTTAAATGTGGGGTGGTGAGGATCCAGGCGGAGTGAAGAGGGGAGGGAGTTCCAAAGGGCGGGGCCAGCAAAAAAGAAAGCAGAGGAACGAGTAGATTGTAAGTGGGCGCGGGAGGGGGAGGGAAGAGTGAGGCGGTTAATATGGAAGGAGCGAGGGGTGTACCTAGGGGAATGAAAGGAGAGAAGGTCTGTTAAATATTGAGGGGTGCCTGTATGAAGAGCTTTATGAACCAGGATGAGCAGCTTGAAATGAGCACGGTGGGGAAAAGGCAACCAGTGAAGACGAAACAGTAGGGGTGTTATGTGATCAAAATGCTAATGGAGCATGTTCTCCATCCACTTCTTTTAGCCAAAATGGAGGCTCTCGGGAGGGGGGCTATTAGAGGTAATATGATGGTGGTTTGTTGGTTGTGGTTAGTTAGATTCATTTATGTTGGTCTGCTTTAGCAAGAGGAGACTAGAGTCTGGAGCTGTAGATGGAGCTCTTATACAGATGCAACAAGACTGTCATGATCAGTCCTCAGTTGCTGGAGGGGGCTGACAACCCACACGTAACGGGACTGGCCTGGAGTAAACTTAAGGAAAGACAATTAGCGGGTAAGGCCTAATTTCTCATTATGCCTTATATGACAACATTCCCCTTGGTGTGTGTTAATTAGAACTGCTTTATGGAAATGTATGTTGCTTTTATTTGCCTATATACGAGATGTGATCAAAAGTATCGAAACTTGTACAATAATTGACAGTTGTTGCACTCAGTCTCCTTCAAAGTAATCCCCTTCCGATAAAATGCACTTCCTCCAGCATTCCTGCCACTGCTGGAAACAATTTTGAAATGCTTCTTTCATTATGTTGTGCAGCTGATGTGTCAAATTTTGCTTAATGGTCTCCAAGTCATCTAATCTCCTTCCTTTCAGTGGTAATTTCAGTTTTGGAAAAAGTCACAGGGTACGAGGTTAGGTGAGTACGGAGGCTGACAGACCTGCTCGATTTGGTGTTTGGCCAAAAACTGCTGGACAAAATGTGATGTGTGAGGCTGGGGCATTATCGTGATGAAGCAACCATTCACCATTCCTGTGCAACTCTGGCCTCTTACGGCGAACTGCATCTCTCAAATGAGTCAGAACTTGGACAAAGTATTCCTTATTGATGGTTTGGCCTTTTGGAGCATACTCATGAAGACCACCACCCTGGTAATCAAAGAAAACTGTGAGCATGACCTTGACATTACTCCTAACCTGACTAGCTTTCTTGGGTCTGGAAGAGTTTAGAGTCTTCTGTTGTGAGGATTGAGCCTTAGTTTCATGATTCATCACAAGTAATAATCTTTTTGATGCAATCTGAGTCATTTTCAACACATTCCAACTACTCCCTGGCTGCAGACAGTCTATCTTCTTTTTCATCAGGGGACAGGAGTTTTGGCATGAATTTTGCAGACACACGTCTCATCCTCAAATTGACAGTAAGAATGGACTGTACTACCCAAAAACTGATGTACATGTCCTCAGCAAGCTCCTTGATAGTCAGTTGATGATTTGAGCTTATTGCGGCATGCACTACTTCAACTTTGTCTTCATCCCTGCCCATGTATGGCCTTCCAGAACGTTCGTCACTGTCAACACTTTGGCAGCCCTCTTGAAAACGTTTGTACCAGTCATAAACTCAAGCACGACTCATACATTCATTGCCATACACTTGCTGTAACTTGTCATAAGTCTCTTTTACACGAATCTCCAAGTTTCTGGCAGAATTTAACGCAAATTCGCTATTCAGTTTTTCACTCATCGTAAACCTGACAAACTGCTTTTACATGATACCAAACATCACGTGATTAAAAGAACTACAGGTATGCTGCAACCCCACTAAACTCTGCACATGCAGAGCACATAACTAGGTCACTGCATGCTTAATAGCATCATGGTGTGACGTACTGTTATATAGCTACACAAGTCTCGATACCTTGTGATCACACCTCGTAGTCACACCTTTGTATTGCAACCTCCTGTGTTTCAACATGCATTTGGAAAAGCACCTCATGGCCAAACATGCTCCCAGATGTCCTTTTTCGCTATGTTGCCTTCATGTGTCATGGCCAGACATGTGGAAGTGAAGGGGGAGGGGATGATAGATTGACAATTCTAACTTTGCAAATTGGCACAGTTCTAAATTCTGTACAATTCTAACTTCTTCAGAGTTGCTTTGGAAGTTTGTGCAACCTTTCCTCAATCTTTAATTGGGTTTAGTTAACCTGTAACTTGCTTTAGTAATTTAATCTGTCCTGTTTGTAGTCTGTATAAGTAACAAACAGGACAGCTACACTATAGAATTTAGTTGCTGAGAACTAGTTTAATAAAAAAAAAACAAGAAAATTAATTTGGTAAGTGTTTATGGTTTATAGAAGTACATTATCATAAGGATCAATATATACCTATTATTGAGCCTTAAGGTAGTCATTTCTTTTATTTAGATTTTGAATTTTGATGTCTCTGTTTTTCAGATAAAGTATATGCATTTTTGTTTTAGAAGGCTTCCTGATTCCAATTTCAGGAGGGCAATAATCAAAAGAACTTCCCACATTTGAGATACTGATCTTGTATTTCCTCCTCCTTTTTGGAGATTCTTATAATATGGATCGTGAAATTATAAAGTGATCATTTCATTACTGTGATTTCTTTTCTATGGCAGTTTCCATGTTACTGTATAACAGAGAGCATAAAAGAATGTCCTGATATAAACCCAGGTTGCTTAGAGTCCTAATTCCACTGAGAATCTCACACATTCTTTTGTTAAAGGGACTTTAGCTTCACGATTTAAAGATGGTTGCAGTAGTCTGTCTTCAGAAGAACCTTTTAACTGACTGAACAGAAAAAATATATAACGTATATATATGAAATGTGTAAGGCTTGCTGTTTTATTAGAATTTTCGTTGCCTTCAGGTTATTGTACTGCAGATATGGGAATAATATGGCAACCTCATCCAGAAATTTGGCTTGCGCTTTAGGAAAAGCGAAGCAATCTACAAAGTCCTGAAGAACTGCTGAGAAGTAGGACCAGCTATCTGAAGATGAAAAAAAAAATCTTATGAACCTGAAAGCTACTATTTGAATTATTATCACATTTTAATTAGCTTCATCAAAGCTTTTCATTTATAGAGTAACCCAAAGGAAACTGAGGGGTGGTGATATTGTGACAACTTGGACACATTACCACCAGCAGAACAGTCAAGTGGTTAGAATATAGATCGTTTTATCTTCCTGCAGCAGGACCACAGTGGGAACTTGTTATCAAGGCAACATCTTCTTGCATATATTGCTTGTTGCAAAGGGCACTCACTTATTCCATTGCCCCTACAGATAGACTTTAGTGGAATTGCAACAAACATTTTCTATTATATGTTTAGAGAATGTCTCCTCATAAATATTGCCTTCAATGAATTGCTAGAAGTTAAGCAAAAGAAAAAAAGTTCAATATGTACTTAGCTGATTTAATTAATGTGATTTACATTAACTCCATCCTGATATGAGTCCTAACCTTATTAGTTCCCTCTGTGGATTTACTCCCTACTCTCCTTTGGTACAAAATGCAAAAACTACTTGCTGTGTGACTCGGTGCACTGACCCAGCAAAGGAGAAGATGGAGACTACTGATGAGGAATGGAGAGCCATGGCTAATGCAGTCAAGAATAAAGCCATCCATTTCCCTCACCCAGGTGCTGAAGTTTCTGGATAAGGGATGGAGCACAGAACTTAAATGTATAACACATTCTACACTGGTCTCCCAGATCCCAATGTCTAGCCTATCCTTTGCCTGTGAGGATATCCCGAGGCTACCTGATGGAAGACAGCTTGTACTGGATAGATTCCTGTTCTGTTGTTGGAAGAGCTTGGGATAAGTGTCCTCGAGAGGGAAAGTGGATATTTAACTTCTTGTCAGGAATGGTATACCTCTAGCAAGACATCAAACAATTATCTTAAGGGTATATAATGGTTTCTCATTCAAGGAACGATGAAGATAAACTTGTAAGTTTGAATAATGGATCTTTAAGTAGACCAGTGTTCAAAATGGAGGAATTGAGTAGCAAGAGGGTTAAAATTCCTAGCTATAAGCTAGTAGAAATTATTTTAAAAAGTAGACAGAGGCCTATATACATGATGGACTTAGTTTATTCATGCTAAAAGAACTAGAAATACATGTTCGGCGACTGTTAGCTGTACTGAATAGTGAATACAGCCAAAAAGAACAGGTAAAGATAAATGTTGGACCATCTGTCTTCAGTGGTTAGCTTAATCACGATAACAAGGCTTGATCTCTTTGGGAAAAAGTTTAATTCGATTTTATTGATTCAAATTCACCACAAGAACTTCCAATGTAATTACACAATGTTCAATGAAAATAATTAACAATACTGCCTATACTACTGATCATGTAAATAGTTGACTGTAATTAGTTTTACAAGATGTTGTTGTTTAAAACTGCTAGGTACATATGACCTAGATTGGCCACTGTTGGAAACAGAATACTGGGCTTGATGGACCTTGGTCTGACCCAGTATGGCATATCTTATGTTCTTATGTAAAAAGTTGATTGTAAATAATTCAAAATCGTTCCATTAAAACCTTGTTCAGTTCCTGTTATCTGTAAACCACCTTTGATCTCTGGAAGAGGCGGTATATAAGAAAAGCTTAAATAAAAAAAATAAATAAATAAAAAACAACTAATGGGGAAAAATAAAGGCTATTGGCATTGAAGTTGCAAAACTTTTGGAAATGTTGATTGCTAAAATTATATTGTGTAACTAGACTAAGGAAACCAATTCAGGGGTCTTGCAGACATCTGCCTGGAACATCTGTCAAGAGACATTTCTATTTTAGTGTTCTTGCACCTTTACATCTGTAATTCTTTAGGTTTTGATAGCAAGTTCCTATTTTTAGCCTATAAAAGATTAGCTTGATCAATAATAGTCAGACTTGTATTGTGTGCTGTAATGCATGCACATCTGTCAATTCTCTCAGTTGCGGAATTTATATAATAAAACTCAAACAGACAAATAAAGGCCTGTTTATTTCGGACTCACATCAATAGAGATGCTTCATAGTGGTCCTCCCTGCAGGCTTTGTGCAGCATGGCCTGTGTAAACCATCTGTTCTGGTCACTCATAGCTCCTGCCTCCCTCCACGCCTACAGCAGTGAACATGCACCTACAATCACACACTAAGAGACACATACACATAGGCAGCAGGGATCCACACAGAGAAACAGATGCAGAAAGGAATACTTAAGACACACTCTCACAGATAGGACCAAGCAGCTGGCAAAAGGAAGAGTGCCACACCGCCAGCCTTGGAGAGAGACACCAGGAGCATAGGATGAGTATGACAGAGGAAGGGGCAGGAAAAGGGGTTAGTGAGATGAGATATACAGGGGTCTTTGGAAGGAGATGTAAGATAGGTTTGAAAGATGGAGAGATGCAGGGGAACAAAAAGTAGCTAAAAACACTCCTAAGAGGACACAAATGACTATCAAGCCAAAGAATCACAAGCAAAGTTCCTCCAGTCACCAACACCACAGTCAGTCCCAAAAGACAAGTGGGGTTGGCATTTGCTAGCAGTTTATGTTAGGTAAAAAGTAGCATATATAGCAATCCCACCCTGCATGTCACCAGCCTTCATGTAAATACAAATACTGTCCAGGCCATTCTCATAAATGCCCCCAGAAGAATCTATGTAGAACCACGTACCCAGCACATCAGTATCTGTTCCAAAATCATGTTTTCCATGTGGATGCCATTTATACATGTAAGTGCCAACACATCTATATTTAAAATGCAAGCAGGGCTTCTGAAATCACCCCCTTTACCAAGTGTAGCATCTGTTTAGAAAAACTACTCGGGGGGGGGGGGGGGAGAGATTTATTGATTACTGGACTAAAATTACAGAACTCATTCCTGGTTGAATTACAAAAGGAGCAATACTGTGTATACTTTTGGAGAAAGTTATAGGGTCATGTTTTTATTATTGCTTTTGGGGAGCAAGTATAATTGGGGTCTGGAGGAGGGTTTGTAGCAATATTCATCTACTAAACAGGTTAAAGTTACAACAACCATTCACCTGTCCTGACTTTAACCAATTAAGCTATCCAGTTAGTGGCTGAATATCATTGCTAACCGGAGAACCATAGTCGCTACCTTTCTATCTACCCACAGACCCTCCTCTGTTTTAATCAAGCATTTTTCATGCTGTCTGTGGGGATACTTCAGTAGCACTAACCAGTTAACACTGCTGAATATTGGACTGAGCACATTCTAGCCAGTTAACAGGTCTGCTAACCGGCTAAAATGCTTTGAATGTACCTATTGCGAGGTGTTAGAGCAGGGGTGGGCAAACGTTTTGACTCGAGGGCCGCAATGGGTTCATATATTGGACCCGGGGGCCGGACCAAGAGTAGATGGACGGTGTGTATGTGTGAATTAATATAAATTAAATTTAAATTTGTAACATTAAATGTTTAGATTAATTTAAAGTAGAAAAGCATAAAAAGAGTTATTTTACAAAACTTTTATGCAATGTATTTCTTTCATAAAATAGTACCTTCAATTTTAGTAGGAACAGTGTTGTTGGTCTCCCTTTTTTGTTAAGGCATCAAAGTCAGGAGATAGCTTTGTTGTTGCAATTCGCAGAATAGATCTGAGGTGTTGGTCAGTTAACTGGGATCTGTGACGGGATTTATTGATGTTCATGACGCTGAACGTCTGCTCACACACGTAGGTCAAGCCAAACAAGGCCAGATACCATGCTTTTTATCCCAGGGGCAAGCAGTGGATTTCCCCAGTCACTTTAATAATGGCTTATGGACTTTTCCTCCAATAACTTTTCCAGACCTATTTTAAAACCAGCAACACTAAAAGCTTTTACTACATCCTCCAGCTACTGATTCCAGAGTTTGATTATCCATTAAGTGAAAAAATATTTTATCCAATTAAGTTTTAATGTGCTATATTGTAGCTTCACTGTGTGTCCTCTAGTCTTTCTACTTTTTGAAGGCGTAAGCAACTGATCTATGTTTACTCATTCCAGTCCACTCATTATTTTATAGAGATCTATCATATCTCCCCTCATCCATCTCTTTCGAAGCTGAAGAGCCCTAACATTTTAAGCCTTTCCATGTAGGTGTATCCTTCCATCCCCATTATCATTTTTGTTGCTCTTTTCTGTATCTTCTTTTCTCTTTCTATCCTCTCCCTTGGTAATCCTCATGGCTTTCAGAACCATTTCTGGATGACTCCCAGATCTATATTTATGTACCAGAGCACTCACCAAGAACCCAGTAGTAAATTTCTGCCTGCTTCTACAAAACTGTTGCGTGGATGCTCTATCACCACCTAAAAACTGAACATGGCCAATAGGGATTTTCTTAATTTTGTCTCCCGCTTAAACCCGCCTTAAACTTTGCCTTTTACTCTCTGTCTTGGTTACTGTAAATAAAACGACTGAAGCAAGGGGAGATGTTGCGAGGCTGGATGTTCTCGGGCATAGGGTTATTTAACAGCAGCCTTATGTTTTTGGAAGATGGAAAAGCAGGACGTTAATACGTTCTTAATGCTAGTGTAAAAGAAGGTAAAATAGTTACTCCAGAGTCAACTACAGAAGCCATTCAGACTTGGTTGATTTTTTTTTGTTCGTCTGGTTGTCTTGCCTTCTTTCAACAGAGAGTTGAACTAATGTAAACTTCCACAGTCCAGATGAGTCATTGACATACCAACAGAAGGTGGATGACATGACTAAATGAATATATTTCTTAGCACAGTAAGGCAGCCTCCTCCATCCATAATAGAAGCATTCCCAAAAGCACCCTTCAGTTACATCCAGTCCTAGAAGTGACGTGGTTGCGTGAACGTGGCTGCGTTCCCCCCAGGCACTGTGGAGGATTTAAACAACTCTGCTGCGGTTTTACTGCTGTCTCCTTGCTCCTACCTGTCGCTGTTACTGCCTTGCTCTGCCTGTTTGCTGTTTGCCTTCTGCCAACTAACCTTCTCATTATCTGCTTCCAGGTAATCTCCTCCATCCCCAGAAACACCCTCCAGTTACATCCGGTCCCGGAAGTGATGCAGTCATGTTCCCCCAGGCACTGTGAAGGATTTAAACAACTCTGCTGCAGTGTGCAGCAAGCGCGCGCCCAAGGAGCAGGATGTGCTCCTGAGGCGTTCAGGTTACGAGTTTGATTACGCTGAATAAATTAGCTAGCGCTCCGCGGGCCAGATTAAAAGGTCCGCCGGGCCGTATACGGCCCGCGGGCCGTAGTTTGCCCATGCCTGTGTTAGAGACTCATTGTCAATGCAGTCACTATGACTAAGAACTAATGATGTTTAACCCCAAAGAATAAAATGAGGCAACTTTAGTAGTGACTTTGCCTCCACTTACTCCGATTCAATGATTCAATTTGTGAGCAATTTCATGGTCTATAAAATCACTGTGTGACAGTAGTAGAAATCTGCTGAAGTTAACCATTAGGAGAATCTCATTAGTAGGTTGACCTTGTTTCCCGAGTTGTTGACTCAGTAGGCGATTATAGTAAATATGTTTAGCCAGGTGACATGAAATGGATTTTAATTAGATAGTAGGCCATGTCCCTCAGTGAACCTCAGATAACACTAGGCAATTTAGACTCTGAACTATTTTTGTTTTTGCTATATTAAATCAGACGATATGGAAATTGGTTCATCTAAGAGAACCAGATTGTCTGCTTTGATCTTTATGTGCCTCTCTCCTCCTAAGGATATAAATACCTCTTTGTTAAAGGACATATAAAAAGCATGTTTCTACATTTGTGAAAAATAATTACTTTTGAAGGTATACTTCATCACACTGCACTACTTCTAAATCTTCTTGTGCACACTTTGGAATCAGTGAATGTGTACTCTGCATCCTAAACATAGTAACATAGTAAATGCCGACAGATAAAGACCAGTATGGTCCATCTAGTCTGCCCAATAAGATGGCAACAGTAGGTGCACATGCCACTCTGCACATCACCCCTCCCCATGTCTTTGCTTAGGGGTGAACCCACCGCTCCTTGTAGACCACCCCTGTTTGTTGAGAAATTAGGTAGTTAAGTTTATTTTGATTTTATCCTGTAGCTGTAAAGGGATACACTGTGTCTGTCCCATGCCATGTCAGTCTATTTCCATAAGAGAAAGCTCAAGCTGTGACAAATATTCTCTCTCTTTCCCCCCCAAAACTCCTAAATATCTGTTTTTATAACAGCTGCTTTTGAAGATTTTCACACTCTTCACTCTAAAGAGGCTTAGAAAGATTTTGGTTGAATTAAGTCCTATGAAGCTGATATCCAGGGGTGGTGGTCAGTAATGTTAAAGATTTAATTAAAGCCGGATATTCAGCATTGGAGCTTATCCGACATCCAGCACTGAATATCCAGTTTTGCCAGAAAGCGTGCTGGCTATCTGGTTAGCGGCAATATTCAGCTGTATTCAAAAGGCCTGATTTTATAAGAGGTCAAGTGCGACCTGCTGTGGCCCCTACATCCCGCCTTGACCCACAAGCCAATGGAGGACAGGATCTGTGGTGGCCACGTAATGGGATGCGTGGGCAACCCCCACCCATAATGAATCACCTTTGGCTGATTTCCCTGGTAGAATAGCAGCCTAGCATGTGGCACCCAGTCTACTTCCGGTTTCTGGTGGAGAAAAAGGTGCTGTGGAAAAACATTGGACTGTTATGTCCCAATGTTGCCTAAGCCTATTGATTACTACAGGATGGGGAGGAACAGAGGAAGACCCAAATAGGAGCTTCATCTCTCCCCCTTTTCAAATCCATGCTGAAGGCTCACCTCTGTGAGGCTACTTTTGGATCCTGATCCCTTGTTTTCCTTGTGTCTCCTTACCTTTCCCTATTTGTATCCTTATTTTCATCTATTATATTGTCTATCTTAATTAGATTGTAAGCTCTGATAAGCAGGGACTGTCTTTTGTATGTATATGTGCAGAGCTGTGGTTGCCTTGTAGCACTATATCAACGATTAATAGTAGTAGGAGCGTTGCACTCCCAGGTCTCTTTCTGGTCACTGCCCAATCTTCTCCTATCTTTTTGGGAATCTTCATGCTATCGATCCACTGACTATCTACTACTGTTTCTTCTCTTCTTTCTTCCACTTTGTCTACTAAGTCTGTCGATGAAGCCATAACTTCCTATAACACCGTTCTCTCCCCCCCCCCCCTCTGGATACCCTTGCTCCTTCCATAGCACGTCCTGTGAGATGTACTTCATATCAGCCCTGGCTGTCTTCTTCTACCCACTACCTATACTCTTGTGTCCATTCAGCTGAACACATATGGCTTAAATACCACTCCCTTTCTGACTTCCTTCACTTTAAATTCATGCTTACTTCCTTCCAGTCCGCCATTGCACTTGCTAAACAAAGCTATTTTATTCATCTGTCTTGCCTCTAACTCCCGCTGTCTCTTCTCTACTCTCAATTCGCTTCTTAAGGCACCACTACCTCCAATCCCCTCTTCTCTCTCTGCCCTAACCCTAGCCAACAATTTCCACAACAAAGTCCTTAAGATTACTCTTCGATTACCTACTAATTCTTCTTTACCTCCTCTTTCACTTCCCCAATATCAGTTTTTCCCTTTAAATTCCCCCACCCTTTCATTCTTTTCTAAAATCACTGATGAGGAAACCTCCCTTCTTCTTTCTTCCTCTAACCGCCTGCCCTTCTGATCCTATCCCCACCTGTCTCCTCAACTCCATCTCCTCCTCAGTTATCCCTTCCATCTCACATACTCTCAGCCTTTCACTCTCCACTGCTACTTTCCTTCAGCCTTCAAACATGCTATGATCACTCCTCACCTCAAAAATCCCTCTCTTGACTCTATTCAATCATCCCATTTCCCTTCTATTTCCAAATTTCTTGAATGTGCAGTTCTCCACTGTTGCCTCGATTTTCTCTCCTCTTATGTCCACTCCAGTCTGGCTTTCATCCTTTTTTATTCCACTGAAACAGCTCTTGCTAAAGTCTCCAGCAGTTTGTTCCTGGTCAAGTCCAAAGGCCTTTACTCATTTCTTATTCTTCTTGACCTTTCTGCTGCATTTGATACTGTTGATCACTCTCTCCTCTTCAACACATTATCCTCTCTTGGTTTTAGAGACTATGTGCTGTCTTGGTTCACTTCTTATTTCTCTAATCACTCCTTCAGTGTTTGTTCGGGTGGTTTCCCCTTTATTAGATGGTGTACCCCAAGGGTCTGTTTTATTACCTCTCCTTTTCTCTCTCTATACTCAGTCCCTTGCTGGTCTCCATCAGTGTCATCTCTCTCCACTTCAATCTATTCAGAACTCTGCTGAGCGGTTAATCTTCTGCCAGCCCCATTACACTCATATAACCTCTCTTTCGAAGTCACTTCACTGGCTCTCCTTCCACTTCCATATCCATTTCAAACTACTCCTTCTAACTTATAAATGCATTCACTCTACTGCCCCTCATTATCTTTCCTCTCCTCTCTTCTTTCTCCCTACACCCCTAGTGATCTTCATTCCTCCACTGGTTTCCTTCTTTCTATGCCCTTTTGCTTTAATGCAAACTCCAGACTTCATTCCTTTCATCTTGCTGTCCCTTATGCTTGGCACAAGATTCCTCTTTCCTTACACCAAGTTTAATCTCTCTCCCTCTTCAAATCTTTGCTAAAGGCTTACCTGTTTGAGGCTGCCTTTGATTCCTAATCACTTGTTTCCCTTATGTCTCCTTTCCCCAATGGTGCATGGTTTGGAATGATTTATCCTTGAAGGATACTAGCAAAAAGAGTGAAGTTAGGCCATATCGACAGACAGGTTCCAATAAAAATAAAAGTAACCCAAATGCCCTTAAGTACAAAGCTGACAGAGCTTAAAGATTCCAAATTACCCCTGCCTACTGATAACCAGATTCATATGAATAAAATACAGCCTCTAAAATGCTTGTATGCAAATGCTAGCAGTCTAAAAAATAAGATAGGAGAGTTAAATATATAGCTCTAAATGAGAGGTTAGATATGATTGGTATCTCAGAGACCTGGTGGAAGGAGGACAACCAGTGGGACGCTGGGTACAAATTATATCGCAATGATAGAGTAGATCAAACTGATGGAGGGGTTGCACTCTATGTTAAGAGGGCATCGAGTCACACAGGATTAAAGTTTTGCAGGAAACAAAATACACTGTAGAATCTCTATGGATTGAAATTTCATGTAAAATGGGGAAGGCAATGGCCGTGGCCGTGGCCGTGGGGGTGTACTACCGACCACCTGGCCAGAATGAACAAATGCATGATGAAATGCTCAAATAAATCAGGGTAACTAACAAAAGTTACTACACAGTAATAATAATGAGTGATTTCAATTACCCTGGTATTGATTGGGTCAGTGTCACGGCAGGACATGCTAGGGAGATAAAGTTTCTAGATGAAATAAATAACTGCTTCTTGGAGCAGCAAGTTCATGAACCAACAAGAGGGGAAGCCATTTTGGACCTAGTCCTTAGTGGTACACAAGATCTGGTGCAAGAGATAAGGGTGTTGGGGCCACTTGGTAATAGTGATCATAGCATGATTGCATTTGATTTCATTAATGGAGGAAGAATGTCAAGGAAATCCACAGTACTGCCTTTTAACTTTCAAAAGGGAGACTATGATAAAATGAGGAAAAATAGTTAAGAACTAAAAGGAGGAGCTGCAAAGGTTAAAGATTTGCACCAAGTATGGGCATTGTTTAAAAATACTATCTTGGAAGCCCAGATCAGCTGTATTCTATAATTTAAGAAAGCTGGAAGGCAGTTCAAAACTACCAGCATGGTTTAAAAGTGAGGTCAGAGAGGCTGTTGTAGCCAAAAAAGCATCTTTCAGGAAATAGAAAAAGGAGCCAAATGACGAAAACTGGAAACATAAGCACTGGCAAATTAGATGCAAGGCATTGATAAGGCAGGCAAAAAGAGAATTTTAAAAAAAGCTTGCCGTGGAAGCAAAACACATAATAAAATCTTTTTCAAGTACATTCATAGCAAAAAAAAAAAAACCTGTGAGAGAATCAGTTGGATGATAGGGGGTAAAAGGGGCACTAAAAGGATAAGACCATAGTGGAAAGACTGAATGAACTCTTTGCTTCGGTCATTAGTGAAAAAGATGTTGGGAAGTTACCCATGCCTGAAATGGTATTTAAGCTGATGCAGCAGAAGAATTGAAAGAATACACCAGAAAGATGTATTACAACTGTTTGATAAACTAAAGAGTAGCAAATCACCTGGACCGGATGGTATACATCAGAGGGTGTTAAAAGAACTGAAATATGAGATTGCAGACCTACTATCAGTAATCTATGAACTATCATTAAAATCATTTCTGATACCTGAAGATTGTCGAATGGCCTATGTAACGCCAATTTTTAAAAAGGGTTCCAGGGGTGATCCAGGAAACTACAGACTGGTGAGCCTAACGTCAGTACTGGGAAAAATGGTAGAAACCATTATAAAAAACAAACTTACTCAATCTGATATAGTTTTTTGAAGGTGTGAATAAACAGATAGACAAAAGTGAGCTGGTCGATATAGTGTATCTGGATTTTCAGAAATTTTGACAAGGACCCTCATGAGAGACTCTTGACGAAATTAAAAAGTCATGGGATAGGAGGCAGTATACTATGGTGGATCAGGAACTGGTTAAAAGATAGAAAGAAGAGGGTAGAGCTAAATGACCACTTTTCCCAATGGAGAAGGGTGAATAGTGGAGTACCCGAGGGATCTGTGCTGGGTCTGCTGCTTTTTAACATATTCATAAATGACCTGGAAATGGGAATAATGAGTGAGGCAATCAAATTTGCAGATGACACAAAATTATTCAAAGTTGTTAAAACCCAAGAGGATTGTGAAAAATTGCAAGAGGATCTTGATAAACTGGAAGACTGGACGTTCATATGGCAGATGAAATTTAATGTGAATAAGTGCAAAGTTATGCACCTAGGAAAGAACAACCCAAACTATGGTTACACGAGGCAAGGTTCCACATTAGGAACCACCACCCAGGAAAAGGATTTAGGCATCATCATGGATAACACATTGAAACCTTCCATCTAGGTCCATAAATCTTTATTAAAAGGAACCCAGAATATCCACTGTTTGACCCAAAAGAAGCATTGTGAAACCTGTGTCTTTTGGGGAAACTGCCAGGTACTTGTGATCTAGACTGGCCACTGTTGGAAACAGGATACTGGGCTTGATGGACCTTGGTCTGACCCAGTATGGCATATATTATTGCATGGTATGACTGCACCTTGAATATTGTGTGCAATTCTAATTGCTGTATCTTAAAAAGGATATAGCGGAATTAGAAAAGGTACAGAGAAGAGCCACCAAAATGGTAAAGGGGATGGGAGGATACCATTATGAGGAGAGGCTTAAAAGATTAGAGCTCTTCAACCTGAAAAAGAAATGGCTGAGGGGAGATATGATAGAAGTCTGTAAATTAATGAATGGAGTGGAACGGATAAACATAGATCGATTGTTACGCTATTGAAAAGTAGAAAGACTAGGGGACATGCAATGAAGCTGCAGTGTGATCCATTTAAGACTAATAAGAGAAAATATTTTTTCACTCAGCACATAATCAATCTCTGGAATTAATTACTGGAGGATGTAGTAAAAGCTGTTAGTGCAGATGGGTTTAAAACATTTTGGACAAGTTCATTGTGAAAAGGTCCATAAACCATTATTAAAGAGGACCCGGGAAATCCGCTGCTTGCTCCAATACAATCACAATCACAGGGCTGTGAGTGTCGGGAGCCCGAAAGGCAATGTTGGGTTAATGATTTCTTATAACGCTGCAAACTGACAGAGATACTTTTGCGACTATGGCCTTTGTTGGGATGATATTTACTTGGCCTCTTAGCTCCTGATACCCATGGAAATCATGATGGAAGGGAACGTCTTCGGAGTCTGATTCAGGAACTTTTGGAAAAGTTAAGTCATCCCTGATTTTATACATTGGCATGTCAGCATAATTAGATTAAAATTATTTAGATTTAATTCTTACACTAAATCGAGTTGACCCGTTTGATTTGAGTATCTCAAGGGTCGTTTTGGGGGTGATGTCCCCATTTGATACAGAATAAAAGGAACATACTTGCTACGGGAGGATGTTACATCTTCATGGAAATAGTTCTGACAAAAAAATTTTTTTAGTTTAGGATACACATTCCTTTGATATTGGTTAATATATATGTGGGATATGTGGTTTTGGGTATAGTAAATTTGATTACATATTTTGAGGCATGTTTACTAAAGAGCACATCATTAGTGCATGCTTGAATCACAAACTAGTACGGAGGTCCCTGTTAACATTTAGGGGCATGTGCACCCATCCCCCTGCTGTTAGTACATTAGTAATGCACTGCACCATGCTAACCAGCATGCGGGTGCACTTACTGCCACTTCTTGAGGTGGCGTAAAGTGCACCCAAGCTAACGGCAACATTCGCAGTTAACATGTGCCCATAATGCCCATACTAACTGTGATGTACCATCAAAACTTACATTATGCCCCAACCTGCCTAGTACCCCCCAGTTGTGCATTAAATGGTTAGTGTGGGATTTTTACCATGGGACCCTGAGCTAGCAGCGTAGCAAGCTTACCATGCTAATGGTTCATGGTTTAGTAAATATGTCTCAGTTCTCAATGTAGAAATAATGAGAGCCCACCCAACTATCCGGTAGGTAGGGAGTAAGGTGGGGGGTGAGTTAACATAACTGAACCACTGGACTGCATATTCTGTTAATTGGTTAGGTATGGGAGTGGAGGAGTGGCCTAGTGATTGGGGCAAGGTACTTCAGGCCGGAAGGTCGGTGGTTCAAATCCCACTAGAGGACAGCAACCTTGGGCCGGAAGGACGGGTTTCTAGTCCCACAGGTGCTCCTTGTGGTCTTGGGCAAGCCACTTAACCCTCCATAGCCCATGTTCCCTGTAAAATAGTTATCTCCAAGTTATAATGCCCTGTTCAATGTAATTTCAGTTTGTTCAATGTAAACCGCACTGATGCAGAATAGCGCGGTATATAAGAGAATGTAATAAAATAAATAAAATAGGTAGTGGGGAGGAGAGAGTTGTGAAGAGTGTGGGAAGAAGTTGGACAGGAAGTTAATTAGCTGCTTACCTCAACTGCGTCTCTGGTAGCAGTGAGAGCAGGGGTGTGTGAAAGTCTTGAACTGTTTAGGCACCCTCCCTCCGTCCCTCCCAAATGCCTTTGGTAACTTCACTGGGATAAGGTTTAGGATATATGGGGTGGGGGGGGGGGAGTAGTTTTGTCTTTGCTATGGGTGGATTTTAGTTGAAAGTTACATTTATGTCATTGCTG
This sequence comes from Ichthyophis bannanicus, assembly GCA_033557465.1. Taxonomy (NCBI): domain Eukaryota; kingdom Metazoa; phylum Chordata; class Amphibia; order Gymnophiona; family Ichthyophiidae; genus Ichthyophis; species Ichthyophis bannanicus. The sequence goes on along the minus strand of CM066043.1, from coordinate 144,064,968 downwards.
GGCCATGATCGACTTCTAGGGGAAAGACTGAAGAATGGTGACTACTAGGGGACATGGGCACCACCGCCGTGTCCTGGTGTTGGAGGGGGATTGGGAGATGCTCAACTTGTACAACGCTACCCTTCTGCCTTACATCACTGCAGGCTGTCATCTAAAGTGGAATTTAGCAGTTTCATGACCAACCACATGACAAGGATGTCACCATTTAGCAGAGGTGTGGGATGCCGATCATGAGTGATATTGAGTTATGCAATGGTTTGGCCTGGGATCCAAGATGGCAGCTGGCAGAGACCATTGCTCTGACTCTTTTTTCCTAATGGGGAAGGAAAGGAAAGTTAAGCTGAGCAAGGCGCCCGAAGCTGCCCAGCCTCCTCCCTCTACTTTTATCTTTATGGGTCCTCTTGATGCTTTTTTTTTTACATCAGGAGCAGCAGCAGCCACTGAATCTGGGAGCAGAAAGCCTTGCTGTGAGTTTGCTGGAGCAGTACAGCTCAGCGTCTCCCTCGAGCAGTGATCGCATGCCCCCGGAACTACAGAGGCCCTTGAAGTAGGTATGTCCCGGAGCGCGCCTGGAAAAATTGGAGGTGGCAGGGACGTCCAACATTGGTGTTACGGTTTCTTCATTGGGTATGCCTTCCAGACAGGATGCAAGTGTTGGAGTAACCCCACAGGCTCAGCAATTGCCTGGGCTACCGCTCAGAGAAAGGAACTTACCCGCAATGGCCAGAGGAGCCATTGGTTCACCCCCCATGGATTCCATGGTTGCAACAGTCACGATGTACACTGAGCGGGACTCTCCAGTATTTTTCTTCATTCTACAGTGACCAGAGCAGTTTACTATGGAATGCCATCAAACAAATGGGTGAAGTTATTACTCCTCAGGTTCAGATTTTACAAGTGCAGGTACAACAAAATGCTGAGGTCTGTGTAAAGAATACTGAAATGACAGAGTCATTAAAGACATACATAGTAACATAGTAAATGACAGAAGATAAAGACCAGTATGGTCCATCTAGTCTGCCCAGCAAGATGGCCGGAGTAAGATGTCAGGAGTAGGTGCCACTCTGTGCAGGCCACCCCTCCCCATGTCTTTGTTTAGAGGTGAACCCACCGTTCCATGCAGGACACCCCTATTGGTTGAGAAGTTAGATGGTTCAGTTTATTTTGATTTTATTCTGTTGCCATCAATGGATCCATTGTGTCTGTCCCATGCCATTTTGAATTCTGTCACTGTATTTGCCCCCACCACCTCCATCGGGAGGGCATTCCAAGCATCCACCACCCTCTCAGTGAAAAAGTATTTCCTGATATTGCCTTTCAGTTTTCCACCTTGCAGCTTCATGTTATGCCTTCTTGTTTTACAGCTTCCCCGTCTTCGGAAGAGGTTTGTTTGTTCATTATTTCTCCTTAAGTATTTAAAGGTCTGACTCATATCTCCCCTATCCCTCCTCTCCACCAAAGTGTACATATTTAGGTCTTCAAGTCTCTTCTCATAAGGCTTCTGACGCAAGCTCCAAATCATTTTGGTCACCTTCCTCTGAACAGTTTCCATTCTTTTTACATCCTTTGCAAGATACGGTCTTCAAAACTGAACACAGTATTCCAAGTGAGGCCTGTAAATGGGGGTGCTTGTTGTGAAAGTTCCACAATCTTGGCAAAGACAGGAATTTACTTGACTTGCAAAGGATTGTGGGTATTGTAGTTCAATCACACAAAATCAGCCGTTTAACCAGAATAATGAATTGTAGTTGCTCGAGTGTAAAGCAGAAAACAGATTTTATTTATGGGGAGTTATTCCCTCGCACAGATATGCTTGATAACATCAACAGGATAATTTCTTCAGGAATTGTATTCAGGAAACAAAACCAAATAAGGCAACTGAATTACTTATGCAACAACTTAGTAAAGACCTTGATGGAACAGAAAAGGTCTTTCTTCTAGTCCCTGCTAATAAACTTTCTTAGCAGTGCTGAAATGAAAAAAATAAACCCAAAAGGAAAATTCCCTTTATCAAAAAAACAACTTTCTTCCTTTTTCACAGTGAAGAAGTTTTCTTTCCAAAGTCCCACATGCACTTGTGCCTTGCTCTAATCACAGGTGCTTAACCAGCTGCAAACCATTGCTGGTCCACTCTCCACGTGGCTCCAACTTTCCCCAAAGCTTTCTTTCAAAGAAACCTTTCTGGGAAGCTAAAAAAAACAGTACAGTTCCTTTTGGTGTTTGATGCTTAACTAAGGATTACTTTAGAACAGCAGCTTAGACAGAGAGCAATCCATGCATTCCACTTTCTCATTTGATATTTCCCCTTGCTCTTGAAATATCATAGGATCACTTTCATACACTGGCTCAGAGGAATTCTCTAACTGATCTCTACCAGGATAGAAACTGCTTCCCTGCTGTCTTCCTTGTGCAAAGCTAGGGAACAGATCAGAGTTCATACCTGAGATCACGTTGTCATTAGGTTTCCTCTCTGGGTATTTTGGCCAGTAGGTAGCAAAGCTTCTGTGCCCAGCTCTCCAGTCAGAATCTCTGGACTTTAGGTCTCTTTTCCCATACCTCCTTAAATAGGTATTAGAGCTCCTTCTTTCTGTAGATGCAGCCATCTCCTTTACAGGTGCTGTCCGAGGGTTCCTGGCTGTATATCTCCAAGCCTCTGGTTTCTTCCAGTCCAATGAAGAATGCTTGCCCCAGGAATCTCTCCCAGCATACGTACTGCCTTGGGCTCCTTTCTTAGACCTCCTGGACATCTTGCTGTTCTTCCTTCCATTCAGGCTCTGTCTCTCCTTCTCTTGCCGTCTTTGCCAGTCTTGCTGTTGCTCCTGCTCTTCTTGCTCTTTCTCCTTCCGTTGCTGTCTGTCTGAAACATTTCTTCTAGTTTTAAAGTGCCTAGATGGACACTCCACCCTAGCACAGTCCAGGTGTTCTGAATCAAGCCCTGCCCTAGGAGATGGGTGATTAGGGATTACATCATTGCTCCTCTGATTAGGCACACGTTTCCCTATTTCAGCTCTCCTAGAGGCTTTCTGTAAATCAGTGCATTCTGGGTCTGGTAGTCTTTTAGGTAAACACCCTGTTTTAGTGCTTTTACCAGCCCAGCACAGGTTGCTTATTCAGAGCCAATTCACCTCTTGCATTATTTCTTCCTGAACTATGATAAGCTTCCTTATCACAGGCCTCACCAGTGACTTATACAGTGGTATTAGAACCTCTTTCTTTCTGCTGGTAATTCCTCTTCGTATGCAGCCCAACATCCTCCTGCCTTTTGCCACCGCCTCGTCGCACTGCTTTGCCACCTTGAGATATACAGAAATAATCACACCAAGGTCTTTCTCCTGATCCTTCGACTGATCTTTCCTTTCAGACTGACGATTTGGAAGCAGAGTCCGATGCTTTCATGAAAGACTCTAATAATTTAAAGGCTCATTTGGAGCAATTGGACAATCATTCTAGACTGGCTAATTTACAGATGATAAATTGTCCTAGGTTACCTGGTATTTCTGCCAAGGAGATATTTAAATTATATTTGTCAGAAATATTAGAGGTCCCTCCTGAGTCCTGTCCACTGTTAGCAAAGATATATTATCTTCCAAGTAGCCAGAAAGTCTCAGCTGGGGCTGAGATATCAGGCCCTCCATCTGCTGATGTACTGAATGTTTCTGCTATGTTAGAAAATTCTGATATGGATTCTGTCACTTCTGCCACCTGTTTGGTCACAATGGCTTTGATTTTGGACAAGGAGTGGCTCCTTAGAAAGAGAAATTTGCTCTTCAAAGAATGTCTGGTGCACATTTTCCCCGACCTAGCTAGGGAAACCCAATGCCGCAGGAGGGAATTCCTGATCCAGCAGCTACGGGTCTTGCAGCTTGGCAGGTTATTTTTTCTTAAGTATCCCTGCAAGTGCCTTGTGAAGCTGAAAGGTGTTTCTTATATTTTCTTTTTTCCCTCTCAATTTCCTTTTTGGATGCTGGTGGGTCCACTGGGATGGGGCAAGGTAGAGTTTTATTCTGTAATTTGTATGATGGCTGCTTTATTGTCTGTGCTTTTTCCTATAAGTGTATCTATTATATATTATTCCCTACTCGTTTGGGGTCCATACTTGTGGGCTAGAGGAGGGATTGCCAGTTAAATTTGCTTGCCTTTGTTATGTTGTATTTTTCATAGTAAGAGTTGTTATCCATGGCATTCCCCATTTCATGTGCAAGTGAATGTATCCTTGTATTGTATTTTGAAATTGCATAAATAAAAAAATTGAAAACAAAAAATAAAACTGTGGCTTGGTTCTGTCACTGACTGAGTCTGGTGTTTGTTGAATTATGTGATTTCTGATTTAAAATTTGAATTAAGAAAGGAGAAGGGTGTGCGTGCTTATGTTATGACTTTTCTAAAATTTGTATTTGCATATTTAGGTCATTTATATCTGTACATGCCATTATTTGCACATTTAAAGGCTATGCCAGCCTTCTGAAATGTCAGCGATATTTAGCAAAAGGATTTATGCAGTTGTCACCTTCCTGCCAATTGGCTAAGTTCTTTTGAATAAGTTTAGCTAGTCCCTGGATAAAAAGTATAATTTAATTTATGAGATTTATTTATTTAATTCTCTTATATACCACGCTATTCTGCATCAGTGCGGTTTACATTGAACAAACTGAAATTACATTGAACAGGGCATTATAACTTGGAGATAACTATTTTACAGGGAACATGGGCTATGGAGGGTTAAGTGGCTTGCCCAAGACCACAAGGAGCACCTGTGGGACTAGAAACCCCAGTCCTTCCGGCCCAAGGTTGCTGTCCTCTAGTGGGATTTGAACCCCCGACCTTCCGGCCTGAAGTACCTTGCCCTAACCACTAGGCCACTGGACTTCAGGGAACAAGACTCTGCCTAATATGTTTGTGGAGCAGAGAGGAACCCATGTGGTTTGCTGCTATTTAAAGAAAAGGGACCCAACTGGAACTGTGTTAGGAGGAAATGTCAGTGGTTCCTTGGGTAGAATTATAAGTTTGGTTGGTCTTTCATGAGAAGGGCAGCAATCACCATGCTACCATGAAAGATCCAGGTTAATCTCCATTGTTTAACCAAAGATTCATCAACTGAAAATTCTTATTATCCTGAAAATATCACAGTCCTTAGGTTCTAATCCATTATCCAGAAAAGGTTTATTCAAAAAGTGGTTGGCTTCATATGATTGGTTATCTGGAAAGATTCTCAATCTCACATTTTAAATCTGAAAATGTTTATTATCTGGCAAAATCCAATCTCCAGGAACAAGCAGGAATGTAGTCATCACATATGGGTATCGTCGGTACCGACGGAGCCTGCACGGGAACGCTCCCCAGCGTCCAATTAGAAAGCTTTTGGGAGCATCCCACAGCGCCTGCGTGCTGCCTTCCCGCCTTTCCCAACTGCCTCTCTTCAGTTCTTCTTTTTCCGCGGAGCCAGCAGGTCGTGTCCCTGTCACCGCAGAAGAATTCTTTTTTCTTTCTTTCTTTTTTGTGGTTGCGTCTGCCTTCCTCGACGCTCTACCGGTACCGCTGGTTTTTTCTCTTCTTATTTCTGTAAAAAAAATATATATATATATTATCTTTTTTCTTTTTCTTCAGGTGCACGCGCCTTTTTGGGCCTAAGCCCAAAAACCTTTCATTACCATGGAGAAACCTGCCTCAGGTTTCAAAAAGTGCACCAAGTGTGGCGGTACCATTTCCGTCACCGACACCCATGAATGGTGTCTAAAATGTTTAGGTCCTGACCACTCCATCACGGATTGTATGTCCTGCGCCATGATGTCTAAATGAGGTCGGCAGAACCGAGCTGCTAAGCTCAGTACCCTGTTTCCCTCTGATGCAGCTTCGGTGACATCGACGTCTTCCAGGGTTGCTTCTTCCTCCCGTGGATCTCAGGTAACTAAACATAAATCCAGCCGGTCCTCAAAGGGTAGATCTCCTTCTAAGCATCGAGATGCCTCTGGCGTTGCCCTCGAGGATTCTGCACCGGCAAAATTACCCCGGGGGGAGGCTTCGGCTTCCAAAGCATTATCGGGGTTCCAGTATGTTCTTGAGGCCTCGACCTCGGCAGAACTACTGGTGCCATGCTCTGGGGTACCGGCGGTCTACTCCGGTACCGACATCCAGGCATTGGCAGTGTCGATAGATCAGAGAGTTCTGGCTATGGAACGCAGTCTGGCGGCTTTCCTTGTGGCATCGACGCCCTCGGAACCGCGACAGACAATTCCACCAGTACCGGCACCGTCCTCGGTATCGGTATCGGTACCGATAGCATCGACATCGGCATCGGTGTCTGCTTTGCCGGTACCCAGTCATCCGATGACCTCCGGTACCGATACCCCGGTACCGGTTACTCCCAGTACCGACTTTGGTCGGTACGGGTATCGGGCTCTTCAAGAGCATCCAGATAGATGATACTTCGAGTCCTCAGGAGAATCTGAGGATTCTGACAGTTCTGTCGATGCACCGATGCTTCTCCCAGATGAGCCCTCCTCCCCTAAACGCAGGATGTCTCCTCCAGAGGATATCTCCTTCCAAGATTTTATCAGGGAGGTGGCTTGGGGCCTGTCCATTACTGTGGCCCCTGAAACAGAGCCAAGGGCCAAGGAGTTGGAAATTCTACAATATCCCAAAACTCCTAAGGAGGCAGCTACCTTGCCCATTCATGAGATTTTATATGATCTCATGTTAAGGATGTGGGAAACACCTCTTACCACCTCTCTTCATTCTTGTAGACTGGATACTATGGGGGCAAATAACAGCAGAGCATTGGACACTCTCCATCATAAAGGAGGGGTACAAGCTTCATTTTTCAATCATGCCCCCTCTCACAATAGTAAAGCAGTTCAATTCTCTGACCTCTCTCATCAACCTGTTAGGTCAGGAGGTCACTATTCTTCTTGCCCAAGGGGCAATAGAAGAAGTACCCCTTCATCAGCAGGGTACAGGGTTCTATTCTCCTTATTTCCTTATCCCAAAGAAAACAGGGGGTTACAGACCTATCTTAGACCTCAGAGAATTGAACAAATTCCTTGTCAAGGAGAAATTCAAAATGATTTCTCTCGGATCTCTGCTGCCATACCTTCAGAGTCAGGATTGGCTATGTTCTCTAGATCTCAAAGATGCGTACACCCATATTCTCATCCATCCAACTCACAGAAGGTTCCTTCGGTTCCTTTTTCAGGGAAAGCACTACCAATACAGGGTGCTTCCTTTTGGCCTGGCCGCAGCACCAAGGGTGTTCACGAAATGAATGGCTGTTGTAGCAGCATTTCTCCGCACTCTAGGGATATTCGTCTTCCCCTACTTAGACGACTGGCTCATTCGAGCTCCAACAGAGTCAGAGGCCAGAACCTCTCTATCCTGCACCATGCGTATCCTTCAGTATTTAGGGCTGGTAATAAACATCCCAAAATCCAGTCTAACTCCCACTCAGTCTTTAGAGTTCATAGGAGCTTTGCTGGATACTACAAAGGCAAGGGCCTATCTCCCCCAGGCCCGTTGCCTTCGCCTGGTGCAGTTAGCTTCTCAAGCAATGCTAAAGCCTCATCTAACTGCTCGAGAAATGTTACAACTACTAGGCCACATGGCATCTACTGTGCATGTGGTTCCCTATGCTTGCCTCCATATGAAGGCAGCCCAGTGGACTTTGTCCACCCAATGGACCCAGGCATCAGGATGCCTGTCAGACAAAATAGCAAGCACAAGCCATCTTATTTTGTCCCTCCAGTGGTGGAAGTCCACTCAAAACCTGTTGCTGGGGTCCACTTTTCAACAACCCTTACCCCAAGCAACTCTCACAACAGATGCTTCTCCAATGGGTTGGGGAGCTCATCTGCAAGACCTCTCCACCAAGGGCACCTGGTCTCCACAGGAGAGTTGTCTATTTATCAATCTCTTGGAGCTCAGAGCAATCTTCCTTGCTCTGTGAGTGTTCCACACCCTGCTCAGCTACAAGACAGTCCTCATTCATACGGACAATCAGGTAGCCATGTTCTATGTGAACAAGCAGGGGGGAACAGGCTCTCTGTCGCTTTGCAATGAAGCTTTGCGACTATGGGCCCTCGCCAGAGAGCATCAGATTCATCTTCTGGCAGTGTATATGCCAGGCATTCAAAACTCTTGGGCAGACAGACTCAGTCGAGTTCTGCTTCCACACGAGTGGTCTCTGCATGCAGACCAGGTGGCCAGGATATTTCATTCTTTGGGGAACCCCGGACATAGACCTCTTTGCAAGTCCGTGGAATGCCAAACTTCCCCGGTTCTGTTCCAGAATTCCGGCTCAGGGGGCTCAGGCCAGGGATACTTTCCTCCTTCACTGGGGTCAAGACTTTCTGTATGCCTTTCCACCCATTCCCCTAATTCCCAAAACCCTGTTCAAGCTTCAGAGAGACAGAGGCCACATGATTCTCATAGCTCCACATTGGCCACGGCAAGTGTGGTACCCTCTGTTTCTACATCTCTCTCAAGCTCCCTCCCTGGAGTTAGGGTCTTCTCCAGATCTCCTATCTCAGGAGGACGGAATGTTATGGCATCCCAATCCCCAGTCTCTGCATCTCAGGGCTTGGTTGCTGAAAGCCTAGATCTCCATGATCTTAATATCCCTCAGCAAGTAAAAGATATTCTTTTTGCTTCCAGGAAACCTTCCACATGTGAGAGCCATGGCGGCCTCAATGGCTCATCTGCACTCTGTGTCTACCGACGACATCTGTCGAGCAGCCACCTGGGCCTCGGTTCATACCTTCACAGCCCATTACTGCTTGGACAAGTACTCCCGCCAGGATGCCTTGTTTGGTCAGGCTGTTCTCCAACACCTGTTCCATACCTAATCAACTCCTACCCACCATCCCTGGTAGGATGCCAGAGATCCATGGGGGGAAGTGGAGCCCTTCTCAGGGACACACAACTTCTGGGGTCTCTCCCTGGCACCTAAAGCTAGGGAGTCCCCATATGTGATGACTACATTCCTGCTTGTTCCTGGAGATAGCATAGTTACTCACCTGTAACAGATGATCTCCGGGAACAGCAGGAATTTAGTCCTCACAACCCACCCACCTCCCCTAGGAGTTGTATCTATCTATCTCTTTCCTTTTCCCTCTCTCTCTCTTTGTCTCAGCTTTAAAACTCAACTGGAGAGAGGCAGTTGGGAAAGATGGGAAGGCAGCACACAGGCGCTGTGGGATGCTCCCAAAAGCTTTCTAATTGGACGCTGGAGAGTGTTCCCGCACAGGCTCCGTCGGTACCGACGATACCCATATGTGAGGACTAAATTCTTGCTGTTCCCGGAGATCACCTGTTACAGGTGAGTAACTACGCTTTAACTAGAATGCTTTCCATCTCCACAAAACAGTTCTATACTGTAGTAACCTTATATGGGTTCTATTTTATTAGAATTTTGTGTAAGTATTATATTGACCAGTGCCATGATAATCTTTTCTTTAATCATGGAACATATGCATTTGCATTTGCATTAGAAAACCTCTTTGAGCTGTCAAAGGTTGCAGCTATGTTCCCTCATCAGCCTTTTTCAGTAGTAGCTCAAGGTGCATTACATTCAGGTACGGTAGGTATTTCCCTGTCCACAAAGGGCTTATATTCTGAGGGGCATGTTTACTAAGCCCCATGCTAGTAAAGCGGGTTTGGGCTGTATTACCTGCGTGGGACACTGTGCTGCATGCAGGGGGTCAAGGGCAGCCATCCCTCAGTATTCATGCTTAGCACAGCTCACGAAGAAATACCATCATGGGGAGCTACTACAGCCACCCATTGTGCTCCTTATATACATTACAATCTCTCAAGCTGGGACATACAGAGATATAGAGAATGTGCTTAGCATGGCAAGCAGAGGTCAGGATTGATGATAGTCCATCTCAAGAGAGGCGGGGAAGACAGCTGCAATAATCCCCACTGACACATCAGTGCTGGAAGTTAGCTTCACAGAAGACTTCTTTTTAGCACTCAGATATTGAGGGTTTCTTGTGTTTGAGCATGCCGTCTAGAGAAGGAGGTTATAAAGTCAGGGACTAGAGAGAGAAAAAAAGAATGTAAAACATAGACACTTTGTCATTTAGTGGCATTTACATTCCTGCTGTCTGACTAGAGTAATGTATAATGAGGCAGAACATCAAAGTGCCAGCACTCCAATGGCGCCTCGTTTTCATGCAGCGTTTGAAGGATCACACCAGGAGCACTAGCCCTGTAGACAGACCTGTTTTTCCAACAGTGCTGTTGGAAGTAAATGCTAAAAAGATAAATTGATGTTGCAAAATCTAGGAACAGTAATAAGTTAAAAATACTTGCTGTACACAAGTTTAAAGAGGACTTTTTTTGTTGTTTTTTTTAAGTGTGGTCAAGTCAATGCTTACTCCTGGCAACCCAGTAGCTCCTGGGTTTTCTTGGCAAGATATGACAGAAGTTGATTGCCAGACCTTTTCTTGCAAGGTAATGGAGGGTAAATGACTTGCCCAAAGTCACAAGGAGTGCCAGTAGGAAATGAACCCTAATCTCTTGGGAAAGAGGTTGTGGCTCTAACCACTAGAATGCTCCTCCACTCCTTAATGTGTTTCTGATATGCTAAAAGTCTGGCTTATTCTGTTCAGGTGACTCAAAAAAATCCTGTAACTAGGAACCACTCATTCAAATGATTTTTTGTCAGACTAGCTGTTTCAAAGCCACTATAAAAAGAACTAATCACATAGTAAGAGCAGCTAATGTATAGTCCGACAAAAGACATTTGAGTGAGTGGTTCCTATTTGCAAGATTTTTTGGAGTCACTTGTGGAATATGCTTTTCCTATGAAGATCCAATTGGTATTTTTAGTGGCTTATATTATTAACACAATGTATTTCAAACCTTCATCACTTTGGAGGACAGATTCTTTCTTCTTGGTGACAGCAGGATGGAGGTAGCTGAGTTTTGGACCTGTTGTCCTAGGACATGCAAGAAAGTACATAGATGAAAGGCAGGAAGTTATCTCTTCTTGACGCAAACAGAAGGAATACAGAAAGAGACAGGTGGACTGCAGGTCTCTTTTTACTCACGGTATGGGAAAGCTAAGAGTAGTTTTGGCAATATTTGTTCTTTTCTCAGAACAGAAATTGTTAGTCAATTTAGCAGTATGTAAGAAAAACAAATCAAATGCAATTTTTTTTTCAAAAGGTGAGGGCTAAAGCCAAAAGAACAAGAAAGCTGCTCATAGCTCAAGTTCTTCTCTGTACCAGTATAAGAAAGAGATTCCTAAATTACTTTGGGGTCTAGTAAAAAGCCTAATGGTTAGATTACTGGCTTGGGACTAAGATACCAGAGCTTGATTCCCACTAGCACTCCTTGAGCAAGTCACTTAACCCTCCATTGCCTCAGAAAATCCAAGTTACCAATGTCCCTGTTTAATGTACATAACCAAGTTTAAGTTATAATGTAAACTGCTTTGACTGAAATGATAAAGAAGTATAAAAAACCTGTTAAATAAATATATAGAAATATGAGTTAAAATTATTGTCCCTTTATACAAAGTGCATCAGTCAAGCTGCTCTTGAGTGCAAAATATTTCGGCCATGTGTCCCCTCTGCATGAATCATAGCATTGGCTTCCCATGGCCTACCATATTAAGTTTAAAATCCTGCTATTGGCATTGCTCTCTAAACAGCTTTTGTATCCAGCAAATTGGTTGATTCCTTTTCGCCCTGCACTCATCCCAGGCTTCTGTATCCCCTCACCCTCTAAGATACAGCTGGAGGTTTCATGCCAATCTTTGCCTTAGCCTCCTCATCCTGGAATTCCCTATCCCAAAATTTGCCCTTCCCTGCTTTAAGAAAAATCTCAAGGTTTTCTTCTTTCAACAGACATTTGGACTAGGGCTTTAAGGTGAAAGACTTGAAGAAATTCTGATTGCATGACTGGTTTCATATTGTTAAGTTAGTTTTACTTGCTTAATTGGAGTGGAATAGCAGCCTAATGGTTAGAGCAACAGCCTACAAGCCAAGAGATCTGGGTTCAGTTCCTACTGGCAACTCCTTGTGGCCTTGAACAAGTCATTTTACACTCCATTGCCTCGGAAGAAAAGGCCGAAAAACTACTTCCAGTGATACCTTGCCAAGAAAACCCAGGGGCTGCTGGGTCGTCAGGAGTCAGCATTGACTTGACGGCACTTTAAAAAAAACTTGCTTAATCGTTTATTTAAATTTGCAACTGCCTTCATGGGCTATAGTTCTAAATGGTGATTTAGAAAACTTTTGTAATAGGTAAATAAAATAAAAATATGTACTCAACATGCAGTATTGTCAATGCTCATGTAAGCAGTGCTAATATCATATAAAAGTTGCCTAAGGGAGTCATTTTAGAAGCTCTGTTCATGAGCTGAACGTCTGAAAATGGGCATTCGGATGTGCAAATCACAAAGATGTCCCCAGAGCCCTTTTAGAAAGCCAGGTATGCAGCCATGCACAGCATTAGCACGGGTGCATGGTGGAAGCGTGGCCTAGGCAGAGCAATGAAGAGGCACACTGCCATGCAATTTCAGAATGGCACAAGCATGTCTAGCCCGGTCCTTCAGGCATTTGTTCATATACCTGCTCCTGACCTAGGGTTGCCAACTGGCCGGTTTTCAGCTGGCCTGGCCGGTTTTTCCACGGCCAGGCCGGCTGCCGGCGCAGAGGCAAAACCGGCCCTTTAAAAGCCGGTTTTTTTGCTCTGGCCGCAAGATCGGGAGCGGCCAGAGCAAAAAAACCGGCTTTTCTCCGCTTCAGAGGGAGCCGGGGAAGCCCGCGCGAGGCCCCGGCTCCCTCTGAACAGCCACCAGCGTGAAGAGCCTTTACCTTCACGCTGGCGGCTGTTCCTGTGAAGCCGCGAATGCTGGGAAAGGTTAAAGGTTGCCCTTTAACCTTTCCCAGCATTCGCGGCTTCACAGGAACAGCCGCCAGCGTGAAGGAAAAGGCTCTTCACGCTGGTGGCTGTACAGAGGGAGCCGGGGCCTCGCGCGGGCTTCCCCGGCTCCCTCTGAAGCCTCAGACAGCCGCGATGCTGGTCGGGGGGGGGGGGCCAAGGACTGCATTGGCTGTGATGGGGGGACCTGGACTGGAAAAGGGCTAAGGGGGGGGGGACTTGGACTGGAAAAGGGCTAAGGGGGGGGGACTTGGACTGGAAAAGGGCTAAGGGGGGGGGACTTGGACTGGAAAAGGGCTAAGGGGGGGGGACTTGGAATGGAAAAGGGATAAGGGGGGGGGGGACCTGGACTGGGAAAGGGCTAAGGGGGGGGGGACCTTGGACTGGAAAAGGGCTAAGGGGGGGGACTTGGACTGGAAAAGGGCTAAGCGGGGGACAAGGACTGGAAAAGGGCGAAGGGGGGGGACTTGGAGTGGAAAAGGGCTAAGGGGGTGGGACTTGGACTGGAAAAGGGCTAAAGGGGGGGGACTTGGACTGGAAAAGGGCTAAGGGGGGGGACTTGGACTGGAAAAGGGCTAAGGGCGCGACATGGAAGGGAAAAGGGCTAAGGGGGGGGGACCTTGGACTGGAAAAGGGCTAAGGGGGGGGGGGACTTGGACTGGAAAAGGGCTAAGGGGGGGGGGGACTTGGACTGGAAAAGGGCTAAGGGGGGGGACTTGGACTGGAAAAGAGCTAAGGGGGGGGACTTGGACTGGAAAAGGGCTAAGGGGGGGACTTGGACTGGAAAAGGGCGAAGGGGGGGGGACTTGGACTGGAAAAGGGCGAAGGGGGGGGACTTGGACTGGAAAAGGGCTAAGGGGGGGGGACTTGGACTGGAAAAGGGCTAAGGGGGGGACTTGGACTGGAAATAGGCTGTGATGGGGGGGGACCTGGACTGTAAAAGGGTTATGGGGGGGGGACATGGACTGGAAATGGGTTGTGATGGGGGTGGAGGGGACCTGGACTGGAAATGGGCTATGGTGGAGGAAGGGGGATCTTGGACTGGAAATAGGCTGTGATTAGGGGGGCTAGGACTGCAAATGGGCTGTGATGGTGCGGGGGGACTCGGACTGCAAATGGGCTGTGATGGTGGGGGGGGGGGCCTAGGACTGGAAATAGGCTGTGATGGGGGACTTGGACTGGAAATGGGCTGTGATTGGGGAGGGGGAGCTAGGACTGGAAATGGCCTGTGATGTGAGGGCTAGCACTGGAAATGGGCTGATGAAGAGCTGGAATAGGACTGGAAATGGGCTGATGTGGGGCATGGGAGAATGGGACTAGAAGGGAGTGGATGCTGGGTGGGCCTAGAACTATAAGGGAATTGATTTGGGGGGAGGACTAGAATGGATGGGGAATGAGAATGGAGAGGGGAAAAAATATTTTGTGTGGAAGAAAAGTCTATGATGGGCCGGTATTGGGAGAGTAAGAGGGGGTTGAGAATGGAAGGGTGAAATTTAAACGGATGATAAAGGAATAAGGAAAGAATTGGGGGAAAGAGCAAAAGGGAAACAATCAGTATGTTAAAGCAGAAATAGAGAGAGAATGGAAACATCGAAAAGAGAAGAAAGGACAAATGGATAGCTCGCAGAAGACACGAAGAAACCAGAAGAAAGTGACTGGAGCAATTGCAACTGAAAAATAAAACGCCCAAACAGAAGGTAGAAAAATACTTTTTATTTTGAATTTATTAACTGGAATATGTCTGGTCTGGGAAGTGTGTATTGCTAACATCTTTGCGTTTTTGTTTAGTGCAAGAGGAAATTACTTTATAGTTTTATTTCTCCAGTGTTGTACATTTCATGTTTGGATTTTGGGGTTCCCAGTTTAATTATTATCTGACCAAGGAAGTTAGCCTACACGTATCCTCGGTAATTTTTGTGGGTGGGGCTGGGGGCGGGGCAGGGGTGGGACTAGGGGCGGAGAATGGGTGGAGCATGACAAGCCACAGGTGTCGGGTTTTTCTCGGTGAAAAAGTTGGCAACCCTATCCTGACCATGAATAAGACCCCCAAAGTGCCCATTTCATGGCAGCAACACATCCAGGAGGAAGAGCAAAATGCATTCCCATTGCCACCGTTAATATTTCCTGGCCAAAGAAACCTGCATGTAAATGTACACGCCAAACATATTCAGAGGTGCGGTGGCAGGCCAGTAATATCTGAAATAGTTGGCCAGGGCATGCATGTATCATAATAGTGTTGCCCCCCCCCCCTTCTGAAACACCCTGGCCAGCACGTCCAAGCACCCATTTCTGAGGCCATGCAATTTGAAGACATCCGCACTTGTGAAATGGAGTAAACCCGTATATGTACCCAGCCTTGCTATCTGCGCTAGCCAGTCACCTGAACCGGTTTGTGGGTGTTCATCTTTCGAGGCAGAGCAATTTCAGAAGGCATTTATACATGCCTTCCTTCACTGCTGCCACCCCACTGGATTTTTGGGTGCTGTACTCTGGACATCCTAGATTCTTCCTAGACAGCCCTTCTAAAACCTCACTTCACATGTGAAGAAAACATGTAAATATTGACGATGTTAGCAAGTAAACAATTCTGAGCAGCCCATGACAGCCTGCTACAGCCAAAAATGTATATAGTTACCCTGTTTAACCCTGTATAAAGGACCTGTTTACTGTAAGTCCAGTAAGGCCCTGCCTACACTAGACAAATGCGTTACTTGTAAACCGCGCTGATCTCAAATAGTGCGGTATAAAAGAAACATAAATAAATAAATAAACAAACATTAATCGAGTTCATTGATATTAAAAGAATTAGTGCGAATCACAATAAACCTCATGGTCTGCAAATAGCCTTCAAAAGTTAAAAGCAGTCAAAAAGGTTAGATAAATTTCCCTTAAGAGCACTGAAAGACTAATGCACCTGTCTCATGACTGCTAACCCAATTCCTAAATAGGTAGCAAGCCCTGAATAACTTGCATTTCTCTTCAAATGAATATCTCTCAATGACACTGCTCCCCAAAGAATACTTCCCCTTTGACCCCTCTTTCCCAGCACATCACCCTCTCTATCCTACAAGAAACTGCCTCTACAACTCACAACCCTACAGTTATTACCCAATATGCAAAAATAAACCCCAATGCTTGTCTCAAGCTCCTCTCGCACAACTCCCTTTACCATCAGGATTCTAGCTGGTGCTGTAATCCAAAATGACAGCAATTTATCGAGGGTTCCTATTTACTCTGCATGTCAGGGACAAAGAGGAGCATCATGTCAGTCAATAACATTTTGGATTATGGAACCAATGGAGCAGAACCAACTAGGGTTTACTTCTGCCCCATAATGAGCCTGGGCCTCATAATTGTACGAGGTTTTCAGGGTGTCTAGGGAATGTCACCATAGGATGACTATTAATTTTGCATATTGGATGAAGGGTGGGATAGTATGATGGGTTCATGGCTTCTTGGGGGGGGGGTAAGAGGGTGGATGGTGATGTGTCAAAATGATGGGGAAATGCAGGTGCCCTAAGGGGGCATTTTGCTTTGGGAAGACAATATGGTAGAAGGATTTCCCTCTGTGACAAAGAGACAATTCACATAGGACTTTGCTGTCCCTTTAAGATCATGACCGAGGAGAGTCAGGAATCTGCGCTGCTGTGACCAATAATATGCTTACTGTTCCAGTCATAGCAATGTACTCCTAGCACCAAAGAAAGATGTACTATAGTTTAGTAAATATGGTGGGAAATAACTTATATTTAAATGGCGTGTTAATGAACTACTATATTTGAGGCTCCTATATTTGTCTTGTATCCGCTATTGTATAACATGGACTCTATGGGGGATCATTCTGAACCACAATTAGCGGGGATGGATGTCGCAATGGGACATCCATCCCTGCTATTCGTAGCAGCTGCAGGCCCCCAATTAACCTCCCTGTCGGTTGTGCGGGGAAGTTAGTCGGGGGTGGGGAAGAGGTGGCCCGAGACAGAGAGTGGGCGGACAGTGGGCAGTCGCTGGCCCTGGATGTACAGGGCCGATTCTAATATCGGCCCTGTATGTCCAGGGCTGGCGAAATGGCCTGGGAAGTTATTCCACCCCCTGGATGTTCCATTTTGGTGGCTCCAGGGTGTGGAAGGGGTTTGGGGGGGGGCAAAAATTAAACCCCCCCAAGCCCAACCCCGGTCTTAGGAGGCTGGATCGGGGGTTGGGCTGCAGGGAATTAACTTTTTCATCAGCGGCCGGCATTGTGGCATTTAAATGGAGCCGCAGCGCCATGGCAACATGACACCATGGCGCCGCAGCTCCATTAAAATGCCCTGACTTAGTCGGGCTTCGCTGTACGTGCAGGCCAGGACTGAATTGCAGTCCCGGCCTGCACGTACAGTGCTGTTTGTAATTTTTATCCCGCGGGGCTAGAGTGTCCCACGGGATCAGAATCGTGATCTCCTTTGTATGTCCAGGTCAACCCAGACATACAAAGGAGATAGATGTTGAAACGGAATCGGCCCTATATATATTAGGCTGCCCTTTGGAATTGGGCAAGTTTGTGTTACAATGAAGTGGTTTCTTATTGTAAATCATAAAGGGATCCAAAGAAGTTTGAGTCACATCGATCAATATTACAATACATATGAGGGGAGTGTTGCCTGCAGTTTCACACGTTGTGGAGAGTGAGAATAGCTGGTGCTGGAGAGAGCCGGCCCATGCGGGGCAGTCACTGTTGACGTCATTTTGAGGCTCCATAAAGGATCTGTGCATGGAGCTGTTTCTTGGGAGTGTTGCCTGCAGTTTCACATGCTGTGGAGAGTGGGAACAGCTGGTGCTGGAGAGAGCCGGCCCGTGCGGGGCAGTCACTGCTGACGTCATTTTGAGGTTCCTTAATATATCTAGAGTGCTTTACAGCGCTTGGCCATCGGTGCTTGTTGGGGCATTTTCTAAGGGATGTTTTCCAAGGGGGACGTATGCCCCTTGTGAGCCCCTTAGGAGCATTTATAGATCTGTGAAGTGGCGGTAAAAAGATAAAGAAAACTCTCGTGGCTCTATCTGCTGGTGGCCCTACGGACAAGCATGTAATATCTACACCGGTCTTAACACCACCAGGTACTGTTCCTTTTGACCCCTCGGTGGAGGGGCCGAGTCTTAGCTCTCCTGAGCATACCCCCTCCTCTTCCTCCTGGTTTTTTGGAACTGTCTGCTGTGCCTCAGTCCAGTGTTTTGAGTTCACATAAGGAAGTTGTGCTCCCCAAAATGGTTTCTTGATTGGAGCCCTCCATCCCTCCTGGTGACTCACAAGTCTCCTCCATTTCTCTTTTGGATATTTGTCAAGTAGTTAATCGTACTGACTGGTTTATTGTTGAGACTGTTCCCTCTTTATGTCAATTTACTAGGGACACCGTTATTAAATTTCGGAATCTTGATAGTCAGATTGGAACTGTGCAATCATCTATTTCGAGTATAGATACGCAGGTTAAATCGTTTTCTTTATTCCAGTCTGCTACCATGAAAGAAAGTTCTATTATGTGTCAAAAACTTGAGAATTTAGAGAATATGGCTAGGTCTGAGAATTTGAGAGTTTTAAATTATCCTTCTAGTAGTTTATTATCTCCATCAATACTGTTTAGGAATTTTTAAAAGATGTTCTTCTCCTCCCCACCGCCGATGCTATAGTGTTGCTAAATGTTATTATATTTTCTCAAAAATTGTTTCTCCAGGTGTTGGGGAAGGGGAAGTAGCTGTTCTTGAAGATAAAAATGGGTTTAACTTGACTGCCTTCTTGGAAGACACTCAATATATTATTTCCACTAGAGCCACATTATTAGTAACTTTGGTTTCTGAAGAAGATAAAGTCTCTATTCTTAAAGCTTATTTTCGGAAAAGGGACAATCTTTATTGTGGTGATAAGGTTTCTATTTTTCCTGATGTATCTCGCTCAACACAAGCACGTAGGAAGTCCTTTCTTGCTCTCATAGTAACATAGTAAATGACGGCAGATAAAGACCACCACGGTCCATCTAGTCTGCCCAGTAAGATGGCAGGAGTAAGATGGCAGGAGTATGTGCACCCCTCCCCATGTCTTTGTTTAGGGGTGCACCTACCACTCTGTGCAAGCCACCCCTCTACCACTCTGTGCAGGCCACCCCTCTCCATGTCTTTGTTTAGGGGTGAACCCACCACTCCATGTAGGACACCCCTATTTGTTGAGAAATTAGATGGTTCAGTTTATTTTGATTTCATCCTTTTGCTGTAAAGGGATCCACTGTGTCTGTCCCATGCCATTTTGAAATCCGTCACTGTGTTTGCCCCCACCACTTCCATCGGGAGGGCATTCCAAGCATCCACCACTCTTTCAGTGAAAAAGTATTTCCTGAAATTGCCTTTCAATTTACAACCTTGCAGCTTCATGTTATGCTCTCTAGTTTTACAGCTTCCCCCTCTTTGTTTGTTCATTATTTCTCTTTAACACTAGAAGCTCCAAAAGGCATTTTACCTAGAAACCACAAAGTGTGTCAATGGACGCATTATCACGACAACTACGTTTAGCATGAAATGCAGATGTGAATTAATGTGAAGTTACTTATTTGTTAAATACGTGCAGTATGTGACGTCATTACATGTCATGTGTTTATTGTTTGTAATGTCGGAGTAAAACTGTAAAGAGTGACTGAGATGCACCACCTAGTGGGAACATGAATTTATACCTAGAAGCCCCAAAGTGTGTCAATTGATGCATCCAAGACAAGTGAGTGTGTCAATTGACGCACTTTGGGGCTTCTAGGTATAAATTCATTTTCCTGCTAGGTGGTGCATCTGTTATTAATTTTTGATGCACATATTTGAACAACTTGACCTTGCTAACAAAGTCATGGAACATGACTGATATGGTTCTAGCAGTGGCGCTGGTATACAACTTTGAAGATGTATTTGCGTCAATTGACGCACTTTGGGGCTTCTAGTGTTAAGTATTTAAAGGTCTGAATCATATCTCCCCTAGCCCTCCTCTCCTCAAAAGTGTACATATTTAGGTCTTCAAGTCTCTTCTCATAAGGCTTCTGATGCAGGATCCAAATAGTTTTGGTCGCCTTCCTCTGAACAGTTTCCATTCTTTTTACATTCTTTGCAAGATATGGTCTCCAAAACTGAACACAGTATTCCAAGTGAGGCCTCACCAATGACTTATACAGTGGCATTAGTACCTCTTCCTTTCTGCTGGTAATTCCTCTTTTTATGCAGCCCAACATCCTCCTGGCTTTTGCCACCGCCTTGTCGCACTGTTTTGCCACCTTGAGATCTACAGAAACAATCACACCAAGGTCTTTCTCCTGATCCGTGCACACCAACCTCTCGCCCCCTATCGCGTACATTGACACTGCACTTCTTTGCATTAAATCTTAATTGCCAAACATTAGACCATTCTTCCAACTTTTGTAGATCTTTCCTCATGTTAAGCACTCCCTCGGGGGAGTCCTCTCTGTTGCAAATGTTCGTATTATCTGCAGAAAGACAGACCTTTCTATTCACTCACAAATACATTGAACAGTGCCAGGCCCAGGACTGAACCCTGGGGCACCCCGCTAATCACCTTCCTTTCATCCAGGTGAGCACCATTTACCATCACCTTCTGTCGTCTGTCAGTCAACCAATTTCTGATCCAGTTTACCACCTTGGGACCCATCCCCAAACTACTGAGTTTATTGATGAGGCTCCTACGAGAGACAGTATCAAATGCTTTGCTGAAATCCAGGTAGATGACATCCATCGTATGCCCCTGATCTAGTTCTCTGGTCACCCAGTCAAAGAACTTAATCAGATTTGTTTGGCAAGATCGTCCTTCGGTATAACCATGTTGCCTTGGATCTTGCAACCTGTTGGTTTTGAGAAAGTTCACTATTCTCTCTTTCAGGAGCACCTCCATTACTTTTCCCGCCACCGAGGTAAGGCTCACGGGCCTATAGTTTGACACTTCTTCCCTGTCACCACTTTTGTGTAGAGGTATGACATCAGCCATTATCCAGTCCTACTCTCAAGTCTGGAACTCTTGCCTTAGGCGCTACTTTTTCTTGCGCTAACCTTGTAAATGCTTAGTATCTCTTGGATATGACAGGTTTGTCTTTTTGTCATTTTTGGATTTGGAAGGTGGAAAGGCGCAGTGACTTTTGCTTTTCCTTTATGTCATTATGCTGTCGTTTAGAAATTGTCAGGCGGTGGGAGCGTATAATTAAATGACTGCTCTGTGTGGCTGGGACACCTTTCTTTGGTTTGGTGTTCCTTGCCCTGTTTTTTCTTGTTATTGATTTCTTATGGTTTTCTCCCCGAGATGTGGGCTAATGTACTTATTGGAATTATTTCTCTTTTGAATTATTTCTATTGTTGACTTATAGTGTTTCTCTATCCTTTGTGAACATTGTATGGTTTTTGAAAATTTCAATAAACAGAATTGAAGTACAATACATACGAAACACTACTATTTTATTTAGCTCATGCCTTTCCAGTACATTTTTTTTATTGGAATAAGGTTACCCCTTTTTAATAGTTGCTCAAAGTGAGATACATTCTGGTTTGGTACATATTTCACTCTTTCTAGACAGCTTACAATCCTAAATTAGTACCCGAGGCAATGGAGGGTTAAGTGTTTTGCCGAAGACCACAAGGCATATCAGCATGATTTGAACCCTTACTTTTCTGGTTCTGAGCCTAGTGCTCTAACCACTAGATTATGATACTTTTTAGAAAGGATCTGGTACAAATGTATTTGTTCCTGATTGAAAACTTCTGAAAGCATAATTAAGAGGCCCAGAGCCCCACGTGAGGGAGCCAGTATTAATACGGTGCCCGTGCCTTGATAAACCCTCATCTCTCCTTTATCAGCCCCTTTGCCATATGGATCTCCAGTGGGAAATTCCTGCTGACTCATGGGACCAGAAGACATGCCACAGAAAGAATGGAAGAGGGGCACAAGCTGTATAATAAAAGCAGCAAGCCCATCAGGGTCAATCAGTTACTTTACCTTCGTGCTTAATACTTCATGAAATGAAGCAAGTTTGGATATTTATATTTTATGCAGAAGAAAACACAATAGAACACTTTCAAAATTCTGTTAAGGATAAACAGATACTAAAATTACAGCACAATTAACTGGGTAATATGAATAAAGTTGGAAAGACTATAAAGATTAATTCCATGAACTGCGGTTTCATCTGACAATGTCAAACTTGTACATACAATTGAAGAGATAAGCTTAACCTTTGACCTGTACATACTAAACCTATTTATTTATTTATATTTCTTATATACCGCACTATTTGCAATCAGCGCGGTTCACATGGAACAGAAACATCCGACAACTTAAATATGTCTGGTCATTACATTAAACAGGAAATGCAACTTGGAAAAAGGGTACACTATATACATATGAGGTTTACTGAGAAAGGATAATGTTTGGTGTTTACATTGTAGGGGACGCCTGTTGCGAGGGCTTGCCTAGTTTATTAGCATACCTTCTTTGCTAATCTGAAGTTTAAGAATATTTGGAATCCTACAATGTTTTAAAAACTAAGGGGGCCTTTTACTAAAGGGCACTAAGGTGTTGCACTTAATGCACCAAAAGTGATGAAACTATGGCGTGTTAGGTGCAACACCACCAGGTTAACCGTCGGGGGTGTGAAAAGCATTTCGCCAGCAGTTATAATGGAGCATTGTCCCTTAACATGAACCTCATTAGTGTGGGTGCACTTAACTGTGTGTTTTAGGGTCTTGGATGACCATGTTTTTATGCACTGTATACTGCCTTGAATACATTTTAGTGGCATTAAGTGAACTGGAGCTAATGCATTTAGCATGTGGTGTGAACCCAGTGCTAATTGTGCTGAGCTCACCACATCCACACACTGCCCCTAACCCGCTCACTCATGACCCTAACGTGGGTTGCAGTTAGCACAGGAATCATCCTGCACTAACCGCCATGGCCCCGTGCTAGCAGGTAATGCATATCCCGGTGCACCTTCAGCATGTACCGGAACAGCGCTGTCAGCTACCGCTGTTTAATAAAAGATCCCCTAAGTTTTTCTCTGGAAAGCACAATGTGCAGAAGCTTTTTTTTCGTGCATTTCTCCTTCAAGCAGTTTAAGTAACCTAGCATTCCAGTTTCCTTCATCCATTTTTTGACAAATTTATTTTTATTTATTTATTTATTTTAGATTGATTACCAATATTGGGGACAATTTTCAAAGTGATCTACACAGGTTAAAAAAAAGCATTTTTCTGCTTAATTGGCTGTCTGAAAATTACTCTCCCTTTATATGGCTAAATGCTTGTGTGTTCTACCACATGAATATTTCTAGCCATGCTGAAAAGAGGGGACTCCTGGGAGTGTGTTAGGCTGGCAAATCTTTGCATTCAAATTCTACCACAGAAAAAGATGGCGCAAATGCCTGTAGATGCTTTATGTTTTCAGCAGATTTCTTTTTTTTTTCACTTTATTTTTAAATAGTTTAGCAATTGCACTTCATAATACAAGTGAACAACAAAAGAAAATACAACGCTAAAAATAGTCCCAAAGGGGATACCCCACTATTAACAAAAACTCTTAGCCTGCAACAAAGGAAATGGACCCAAGAAAGGTAAATTATATAATAAAGAAACAATAAGAAAAAAAACAGAGTGTGCTCCCTCCAAACTCCCCCCAATGGACATTACAGTGGTACCTGTGGAATGATTACTCTGCTCCCATGCTACAATAAATTCTGAAAACAATCTAGGCTCGAAAAAACACATGATTTTTCCCATCTGATTCAACCAAATAAATACAAGGAAAATGCAACACATACTTCATGCCAATGGCTAAAGCTCTGAGGCGCAGGGCCAGGAAATCCTAGCGCCACTTCTGTGTGAATCTAGAGAACTCAGGAAACATACGAACTTTCACACCTAGAAACAGCTTATTCATTGAACGGAAATAAAGCCTAAAAACCGCATTGTGGTCAAACTCTAAGACAAATGTAAGGATCAGGGTGGTTCGCTGGTAATTACCTCCAAAGAGGACTCAAGGAACCCCATTGAAGTTATTCCCCACAGTGTCTCCCTGGCCCAAAACTCTACCAACATCCTCCCATAGAGAGGTAATGAGTTCTAACCATAGGAGGCAAGTTCGCAGGGTCCATACCCAAAGTCTCAATCAGATATTTCTTCACTATGTTGGGGAAGTTCGGTAATCATAGATTGTTCCTTCACACCTGATTCTCAAGGTGCTCCATAAGCCGAAAAATAATATTATCATCCTCCACCAATGCATCCCCTACAACCTGAACCGCACTGATTTTTCACTTAAGGACTTCCACTTTTCCAGATGATGAGTCCAGTGCCTAAGAATGCTCCATCACAGCTTGCAATACAGCAGATAAATCACCCACAAGCTTGTTAGATATAGTCTGCAGAGAAGCGTTAAAACCCCGAATGACATCTCACAATGACTCCATTGTGACAACCTCACACAATGTAAACCACGAAGCAGTCTCACTCAACTCCTGCATGATAAGAACATAAGATATGCCATACTGGGTCAGACCAAGGTCCATCAAGCCCAGTATCCTGTTTCCAACAGTGGCCAATCTAGGTCATACGTACAGTTCTTCAGTTCACAGCCGGAGAACTCCCAGCTGCTTCATCCAGTATGGAAGACGATGCAGCAACCAGTGCTCCTCCTGGCAGGGACTCCACACGATCCAATCCAGACCATGTCATCCCCAGAAGCCAGCTGCTTCCAGAATTAGGAGGCAGCTCCCGCACAACAGGGCTCAATGAAGCCCCTTCACTGCTGCCCGCAGCGTCCCTACCTGGCAGACCCAGAGAAGGTGAGGCCGGGAAGGCTAAAGACACCGCAAAGCCATCCAGAGTCATCTGCCAAAAGTACACGGGACAGGCGCCCTCCAGATTAGGCTTGCCTTTCCCCTTTCTCTTGCCCATCAGCCCAGGCAGAGGAGACCACCAAACACCTGACTCTGGAACAGAACAGAACGCGTTCTCAGATGCGCAACCTCACAGTGCCATCTTGGCTTTGCAGCAGATTTCTTAGCAAAAGTATTTGTATTCTCTCTCTTTGAAAACAAGTGCAAACCATATTTTGTTCAAGTGCAGACATCGCGAAAACAGTGCCCATAATCCTCTACCATGGTTAGTAGTCGACATTTGATGCTTTGCATTTTGGTAGTGGACTCCAGAATATTTGCAAATTTGTGCATCAGTTTCAGAACATTACTCCCTACACTGATGAAGTATGAATAGTTTTAATAATAAAATTGCTAACTCTAGATAAACAGTCAGCCTGACACAGGAATGGTACCAACCCCATTAAAAATAGCTTGAACACAACAGAACAAGCATTAAAGATTTCCGGTATGAAACAAACAAGTTCATAAATGCAATGTGAGTAATACCAGGCATGGCTTAGTTTGTAGCTTTTTATTTTTTATTTATCCATTATTACATTATTACATCCAAAAAATAACATTGAATGAAAAAAGACATGAGTATTACCAACAAACCACAAGAAATCATTTAACAGAAAAAGAAAAATAATTTCCCCCATTATATTAGACCACAAGTATAAGAAATATTAGGGAAGTACTAGGAAACAAACCATAGTTAGAACCCAAAGGTCCCACAACAAGAAATATACTACAACAAAGGCAGATAGAGACTGATGGGTCAGCCGAATGAGAAGGCACTGAAACATCTACTACTACCTCCTCCCTAGGCTCCAGAAATTCCTGAAGTTGCCTAGGTTCAAAAAACAAATACAATTTCTACTTAAATAAAACACAACATTTTGCCGGAAATTTTAGCTGAAAAGTAGCCCCTAAGGCTAAAACCCTGGGGCGAAGGGCCAAAAAGCCCTTCCTTCTCAGCTGTGTAACACGAGAGACATCAGGAAATATTCTAACATTAAAATGTAATGTGTGCCTTCGAGTCAGTCCTGACTCCTGGCGACCCAGAAGCTCCTGGGTTTTCTTGGCAGTGTCACCGGAAGTAGATTGCCAGGCCTTTCTTCCGAGGCAATGGAGGGTTAAGTGACTTGCCCAAGGCCACTAGGAGTGCTAGTGGGAATCGAACCCTGGTTGCTTGGTTACCAAGCCAGTGTTCTAACCACTAGGCTACTCCTCTACTCCATTCTAACATTAGAGCCTAGAAAAACCTCATTAATATTTCTGAAATACATTTTAAGGACATAAAATTTACCGACTCCAATGCCATAGTTACAAGCAGAGTAGTTTTCCCTGTAACAACCTCCAAGGAGTTTTCCAAAAACCCCATGAGGTCTCCTAACCCAGGGAAAGCAGGGGGGACATTAGAAACCTGATCACTTAATCCCACAGACAGATACTGGACCCTAGTCATAGGTGGAAAATGTTCCGGGGGAATCTTTAAGACTTCCCCGAAATACTTCAGGACCACATCCACAGGTGATAATACAGGTGACCTAGAAAAATTCAGGAACCGTAGATTACATCGACGGGCCTGATTTTCAAGGTATTCCATTTTCTTATTGAACACAGTTCTGTCTTTAAGCTGGGCAGTAACCAAGTACCGAAGCTGTCCCACATCTTCTTCCAACCTGGTAATTCGCTCTGCTTGCTCTTCATTCACACTGGAGAAGACAGCACAAGTAGATTTAACCCCCAGCAATTCAGTACTCGCAGACCCCAAAACTTTAGTCAAGGAGGTATTCAAAGCAGCCAGACCTTCCCACAGAGATTTTATTTAGCTACATTTATATCCCGCTTTTCACCGGGTCAAAGTGGTTTAACAAAAAAGGGGGACAATAATCAAGTCGACAGAAAAAAGGGGGGGGCCATCACCAAGAGGGCCAACATTGATGATGCGAAACAGAAAGTAACAAATTAGACATAAGACACAAGTCTCTTAGTTGATGGTGGAGAGGGTAGGTCTGGGGGCTGGAAGTGCAGTCAATGAGAAAAGTCTTTTTCTGGTCCCAGATATTCTTGAAATAGGATGGTTTTTAGTTGTTTCAAGAATGTGGAGAGGTCTCTGTTGCTTCGTATCAAGTTCGGGAGGGAGTTCCAGAGGGAGGGTGCATACAGTTCGAATGCCATGTTGCAGGTCTGTTGATTGAACTTAGTTCGTTCGTGGGGGATAGTGAGTGTGTTGCTGGTGGTCTGACGGGTTGGTCTGTTGAGGGTAGGGTGGGGTAGTAAAGTCCAGAGTTGAGAAGTCTGTGTTTGATGGAGGGCTTTGTAGATGAGTAGGATAGATTTGTATTTAATCCTTGCTTCGAGAGGAAGGATGTGAAGTTCTCTTAGGATTGGAGTGATGTGATCATGTCTTTTCGCTTTCTGAATGATTCTTGCTGTGGTGTTTAAGGCTATTTGTAGGGGGTTGATGTAGGTGGCGGGTAGTCCATGATAAATCGTATTACAATAGTCCAGGTGGGGGAGCGTCATAGCCTGCATGACTGTTCTGAAGTCCTTTGGGTCGATGAGTGGTCTGAGCCATTGTACCATCTTTGTTTTGTGGAATATTGTTTGGGTAGAATTTTTTATCTGTTGGTTAAATGTTAGTGCTTGATCGATGATGATTCCCAGATATTTTATGTGGGGTTGAATTTGTATTTGGGTGGTTCCTAATATGAGGTATGGTGGCAGGGTTAAGTTAGGGTCCTTGGTCACTATGAGGGCTTCTGTTTTTTTTTAATGTTGATGGATAGGTTGTTCTCTTGTAGCCATCTGGAGACCTCAATGAAGCAGTCTGATAGGTGACTATTTGTTGGGTTGGTGGTTGTGATGGGACCATATAGAAACATAGAAACATGATGACAGAAAAAGACCACATGGCCTATCTAGTCTGTCCTTCCATAACAACAACTACAACTGTCCACTTTTTACCTTTAGAGATCCTCTGTGTTGGTCCCATGCTTTTTTGAATTCAGTTACTGTCCTCATTTCTACCACCTCCACTGGGAGACTATTCCATGGATCCACTACTCTTTCTGTAAAGAAATATTTCCGCATATCACTCCTGAATCTATCTCCCTTCACCCTCATCCCATGTCCCCTCGTAGCAGAACTTGCTTTCAATTGAAAGAGGCTCTCTCCCTGAACATTTATGCCACGGAGGTATTTAAACATCTCAATCATAAGAACATAAGATATGCCATACTGGGTCAGACCAAGGTCCATCAAGCCCAGTATTCTGTTTCCAACAGTGGCCAATCTAGGTCATATGTACCTAGCAGTTTCCCCAAGGGACACAGGTTCCACAATGCTTGTATTGGTTCAAGCATTGATATCCTGGGTCCCTTCTTAATAATGGCTTATGGACCTTTCCTCCAGGAACTTGTTCAAACCTTTTTTAAACCCAGCTACACTAACAGCCTTTACTACATCCTCCGGTAACAAATTACAGAGTTTGATTACACGTTGAGTGAAAAAATATTTTCTTTTATTAGTCTTAAATAGTTTACCCTGTAGCTTCATTGCATGTCCCCTAGTCTTTCTATATTCTGATAAGGTAAACAATCGATCTACGTTTACCCGTTCCACTCCGCTCATTAATTTATAGACTTCTATCATATCTCCCCTCAGCCGTCTCTTTTCCAGGTTAAAGAGCCCTAACCTTTTTAGCCTTTCTTCATAGGAGTATCCTTCCATCCCCTTTAATCATTTATTTTTTATTTATTTATTTTATTTATTTATATTTCTTTTATACCGCACTCTTTTTCATCAGCGCGGTTTACATTAAACAGAATACTCATTGCAAGCAACAGACTGTGATGAGTTTACATATCACCTCTATCCCGCCTTTCCTCTAAGGTGTACATATTAAGATCCTTAATTCTGTCCTCATATGCTTTATAATGAAGCCCATTAATCATTTTAGTAGCAACCCTCTGCACCGACTCCATCCTGTTCACATCCTTTTGAAGGTGCGGTCTCCAGAATTGCACACCATACTCCAAATGAGGTTGCACCAAAGACTTATACAGAGGCATTATCACCTCCTTTTTTCTGCTAGCCATTCCTCTCCGTATGCACCCAAGCATCCTTCTAGCTTTTTTCCGTCGCCTTTTCTACCTGTTTAGCTACTTTAAGATCATCAGACACAACCACGCCTAGGTCCCGCTCTTCTTTAGTGGACAAAAGTACTTCACCTCCTATACTGTATTGCTCCCTTGGATTGCTGCAGCCCAAATGCATGACCTTACATTTTTTAACATTAAATCCCAGCTGCCAAATTCTAGACCATTCTTCAAGCTTAGCTAGATCCCTCCTCATGTTATCTACACCTTCCTGGGTGTCTACTCTATTGCAGATTTTGGTATCATCTGCAAAGAGGCAAACCTTACCCGACAGCCCTTCCGCTATATCACTAACAAAGATGTTAAAAAGAATTGGACCAAGGACAGATCCCTGGGGCACACCACTGGTAACATCCTTCTCATCAGAGTGAGCTCCATTTACTTGTACTCTTTGTCGCCTCCCACCCAACCAATTTCTAACCCAAGCAGTAACTTTAGGGTCCATCCCTAGGGTGCTCAGTTTGTTTATAAGTCGCCTGTGAGGAACAGTGTCAAAGGCTTTACTGAAATCTAAATACACCACATCTAGAGCTCTCCCTCGGTCCAACTCCCTGGTCACCCAGTCAAAGAAATCAATCAGATTTGTCTGACAAGACCTGCCTCTGGTGAATCCATGCTGCCTCGGATCCTGTAATCCGCTGGACTCCAGAAGCCTCACTATTTTCTCTTTCAGCAGCATTTCCAATAATTTACTCACCACCGAAGTTAAACTAACCGGCCTGTAGTTTTCAACCACATCCTTACTTCCGCTTTTGTGTAAAGGCACCACATGAGCCTCTCTCCAGTCCTTTGGCACCACTCCCGACTCCAACGAGGCATTGAAAAGGTCAGTCAGTGGAGTTGCTAGAACGTCCCCAAGTTCCCTCAATATTCTAGGGTGTATCCCATCCGGTCCCATCGCTTTGTCTACTTTAAGTTGAGCTAGTTTCTCACGAACACAGTCTTCTGAAAATTGTTCAAGATGTCCCTCGCTTCTGTTCTTATTTGCCCTTTGTTTTCTGAGGTCCTGCTCCTAGTTCTTCATCTGTGAACACAGAACAAAAATATTTGTTAAGCAATTCCGCTTTATCCTTATCAGCTTCTACATATTCCCCCCTGCACCCTTGAGTCTGACAATACCACTTTTGCCCTTCCTCTTCTCACTAATATATCTGAAAAATGTCTTATTTTATTTATTTATTTATTTTATTTATTTATCTATTTCTTCTATACCGCCCCTTCCAGAGATCAGGGGCGGTTTACATGGAACAATTGCATACATTTGCATAACATTACATAGAACAAGAACTTCTTAACTTTTTACATATAACAGAACAGTAAATTGTCAGAACTATTTACAGGGTGTATACTTTTGTATACTGCTGAATTTACAGGGGAATGTCAGCGAGCTGACATTGCTATTTATAGAAATTATTTACAAGAATACATGATTCGCTATTCAGGTGTGTGTGTGTGTGTATGTATGTGTGAGTGTGTGTGTGTATAAGTGTGCGTGTGTTTGTGTGTGTATGTGAGTGGGTTTGTGTGTGATGGAATTTATTTCCATTTTTTTCGTGGGTTGTTTGGGGTGTCTTTGGGGGCTGTTAGAAGAGGAGTTGTGTGTTCAGTTAATTGTGTTTCTGCGGGTTTTTTTGTTTGTGTGTCTGTGGACGCTGTGTGTCTGGACTTGGAGGGTAGGGGATTCCGAAGTGCTCAGAGAATAGGTATGTCTTGAGTTCTTTCCTGAATTGGGAGAGGTCCTTTATGATTCGGATGTCTATTGGGAGGTCATTCCAAAGTGTGGGAGCGGTGAATGAGAAGGCTCTGGCACTGGTGGAGTTTTTGGTCCTCGTGAATGTTTTTGGCAGCTCTAGTGAGAGGGTTTGCATTTAGTCTGCGGGCTCTTAATTCATTTGGGACGTGAAGGAGTGTGGATAGATGTGAGGGGGCAATATCGTTTAGTAGTTTGAAGGTTGTTAGTAGTATTTGTATTTGATTCGATAATTTATGGGGAGCCAGTGTAGATCTAGCAGTATAGGGGTTACATGGTCTGTTAGGTGGGCTTTAGTGACTACTTTTGCACAAATGTTCTGTGCTCTTTGTAATAAGTAGATATTCTTTTGTGGGAGGCCGGTTAGGAGACTATTACAATAGTCAAAGTGAGGGGTTATGAGGGCACTAACGACTGATCTAAAGTCATGCGTGTCAAGGAGGAGCCTTAAGTGTTGAATAGTTTTGAGTTTGTAGAATATAGTTTTTACCGTCTGTTTTATGTGAGGTAGCATGGTGAGTGTGTGATCGATTATAACGCCTAGGTATTTTACCTCTTTTTTAACAGGTATCGTTGTGTTATTGATGGAGATTGTTGTTGGGTAGGTATCTTCAGCCACAGGTGATCTTGATACAAACATTGCCTCAGTTTTTTTGAGATTGATGCTGAGGAAATTGGTTCCCATCCAGGATGAGGTTTCCGCCATGCATTCGGATAGAGTGTTATAATTATCCCCCCATTTTATTGCATTGGCTATTTCCTCCTCCTTTTGAATCTTTGCCTTCTTGACTACTTTGCTAGCTTCTCTAAGTTTTTCCAAATACAGATGCCTCTCTTCCTCTCTCTGTGATCTCTTGTATTTCATGAAGGCTTCCCTCTTTTTCTTCACTTTTTCAGCTACTTCCTTCGAAAACCATAGCGGTCTCCTTTTCCTTTTGCCTTTATTTACCATTTTAACAAAAAGGTTGGTTGCCCTTAAAATACCCCCTTTCAGTTTTGCCCACTGTTTTTCTACATCCCCCAGCTGTTCCCATCCCACTAACGACTCCCTGAGGTATTGGCCCATCTTCGCAAAGTTAGCCTTCCTAAAGTCTAAGATCCTCACCTTGGAATGGATTCTATCAGCCCTAGTCCTAATACTGAACCACACCATCTGGTGATCACTGGATGCAAAATGATCTCCCACTACAACATCAGAAACACTTTCACCATTGGTAAGCACCAAGTCCATTATGGCCCCTTCACGTGTGGGGTCTGTTACCAATTGCCTGAATAGTTCTCCCTATAGAGAATCCAGGATCTCCTTACTTCTAGATGATACTGCAGCAGGAATGTGCCAATCAACATCTGGCATATTGAAATCTCCTATCAGTAGCACTTCCCCTTTCCTAGCAATGCTGCGTATGTCTTCAATTAACTCTCTGTCCACCTCTTCCTCTTGTGAGGAAGGTCTGTATATCACACCAATGCAAATAGATTTCTCTTTCCCTCTTTCTAGTTTAACCCACAATGCCTCCTCTCTCCCTTTTAAGCTCTGTAATTCCAAAGCTTTAATAGTAGTTTTTACATATAGTGCCACTCCTCCTCCCCTTCTTCCTACCCTGTCCTTTCTGAATAAAGTATAGCCAGGTATAGTTACATCCCAGTCATGGTTTTCTGTGAACCATGTTTCTGTAACTGCCACTAAATCCAAGTCATCCACTCACACCAAAGCTTCAACTTCAGGGATCTTATTTCCCATGCTACGGGCATTAATACATACTGCTTTCCATATGTTACCCCTGTTACCCATTTCCATAAAGGTATTTAATGTATCACCTACCTGGGGGCTTTCACTTACCTGGGGGCTTTCTTCACCCATCCCCAACGAATCTAGTTTAAAGCCCTCTTCAGTAGATTAGCCAGTCTACTACCGAAGATGCGTTGACCTTTCTTGGATGGATGCCATCTCTGCTCTGCAACCCTTGGAACAGCATCCCATGGTCTAGGAAACCAAAACGCTCTCGATGACACCATCCACGCAGCCATGCATTCATCTCCAGGATGCGAGCCTCTCTGCCTTGGCCTTTACCCTCAACAGGGAGGATTGAATAGAACACCACCTGTGCACCTAACTGCTTCACCCTCTGTCCCAGAGCCATGAAGTCACTTTTGATACGTTCCGAGGTATACCTGGCAGTATCATTTGTTCCATATAGCATTATGTCATCTGCGTAGATGTGGTAGTTGATGTTGTGAGCATATATTATCAAGCAGAGTGGCTGCAGGTAGATATTGAAGAGCATGGCGGATAGTGTGGAGCCTTGGGGTACTCCTTGATGCTGGCAGAAGGGAGGGAGATTGCCATGCTTGTGCAGATCTGCTGTTGTCTATTGGTCAGGTAGGAGCGGAACCATTGAAGTACAATGTCCTTGATGCCAATTTCCTAGAGTCTGTGTAGGAGGGTGTTGTGTCAAAGGCTGCGGATATGTCTAGGAAGAGTATGGCATATCCAGAGTGTTTTGACTGCGTACCTTTGAGGAGGGTGTTCAGTAGTGATGTCATGAGGGTCTCGACTCCATGTAGTGGGCGGAATCCGTGTTGTTGTGGGTCCAGTATGTTGTTGGTATCCAGGTGGTATTAGAGCTGCTGTTGGATTATCTTCTCGATGACTTTGGTGGTGAATGGGAGGCTTGTTATAGGTCTGAAGGAGGCGGGGTCGAGGGGATCCAGGTTGGTTTTTTTTTAGGGTTGGGTGAATGATGGAGGTTTTGAGGATGTCTGGCATGTGTCCTTGCTTGAGAGATTCATTGACAATGTGGGTTAGTGCTGCGCTTATGTCCTCTTTAGATTTCTTTATCCACTCCACAGGGCAGCGATCTAATGGTGAGGTAGTGGTGTTTAGGCAGGAGATAGTGGATTCTATCTTTTCTTTGGTGACTGTATCGAATGTACTCCAGTCTATGCCTTTTGTAGCAGGGTAGGTTGTTGTCGTCGTATTCAATTGTGAGTTGGGTGGTTGGTTGGAGCTGTTTGTATTGGCATGCTAATAGTTCCGGTGGGATGTTCGGGAGCTGGTTGGAGTGGTTTGGTATCTTTGTTAGCTTTTTGATGATCTCAAAGAGCTCATGTGGTTTGTTTATTGACGTATTTATGATTTCCGAGTGGTTGGTCCTCTTTGCTTTGTCTGTTTCTGTGTGGTAAGTGTCAAGTTCACTCATGTATTTTGCTTTGTCGGTTTCTTTTTTGGTCTTTCTCCATTTTCGCTCGGTTCTCCTGAGTTGAGTCTTTAGTCTCCGCAGGTCGGGGGTGAACCATCGGGCTCTTGTAGTAGCTCTGATTGTGGTGCTGTTTGTCGTTGTGCATGATGCAGAAGAGATTGTAGTATTCCAGATGTTGATCAGATCTTCGATTTTGGAGGTGTTTGTGTGGAGTTTAGGTAATATTTGTGCTAAAAAGTCCTCTTTGTTAAATGGCTTAAATCTTCTTGTGAGTTGATTGTTCTCTTTGACATTGGTGTGTTGGTAGATGTAGGTGATGTTGATGAGATGGTGGTCAGACCATGGTACGCATGTGATCTTTGGGTTCTTGCATGAGGTGGTGCTTTGGGAGTTCAGGAATATCAGGTCAAGCGTATTCCCTTTTTCGTGTGTTGGTTCGTGTATGATCTGAGTCAGGTCCATTGCTTCCATAGCACTGATGAAGGCTTCGGCATGTTTAACTTGTAGTGAGGGGAGGTTGAAGTCTCTGAGGATTAGTTGTTCTTTGGTGGTGATGGTGCTCTGATACATGTTTTAGTATGTCTGATAGGTCAGTAGGTGCAGTGGGTGCTCGGTAGATTAGGCATATGGAGAGGTGTTTGTTAGTGAGCGTGAGTATGTCCACTTCGTTGGTTGTTTCTGATGCGTGGTTTCTGAGGTGGAGGTTCGATTTTGCAATGATGGCTACTCCTCCTCCTCTGGCGTGGGCTCGGGAGCAGTTGTGTAGACTGTATCCATTAGATGTTAATTGGTTCATGAGTACTGTCTCGGTGTCAGTCAGCCATGTTTCGGTTATGCAGAGAATGTCAATCTTTTGGGATATGATCAGGTCTAGGAATATGTGGAGCTTGTTTCTGACTGAGCGAGTGTTGATTAGGGTGATAGAGAGAGTGTTGCTGTTTGTGGGGTTAGGGGTGGGGGTTGGTGTGGGAGCTGTGTGGGCGCTGCTCCTTGTGGGGGGTCGGTGATGTTTGTAGGTTGGATAGGTGTGGTGTCTGGAATGGGGCGATTGGGGTGTGTGTTGGTAGTAATGAGATAGTAAGCCAAGTTGATTGGGAGCGGTGTTAGTAGGTATACTGGAGCCAGGAGAAGCCAATGTAAAAACCAGAGGTCTCTCCAACATAGGAATCCCTGGAGCAACCTCATCCCGGAACAGCCACAGACTCCACCTCCGATGGAACTTCTCCCCGACTCGCCTTACGCTGTACCTCCTCGCCAGGAGAGGAATTCAGCTTGACCAGACTTCCTCCCATGTTCTGCTTCAACAGAGTGCTCACCGTCACCCCTGGAGGCAGTACAACTCTGGCCGAGGTCAAACTTCCGGGTCACGGTGGATGGGTGCGCTGCTCCGGAGAGAGCCAAACACCCGACGTGCTCAGAGGCGACACTCCTCCTGCCGCCCCCGCCGAAGACGCCGCTCCATTGCCGACCACGAAGTCGCACTCACTCAGCACATGCTGTCCCGAGGCACTCAGCAG
Source organism: Ichthyophis bannanicus (assembly GCA_033557465.1). Lineage (NCBI taxonomy): Eukaryota > Metazoa > Chordata > Amphibia > Gymnophiona > Ichthyophiidae > Ichthyophis > Ichthyophis bannanicus. The sequence continues at coordinate 144,029,535 of CM066043.1, read as the reverse complement.
ATCCAAAGGAGGTAAGGGAGCCTGCTTTCGTTTTCTCTGCCCCATATCGCACAACAAAGAGGGACTCCTCGAGCACCAGCAGACCTTCAGAGTGCGCATTTCACAGCCGGCGAAATCATGCCGCCATCTTGTTACTTCTCTGTTCTAGTTTGTAGCTTTTCATACAAAGGTATGTAAGTACATATTTCCATGTCAAAACAGTCATTCCTGGTTGTTCTCCCATTGTCAACTCAGAGAGTAATTTTGTAACAGGCTGCCTACCTCAAAGGGAAAATACAAGCATATTTTAAAAGTTATCCTACTCTGGGGCTTCAATAACAAAATCTGCAAAGAGAACATTTTCCAAGCTGCTTTCATAATGCTTTCACTGCTTTTGCTTATAGATTTTCATTGTCTATTTCTACCCATATTGGTCTTTGATATAGTTCCTAGTCAATTTTTTTTTCTGGGTGGTCATATACTTGCAAAAAAGAAAAACAAATGTCTCACACAGAGTACACAGCTAGATCTAGCTACAGAGCAGATGTGTATTTGTGTGCTGGCAATTGAGATTCTGTTTTATAAAATGCAGGTATGCACGTATGTTGCCTTTATGAAATTGGTGTTTTTTTGGACATCTCACATAGGCATCCTGTTATAAGGTCAAGTCCTAGTTAAGTAATTTTGCATATATTACTCAGTTACAGATGAATTTGCATAGCCTCTCCTAGTACCAGTAAGCTCTTTTTATACCTTGAGCTGTGATTTTCCACAAGAGCATTAACTATTTTGAGGTTTACCTTCCCCATTTCCCTCCTTATAACTAACATTGCAGTTCATTATTAAAGGGAAAACATCAAATGTAAATAAGTAAATAAACTTATTAAAAAATGTAACTATCCTTTAGTGCATAGGGCGACACCGGCAAGCCTAAAGGTTAGAGCAGCAGGCTAAAGTCAGGGAAACCAGGGTTCACATCCCACGGCCGCTCCTTGTGATCTTGGAAAGTCATTCAATTCTCCACTGCCTCAGGTACAAACTTATGGACATGTTTACTAAACTGCGCTGTGTGGGGTTAGCAGGCATTTCTGGTGGTGCTCTAAAAAATAGCATGGGCCCCAAGCTAAAAGATCTACGCTATGTGATCACCTTTAATCCTTTAAAACATAGATTTGACTAACGCCAACTTATCTCAGTGTATTTAGACTCTCCAACACCAGCCAAAATGTGAGCCTGATGAAGGATCGAGAGGACTCGGGGATTTGAAACATGGCGCTATGTAGCTTATGCTGCCTATGCTGTTAAATTTTGATGCCGTTTCAAAGAAGAAAAAGAAATCTTTAACGTCATGATTCTGAAGAAGGATGGAGTAATATATGGTGCAAACCACGGGACTGAAAACAGTGGTGAAGTCTGAGCGGAAATAGCACATTACAGCCGATTGGAGGTGTTGGAGAGTCTAAATACACTGAGATAAGTTGGCGTTAGTCAAATCTATGTTTTAAAGGATTAAAGGTGATCACGGGGTGTGAGTCTCCTTAGGTTTTCAATGTTATGGTGGAAAGTGAGTTGTATTTTAGCTCATAAAAATGAATAAAAAGGACATCATTGCTACAGGGGAGGTGATTCTCTCAAGGCACTAAGTCCAACAAAAAAATTTTTTTTGATAATATATTTTTAGGGTTGTGGAAGAAGGGGAGTGTTTTTTGGTATGGTGGATGATTAACGTCCCTGGGGTGATTTGATAATTATTACCAATTACTGAATGGCAAAAAGAATTCCATGAGGAGCTTTTCTTCGTAGGCTGGAAGATACACAGTGCGCATGGTCTGCAAGTAACATGGAGATTTTATAATTTTCCCCAGGGTGTCTATAACAATTTTTATTTTCTTATATATTTTTATTGTACTAAATGAATAGGGGTTAATTAGTTCACTATTTTATAATAAACTCTTCTTAGCCCCACTATTTCTACATTCCCATGTTGAGTGGTACAGAAGGAAAAAAAATGTAATTTTAAATTTCAGTTCATTTAAAAAAATGTTATGTTTTTATTCGTGTCATTTTAACTTGTTCTTAATTTGTGCTAGTATTTAGCACACATTAAAGCAATTTTGAGAGTCTTTTACTAAAGGGCATTACAGCGTATGTTCTGGCACATGCTGTAGGCACGATGGGATGCACATTGCCAGGCGGTGCAGGGCCATGATAGTATGGGAAACATCTGCACTAACTAACTGTGCAACCTGCATTAAGGTTGTGAATGGATGGGGTAGGGGCGGAGAGTGGCCTTAGGTGCAGCATGTGCTATGGAACAGGGCTCCACATTAACTGCCAGGGTAATGCTTTCCATGGCCCCGAGAGTTAATGCAAGGGTGTTGCATCTGGTTTCGGCACTATCCACACGTTAGGTGCAACACCCTAGCACCCGTTAGTAAAAGGCCTCCTTAGTATACACTAGAACCATTTTTACTGTATGTTAGATGGTTTTAGTATGTGCACTTCATGTGTAACAGGATTGCCAGAAATGTGCCCCTCTAACTACTGCAAGGAACATTCTGGAGTCCCCTTTCCTAAGTCTGACATTCGTTTATACAAGGAGGTCATGGAAATTAGACTTACCTGTCAGTTACTGGATAGCAGTCCCCTTTCCTAATTGAAGGGAAGTATAAACAGTCTTGTAAAACACTCATGTCTTCCTTTCAGGGAGCAGGAAATGCTGTGATCACCTAAAATGGGACTACTGCACAGTTCAAGCTGCAGACTTTTATATTTTCTACTTGGCCATTTGCTACAAATTGCAGTCCATCCAAAAGCCAGCAAGGCTTGATCCAGTGAAAAGCGAGATGGAGAAATATACGGGTCAATATTCAAAGGGATTTATCCAGTTAGCAAGACCTGCTAACCAGATAAACCCCAGAAAGAGAGAAATTCAGCAGCACTAACTGAGCAGTCCTATTGAATATCGCCTCTGACAGCTGTGGCAAGTGTCAGGGTAAAGGCAGTCCCAAGCACTTACATGTAGCCAGATAACAGTCCTTAAGTCTGTTGCCCGGCCAAGAATCCATATAAAGTTAGGACTGGTCAATGGCTGTACTAACTTTATGCGACACGGCTATCCAGACGGCAGATGAATATTGCCAGTCTGGATAGTTGCACCAGCCGCCACCAACTCTAGATATTCAGCGCTGGAGGATATCCGGGTCCCAGTGCTGAATATCTGGTTTCACTTTCAGCACTGGTGGCCAGCCACTTAAAAAACACTGACTGCTGCTACTGAATATTTACCCGATAAAATTGAAGAGGTCTGAAAGGAGGAAAGGACTTCCTTACAAAGCCCTTTTACAGGAGTCCAGTGGTATCAAGCAGGGCCGGCCCGTCCATTGAGCAAGAATGTTTTTTGCACAGGGCCCCGCGTTTCAGGGGGCCCCGCGCAAAAAACATTCTTCAGCATCCCAAGTTTTTAAAAAAAAAAACCAAACCGGCTGCTTCTGCCGCGGCAGCAGCAAGAGCTCTGCCGCGGCAGCATCAAGAGCTCTGCCGCGGGGCCCCCCCCTGCCCGGCAGAGCCTCCGTGCATCCTCAGCAGCTTTCTTCATGTCCAAAACGCGGGCTTCTTTCAGAGCCGCGAGAGTTTCCTTTCTCGCGGCTCTGTTAATCCCGCCGAGGGTGATGGGATTTCCCATCAGCCCCGCGGGATTAAGAGAGCCGCGAGAAAAGAAACTCTCGCGGCTCTGAAAGAAGCCCGCGTTTTGGACATGAAGAAAGCTGCTGAGGATGCACGGAGGCTCTGCCGGGCAGGGGGGGGCCCCGCGGCAGAGCTCTTGATGCTGCCGCGGCAGAGCTCTTGATGCTGCCGCGGCAGAAGCAGCCAGTTTGGTTTTTTTTTTATTTTAATTTGGAATGATAGGGGGGGGGGTGGTTAGGACTGGTAATGGGCTATGGGAGGGGAGGCAAAACTGGAAGTGGGCTGATTTGGGGGGGGTTGTTGAGGACTGGTAATGGGCCGGGGGGGGGCTTGTTAGGAATGTTAATGGGCCGGGGGGGGGGGGGTAGTTAGGACTGGTAATGGGCCATGGGGGGGAGGCTAAGACTGGAAGTGGGCTGATGGGGGGGGGGGTTGGAATTGTAATTGGCGATGGGGGGGGGGCTAAGTGGGCTGATGGGGGGGGTTGACTGGTAATGGGCCATGGGGGGTGGAGGCTAGGACTGGTAATGGGCCATGGGGGGGGGCTAAGTGGGCTGGGGGGGGTTAGGACTGGTAATGGGCCATGGGGGGGGGAGGCTAGGACTGGTAATGGGCTGATGGGGGGGGGTTAGGACTGGTAATGGGCTATGGGGGGGCTAAGTGGGGTTATGGGGGGGTTAGGACTGGTAATGGGCTATGGGGAGGGGGCTAAGGCTGGAAGTGGGGGGGTAGGACTGGAAATGGGCTGATGGGGGGGCTAAGACTGGAAATGGGCTGATGGGGGGGTAGGACTGGTAATTGACTATGGGGAGGGGGCTAAGGCTGGAAGTGGGGGGGGGGTAGGACTGGAAATGGGCTGATGGGGGGGTTATGACTGGTAATGGGCTATGGGTGGGCTAAGACTGGAAGTGGGCTGATGGGGGGGGGTGGTTAGGACTGGTAATGGGCCATGGGGGGGTAGGACTGGAAATGGGCTGATGGGGGGGGGGGTTAGGACTGGTAATGGGCTATGGGGGGGCTAAAACTGGAATTGGGCTGATGGGGGGGGGGTGGTTAGGACTGGTAATGGGCCATGGGGGGGGTTAGGACTGGTAATGGGCGGGGGGGGGGGTTTGGACGGGTAATTGGCTGATGGGGGGGAGGGTTAAGACTGGTAATGGGCCATGGGGGGGGGGGTTAGGACTGGTAATGGGCCATGGGGGGGGAGGCTAAGACTGGAAGTGGGCTGATGGGGGGGGTAGGACTGGTAATTGGCTATGGGGGGGGCTAAGACTGGAAATAGGCTGATGGGGGGGCTAGGAGGGGAAATAGGGAGGTGGGGGGGTGAGGACTTGTAATGTTCTATTGGGGGCTAAGACTGGAAATGGGCTGATGGGGGGGTAGGACTGGTAATTGGCTATGGGAGGGGGGCTAAGACTGGAAATAGGCTGATGGGGGGCTAGGACTGGAAATAGGGTGATGGGGGGTTAGGACGTAATGTGCTGATGGGGGGTTAGGACTAGTAATGGGCTATGAGGAGGCTAGGACTGGAAATGGGCTGAGTTGAAGGAGGGCTTGAACTGCAGATAGCTGATGGGGACGGGGGCTTGGAATGGAAATGGGTTGTGAGGGGGAGGGAGCTAGGACTGGAAATGGGTGAGGGGGGGGGCTAGGACAGGAAATGGGCTGATGGAGGGGCTAGAATAGGACTGGAAATTGGCTGTTGGGGGGTGCTAAGATTGGAAATGGGCTGTGGTGGGGGTTTGGATTGAAATGGACTCATGAAGGGGCTAGAACTGGAAGTAGGCTCATGGGGGGCTTGGATTGGAAATGGGCTGAGTGGAGGGGAGCTAGGATTTGACATGGGCTGATGGTGGAGCTAGGAAAGGACTAGAAATGGGCTCATGGGGGGCTGGGATTGGAAATGAGCTGATGGAGGGACTTGGATGGGACTGCAAATAGATGGGGGAGCTAGGACTGGAAATGGGCTTATGGGGGCTAGGACTGGAAATGGGCTGATGCGGGGACTAGAAGGGAGCGGATGCTGGGTGGGACTGGAACTAGAATGGAGCTGATGTTGGGGGAGGATTAGAATGGGATGGAGCTGGGAGAGTGAAATGGAGAGGGAAAAAATATTTTGTGTGGGAGGGAAGACAAATCTACAATTGTCCGGATATTGGGAGAGTAAGTGGGGATTGAGGATGGAGGGGTAAAATTTGAGTGGATGAAATAGGAATGAGGAAAGAGGAAAAGGAGAAAGATTAGTATGTTAAAGCAGATGTAGAGAGAGAATGGAAAAAAACTAGAAGAGAGAAGAAAAGACAAATGGACAGCAGACGATGAAGAATTAGCGGAAGACACGAAGAAACCAGAAGAAAGTGGCTGGAGCAATTGCAGCTGAAAAAAAATGCACAAAAGGTAGAAAAATATCTCTTTATTTTGAATTTATTAATTGGAATATGTCAGCTCTGGGAAATGTGCATCATTAACGTCTGCGCTTTGTTTAGTACAAGAGCAAATTAATGTATAGTTTTATTTCTACAGTGTTGTACATTCCAAGTTTGGCTTTTGGGATTCCCAGTTTAATTATTGTCTTCCTGTTTCTAAATTGTGATTCCTTGTTTGGTGATGGTTTATGTTCTGTTCATGTGTAACTGAGCTGAGGTATTCTGTTTATGTAATTCCTATTTGACATTGCCACTTGTTCTCTTTCCCCAGTAGGTCATGTATTGTTGTTCTCTGAAATGTATTGGTTTAATATTTGCAGCGTTTCCTTTTGATAGTTAGGGTATGGTGCTTTATGAGTCCTGGTAGTGCTGTTAGGATACGGCGGGTTTGCTATGGGTTCTAAATGGGCAGTGTTTGTAGTAGTTCCTAATGTGTCTGGCGGTTGGCACTGGATTATAGTAATGTAGAAGTCTTTTAGTCTTTCTTTATTCATACACTCATTAAGAGGCATGTTTACTAAAAGTTCGTGTATGGTAACATTATGCAAATATTTATGCAAATGAGGACCCTTATGCAAATGAGGCCCCGCACCGAGTCTCCGCACATGGCCCCGCACCCCCCTTGGGCCGCCCCTGGTATCAAGGGAAAGGATACCTGTTAGGAAAAATCAAGGAGGAGAATAACTCAGAGCTGTGCGAGGGACATGCTACCCAAGTGCATCACTGCATCACATCTGAGAAGAATCAGTACTATGGCAAAAGGGACTTGTATTCTAGGTGCATCCCTTACCTCCCAGTCAAGGACTGTTCAGTAAATATTTTACCAACAATTTTCACTTGCCCTCTTGGGAAGGAGAGCCCGCTGTTTACATCTCCACTTAGGGGATAAATACCTCTGTGGATTAGAGGGACAGAAGGTGAATGTTGTTTATGGTCGAGAGCACAAATCTGATGGTGCCTTACTTAGGTACCCAATGATCTAAAGGTGATATTAGAGTGTCTCACAGAAGAGCATCAAACTTGGTGACAGTGAGGAGGAAGGGAGCTATCAGGGACTATCAGAAAGTAGTAACAAACTCCAAGGAGTACTTCATGTCCAAAGACTTTGAATACCATGTTAAATGTTTTTTTATTTTTGCATTGCTTTTGTCTGTTCTTGAAGGACTGTATATACTTCATTTATGGGGCTCACCAAATAAAGGTGCTTTATTTAAGTATACCTACTAGGGGGGCCATGCACTTTTTTGATTTTGTCTCTGAAGTTTCCTTCAGTTTAGGCAATGAACTTAGCCTCCCCCTATCCACCAGGACCTTTTATGTTATTATAGGTGCACTGGGTTGCTGGGGTTCTTTTTATCTATTTCTCTCCCTACTTAAACCACCAGTTACTCCCATAAATCTTTCTTGTGCAGGATCTCTGGGGCTTCCCTCGCCCCCTAGCAAGAGACTGCACATTTTAAAAATATTTAACATGCACTAAAGGAAATAAAACAAACAGCACATCCCTATTCTCAAGTGCCATTGTGCTGAAGAAGAAAGTAAAAAATATTTCTAATATCTAAAGAATGAATACTAACAAGAGTCTCTTAAAAATATGGAAGGGATAAAATAGTGCCCCAAAATAGAGGCACCAGGAGTTTTTAGTTCCAGAGGATATATATAGTCAGTCAGTCTTTATAATGGTAAAAGTTAATTTAATAATAAGAACATCTCACAACAGTTCATAGCTTTTTTGTGACTTTGTTGAAGTTTTAATACTTTCCTGATTATAATTTGTAGCACTTTGTTAGAGCCACTCAATAAATAAAAAGCTAAGATTGATAATCGGATAAGACATACCCAAATAGTTGTTGCTTTTTGCCATCTCCGTTACGTTGATTTTTGTTGCACCTTCTGGGATTTCTATTATTTTATGGTAGCCAAGATTAGTTAGCGTATGCTTGAAAACTCCAGACACAACCTTACACGCAGTGTTATCCCCTCCGCAGATTCCACATTTGTCAGTCACTTTGTCTGATCCCAAGTAGTCATCACAGCCAATACTCTGGAACAAATGCAGTCATTACATTATTCTCAAGTGCAGTAAATTTCAGCTCAGCAGAATTCAGTATGTTAAAAATGAAGTGGAGACAGTATTATATCGTGTGGCATACAGTAAGTTATTTAATATAAAAATAATAAAAATAGGTGTTAATTCATAGTGCCAGCAATATATAATGTTAACAATGATTTATTAGAAAATACAGGAGCGCAACTAATGATTATTACAAGTCAGATTAGTAAATTATACCTAAAATGGTGCCCAGCTCTGAACAGTTTACAACTCAATTGTTGAAAAGAGTAGAACATTTGAAAAAAATAATTATAGTAAAAATAACTCGGCACATATCCAGCACAATAAGGAGATAATTTCATAACAGAATGCCTATATGAAAAGTCCAAAAACATCTATTTTATGCTTATTTTATAATGGCAGAAATACTTAGAATTTCCTAAACCAATCAATCACCAAGTACTGGACAAGCCAACAAAAATCAATCCAGTTATCAAAATCAACTATGAGTAAGGGGCGCGCCTCAGATATGATCTAGTGTGGGGGGGCATAGGGGAGTCTGAGGCAGTGGTTTGTCGGGACGCCGATGCATCCTTTAATTTGATTGGTCCCCGCGCAAGCATGCGCGGGGAGGTAGCACGGTCAGCTTGCATGTGCTCAGCGCGGCTGGTGCTGAGCGCATGCAAGGAGCCCGACGTGAAGTTTCCCACCCTCCCTCCCTTGGTTGGGGGGGGAGGGTAGGGATTGGGGGTGTCGCGGCTTGGGGGGGGCGGGATCCCGGAGGTTTCCGGGGTCCGGAGCCTTAGGCCACTTGGGACGAGGGTGGGGTGCCCACGACCCGGATAAACCCTGGCGGACTTGTGCTACTGATATGGCAAAGTCGGAAAGGGGGATAGGAACTTCGCCGGAGGCTTGACCACGGCAGGTGCGGAGGTGAGGTCACCTTGCTAATCGTACGGCTGGTGGCGGAGACCTCTGCGGGGGGTTCTGGGGTGTTGATTATTGTTATGAGTGTTCAATTGTTGAGTTATTTAATAAAGCTGCGACCAGTTGCTTCCAAGAACAGTGTCTGTTGAGTTTGTGGGAGAGCTGTGGTGGTGGAGGGGGGATGTAGGGGGGTGAAGGATGCAGGTTGCGGGTGGTTGTGCGCATGATTGGGGGGGGGCACCGGGTCCGGCTACCCGGTTATTAAAAAAAGAATCATCGCTCTAGGAGTATATCTCCAATTAATACTAGTCCACATCGGTCCAGAAATCTTATATAAATAATTCTGTATTCTATTTTTTAATATAACCTTTTTCAGTTCTTTTACTTTTTGCTACTTTTTTCAAAAATGATTCAAAAAATGTACATTTTATTAACAAATCCTCAGATGAGCCAAATCACTTATCAGATTTAATGTGATCAGGTCGTAATGTAGTTCTCCATTTATCACGTGACGTGATATGCAGAAAGTATTGCTTTTGAAACTAGTTGTCAGACCACTGAATACTAATTATCAGGTTAACTTTAGGATGTCCATTTATACTATATAACCAGATAAAGTCAACTTGATAGCGTCAAATATCGGCATTATTCAGTTAATTTTTAGCCATACCCCTGGAATGCCTCCCTGAACTTTTCCATGTCATATAATTTATTTTATGCAATTATGTGAGAGATATGAATTATTGGTATGTGTTGTCTTATTTCCAAATCTTTAACTTTTTGTACCCCTGAAGAAGGCTGAATGCCAAAACATAGCCATGTAGAAGTGTGTTTATTGTGATATGGGTGTGTATTTATTATTGTTTTTATTTTTTTGTAATATGTAATTTATTACACTATATTTATTGTTCAATTAGCTGGTCTTACTTGGTTTATACCACTGTTTTCACTTGTACATTTTACGGGTGTGACGCCTCTACTTCTCTGCAGTAATTTTTAATTTAGACATGGTTTCTCATTCTAAAATGGGAAGTCCATGCCTGCTTGTTAGTTTGGCATGCCTGAGCCACACCCCCATCATGCCTCACAATGAACGAGCAGCTTTACAAAACCTCTATTTGCGCATGTCTGTAATCTACAAGTGCAAATGTTGCCATTTATACATTTTGATGTTTCTAAAAGGACCCTCTTAGGCACTTAAGGAGCCTAAGTTTAGGAACTCAGCTATTATTTGTTAATTTGGTCCCTAAACAGATAGTTAAGCAGTTAATTCACGACTGCTTTTTTGCTGGCCTAAGTTAAACCACTTAGCTATATGCGTCATGATTGAGCACTGCCATTATAGGGGTCATTTTGGAAGCTCTATTCATGCACTGGATGTCTGAAAATGGGCATTAGGACATGCAAATCACAGAGACATCCCTTGACCCATTTTAGAGGCCAGGTATATGGATGTCCCCTGCGTGAGCACATCCATATAGCACGTGGGTGTGGGGGGGGGGTGTGGCTGGGCAGTGCAATGGAGCTGCACTTCACCATGCAATTTCAGAATGGCACGAGCATGTCCGGCCTTGGCCGCTGGTGTGTCCAAGCTTATACCTGCTACTGACCATGAATGAAGTGCAAAAAAGTGCTCGTTTCTTGGCAGCAACAATAGCAGGGGGAAAAGCAAAATAAGCACTCACCATCATACTATAAATTATGCCAGGCCAAGAATCCTGTATGTAGATTAACAGTCCAACAATTTTACTGCCCCATCATTGCATGTCTGCTGATCTGAAAGGGCTGCCTAGGATGTGCATGCCTCATAACATAGATGTCTCCATTCTGAAATACCCCAGGCCAGCATACCAATGTACTCGTTTGTGCAGACATACATTTCAGGGACATTCAAATTTCAGAAATGGCGAAACCATGCATGTACTTGGCCTTGCTATCTGCACGTGCCCATCTTCACGTGTCCAGGATGCAGGGACATGCGTCTTTCAGGGCAGTGACAGCACAATTTCAAAAGTCACATGTGTCTCCCTTCACTGCCTCCATGAATAGTTTTCTAATATTAGGATCCTCAGGGGTGATATTCAGTGGCATGATGTTTAACCCAAGATATTCAATGCCAGGGCCATATCCAGGTCGCCGTACAGCCCGGAAGCTAACCAAGCAATGGCAATATTGAGCCGCTGCCCAGTTAGTTTCCGTGGGTAAAAAAAGGTGTGGCAAAGGCTGGCCTATCTTTAACCGCAGTTGCTAACCAGGCATTGACTCAATATTGCCGCTGCCCAGTTAGCGATGGTGCTGCCTCTGCTCCACCCCAGAATGCTCATGACATGCCCCGACATCAGGGTGTATAGCGGCAGCACCCGCAGATATCCTGTGGCGCCAACCATGTTTGTGCCACAGAATATCATGCTAACAGACACACAGTTTGCAGCCAGACTAGAAGGCTGTTAAAATGTTCAAAGACAACCCATTGCCAAGATGACTCACTAGTAATCTTTTAGTTGTGCTGGGAGGGATGCCATGGTGTACTGTACCAGATTCAATTCCAGGAGTAGAATTATAAGAACTTGTGTGTTAAAACTCATCTTGAGCGCAGGTCAAAGGGCACTCCATTTTTTATGGCTTTAGATGTTAATTCAGAAATTAAGTGTGGTGATCAGTGCTGTTTTGTTAAGTGCCGTTGAGTCGATGTCGACTCATGGCAAACCTGTGGGTAGATGTTCTAAACTGTATTTAGTCTTCAGCCAAGTCACTAATTGTTGATAAAGTGTTATCCATAGCAGCCATTATTATATTGATCCATCGTATTGTTGGTCTTCCTCTTTTTTGTTGACCTTCAACCTTGCCTTGTTTTTCTCTAAGAACCTCTCTCTTTACATGATATGTCCAAGATATTCAAGTTAAAGGAAAGCTTAGGTTTAATCTCCACTAGTACGGATTGATTTGTTCTTCAGGCAGTCCATGGTATACACAGCATTCTTTGCCAGCACCATAATTCAAAGGCATTGATTTTATCCCTATCTTTCTTCTTCACTGTCCAACGTTTGCACAAGTGGAATCTTTGTACACAGAGATACATCTCTAAACTTGAAAACCCGCTCTAAGTCCTTCATAGATGTTCTGCCAAGAGCAGTGTGTTATTGGATTTCTTGTCTGCTTGTCCTTTCATTTTGATTATAGATCTGAACACGTTAAAGTTCAATTTCTTCTCCAAGGATTTCTTCTCAAAAATTACATTATTGATTTAGCCAGTTTTCAGATTCTTTGTCTTTTCTGCACATTAAAATGCAGGTCCATTTTAAGACTATGTCTGTTAATCTTGTAAAGCAGATCTTTTAGCTTGTCTTCACAATGAAAGTTGTTGATGAGTCTTTTACCAATCTTTATACCTTGGTTGTCTTCATAAAGTCCTGCTTCTCTAATGATTTGTTCTGCATATAAATTGAAGAGGTGGGGAGAAATTATGCAGCCCTGTCATTCACCTTTGACAATTTTAAACCATTCTATTTCTCCTTGTTCCATTTGAACTGTTCCTTCTTTGTCAATGCAGAGGTTGGGCATGGGGACTACTGTATACCCACACTTTTTAATATGGCCCAGAGTTTTTTATGATTTATGCAATCAAAGGCTTTGCTATGGTCAATAAATAACACGTAGATATCATTTTTTAGTATTTTTTTGTCTTTTCAAGGATCCATCTCACTTCCATGATGATGTCTCTTTTACCTCGCCCTTTCCTGCACTTCAGGCATTTCCTGCACTTCAAGCATTACAGTTATGGTAGTAGTCTCTACTGAATGGACTTGAATATAATCTTGCTGGCATTCAGGATCAGAGTGATTATGCAGTAATTTCTACAGTCAGTCGGATCTTTCTTCAGTATTGGTATGAAAGCAGATCTTTCCCAGTTAGTCGGCCAGCCATGTTGTTGTCTTTCAGATATCCTGGCAGAGGTTTGTATTATAACAGCTGCATATGATTGCTGTAATATTTCCATGGGAACGCCATAAATGTCGAGTGCTGTGTTCTTTAAAAATACTTTCTATGCTGCTTTGACTTGTTATTTCATCACCAATGGTCCTGATCGTAAGGTACAAGTTGAAATGGTCGTTGATCCACTTGGCTCTTATGCTATGAGACTTGGTGTATTCTTTCTAACTTTTCTTCATCTTCTCGACATCATTCAACATGGATTCTTGAGCATCTTTTAGCATTCCAATTTAAGGCTGGAATTTTCTCTTTAACTCTCATAGCTTTAAGAAAGCCAATCTTGTTCTTCCTTTACTAGTCTGATTCTATTTCATTGCATGCATTATTATAATACTTCTCTTTGTCTCATCTTGCTTTAAGTTAGAAATTTCTGTTAAGTTCCATGTTTACCTCTCTTTCTCCTTTGGCTTTAACTTCTCTGCATTTCTGAGTAGTAGCGCTATATAAATGATAAGTAGTAGTAGAGTTTCTTCAGTTATACATTATGGTTGTTTTTGCTTTTTCACATTTTGCAGACACTTTCCACTTTCTTGGAACACAACTTTTTTCTGGTGCTCTGTCATTTGTATCCAAAATGGTGAATTGATTTCACAGGCAGTCTTTAAATTCTGGTGGTATATTTTCAAAATCATACTTTGCTACCTTCATAAATGCCTTGCTCTTTTCAGCTTTAACTCGAGTTTGCATAATAGCAGCTGGTAATCCGTACCAGTCAACTCCACATTTTGTCTTTGTTGATGTTATTAAGCTTTTCATCATTGACTTCCACAGATGCAGTCAATTTGATTGCTGTACAATCCATTGGGCCAAATCCATGTGTAGAATCACCACTTGTGTTGTTGGAAGAAGGTGTTTGAGATGAATAGATTGTTGCTTTTGTAGAAGTCTATTAGCTTGGCTTTTGTTGCCAAGTTCATAATTTCTAATGACTTTAGTTTTCTTCTTTGTTCCTTACTTTTGCTTTCCAGTCATCCATGACCATCATTACATAGTATTTGAATGTTTTGTTTTAGCTTATACAGCTTCATGGAATTGGTCAGCTTCATCTTCTTTTGCATCCAATGTTGGTACATATACCTGAACAACATTTGTGTTGATGGTCATTCTTCATAGATGAATAGAAATTAAGCACTCATGGATTACATGGTATCTCATTACAGTTTTTGCAAGTTTTTCTTAATTACTATTTCTTCTTTGTCTTTCATTTCTGACATAGCATACTAATTGGTCATCAGATTTAAGGGGGCCAATGCCAGTCTATTTCAGATCACAGATACCCAAAAGATCAACTTGTGCATGTCCCATTTCATTATTGACCCCCTCCAGCTTCCCTTGGTTTATGCTTTGTATGTTCAATGCCAAAGATGTAAGACATCTTTGCAGCTTCTGACATCAGCAGTCAGATGTCTGAAGGGTTTTGTTCTAACTGCATCAGTCTTCAGCTCTTCCCCAGTAGCCTATGGAGTGCTTTCTGACCTGCTGGCTCATCTTCCAGCACAAAATCACAATGGGGTCATTTTAGAAGCCTTATTCATGCTTTTGACATCCAAAAATGAGCTTAGAGATGCCCAAAGCACAGAGATGTATCCAGAGCCATTTTAGAAACAGGCTCTGAATGAGGGCATAAAAGAGGTATGGCTAGGGCATTCCTAGGAATCTGGAGGCATGGTTAGGGCATTCCCAGGACCAGGATGTCTCCGCCTGATCACAAAAACATCATGGATATCCAGAGACACTGCTAACCCTATACCTACTCCGAGGCATGAACAGTGATGAACTGACATCTGAAAAATGCTTGTTTCAGCTGAAAAACATCTAGAGGGTATAAAGGACAATGTACTCTCTCATCTCTAGCACTCAGCACAATGTCAGCAGAAGCAGGATTTGAACCCTGGCTGCCCTATTCCTAGCCTCCTACTCTAACCATTAGGCTATCCTTGATGCCTAAGGTCTGTAATACTGTTCTGGGGCTGTCTAGATGGATGCCCGTACAGATGTCCATAATTGGGCACATTCAGGTTTGTGAAATCATGTTCACACCTGGACGTGCCTACATTTTTTTCAGACATTCTGACTTAGATGTCCCAGATTGCACTTGGACAGATCTTCCAAAAATCCCCTTAATATGTTTTGTTGCGAATCCATTGGGTTTTCTGGCAAGATATAGAAGTAGATTACCAGGCCTTTCAGCCATGCAGATAATGCCAGTGTTGCTGCTGTTGTCACAGAAATGTGATCCTCTGCCATCAACACTGTCCCATACTGCTGCTGCCTAAATGGGTGGTTGTTTTACCTTGGTGCCTTAGCTGAGACCTGACAATCTTGGGAGGCTCAGCCAATAATAAATTACCGCTAGTGGAAAGGAATAGTTGGTGAAAAGGTACCTTGCCGTGCATATGGTCATCTGGAGAGCTGGCAGAACTTTGAATTCCGCTCTTACTCTTGGCACAGTGGAGTGATGCCATTGCTCCTACCTTCCTGAGTGGCATCAGGAGGTATTTAAAATCAAGATGCTCCATGGGAGCATACTTGAAGGGGGCATGACCACCCCTTCAGAGCAACTGAGGGGCACTAAGGCTTTATTTAGAAAGGAGACAACAAAATGGGCAAGCAAAAATTTACAAGCTGTAGTTCTCAAGGTACCGGTGTAAGAGGTCCCCATGTTAAGAACATAGGTCTGCAAGCAACTCCTCCCACTCAAACTGAGTACTTCCTTTGTCTCTATGGCTTCCCTGATTTCAAGTGTTAGAAGTCTGCCCCCTCAACCTACTTTGAAAACTTCAGTTCTGGATACGAAGTGGTTTGTCAGGACGCTGCTTCTGTATTTCTTTCCCTTACTGGCCACCGTGCATCTGCTACTTTGGAGTCTCAGAGTCAAAGAGATATTTATTATACTCATGTAGTATTGCCTCCATCAGAATTATCTCCCTCTTCTACTCTGACTGCTTATTCTAGTCAAGGTATTTCTTTGAAGGATATTTGGCTGGCAGTCACATGGATGGCAACCATTTTGAAGGGAACATTGTTACACCTATGTGAATTTTAACAACATGGTGTTTATGTTGTTCTCTGTTGATGCTAGAATTGGTAAAGTGATGAACCATTTATCTTTGGGGAATGCATCTATTAAGGACAGCTTGATGATGCATAATGAACTGGAATTACTTGTGAAGTGGATGAAAGCTAAACATGCAACATTTTGTAACATTCCTGTTATGAGCCTTCCTTTATGAAATGCCTTACCTGACAACTTGAGATCCATCAAAGACCTCCAAACATTCAGAAAGCAAATTAAAACATACTTATTCACCGAGCATTATGGCAGCAACATTGGTAAGAATGACCTATACCCAACCTGAAGGCACCTTATAGTATCCCCTCTAACAATGCTACCAAATGTGTTCCTCACGAATCTTTGCAAAATGGACTCTGCTGTCCAATCTATCCATACTGATTAACTGATATATTGTAAATCATGTAAATCTTGTAAATAGTTACTCATGTATATAGTTTCCCCACTGTTAGCCTTTACACATACCCATGTTTGATGTAATACTACCTATGTTTGATGTATCATGATAGTTCTTTGTAAACCACTCCTAATCTTGGGAAGGGGGCAGTATAAAAAAAGAGCTTCACAAATAAAAATAAAATAAAACATTTTTTTAAAAATACCTTAGTGAATTTCTTGGTTATATTAATGTGGATACTTTGTCTAAAATCTATTATCTTCCTGGAGAGGTTTGGAGGGAAGTTGATGAGGAAGGAGGGTTTGATCATATGGTTTCTCCTGATAGTTTTGAGTTAACACAATTTTTGGAAATTTCACAAGATTGCCATTTTGAAATTATATTTTGCTAAGACGCATGCCCCTCTTTGTGGGTAGCAGATCAATATTTTTCCAAAAATGGCAAGGTCTAAGCAACTATGTGTAAAATCTTTTCTGCAATTGAAATCAAGGTTTTTGGCATTAGGTGCCACTTTTTATCTTAGATTTCCCTCTAAATGCGTGGTTACCCTGTCTGAGAATAGGCATATTTTTGCTGATGTATCACAAAGACTGTTTGTTGGATAAGTCTGATCCTGGGAATGTATAATGATAGTAATTTAAGTATCTGATTCTGTTAGGCTGTGGAAGAATGAGGTGATTTGTTATTTAAAAATTTGGGGGACATGTTTACTAAGCTGGGGTAATGGACTAGCACATGCTATTTATAACTAGGTCCCAGGTTATTCAGTGGAACTCAGTTACAAATAGCGTGTGCTAGCCATTATCCCGGTTTAGTAAACATGCCCCTTTAATTTGGATGTCCTTATTGATCTGTGTTATTGGCCTTCTCGCTTGTGCGTTCCCATGTTGTGGGCTACTGCAATTTCTTGTTATTAATGAGTGAATTTCCTTTATGCTTTGGATGGCTCAATTAATTACTTTTTTTTTATATGTGTAGAGTTTTATAACATATATTAAATATGAAACTGCAAATAAACTACCAAAAGAATAACTCTCAGCATCACTGATGCATGCAGGGCCTCATGACACAACAAGCCACAAAGACTGATATATAGGGTTATGTACTGCTATTTATTTCCTAGTGTTCGGGTTGTAGGTTAATGTGCAATCTTAATATTTTACTGCTGACCTCACCCATTTCTAAAGTCAAGCTTACATAGCAAAATTTTACTGAAAGTACATTAGTTTCAAATGATCCCATTAAAATATAAGGGATGGGTCACTAAAGGCCACACTAAAAATGTTTTAGCATGTATGCTAAAGTTTTGATTAGCAACCCAGTAGAAAAATGATTATAAAGCGAATGCAAAATAGACAATCATTTCATTATTTTCAATGTCCTTTCATTTCAAATGAAATAGGAAATGTCAACGACGTCCCTCTTTCATTTCATTTCCATTCTGTAATATAGCAGGGCAGAAGCGACAGGGACTTTGAGAAATGAGGTAAGATATTAGGAGAGATGGGGAGGGAAAGGACAAGCCCAGTGAGGTTTTCATTTTAAGGTTTTAAATGTGTTAGCCGGTGGGGGTAGGGGGAGCAGGGCTGCTGGCCAGGTTTTGCTGGACGCCACCAGCAGCATACATTTAAGTGTTTTAATGCTAGCTATAGGAATATAATGCATACTTAAAATAGAAATTAAATGGAAAACGCTGGGAAAAATAAAATGCAATGGGAAATCTCCATCAATGAACTGATGTGCAAAAAAATTAAAATAATAAAATGATATTACAGTAAAAACCATATATCGTCACAAATATAAGAGAGCAAATGTGGGGTCATAAAGAAACCCCCATAGTTTATAAAATAGAAGGCTATCTTTAAACAAAAATTATAAATATCAAGGGAATTATAAGGAATACTAAAAACCATAAGATTCATAAAAAAATAAGTTTAAATTGGCCATTAGGCCATATATATCAGAATAAACAGAGGTAATATTTTGAACACAATGTGGCAAAGGACTCATTGGTACAATAGTGGATGACACTCTGCAGCAGATACAATATATCCATATCAAGGACAGGTAAATAGCCACTAATATAACAATAGGTATGGTTAAACAAATTAAATAAATCATTCTGTCGTCATATTTCTATGTCTCTATGGTGGTGAAGATGAGGACAGTAATTGAATTCAAAAAAGCATGGGACAAACACAGAAGATCTCTAAAGGAAAAAAGGGGACTGTTGTAGTTGTTGATATGGAAGGACAGACTAGATAGGCCACGTGGTCTTTTTCTGTCATCATATTTCTATGTTTCTATATAGCATATTGTGGAAACAATAATGGCAAGCTATACAGTGAGCTGTGTACATCGGCCATGCTTCCAAGATAGGATGCAAGTAAGAAAGTAAGACATTGCTTAAAGAGGGAGAAGAATCACAGTATAAAAGATAATGGCAAACACAAGTAATATGAGAAAAAAAATATCATGTCTCGGGTGCAGTGCAAAAAACAGAATATACAGTTGATACAACTCTTTTGTAGGTAAAATAAACCATGATAAAGATTGGATAGTGAAGGTGGGAGCAACCATATCGCCGGTTGGCAAATGGTGCTGTCCAGTATATGGAAAAGAGAAAAGACTATCGGGTGATCATTATTAAAAACTAATGGGTACTACTAAAGAATAAGGACCATTACCTTGATTCAAACACAGCAAACATCAATGTTGCAGTGGTGCAACACAAGGCAAAGCTCAAAGCCTGAGGCAACTAGTCAAACAGACTCGAGAAAACAGCAGCCATTTTTAAACCGCAGATTCCCACCAAAGTTCTGTTGAACAGTAGCAATGGTAACCTGTGGGGAGCCATGTGTGGTAGCCCTCACAATAAACCAGCCAAGTGGATTGCAAAGGAATGTAAAGAGCACATGAATATCCACAAATAATTGTATCTTACTTGGGCAAAACAAGCAATCTGCTAGAGGCAAAACTGGGAGATGGACCCTAAAATGACTAGGGATGGACCCTAAAGAGACTGACTGGGTTAAAAATTGGTTGAGTGGGAGGTGACAAAGTGTACAGGTAAATGGAGCTCACTCTGAGGAAAAGAATTTTACCAGTGCTGTGCCGCAGGGATCTTTCCTGGGTCAGATTCTTTTTAACATCTTTGTTAGTGATCTTGCAGAATGACTGTTGGGTAAGGTCTGCCTCTTTGCGGATGATACCAAAATCTGCAACAGAGTAGATACCCAGGAAGGAGTAAATATAGCTAAGCTTGAAGAATTGTCAATAATTTGGCAGCTGAGATTTACTGTAATGCCAAAAAATGCAGGGTCATGCATTTAGGCTTCAAAAATCCAAATGAGCGGTACAGTGTAGGGGGCGAAGTACTTCTGTCTATGAAAGAAAAGCGGGACCTGGGCATGATTATTTCTGGTGATATTAAAATGGCTGAACAAGTAGAAAAGGTGATGGCGAAAAACAAAAGGATACTTGGGTGCATAGGGAGAGGAATGGCCAGCAAAAATAAAGGAGGTGATAGTGCCTTTGTATAAGTCTGGTGCAACTTCATTTGGAATATTGTGTGTAATTCTAGAGACCACACTTTCAAAAGGCTATAAACAGGATGGAGTTGATGCAGAGGGTGGCTACTAAAATGGTCACTGCTCTTCATTATAAAACATATGAGGACAAAGATCTTAATATGTATACGTTTGAGGAAAGGCGGGATAGAGGAGATATGATAGAGGCTTTTAAATACCTCTTTGGCATAAATGCACACGAGGAGAACCTCGTTCGAGTGAAAGTAAGCTCTGCAACGAGAAGGCATAGGATGAGGGTGAAAGGGGATAGACTCAGGAGTAACATGTGGAAATATTTCTTTACGGAAAGAGTGGTAGATGCATGGAATAGTCTCCCAGTGGAGGTAGTAGAGACGAGGACAGTATCTGAATTCAAGAAAGCATGGGACAAATACAGAATATCTCTAATGGAAAAAAGGGACTATAATATTTGATACAGAAGGGCAGACTAGATAAGTCAAATGGCCTTTTTCTGCTGACATGTTTCTATACACTAAAAAAACCCAATGTAATCTATACACCTTAAAAGGTTGTTCTTAGATTCTCATATAACTTATTAACCCTGTTCTGGATGAATTCAACACGGTGTGAAATTGACAACACTCACTAAATCACCACATCATAACACAATATTACAAATATACTTCATCACAAAACAATTCATAAACTCTATAAAAATACATATACTACAAATACATTTCTTAAACACATTTCAAGAACACAATAACATTTTATAAACACAAAACATTTAACCACTCATGCTCATCCATTCATACAAATACAGTCACAGGAACCCTTAACAATATCCAAAAGTACCCCAAAAACTTTCCCCAAGTATGGTTCTGGGTTCAGTACAAACCCTGATACTAGTGTTTAAATCCTTGCATGATCCGACACCAGTTTATTTACAACGGCTTCTACAATGGTATGTCCTCGATCGAGCCTTGTGACCTGTGGTTGTGGGGTTATTGGTTATTCTGGGTTTGAGAGAAATTTGGGAGACAAGGTGTCGGCTCAGAATATTCCAGAAGTAGGCTTCTGTGCTCTGGAATTTCTTTCTACTTCAGTTGCGGATGGAGACTGACCTTAAGTCTTTTAAGGTTCAGATGAAAACATACTAGTTTGTGCAGGTTTTTGGGTGGGAATTGTGAGGAAATAATTGTATTGTGCTGTTATTATTTTGATGTATTTTTGTATTGTATGCTTACTATGTAGACCACAAATGTTTTCAGATTTGCGGTATATAAGTGCAATAAATTATAATTGGTTCTGAAGGGGGCCCCGCACTTATTTTTTATATTGTTGGTGCCACAGAATGCAATATTGTGGCACTGACAATATTGTGGTGGGGAGAGGCCCGATCACTGCAGTTGGAGAGGTATGGTAGTGGTCAGGGCACAGAGCTGCTGACAGATCTGTGTACCCGATCACTACCATCCATCCCCATGGATTCACCATGGAGACCCGCAGTACCTGCAGGTAATGGGAAATCTAAACCTCTGTGGTACTGCTGGACCTCCTCCAGGAACACCTCCTACAAATACCGCAAAGGTTTGCTGCTTATCACCGAAACTGGATTTAGTAGACATACCCTTAAGTTGCTTTCTTCCTAAAATAAAGCTTCAGATATTTACATGTTCACAAATCTAAATTTTAAGCTTTGAACCAGATTTGAGTTTTATTTACTCACCTTTGCAAATCTGAGTTCAAGGTGAGTTACATGTTCAGGTATACAAGCTATTTTCCTGTGCACATAGACTTACAATCTAAGCTGTACCAGAAGCAATGGATAGTGAAGTGACTTGCCCAATGTTACAAGTACAGTCTATGGCAGCAACAAGATATGAATCCTGGCTTCCCAGGTTTTCAGCCAGCTGTTCTGACCATTAGGCTACTCCTCCACTATTAGAATAAATAGTGCTATCCATTCCTGATTGAAATAACAAGATGAACACCTGCAAATAATGCTTCAGTGTTATTTGAAATAAGAGATACGATGTATATAAATTAACATGTACCAAGGGCCCTCGTCTTATAGGATAATTCTGCTCTTTTACAATCATAGTAACATAATAAAAAAAGGCAGATAAAGACCAGTATGGTCCATCTAAGTCTGCCCAGTAAGATGGCAAGAGTAGGTGCACCTGCCGCTCTGTGCAGGTCACCCCTCCCCATGTCTTGGTTTAGGGGTAAACCCATCGCTCCATGTAGGATACCCCTGTTGAGAAGTTTATTTTGATTTTATCCTGTTGCTGTAAAGGAATCCACTGTGTCTGTCCCATGCCATTTTGAATTCTGTCACTGTATTTGCCCCCACCACTTCCATCGGGAGGGCATTCCAAGCATCCACCACCCTTTCAGTGAAAAAGTATTTCCTGACATTGTCTTTCAATTTACCCCTTGCAGCTTCATATTATGCCCTCTAGTTTTACAGCTTCCCCATCTTTGGAAGAGGTTTGTATGTTCATTAATTCTCTTTAACCCTTTCATACCTAGTGGTTCCATTTGGAACCCATGTAGTTTTCTTGTAAAAACTGAGTGGGGATTAAAACCAGTAAACATCAGAAGTCATTTTCTTACTTACTATTATCATAATAAAATACTATATTCAGTTTAGAGTCATAACATACTAGGTGGCGCCACTGGCTGTGCTTTTGTTTTGGTAGTCATTTTGAAATTTTACTGCAAGTGTTCTAGTGTTAAATGCTAATGTTCTGAAGGCGTCACTGCATCAGGAAAATTCTCTCAAGTCAAACAAGTATTGTTTTCCCTTTCTGCCAGTTTTATCACCATTTTTTGTTGAAACAGTTATTGAATAAGACAGTTTTGTAGTTGGTTCCATTTGGGACCATTGGTACTTAGTGGTTGTTACATGTTACTGCAGAAATGGTGGTTTGTAATATTTAGTGAAGTTTACCACATAGCAGTTATTAAGATTTAAATTAGAAATTTATATGTTATCTGCTAATTAAGTAGTAATCTAGTAGTAATTCAGTTACATTCTGAAATTTGTTGCATGTTTGATGCAGGCAAAATGATGGATTGTGATATGCATCGCAGACAAAATAGAAAGGGAAAAATGGAATCTAAGCTTGTCTTGTTACCAGATGTTGACATTTCTGAACTGGAGTGGGATGTAGAGGATCCAGAGATGGAAAATAATATGGATGAGTTGAGCGATGGTCCACTGAACGAATCAGAAGATGATCTTCCATTATCAACAGTTAGGGATCATGCAAAGCAGAAAGATCCTGATGTTGCTGGTGTAGATGATGATGATAATGTTCCATTGAATAGATTATTCAAAAAGAAATCAAAATCAAAAGATGCAGTAATGTTTCGATGGAGGAGAATAAAGCCAAACGTCACCTCCGATCCAGTCTGGTCGGGAAAATTTTCTGATCCACCCAAGGAGGAAGAGCCTCCAATAAAATACTTTCACAGTTTTTTTCCCACTGAACTTATTGAGCACATTGTGACTCAGACCAATTTACTTGCAGTTCAGTGTGTGTCCTCATTTAGAACAGCAACAGTAGAAATCGAACAATACTGTGGAATGTTGTTGAAGATGGGCCTGGTTCCAATGCCCAGTTATAAATGCTACTGGTCAGAAGAACTCCGTTTTCCAACTGTTGCAGATGTTATGAGTTGAAATCATTTTATCGACATCAACAAGTTTTTGCACTTCAACGACAACATAGGTTGCATGCAGCATTTAACTTATAGGTGCAAAGATTACAGGACAAAAACAAAAAAACAGAATTTTACAGACATATCTAGCAAATGCTGATGTTTCTGCCCCTGTGCTCTGCGTGTGCATATTTACATTCAGTTTGAGACTAAATGTAAATATGCACACGTAAATCGGGGGAGGGGGGGGCAGAAAAATCAACATTTGCTAGATATGTCTGAAAATGTGTTGAGTTTTCAAAGACATAGATTATACAGTGATGGTGAGTTATAAAATTCTTAAGGAAATTCAGAGAAGAAATGAGCCTAGATATGAGGGCAGAAGACATCAAGCAAAGTCAACATTGAGGTTTGATGAGACTGGACTCCACCAGTATGGAGCAAAGAAGAAGAAAGAGTGATACCTAGAAGAAAGATGGATGAGAAAAAGCTAGAACTAAACAGTTTGCAGATGGAATGTTTTTAAAGCCTACTCAAGAGCATCTACAGTAAGTGCCTAAGTTCAGAACTTGGCAACTAGATTCTTTGAAGTAAAAGCTTCTTCCTAAGTGGCTGCCATGTTTCACCAGGACACTTGAATTAGGCACTCAAAAAGAAAAAAAATGGATGATCATGGGGCAGAATTTGGTTTGCGGAATGACTGAGGACAGTTCTGGGCTGCAATAAAATATCATATTTTACTGCAGCAAAATTTAAAAGTTTGAGTTATTAATTGTGGTACCTCATATTTCAGGTCAGTAACTCATGCGACCGATAACATTTCTGTTGCTTCAGTCAGAAAGATTGCATATTCCTGGCTGCAGCAACACAAAGATAGAAGGCTTCAAAGTAGGATCCACTAACTTGTAAAGGGCACGGTGGTGTCAGGGGCAACCTCTCATCCCCCAATCAACCATCCATCCCTCCTGGATCAAAGTTTCAACCCAATGCCCCAGAACAAAAGTCCCCATCCCCTGGATCAAAGTCTCCCTTAATCAACCCCTCATCCTCTGAAAGGAAGTCCCCTGATCAACACTACCCCACATCAAAACCCCCTTTCCCTCAGATCATGGCCTCTCAACGTGTATCATCCCATCCCCCAGCCCTCCTGCTACCTAATATGGGTTTTCCTCAGGGTTAGTGGGGGGTGGGGAGTGAACAGCAAGAGAAATCCTTGGGATGGGGAGGCAGAAGTGATCCTTGGGCATTCCTAGTCCATTGAGATTCAGATTCAAAATACCTCCAAAATCCCCCTAGTGGTAATCTCAAGTTACTACCACTAGGGGCCAAGCTGCCAAACACAGTAAAGTAGTAGGCACAGCAACCTAGAGTGTGAATTCTGGAGGTAAATCAAGGTTGGGATTTGAAACATGGAAGGGATGGACCAAAAGTGTCCACAGCACAGGAGATTATATTGTAATAGGAAAAACCTGTGTCATTGAAAGACTCTGATAATACAGTGGATGAGAGAAGAAATGGAGACAGCTTATATTGATAGGGACTGAACAAGACTGTGGGGAAGGGTGGCTAAGTGTTTAAGTTATTAGGGGTAATTTTAGCAGAGAAGAACTAAAGTGGAGAATTTTGAAGGAAAGCACTTATATTTATTTATTTATTTATTTACATTCTCTTATATACCGCGCTATTCTGCATCAGTGCGGTTTACATTGAACAAACTATATGGACTATATGGAGGCAGTAGCCATGTTAGTGAGTAGGGGTAGGGGTAGTAGAGCACAGTTGAAGGTCAAATGAGATTAAATCAAGGAATTTTGAATATCAGCATAGAAGTTAAAGCCCTCCAGATTGAGGGAGGAGGAAGATAGTTTAAGAAAGATGAAAAGTCAGAAATCAAAATCAGTAAGAAATGTACAGAGTGGCATATCAGGTTGTTAATAAATTACAACAACCCAGAGGCCTAGCAGGATGAATAGGTGGATGGAGTGGACTTAAAAGGAAGAAAAGTGGGACTGAGATGGAGGAAGTGGTTTAAACCTATAGGAAGGGTAGCTTCCATAATGAAGTATAGGAACTGAAACAGAGTCCACAGGGGAAAGCCACGTCTCAGTTAAAGCAAGAAGATGTGGAGTATAAGAGAAGAAAAGGTCATGAATATAGACAGGCTTGCTGGATATACAGCAGACATTTCACAGGAAGCATGAGAAGGGGAGAGAAGAGGGAAGGATGAAGGAGAGAGATAGAAGTAAGATCGGAGTGGCTTAATGTGCAGAGACTGGGTGAGAATTATCTTGGAGGTTGAGGATTTAAGTTGATATCCCCAGATAAGAGGAAAAAGAGCAAGAGAATATGGGGAAGAGAAGGGGAGAAGCAATGACAGTAACAAGGATGAGATGCTCTTAGGGAAATGGAATGACAGGATGAGAGGAAGATAACATTGATGGCGTAGAAGACGGAATAGTAGGTGAGGTAAAGGCAAAGAATAGTAATGTGGTCTTGAGATTTATAGTAGTTTGAAGTAGGGAATAAGATTAAGGAAAGTAGATATTAGGATGAGAAAATGTTGTAGAGACATGGGAAAGACAGATATTTTGTAAACCGCTTAGATATTCTTTGATTTGAATTGTGGTGTATCAAATAAATAAACTATAAACTACAAGATAAGAAAAATACAATCTGAGATGATGTATGGTGCACAGTTGGAACAAACATGGTGTATTAGCAACCAAAGCCCAAAGGGGCCATGTTAGATTCAGGAATCATCACAGAGGAAGCTGGGAGGAATATGCATATAGGCTACAACCTCACCTGGGTTTGGCAAGTTACTAAAAGGAGCACTGGGTTTCAGTAACCAAAAGTCCAAATAGATTGGGAGTCACCACAGGGGTAGCTGGAAGTGGTATGCAGGTGGGTTGAAACATTTCAACTACATGGCTGCAACCTCCACAGCTCTAGGTAAATAGGAGTGAAGTCATGGGCCAGAGATTTTTATAAATATGGAAAATGAGAAAAAGGAAAATTATCTTGGTGTTCAAGAGGATAAAATAAGATTGTTATAGCAGAAAGATGAGAATGAGAGATGAGTAGCCGCCTAGTGATTAGAGCAGTGAACCAAAAGTCAGGAAAGACCAAATACCACTTCTCCCATGAATGCTCCTTGTAACCTTGGGCAAGCTGTTTCCACCTCCACTGCCTCAGGTACATGCACATATTGTGAGCCTTCTGGGGACAGAGACATTCCTACAGTAGCATGTCCAAAGAGGAGTGTAGGGAGTGATAAGAGAGGAAAGATAGTGAGGTGCTGCAGAATGAATACACTTATAAATCAGTAGGAGAAGTTTGAAATGAATGCAGAAACAGATAGGGAGCCAGTGAAGTGACTTGAGAAGAGGGGTTATGTGAGCATAGTGAGGACTGGCAATAAGATTAGCCATGTGGCTGAATTTTGAACAGACTGAAGGGGAAAGAGGATTCTGAGGGAGACCAGAAAGCAGCAGGCTGTAATCATCTATACAGGAGGTGACTAGAGAGTAGATAAGGTTCTTATTGGTATGTTCAGAATGGAAGGGGCAAATTTTACTGATGTTATAGAGGAAGAAATGACAGGTTTTAGCTGTCTGTTGGATGTGTTCAGTAAAGGAGAGAAGAGTCAAAGATAACCCCAAGGTTACAAGATTAGGAAACAGGGAGATGTAGAGTTATCCACAGAGACAGAGAAAGGATGAAGGGGAAGGTCCCTTTAGAGGGAAAGATAAGGAGCTCTGTTTTAGTCATGTTCAATTTCAGATGGCAGTGGGACATCTAGGTAGCAACATCAGATAAGTAGGCTGAGATACGAGTCTGGATTCCTGGAGAGATTTCTGGCGTAGAGAGGTAAATTTAAGAGTCATCAGCTTAAATAAGCGCACCAAGGGACTGAATGTAGAGAGAGAAAAGGAGAGATCCCAAGACAGAGCCCTGAAGTACACTGAGCAGAATGGGAGTAGATGAGGATCCATCAGAACATACACTAAAGGTGCAATGGGAGAGATAAGAAAAATTTCAGGCCAGAACAGGATCCCTAAAACCAAGAACTAGGTATCAAAGAGAAGGTTGTAATCAAGAGGGTAATTTTATAAGCAGAGTAAGCATTTTACACACTAAAGTAGGCATGTATAAAACTACCCCAGCATATACATGCATTCAGATAGGCACTCAGTAAACAGAGTGCCTACTTTTATGTGATATGGACCTGATTTTATCATAGGACGCATATGTGAGGAGTCCAAAAAGGCACCTATTTGAAGCCTATTGTATGAAGGCAACATAGGTGCGTATATGCCTTTACAAAATAAGCTGCCAGAGCCAACTCCTGTAGCTTGTAAATGCCAGCACACACATACTTCAGAGCAGGTGTAAATGTCCTCTATACGTGCATTCACATATTTTATAAAATGCATCATACATCGCATTTCCGCTCCTGCTCCAGCCGAACCTTGCCCCTAGGAATGCATACACGTGGCATGTGTATAAGTATGCACTGTCTAGTCACTGCATGTATTTATATACGTGCACACTGTAGGGTAACTTTACATGTGGGAAAATGTTTATACAGTTACCCTTCACATGCATAGGTTTTTCCAGCCACACGAGAACAAGGAGTATGCAGGTGAAGTATGTATGTAGGCGTGTGCTTTATAATTTATGCAGCTGAAAAGGTATGCAGGTGCATTCTAGACATAATTTCTGCAGGATCTCTGCTAGTATTTTATAAAGACAGACATGGCCTATGGGGGTTTATTTTAAGTCAGTCATGATTTGGACTTCCGAAGACATGGGCATAGACGTCTAAATCATAGAGATGTCCCCTGTGCCATTTCACAAATGTGCAGAGATGTCCAAGTAGGTAGAGAGCATTGTGGAGGTGCATCTGGGGAGGTTCGATGGACTTACATGTCCCTGCTTGATTTCACAAATGTCAGGGACATCTGCAATCCCATCCATGTTTGGACCTGCTCCAAGCACCAATAGGTATCAGGAAAGAGCTGCTTTTGGACATAAAAGATTCAGAGGGTGTAATGAAGATGGAGAGTTAAGTGACTAGCCTAAGATCACAAGGAACAGCACTGGGATTTGAACCCTGGCCACACTGGTCCTAATCTACTACTTTAACCATTAGGCTATTAAACATCTCCATTCTGAAATGTTATTTTAGGGATGTCTATGTAGATGGCCCTATAGACGCCATATCTTCAGCCGGCACCGGGACACAAGCGGCAACATCAACAAGACCCTGAGGGAGAGAAAGCCCAAATAATCCTGCTCAGCCTGCCTACAATCTTGCAACAGGTGAGCCCAAAGACTTGCTTTACTCTTGCTTCCTTTCCTCCAAAGCCATCGCTGTGCTACACGCGGTCCCCAACCCCGCCTCCTGCATCATCATTGAGCTCTGGGGAACGGGCTTTAAATTCAGCGTGCTACAGGGGAAACCCTCTCTTCAGCCGGCACCAGAACAGAAGCAGCAACATCAACAAGATCCCGAGGGAGAGGGAGCCCCGATAATCCTGCTCAGCCTGCCTCCGATCTTGCAACTAGGTGAGCCCACATAAATCAGACCACAAAGCACCAAATAACTTTCATACCGGTAGACTAATGCACAACAACCCCATCCCCTTAGCTGCCCAGGGGACACATAGGGACCTCCAAAACACTTCTTCCTTTAAATGTGCATATATAAATGAAAGATCTATAAAAAAGAAAATTCCAATCATTTTAGATTATGTAAATACAGTCTGCTCAGATATAATATTTATAACAGAAACATGGCTTACTGACCTGGACAACATGCTATTAAATCAACTTTGTCCACCGAAATACAAAATTTTTCACATCCCTAGTACAAACAAGTGTGGTGGAGGTGTGCTAATCATAATAAGAGACTCATTAGAGCTTCAACTGCACTGCTCTAGCGCTATTTCAGACACCAACCTTCTAATATCAGAAGTGGAAATATAGCTTTTTGCCTTGTATACAGACCTCCAACTGCAGACCACGAGAGTCTCACAAACATTATTGAAGAAATAGTTAACATATCCTCAAAGAAAAAAACTGTTTTACTAGATGATTTCAATCTTCCTTCCTTACAAAATTCACGATCCTCTTCCTTCACTAGTGCTATGGAATATTTAAACTATAAACAAATTATTACTAACCCCACTCACAAGAAGGGTAACACCCTTGACCTTATATTCCTACCACATGATATCCATTTGCTACACAATACCCAACCCCTAATAACCCCTGTTCCCTGGTCCGAGCACCATCTCATTGAATTCAACTTAGAGACCAAACAATTTCAAACCCATACGGAACAAAACAGCCCTAAAATATTCTCTAAATACAAACAATATGATAGAGAAACCTTTACTAAACAGCTCCTAAACTCTGTGGACTTAAGTACAAATGACCTTGATGCAATTGTCAATAATTGGAACTCCTCCATCAAAGACATAGCCACCAAACCACAATACACGAAACATCTCAAAAACCCCTTCAAAACAGCGGTTCTCTCTTGAGTTGAGACTAATGAAAAGACAACTTAGAAAGCTAGAACGTACATGGCGTGCCATGAAAACTATAGAAAACAGAGACAAATACATGACCATGCTCACCAAATACCATCTACACATTAACCTAACCAAAAAGGACTATCACACAAAGCTCCTTATGAGATCTGTCAATAAGCCAAAATACCTATTCGCTATAGTAAAAACTCTCACAACCCAGCCAAACTCCTCTATATCTCCTGATATGTATCCACAAACCCTAGCAGACTTTTATATATCCAAAATAAATGTCCCAACAACTTGTTAGTTTTTGTGAGAATAGCATATCACAGCCTGCTGAACTCTGGGAAACGATCCACTCAATATACCCTGAATCCCTTAAAAGGACAATTGCAAATATGAACACCACAACATCTAGAGTAGATCCCTGTCCAGTCAAATGGATCAAGGATGCAATTAATGAAATTTCTCCGATAATACTGACAATTGTAAATAAATCCCTATCTCAAGGCTACATGCCACTTGAGCTTAAAAAAGTTATAATACGTCCAATCTTAAAAAACACAGTCCTTGAAAAAAAACAAACCCATCTTCCTACAGACCAGATAGAAAAAAATGTTTACATCCAACTGCAAGATCACATTGACCTCTATGCCCCGCTTGACAATAACCAATTGAGGTTCAGACCATATCACAGTGTCAAGACATTGATGCTAGTCCTAACTAATAAAATTATCAAGGGTATAGATAACAACAACAACCAGGCCTACATATTAATTTTCCTTGACATAGCAGCTGTGTTTGATTCTGTCATACATTCACTCCTAATACAAAGACTGAAACAAATTGGTCTCAGCGATACAACTCTTAAATGGTTTATATCCTATCTCTCTGAAAGATTCTCTAACTCCTACCCTCAAACCATAGGTCTACCTCAAGGATCAGCACTCTCAGCTCTTTTATTTAATTTATTTAACCAGTTTGTCAAATTATAAAACAATTCAAGATTGATTATGCCATTTATGCCGATGACATAATGCTTTATATGCCCTTCAACATAACTACCCCCAACTTTGACCCTTTAACATTCTGCATCAAGGAGACTGTATCCTGGCTTAAGAATTTTGGCCTAATCATTAACTACAAAAAAACTGAGGTATTAATAAACTCCAGGAATGAAACATACAAACCACCTCAAAACATTCCATTGGATGACATTATACTTGAAATCAAAGATGAGGTCAAATACTTAGGGATAAGTCTTGATAAACACCTTACTTTCCAGTCCCACATCAAAAACATATAAAAAAAATATTCAATAAGATATGTCTCCTTCAACATGTAAAACCTCTTCTACAGCTTTCTGACTTTAGAACAATAATGCAAGCATTATTCACCCCATATATAGACTACTGCAATAGTGTACTGCATGACCTACCAAAAACATCCCTACACTCACTCAACACTGCTGCTCAACACTCAGCAGCATGAATCATCCACAACTTACAACGGATTGATGATATCACTCCAATCCTATACAACTTGCATTGGTTACCAATCCAAAGCCGGATAAAATACAAATTACTGATGATCAAATTCAAGATTATTAGGAAAATAGCCCCTACAACCCTCTCCCAACTAATCAAACTAGCACCCAATATCCGACAAAAAAGATGTCAAATGAACAACACTCTTAATACTCCATCAGAGTTCCGTAATATTAAACAATGCACTAGCAACAGAGCTTTTGAATACACATCCCCAAAGCTCTGGAACTCATTACCAGCTAACCTTCGGAAAATTACGGACCTATCCTTATTCCGTTCCCACCTCAAAACTCACCTCTTCATTCAACATTTTGGTGATAATGAAACTCCAACTGATACAGTTACAACTGACATAGATCCTACTTAAGTAACTTCTCCCCTCCTTCACTACAGATTTAATGACATTGTCTCTCATTTTGAATTGTAAATAAGTTTTATTGTAAGAATTATGTAAATTTTCTGATCTCCTTTTCAGCACCAGTTATACAGTTAAATATTTAATGTATCTGTTGTTTCAATTGTAAACTGCTTTGATTACTCAATATAGCGATATAAAAACACATTTAAATATCAGGCACATCTATTTTTGTGAATCTGTATCTAGACTTGGACGTGCCTGCTTTTATTTCAGAAATTCTGGCTTGAATGTCCAAGATTGCATGTGGGTGTCCTTTGTAAAATGTGCCTTCACTTGTCTTTACAAAATAGCTTACAAATTGGCAACTAATTGCCCTCTCAACCTTGGTGGCCTGTAATAATAACAGGTTACCGATATATGAAGGCCACGTAGGCTCCTATTTTTAGCCTATAGGCACCTATGTGTCTTTATGAAATACTAGAGCATATCCTCCAGAAATAGAGGCTATACTGAAGCCATGGACATTTACTCCTGCTCAGAAGAAACCATAAATGTTAGTACATAATTTGCATGCATACGTATTCTATAAAATACACAGGCGAATCGCAACACTTCCTTTGAATACGCATTCTCTGAAGTCACATACAAGTACCCACTTAATTTGCACCACAAACACTTTTATACATCAGGTAATTCATAACAGGCCTTTCGCAGGCATGTACTGGGATATACTTAGGAAAATCCTTTATAAAATTACTTCCTAAATATATAGGTAGCTTTGTGTAAAATAGTCCAACTTCCTGTATGCATCGGCAGAATCCTTGGAACATTCTGTTTGCAATGAATGAAAAATTTCTCGACTCCATTCTTTCATATCCAATATCCCATTGCTTTCTCCATGCAAAAAATACTACTTCAAATTGAATCAGTAGGGTAATGGCTGTAGGGAGTTTTTAGTCACCCACTATAAAAGAGTAACTTATATTATATGCATTATAGTAGGGAGGTAGTGTGTCATATCCATCATGGCTGCCATGACTAACATGCCGCTGAGGTCAGTCGCGCTCCCCCATGAGCCACTGAGAGGGTGAACATTTGTAACAGAGACCTGAGAAGTTTTACAGTTCCTTTGAATCAAGTGGTGGGAAATCACTTGCTGCCTGTTGGAAGAAAATAAAAGGTAAGAGTGATTGATGCTCGCCCTCTTTCATGCCCAGGGGCAGCTCAAGACAATCTGCTGCCTGAGGCAAGAGATGAGCTGATGGCACCCCCCCGGCAGCCAAAATGGAGGGGCCTTCTCAGAGCTCTAGTCGATGGACCCCTCACTCAGGTCACCGATCAGGTGTTTTTCCCAAGAATAAAGAAAGCAACACATGTCCAGACTATATAATTTAAAAAGAAAAAAAAAAAACCCCTTTGATTTGATGTTTAGATGCAGCAAAAATTGTAGCAGTTTTATTATCTAGCCTGGGCGTCTAATATAAAACATGGCAAATCCTGACACCACACACTGGTCCAGCGGGAGTTGTAATGTAAATAAATATTCTGCAAAAGACTCGGAGATGCAAGGTGATCACATACTAAGGAGCAAAATAAAAAAGCACGAACCACTCACTGCCTCAGTTCCCCCCCCCCCTTTCAGAGATCCATCCCTTTTTATATCTCTTACCCTCTCTCTAGTCTTCTAGATCATTCAAATAGGGTCTCAATATCCCCCAGCCTTTTTTCCCTATTCTCTTACACCCACCCCACACCCTCCCTCATATCTATCAGGTAGTAGGTGCTGTCAGCTCCAAATTCCTACTCAGTCTATTAAGTCCCTATTATCTCCTATCTACTATAGTTCCTTGATCTGCTTCTCACTCTGTCCATCTCCTCTTCCTTTCCCTAATCTATCCCCCCAAAGAATCAGTAGTTCCCCTCCCCCGGAGTCTGTCATCCCCCATTCCCTTCCCTACATCTCCATGTACAGCAGAGCACTTCGTTGATGTGTGCATGTTTGGGGACAAGGTGAGTGGAATCCAGTCTCGCACTGCCTGCAGAAGTGGTGGAGGTGAGGAGAGAGGGGGAGGGCTTGAGCTGTTCTCCAGGTGCTTTGCACTACCCAGAGGTCAGCTATGGAGGGAAGCAGAGAAAGAGTTGGAGGGAGCCAGTGTGCCATTTCTTCCCAATAGCTAACAAAATGTAAGGCCCAAGAACAGTGGGCCAACCCCCACAGGTTAGTGGTGTACAGCAACCTGGAGGTACTATTGCAGGCTCCATCCAATATCAATCTGATCCAGTCTTAGATCGGGAGATGCTCATCAAGCAAAGTCTTGTTACTTTGCTTTACTTTGTAGTTGTCTTTTCTTCCATTCATGCTTTCACCATTTTAATTTCCCCAGCCCTTTTAGCTTTACCAGATATTTTCTCTTTTGCTCCTCTACGTGATGGATCTCATTTTTTGAATGCTAATCTTTCTATCCTTATGCTTTAGAACAAAAACCACTGACTGTCTTCATTCTGTTTATATTTATATTTAAATTCTGTTTATATTTAAATTTAGGCTTTTAGGTAGGAAGTTGAAATCCAGAACTTCCAGGGTAGCGTTCTCCGAAATGCTTCCCGTTCCACGTGCAGGACCCAAAAGGCAGGCAGTGCTCTGGAGTCTCAATGCATGGATGAGACAATGGTGCAGAGATGAGGGTTTTGGATTTGTTAGGAACTGGGGAACATTCTGGGGAAAGGAGGGGCTCTTCCGAAGGGATGGGCTTCACCTTAACCGGGATGGAACCAGGCTGCTGGCATTAACCTTTAAAAAGGAGATAGAGCAGCTTTTAAACTAGATAATAGGGGAAAGCCGACAGTCGCCCAAGAGCAGATGGTTCAGAAGAATGTATCCTTGAAGGATACTACCAAAAGCAGAGAGGTTCCAAAAAAGAGCACAGTAGCCCAAATGCCCTCGAGTATGGAGCAGACAGAGCTTAAAGATCCCAAATTACCCATGTCTACCTCTAGCCAAATTAATATGAATAAAATACAGTCTCTAAAATGCTTGTATGCAAATGCTAGAAGTCTAAAAAATAAGATGGGAGAGTTAGAATATATAGCACTAAATGAGAGGTTAGATATGATTGGAATATCAGAGACATGGTGGAAGGAGGACAACCAGTGGGACACTGTGATACCTGGGTACAAACTATATCGTAATGATAGAGCTGATCAAATTGGTGGAGGGGTTGCGCTCTATGTTAGAGAGGGCATTGAGTCAGAAAGGATTAAAGTTTTGCAGGAAACAAAATTTGCTGTAGAATCTCTATGGATTGAAATTCCATGTAAAAAGGGGAAGGCGATGGCAGTGGGGGTGTACTATCGACCACCAGGCCAGAATGAACAAATGGATGATGAAATGCTCAAAGAAATCAAGGAAGCTAACAAAAGTTACAGCGCAGTAATAATGGGTGATTTCAATTACCCCGGTATCGAATGGGTCAGTGTCACGGCAGGACATGCTAGGGAGATAAAGTTCCTAGATGACATAAATGACTGCTTCTTGGAGCAGCTGGTTCATGAACCGACCAGAGGGGAAGCCATATTAGACCTGTTCCTTAGTGGAACACCAGATCTAGTGCAAGAGATAAGGGTGTTGGGGCCACTTGGCAATAGTGATCATAGCATGATCGCCTTTGATTTAATTAGTGGAGGAGGGATATTACGGAAATCCACAGTACTACCTTTTAACTTTCGAAAGGGAGACTATGATAAAATGAGGAAAATAGTTAAGGAAAAACTAAAAGGAGCAGTTGCAAAGGTTAAAGACTTACATCAAGCTTGGGTGTTGTTGAAAAATACTATCTTGGCAGCCCAGACCAGCTGTATTCCACGCTTTAAGAAAAGAGGAAGGAAGTCTATAAAACTGCCAGCATGGTTTAAAGGTGAGGTCAGAGAGGCTGTTGTTGCCAAAAAAGCATCTTTCAGGAAATGGAAAAAAGAGCCAAACGACGAAACCTGGAAACAGCACAAGCACTGGCAAATCAAATGCAAGGCATTGATAAAGCAGGCAAAGAGAGAATTTGAGAAGAAGCTTGCTGTGGAAACAAAAACACGAAATAAAGATTTTTTCAAGTACATTCGCAGCAAAAAACCTGTGAGAGAGTCAGTTGGTCCATTAGATGATAGAGAAGTTAAAGGGGCACTAAGAGGCGACAAGGCGATAGCGGAGAGACTGAATGAATTCTTTGCTTCAGTCTTTACTGAGGAAGATGTAGGGATGTTACCCATGACTGAAGTGGTATTTAAAGGTGCGGAAGAATTGAAGGAAATGTCGATACATCGGGAAGATGTATTACAACTATTAGATAAACTGAAGAGTAGCAAATCACCTGGGCCGGATGGTATACATCCAAGAGTGTTGAAAGAACTGAAATATGAGATTGCAGACCTGCTATTAGTAATCTGTGAACTACATTAAAATCATCTCCAATACCTGAAGATTGGAGGATCGCCAATGTAACACCAATTTTTAAAAAGGGTTTCAGGGGTGATTCGGGAAACTACAGACCGGTGAGCCTCACGTCAGTACCGGGAAAAATGGTAGAAACCATCATAAAGAATAAACTTACTCAGCATGTAGATAGTGTAACAAGGAAGATCTGTCCCTTGCCTCAAGAGCACAGAAATCTGCTATCTTCAGCTTAGATTCTGACAGGCAGGCAAGCCACATGATTCCCAGTTACCATAGGCAACGTAAATAGACTCAGACATGAGGTCTGAAGCCCCGCCCAGCTGGGAAGCATTCACCAGCTCTTGACTCAAATGGCTTTCACCTGTGTAAGGGAATGCCCAGAAAACAGTATAAAAAATGCTTAGAGCAGTCAGAGTTAGACTCACGTGGCTCAGGGGGAGAGGAAGGAGATTGCAGAGACTCCCGAGATTCTGGAGACTCAGGAGACTCCAGAGATTCAGAGGACACAGACACTGATGCAGAGCTGCAGGAGGGTTCATGCAGGAAGCTGCAGAGAAGTTCACACAGAGAACAACGGAGGAATTCACACAGAGAGGTCAGCTGTAAGGATTTGTTTCCTGTGACGCAGTTTGTTTTGCCAAAGCACCGGGCTGTGCAGAGTGAGTGGAGAGCAGTGAAAGGAAAACCCTATGTATCTGAAAAGTGTGGCAGTTTGAAGCAAGTACAAGCCCTAGAAAGGGAGAAACATGCAGTTGAAGATATCTGTATGTCTGAGGGTGAAGAGTTCTTACCAGTTAAACCCCGAAGGAAACTTCCTAGAGAAAAATCCTCTCACGATAGAAGAGAACAGTTCTGTGATTCACAGTCCAACTGGGAAGGTAGGACACGTAGAAGCTTTAAAGGAAAAGCCTATCATAAGAAGGGTGTCTCTCCTCCCTGCTATTATGAGTCTTACACCATTATTAAGGGACCCAGGATATCAATGCTTGACCCAGTACAAGCATTGCGGAACCTGTGCCTTTGGGGAAACTGCTAGGTACGTATGACCTAGATTGGCCACTGTTGGAAACAGGATACTGGGCTTGATGGACCTTGGTCTGACCCAGTATGGCATATCTTATGTTCTTATATCCTTTTAAAGGTACAGTTTCCAGAATTTCACATAGTACTCCAAATGCAGTCTTACTAGGGACCTATACAGGGCCACTATCACTTCCTTGTTGCTGCTGGCCATTCCTATCCCTGTGCACACAAGCATCCTTCTGCTTTTGTCATCACCTTTCCTACCTGTTTGGCCACCAGATACATATTCTGAGGACCATCGTGGAATGTTTTTCTGTTACTTTTATGCCAGGAAATCAATTTTTGGTGACTAGGCTAACATCACTGAGCTTACTCTATCCCCCATAGCTACACTGGTATCTCTAACCTGAGAGATATACCACAAATATCCTCAGGACTACAACCCCATATATACTCGTATACATCCTCAAATCTCAGATACCCTCACCTTCATCCCATCCACAGACACCCTTATTCATCCTCATATCACCCCAGACACACCCTGTTCATCCCCTCCGCCTCACAGATCCCCTCCCCTAATCCGCTGTGACACAGACAATCTCCTCCATCCCATTTCATTGCAAAAGTAAAGCACCTTGTGGGCTTCTTTGTTCCAAGAGCAGTATAGCAAGTCCCATGAATAAATAATCTACCTTCACCACATTCAGAGACACCACAACCACTACAGACCCCCTCCATCCCACTAACAATTCTCTCTCCTCATCCACCCACACCTCACAGACACGCTCTCCCCCAATCTCATAGATAACCCCTCCATCCCTGAAACTCAGACACTCCCAAAATCCCCTCTCCTCATGCATCCCACACATCATAGACACAATCCCCAGCTCCCACAACCAATTCCCTCTCCCATCTATAAACAACTTTATAGACACCTCTCCATCCCTATAAAAAAACCCTACCTTCTATAACCAACCTTAGAGACCCCTCCATCCCCACAAGAAATCCCCTCTCCCCATAACAACCAACTGTAGACACTCCCACATAGACACCCCTTACCCCAATCTCAGACATCCTCCACAATCCTCCCCCCATTTATCTCACATCCTCACATAAATACCCGTCCACTTCTACAAGCAACCCCCTCTCCCATACAACTCCACATTTCACATACCACTTCCCCCAATCTGATACCCCCATTATACCCTCCCCCTCATTCATCTGACATATCATAGAACCCCTCACATAACACTCTCTGTTCTCACACACTACAGACATCCCCATAGAGACAATGCATCCATTCCCACACCTCCCACCCCGAAGCCTAGGGATTAAGCTCCACTGCTGCCTGTCAATCCTGCAGTTGGTTCCCTGTGTTACCCGTATCGCCTTCCAAATCAGTCACATGATGCTCAACGTCCTCTGCAGTTTGCAAATTCTGACGTAGAACGGGTGATTAGTTCTATCTGGCCTGAGATTTTGGTAAGGTTTTCATTAAGTGTACCCACTACAGCAGCCATAATCAGTGATTCACCTGCGCATCCTCTGGAGTGCTGTCCGACATCTTTGGCTCCGCGGGCTGTGGCATCTTCTTATCTTTTTTTATTGTTTTGTGGCTTGTCCTGTACCAATTAGATCATATATTTCCCCATAAAACTTCAAAAGCACTAGTGGTGGAGAAGGGCACGCTTGCTCATCAACTGTACTGCTGATGATACTCAGCCTGGGAGAGGAGAGGAGGGCCCCTAGAGCAAAGCACCAATGCTGTTTTCATCACTCAGCACATAATGTGATCCCACTGCCACTTCCGGAAAGATATGAGCAGGGTCTGTGGCAGGTTCTGGGCACCAGGTGCCACAGGAGGAGTTAGAAACGTCCAGCCAGAATCTGAGTCCTCTGACTGCCATCTGCCGCCACAGACTTCTCCCGCCCCACCCACCCCCTGACAACAAGTGGCAGCTTAAAAAAAAATGCAAGCAAAAGCATGAGGTTTTCCCAGCTTCAGCATGCTTGTAAGGCTTTAATTGTTCCGCACTCTTCTGAAGCATACTCACATCAGAGGAGGGTGGTACCAAAGACAACTTACAAGCACGTTGGAGTCAGGAAGACACCATATTTTTTGGGGGGGGGGGAGAGGGGGGATTGATACCGCAGCCACAGACCTGGGAGAAGCGCTGCAGCAGGTCAAAGGCAGAGTGAGGTGTCCACAGCTGGGCTGTTTTGGGGGCATTTTTGTTAGAGCAATAGCCTACTACGCAAGAGATCAGGGTTCCATTCTCACTGGCACTCCTTGTGACCTTGGGCAAGCCACTTTACCCTCCACTGACTTGGAAGAAAAGGCCTGGCAATCTACTTCCCATCCTACCTTGCCAAGAAAACCCAGGGGCTGCATTGACTTGATAACACTAAAACAAACACCACAATAATCCTATTAGCCCAATAGTTCACAGAAGACTTAATACTACAAGGTTTCCACAAAGGGGCATGCTAAGTGGCCTGATAAGGAAGTTAACAGGTGATTGGCAGAGTTTACCTCTCACTTCACAGCAAATTGTAGAGTCACAATAGCTCAAAACAAGATGCAGACAGTATGATTCAGCTCTCCCAGAGCCCTAGATTGAAGCATCATCTGGGCAGGCACTTCTGCCCTCAGGACCTATATCTCATAAGGAGATTAGCAGGTGATGCCCTCTGAGAGGGCAGAGTTTTCTGCCTCATCATAGCAAATTGCAGAGTCCCACTAGGTCAAAACCTTTTAAATATAGAAATAATCTCTTGTAATGTAATACTGTTAAATTTGCACCTGGGTAATTACTCATCTATGACCCAGAGCTGAAGTTCTATGCTGTAACCATGTGCCAAAACAGTTCCACAAAATGAACTCTCCTTCTCCAGCATAAAAACCATTTAAAAATTATTGCACACCAGGGTGTTCGATCACAGAGCAAATTCTTTTTGCTCTGTGATTACCAACCATTATATTAAATGTTTTTCAAATTTTGACTATAGTTAGGTTTGCCTCGTTCCTTTCAGTGTACTGTATCTAGCTATCTATCTATAGCTATATCATATGTATGCACATATATTTTTCAAGTTTGCTACAAAACTATAGTAACTAATCCATGATTGTTAAACCATAAGCCACAAGCATCTGTCCCCTTGATATCATTTTTTTTTACATTAAGTATAAACTCAACAGTATTTTCCCCATTTTTTGTTATAAATTGAGCATTCTTACAATTTTCAAATAATCTCTGCAATGTGTTTCAACTAAAAATTAGAAGTTGAAGGTTAACACTAAAGGAACTGTTCAAGGATTTGCACCCAGTGGTGTGCCAAAATTGATTTAAATCAAATCTCCAGAGAAAAAGGAAGATGAACCAGGATGGAATCATTTGGTGATGACTTTCCAGAGATTAGAGTTGTATATACAATAGAGTGAAGATGATCTGAAACATTTGC
This sequence comes from Ichthyophis bannanicus, assembly GCA_033557465.1. Classification (NCBI taxonomy): domain Eukaryota; kingdom Metazoa; phylum Chordata; class Amphibia; order Gymnophiona; family Ichthyophiidae; genus Ichthyophis; species Ichthyophis bannanicus. Next base: position 143,988,428 of record CM066043.1, on the reverse strand, counting down.
TTCTCACAATCAAAGAACATAGTCTCAAAATGGGCCTGCACCTTAATGTAAAGAAGACAAAGATCATGACAACTGGCATAATCAACAGGTTCATCGTCGAAGGAGAAGAAATTGAAATCGTGAATAACTTTAACCTACTTGGATCAACTATCAATAAAGAAGCAACAAGCAGTCAAGAAATCAGACGACGCATTGCTCTTGGCAGAATGGCTATGAAAGACCTAGATAAGATTCTCAAGAGCAGAGATGTCTCTCTCCATACAAAGATTCGACTTGTTCAAGCCATGGTATTTTCAATAACATCATATGGATGTGAAAGCTGGACAGTGAAAAAGATAGACAGGAGGAAAATTGCTGCCTTTGAATTATGGTGCTGGCGGCGAATACTGTGTATACCATGGACTGCCCGAAGAACAAACCAGTCTGTACTAGAGGAGATCAAACCTAAGCTTTCTTTAGAAGCTCAGATGACAAGACTTCGACTTTCATACTTTGGACACATCATGTGGAGAGAGAGATCATTAGAGAAAGACATCATGCTTGGCAAGATAGAAGGTCAACGCAAAAGAGGAAGGCCAGCAATGAGATGGATCGATACAATAACAGCAGCTACGGGTACCAGTCTGTCAACAATGAGCCGCCTGACTGAAGACCGAACACAATTTAGGATAGCTATCCAGAGGGTCGCCATGAGTCGACTCCGACTCGACGGCACTTAACAACAACAACATACAATAGAGTAAGGCTAGTGCCAAGCATTTAGAAAAATGAAGTGCTGAATCATGAAATGGAAAGCAGATGCCCCCACATTTAGTTTGAAATAAAGATACTAAATTACTACAATACATCATATGTTGGCACTGAAATATGAATGCAATTAAAAGTGCAAAATGCCAAGATCTTAATATTTGATAATGGCCATGATAAAAGTTAGTACCAAAATTCATTAGGTATGATACCAACAAGGGCAGAGTGAGGATATTGGGTACCCTAGGCAAATCTTCAGCCTCCCCCCTGAGATTTGGATAACTAAACTCAAGTCATGATCACCCAATACTACCCCTCTCACAACAATACTGCAAAAATCCATAATTAGACGTCATACTTGCAAATATTAAAACTTAGTTTTGTACATATGTATGTATATACCCAGGGTCGGCCTATCCACTAGGCAAGCTAGGTGGCCAGCAGTGGCAGCACACATGAGTGCCATGCCACCCCCCAGCTGCCGCCCATGTGTGCTGCCGATTCCGTTTTTGGGGGAAGGCGGGCAGCGGCAGTATTTCCAAAAGCGGAGGCAAACCTTTTGAAAATACTGCCGCTGCCCACCTCCCCCCACTCCCCGAGAGGGAATCAGCAGCAACTGGGAAGGGTGGTGTCAATGGGGGTGGGGGCGGCAGCTGTTGACTCTCAAGAGTTTGTGTGGTTGTCAAGATCTATTATTTTACTTTAATTGGTGCTGCTCTTTGATGTCCCTCAAAAGTTGCCAACCTAGGTGACTTCCTTGTCTTGCCTAAAGGTTGAGCTGGCCCTAGATATCATTGTTATGGCTCTTATCAAAAGGACCCAAAATCCAAATCAAACCCTGTACTATGCTTTACTCAAATAGTAACAACCAATATTAATCTTATTACAATAATTTCTTTTAGCAGGCAAAAATGACCTCAGGATGGCTAATATCCCTCATACAGTGACAAGTCACAATAGGAAAATAGCAGACGCTTCACATCACAGGTCAAATAGCCTATACCATCCAACCTAATAAATACAACCAATTTTACAAACTTAATACACCCCAAACAATTCACTCAGGAACCTATATCCAGTAATCTTCACAAACATTCACCACATAAATAACATACACCCATTAAAAGCGTCTAACTTGAATAATCATGGCAGTACATCTGGAGTCATCAGTGCAGTCCCAAAGCTGAAAAAACATAACAGAGAATTATTCCCATGTAAATATAGGCTCACAAATAAGAGCACACTGTACTTATCTGAAGTAAGCAGCTTAAACAGCACACAGCCTCAACGGGACCAAAACCAACGGCTCTTCAGCACACTGCCCAAAGCCAGCTCAATGAACCAGCCAGAACTTGAGGAAAAACACTTCTCTTTCAGGCTCTATACTTCAAACTTCAACTCTCCATGCATGGAGCCTGAAAGAGAAGTGTTTTTCCTCAAGTTCTGGCTGGTTCATTGAGCTGGCTTTGGGCAGTGTGCTGAAGAGCCGTTGGTTTTGGTCCCGTTGAGGCTGTGTGCTGTTTAAGCTGCTTACTTCAGATAAGTACAGTGTGCTCTTATTTGTGAGCCTATATTTACATGGGAGTAATTCTGTGTTATGTTTTTTCAGCTTTGGGACTGCACTGATGACTCCAGATGTACTGCCATGATTATTCAAGTTAGACGCTTTTAATTGGTGTATGTTATTTATGTGGTGAACGTTTGTGAAGATTACTGGATATAGGTTCCTGAGTGAATTGTTAGGGTTTATTAAGTTTGTAAAATTGGTTGTATTTATTAGGTTGGATGGTATAGGCTATTTGACCTGTGATGTGAAGCGTCTGCTATTTCCCTATAGTGACTTGTCACTGTATGAGGGATATTAGCCATCCTGAGGTCATTTTTGCCTGCTAAAAGAAATTATAGTAATAAGATTAATATTGGTTGTTACTATTTGAGTAAAGCATAGTACAGGGTTTGATTTGGATTTTGGATTATTGCTTCCCTGAGACAGCTTTGTGGTGTCTTATCAAAAGGAGCCATGCAACAGGTTTTAAAGATTGTGCATAGCTCCAGAAATTAGGCTAATTTTGCAAATATATTTTATTTCTTGCATTTTCATATGAAAAACCTGTTGGATAAATAAGTTTCAGTTTGTCTGGCATAGAGGTTAAATATAGATGTGCATGAAAAAAAAGTTTTGGTTTGGTTTATGTTCATATCAACTGGCCTTGAGGTTTCTTTTCAGATTCTGAAAACTATTTCATTTGGTCTGTTAAAGTTGATGGGGCATACAATTTTGCACTCCAGCAGTAGGACTTTCCATACATTTTTATTTAAACTTGCTCAAAATTTACTGGGAGACATCTGCCAAAGAGGCAACACCACCCAATAATCAAGAGTAGAATGAGCATAATAAGATGGAAAAAGGACATAAAAGTAGAATGGACCAAAAGACACAAGGAGAGGGGCAAACTAGCACCATCATTAGCAGTTGAAGGACCGGTTCCAAGTACAGGGTGCCTGCATGCTGAAGCTCTCAGGAAACAAGTGGAGGAACTCAGAGAGGAGGTGGTGAGGCTGAGGATCATTCAAGACAGTGAGAAGTACATTGATGAGATGCTTCTTGCAGCAACATCCAAGCTCTCCAGCAGAGGAGATGGTGCCTACAGAATGACGAAGGTTGGACAGAAGTCACCAGGGCCTGCAGAATCACCAGTCCAACTTCTCCAGCCCTTGAATTGAAGAACCATTATGCAGCCCTGGAAGTGGAGAAGGTGAAAGCATCCCTGGAAAGTGAAGAACCAGAGCGTGAAGAACCAGAGTTCAAGTACCCCAAGGTTGCAGAATCAGTGACCACTAGGAAGCAAAGGGTAGTGGTGGTTGGTGACTCTCTTCTGAGGGATACTGAGGCATCCATCTGCCAACCAGACTTGATGTCCAGAGAAGTATGCTGTCTACCAGGTGCCAAAATGGGAGATGTTACGAAGAGTTTGCCGAGACTGATCAAGCCCACTGACTATTACCCAATGTTGCTAATCCATGTCGGCACAAATGATACTGCCAGGTATCCCTCTGAGCATATCAAAAGTGACTTCATGGCTCTGGGACAGAGGGTGAAGCAGAGAGGTACATAGGTAGTTTTCTCTTCAATCCTCTCTTTTGAGAGTAAAGGCCAAGGCAGAGAAGCTTGCATCCTGGAGATGAATGCATGGCTGCGTGGATGGTATCATCGAGAGCGTTTTAATTTCCTGGACCATGGAATGCTGTTCCAAGGGTTGTAGAGCAGAGATGGTGTCCATCTGTCCAAGAAAAGTTGACGTGTCTTCAATAGCTGACTGGCTAATCTACTGAATTGGGCTTTAAACTAGATTCATTGTGAATGGGTGAAGAAAGCGCCCAGGTAAGTGAAACATTAAATATCTTTATGGAAATGGGTAAAAGGGGCAACATATGGAAAGCGGAATCTATAAATGCCCATAGCATGAGAAATAAGATCCCAGATGTTGAAGCTTTAATGGGAGTGGCTGACTTGGATTTAGTGGCAGCTACAGAAACATGGCTCACAGAAAGCCATGAATGGGATGTAACTATACCAGACTATACTTTATTCAGACAGGACAGGGTAGGAAGAAGGGGAGGAGGAGTGGCACTATATGTAAAAAATAATATTAAAGCTTTGGAATTACAGAGCTTAAAAGGGAAAGAGGAGGCACTGTGGGTTAAACTAGAAAGAGGGAAAGAGAAATCTAATTGCATTGGCGTGATATACAGACCTCCCTCACAAGAGGAATAGGTGGATGGAGAATTAACTGAAGAAATGCGCAGCATTGCTAGGAATGGGGAAGTGCTACTGATAGGGGATTTCAATATGCCAGATGTTGATTGGCACATTCCTGCTGCAGTATCATCTAGAAGTAAGGAGATCCTGGATTCTCTACAGGGAGAACTATTCAGGCAATTGTTAACCGACCACACACATGAAGGGGCCATTCTGGACTTGGTGCTTACCAATGGTGAAAGTGTTTCTGATGTTATAGTGTGAGATCATTTTGCATCCAGTGATCACCAGATGATGTGGTTCAGTATTAGGACTAGGGCTGATAGAATTCATTCAAAAGCGAGGATCTTAGACTTTAGGAAAACTAACTTTGCCAAGACGGGCCAATACCTCAGGGAGTCGTTAGCAGGATGGGAACAGCTGGGGGATGTAGAAAAATACAGTGGGCAAAACTGAAATGGGATATTTTAAGGGTAACCAACCTTTTTGTTAAAATGGTAAATAAAGGTAAAAGGAAAAGGAGACTGCTATGGTTTTCGAAAGAAGTAGCTGAAAAGGTGAAGAAAAAGAGGGAGGCCTTCATGAAATACAAGAGATTACAGACAGAGGAAGACAGGCATCTATATTTGGAAAAACTTAGAGAAGCTAGCAAAGTAGTCAGGAAAGCTAAGATTCAAAAAGAGGAGGAAATAGCCAATGCAATAAAATGGGGGGGGGGGGGGATAATACATTTTTCAGATATGTTAGTGAAAAGAGGAAGGGCAAAAGTGGTATTGTCAGACTCAAGGGTGAAGGGGAGGAATATGTTGAAGCTGAGGAGGATAAAGTGGAATTGCTTAACAAATATTTCTGTTCTGTGTTCACAGATGAAGAATCAGGAACAGGATCTCAGAAACCACCCACAAACAGGAACAGAAGCAAGGGGCATCTTGAAGAATTTTCAGAAGACTGTGTTCATGAGAAACTAGTTAAATTTAAAGTAGACAAAGTGATGGGACCGGATGGGATACACCCTAGAATACTGAGGGAACTTGGGGACGTTCTAGCAGCTCCACTGACTGACCTTTTCAATGCCTCACTGGAGTCGGGAGTGGTGCCAAAGGACTGGAGAGAGGCTCATGTGGTCCCTTTACACAAAAGTGGAAGCAAGGATGTAGTTGAAAACTGCAGGCCGGTTAGTTTAACTTCAGTGGTGAGTAAATTATTGGAAACACTGCTGAAAGAGAAAATAGTGTGGTTTCTGGAGTCCAGCAGATTACAGGATCCAAGGCAGCATGGATTCACCAGAGGCAGGTCTTGTCAGGCAAATCTGATTGATTTCTTTGACTGGATGACTAGGGAGTTGAACTAAGGGAGATCCCTAGATGTGGTGTATTTAGATTTCAGTAAAGCCTTTGACACTGTTCCTCACAGGCAACTTATAAACAAACTGAGCACCCTAGGGATGTACACTAAAGTTACTGCTTGGGTTAGAAATTGGTTGAGTGGGATGTGACGAAGGGTACAGGTAAATGGAGCTCACTCTGAGGAGAAGGAAGATACCAGTGGTGTGCCCCAGGGACCTGTCCTTGGTCCGATTCTTTTTAATATCATTGTTAGTGATATAGCGGAAGGGCTGTCGGGTAAGGTTTGCCTCTTTGCAGATGATACCAAAATCTGCAATAGAGTAGACACCCAGGAAGGTGTAGATAACATGAGGAGTGATCTAGCTAAGCTTGAAGAATGGTCTAGAATTTGCAGCTGGGATTTAATGCTAAAAAATGCAAGGTCATGCACTTGGGCTGCAGCAATCCAAGTGAATAATATAGTATAGTTGGTGAAGTACTTTTGTCCACTAAAGAGCGGGACCTCAGTGTGGTTGTGTCTGATGATCTTAAAGTAGCTAAACAGATAGAAATGGCGACAGCAAAAGCTAGAAGGATGCTTGGGTGCATAGGGAGAGGAATGGCTAGCAGAAAAAAGGAGGTGATAGTGCCTCTGTATAAGTCTTTGGTGCGACCTCATTTGGAGTATTGTGTGCAATTCTGGAGACCACACCTTTAAAAGTATATAAACAGGATGGAGTCAGTATAGAAGATGGTTACTAAAATGGTTAGTGGTCTTCATTATAAAGCATATGAGGACAGACTTAGGGATCTTAATATGTACACCTTAGAGGAAAGGCGGAATAGAGGTGATATGATTGAGACGTTTAAATACCTTTGTGGCATAAATGCACAGGAGGGAGAGCCTCTTTCGATTGAAAGCTAGTTCTGCTATGAGGGGACATGGGATGAGGGTGAAAGGGGATAGATCAGGAGTGATATGTGGAAATATTTCTTTACGGAAAGAGTGGTGGATCCGTGGAATAGTCTCCCAGTGGAGGTGGTAGAGATGAGGATAGCATCTGAATTCAAAAAAGCATGGGACAAACACAGAGGATCTCTAAAGGAAAAAAGGGGAGTGTTATAGTTGTTGATATGGAAGGACAGACTAGATAGGCCATGTGGTCTTTTTCTGTCCTCATTTTTCTATGTTTTGCAGGAAGACACCAAGGCAGCGGGAAAGAGGTAGAGCAGCACCAACATTAGTATGGAGACTCCAAGGGACTAGGAGTGGGGTTAAAGCAACACCAGTGTTGACAAGAAAACCACAATGGTGTTCTATTGGGGAATGATATCCAAAGATGTGGGCTTTCAAATCCAGTAACCAAATAGACATTCCAAGTTGCAGCAAAACTTAAGATCTGCTGAAGTATCGTGAAGGGCACTCGGTAACTGAAGGCTAGAAAGTGCAGCAAACACTTCCTCTCTTTATCATGGAGGGAAGATAATCCCAATGGCACTGCAGAAAGGGAAACAATGAAATGAAGATCGTAGGCACCAAGAAAGTGGCAAAGCAGGCAGAGGAGAAAAAGTGTACAAAGATATAGAGCCCAATATTCAACGGCTGCTAGCCAATCTAACGCAGCTAGCCACTGCCTCTGAACTCTAAATCCAAATATGCAATGCTGGGACCATATCTAGACCCCAGAATTGAATATCTGGGTTGGCCAGATTGCTGGGAAGCTAACCGAGCAGTGGCCCAATTAGCTTCTGCGGCGAAAGGTCAGGAACCAGGCAGTGGCAATTATCGAGGACTGCCACCCTGGAATGCCCTTGGAGCACCCTGCTGCTAACTGGTTGGCATCGGAGCATGCCACGGCAGCACCCACTTCTGCAAAGTATGTAAATGTCTTTGAATATCCCCCCCCCCCCCCCATACAGATTTCAGTGGATGTAAACGAATGACATGGTTGGTAGAATATGGTAGGATAAGAATGACAGATTGCTTGGGACATGTATAAGCATTAAGCAATGCATAAGATGCAGAGATGTCGCAGAAAGTGCAACAGCAACCGTATGCCAGGAGCATCCCCACTGCCATCAGTCTGAGGCACCATAAAAACCTTTTCTCCGTGTATAAGCAAAAGCATAGCTACAATTGTTATCTTTAATAGTCTATTCATGACATACCTTTCAAATCACTTTTTAATATTTTCTGCAGCATTAATAGGAATATCAGTTAAAGCATATTTAATAGCCTGAAGATCTAAACAAGGAATGCTGTCCACTTCTGTTTGGGACATGCATGTTCCTGGCAGTTAGCACACGATTGCAAACCCGAATGCATGGCATGATTAACATAGATGCACTAACGATACCCATAGAGCTATTGTGCACATCCATTAAATGCCACACTGCCACTGAGCACATGGTAATTGCCCTCACGCTAGTGGCAATATGGTCTCCATGCCCGTACTCCACCCCTAACTGCCCAGTCTTTGCCCTTAGTTTTAGCTGGCGTGCATGCATGTTAAAGTTCACATTGCCAGTTACTGCATGCTAAAATGGATGTTAACCAGTTAGTGGCATTTAATAAAAGGGCCCTAGTTATCCTGGCTTTGTGACTCCTTCAGTTAACTTCCAGGACCATAGTTGCCCTAGCCAAGAATTTGAAAATTAAACATAACAGTCCTAATAATTACCCCAATAGCACCTATTTCATAAAGAAAAAAACATCCCAGTGAAAACCAGAGTGACAGACAGCTGATCATGAAAGGCAGCAGAAGCTAAAGTAGCATAAGACGGCCAAGGCAGCAAAAGTGGAATAGAGCACAAGAAACAGTGGCTAGAACAGCTCAAGACACTGCCACTAGAAGAGGATAACTTTTTTCTTTTCTTTTTGGTAGAAAATACCCATGTGGAAATCAGAGCATGGTGGGGCAGCAGCAGCTAGAATGACATTAATAGAGAGGCGAGGGGCATTGAACCAACAGCAAGGGCCAGGAACTGGTTGGGTAGGCAGAGGCACAAGCAGCATCTTCAGAAGCAACAAATTGAAAAGTGCACACTTGTAGTGGTTGCACAATGGTGCCTTTTACCCATTTGCAGAATTAGGCGTGTGGGGGTTTGATATGTGTCCCCCATAGAAGTGCTGTGTGGGTATATGTGTTACTGGGTACATACAGGTGTGTATGTGTGCATGCATGTGTATGTGCCGGGGGCTGCGTGTATTGAGGGTGCATGTGGGCATGCATGTGTGTCATAGGGACTGTCAGGGGATGCGTGTGTGCGTGTGTGTCTCTCTCTCAACCCCCCAGCCTTCCCCCAGTCTCGCGCGCTCTCTCTCTATCTATGACCCTCTAGGATTCCCCCAGTTTCTCTCATGACCCCTACCCAAACTTCACCCAGTCTCTCTCTCATGACCCCCCTTCCTCTAGTTTCACCCAATCTCTTTCTCTCTCAACCTCCCTCCCCCCAACTTCATCCAGTCATACTCTCACTCACCACTTGTCTATAGCTCCTGAAACCTTTATCAGCCTAAGCTGCCTCCATAGCATGGCTGAAGCATGCAAACAGCCGGTCACGGTGATGGAAGCATTAAACGCTGTGTTTCAGGAGCTGCAGGGCAAATCGTCAGCCAGCATACAAGTTTGCAAATGCTTATGCATGCACAAACAAGCATTCAGACATTTCAGCAGCTGCCTGAACCCTCGACAAATAGGCACTACGCCTCAGCAAAATGCGCCTAAACGTTGATGGAGAAGATGATGATTTTCCCTTTTTTCATGTTTTGTATATAGGAGAAAAAGAACCCACTGAAAAAAAGAGACCAGACAGAAGTGTCTAGTAAAGCCACAGAAAGACACCGAGAGAAAAGAGTCTAGGTATGCATTGCTTTAGTGAAGCTGTGCATTCAGTCCTCCCATACCAAAGAGGGGGAGGTTTGTTTTTATTAAAAGCGGCTTTTCCACCAAGTCTGGTCCTTGGTGATGTGGACCAGTTCCCTGTTATTGAGAATATCCATTCACTGTGATTTCAGGTACAAAAAGTAGCCTTAGAGCATTCAAAACAGTCATTATATGGAAACTTTAAATTCGTCTTTTAAAACAGAAGAAAGCAGTAACAATTTTGAGATGCTGTATGAGAGAATAAATGAAGAGTTCGCTGCAGCTAGCCCTCATTTTTCAAAATTGTAAAAGCATTTTAGAAGTGTCAAAATGAATCCATAGGATATAATGCAACGATTCACAACTCCAAATGGGGCCACAAAATTCATAGTTGGGGTCATGAATATATTTGCAGCAGAAAAAAAAACAAAAACAAGCCCACAAGATTCTATAGCTCAGGCTGCATAGGCTCACAGGGAGGCAGGGACTAGTTTGGAGTGCAGATATACCAGGAAGGAAACCAGATGCCAGAACTGGCATGTGAATTTTGTAATACTAAAATAGGGTCACATGATCAGAGAAAAGTCTGGAAAGCAATGATGCAATGGCAGCTAGTGGGTATATCATGGTATGGGCCTGACTTACACCATCCTGATGCAGGGATAAATATATCTGGATCCAAGGGCTTCCAGAGTTAAATAGAAAGGTTCAGATGTAGTTGGGAAAAAAGAGATTTGTAGGTAGCTTCATGAGTGAATGTAGGGGCATCACTGAAGCACTATTTTGGCTCCTCTTTCTGCATGTGTCAGATATCTTGTATATGCTTTGAGGAAGATTTATATTTTTGATGAACACGTACTAAGAGCTTGTATGACAGTTACTACAGTATGTGGGTTTTGGGCTCTATATGGTTTTGGCCAAAAGGATTGTGGGTGAATCAAACTCAGCATCTTTGTTTTAAATTTTACTAATGGACTGTAAAACACAAATAGAGAAATACTCCAAACAATTTATATACTGGAAAATTATCTGTACTTTAACAATGATTGCTCATCACGACACTAATAAACACAGATATAGCACTCTGCTAATTTTCTTCTTCACTTCCTGGATTACTACAGAATGGTCTTACCCATTGCTGAAGAGACCTTATGAAATAAAATGACCTAGTGATTTATAATGTTGATTGTGGACTATTTTAGACAGAATAGTGAATGAAAGTTAGACACGCATTCATGAATTTTGGATGTTTAAGTTTTACTATATAATTAAAGATAACATTCAACAGGAGGTCTACATAGACAAATAGACATTCCTTATCATCCCTCCAGTCCAGTCCCGCACCTCTGGGTAGTGTACCTCTTCCAGCAGCTTGGAGGCTGAGCCTGACATCTTTTTGATGACACTAGTGTACATATGCAGCTGGCACCGCCCACCAGCCCCAGTATGCTCAGCCTCCAAGCAGCTGGAGGAGGTTGTGAGCCAGGGTGCTGGACTCACAGAAAGGACAACTAAGGAGATAGGTTTAGTTAGAGTTTGTATTACTTCCCCTGTTAAGGTGCAGGTTTCTTTATTTTTAAAGGCAGAAGTAAAAAAAAAACAAAAACCAGAAGGAACAGAGAGAACCCGGGGACAACAGGGCCGAGGGGAGGATATTCCTTCTTCCCCCTCTCCCCCCCCGGATTTCGGGGGGAGGGTTCTGTGGCAGCCTTCCTCAGTCCAAGACTTATGGCTGCTCCTGAACCCGTTATCAGGTGAGGAGCCGCTGCAGGGGCTGCAGTTGCTTGACAGGAGTGAAAGCTGGCAGCCTCGAGTCACCCCCCCTCAGCGCCGAAGCCAGGAAGGAAGGCTGAGCGCAAGGGGTAGAAAAGCCATGCGGCAAAGAGGCTCCAAGGTAAGAGTGTCGGGGGGGGGGGGCAGCAGAAACCTCTGGCAACTGCCAGAACATGAGGAGACAGAGAGCGGCCTGCAGCTGCATGTTTGGGAGTCTGCAGCAGTGTGCAAAACTCCCCCCGCTGCATTTAGGCACGATTTCTTCTTATTCAGGCCTGCATGTGTTTAACCCCCTGTTGTGTTTCGGGTGCCTGGGAGAGGCAGCTACTGGAGAATAAAGCAGGATAGAGCAGCCTCTTCCTAGGGGGCGATTTGCAGTTTCTTTTTCATTTCAGTTTCAGTTAATTAGATTTTATTTTATTTTAGTTCAAGTACTCTGGTGCTCTGTGCCTGAGCCTGTGGAGGTGCACTGTGCTGGGGATCCTGTTACATACCCGGGTACAGATTGAAGGTGTTACTGGGGGGGAGGGTGCCCCCAGCCCTTCCCACCATGCCGGCCAGACCGCAGTGCCTGATATAGGATGGTATCAAGGGGTGTGAACCCCACTTAATCCTTAAGCATTCCTTGTGTTAAACAGCTCAAAACCTATTCACTGCACAATGACTAGATGCAGACATGTGGGAAAGGCCTAATCAGATAGGTCATTGTTGTTGCTGGGCAAATTTCAGAGTGCTGTGTGCCTGGTCAGGTGATCTAAAAGGAGACATTGTTACTTTCTCCTGAGAAGGGTCTGATAGAAAGTTAGAGACAGGAATAAAGATAAGTGTTTAAAAAAAAGTTGCTGAATATAGGTTTGTAGCAGCTACAGCTCTGTGAAAAACAGGAAGTACCTGCATACAAGAAATGTATGTAATTTGAAAGATAGTGGATAGGAAGCAAATGAAATCCTTCTATCTGTCTATGGTCAGTGAATAACCTGACATGATCATCTCTTGTAACTTAGCCCAGATTATGCGCCTATTAAATCTGTAATATTGTATGTAAGGGAAGCTGTACTCCCTTATAGCCATTTGTAGTATTAGAATAAAAATACGGAAACTTTACTCAGAGAATGTGTCAGTTTGATTGGATCAGGGCAAGGTCCATTTCATATCTTTAAGATACAACACTACAGTGCAATCTAAAAATCCTCAAGATATGCAGTCCCCAATGTGCAATGTGGTGTGATCTCGGAGGCAGGTGACTGCCTAAACTGCATGCAAGAGGCGGTCATGGGAGCAGGACCTACAGGATGAGATGAGGCAGGAGAGTCCCTCCAGGTTGCAAGAGACCCTGTGGGTGGGGGGCACCATGTTACCTTCAACGGATCCAGCCCGCGGTCCCTGCACGATGCCCGGACCATCCACTCCTCAAGCCCAGGGAGCGATAGGGATCCCGGGGGAGTTCTCACCGGAGTTTGTCTTACTTTTGCATAAGGCGTTTTGCCTACCAAGTGGCTCCTCGGCCCTGGAACACAGGGCTAAGAGGATGTCAGACGCAAAAGAGCACGAGTCAGGAGTAGTGGCGTCTAAGCGGGCTATAGGCTTAGAGGAGTGGCAGCAACAGCCATTGTCAGGGGGGCTGGATGGGGAAGACCTTGACACAGAGCTAGATCTGCAAGAGGAATTGGACAAAGGAGAGAGCCTAGAACAGGAGGATCAGGCCCAAATTGTTCGGGTTTTCTGCCAGGAGGAGCTACCAGCGCTCATCTTTATGCTTATGTTTATGTTTAGTTACAAAGAGTACTTCTGGTCTCTCTTGCGGAGAAATATAATAACTCTCTAGTAGGAAAATTTCTCCAATATAACTTTCTGATATAGATCTATAGAGGAGGGTAATACCTTTAATGAATATAGTTATCCAGGAACTGTCTCAGATCAAGCGGCTGCCTTTGAGCTGGTTTGTGAAGACTCAAATCCACCAGCGGCGCCTATGACATCAATGACTGGTTCCAATGAGTGATTTCTAATTGATAACCCCCTCTTTCCCTAGTGGGGGAACATATAGATATATAGAACATATATATATATATATATATATATAGATCTATATCAGAAAGTTATATTGGAGAAATTTTCCTACTAGAGAGTATGTTTATGTTTATGCAACTTCTCGATATACCGCCCAGGCCGAAGGCCATCAGGCCGGTTTACAATCACTACAAGCGGGTACTGATACAATTCCTTGTCCCCAAAGGGCTCACATTCTATGTGTACCTTGGCGACCCTCAAAGCCCTGAATATGCCTGCTAATCTCCCAGCAGAGGAAGAGGCGCTGTAGGATATGCTGTTCCAGGCAGTACAGAAATCGCACAAAGTCTTATCAGTACATGGAATAGTAGGACAAATGATCCAGGATGTGTGGGATCTGCCAGATATTGGCCTTAAAGGGGTGCAATCCATGACGCGCCTTTACCCGCTGCCGGAGTAAGAATGAGCTCCTTTGATTGCCCAAAGTGGGCGCAGCGGTGTTGGCAGCAGTAGAAGAAACCTCGACGTCTCCTGCAGCTGAGAGCTGTGGAACTGGTTCCGTGAGACCAGAACGTCTGCGGTTGATGCTTCATGTATTTCGTTTTGTCCAAAAGGAAGGTTCCTTTTGCCCAATTCTCAACTTTGAGGGCATGAACTACAGTCTCCAGATACCGCATTTTCACAGTAGTAATGGCAGTAGGGAACAGAGATTATTGGCGACTCTCGATCTCACAGAGGCATGTATGCATGTTCCCTTCTATCCAGAACATCTGCAGTTTCTCCGCTTTGCAGTGCCAAGGAGCCATTTCTAGTTTTGAGTGTTGCCCTTTGGTCTGGCGACCACCCCTCGTACCTTCACCAAGGTCATGGTGGTGATGGCGGCAGCTCTCCACAAGGAAGGGGTTCTCGTCCACCCATACCTAGACGATTGGCTGATCCAGGCGAAGTCCAGGGACAATAGCGAAAAGAGCAACAGCGTGGGTGGGAGAGTTCCTTCAAAGTCTCGGTTGGGGTCAATCTGGCCAAGAGCAAGTTATGGCCGGCCCAGGAGCTAGAGTATTTGAGAGCATGCTTTGATACCTGCATGATACTTCATTCAACAAAAACAGCTCCAACTTCTCACCTTATCACAGTATAATTCAATCAGCAAACCCAAGAGGAGAGAAAGCAAACCTCTGAAAATCATGAACAGAGCTTGTTACCAACAACGGAGTCAAGCATCTGCCAGACTTAGCACATCAACGGTCTGCTTATATGTCTCTCCACCTTGCCTATACTAGAGAGCGTGGATGCCATACAATTTCATGTACCATTTCTCACCCCTCTTAACACCCTTATATACAAAAGTATTTTTTATACAACAAAAACTGTTATAAACATGAAATCAACTCATATATAGGTGTGGGGTACAAAGAACACTGTACTCTAGGGCTCCCACTGCTCAAACAATGAATCAGAGATCAAAAATCAACCCCGATGCCCGCCTGGACATCCCTTAAGCATTTCGCCTTCGCTGCTTCAGGGGAAATGGAACTAAAAAGAGGGGTGCAAAATGGTATATGAAATTGTATGGCATCCACGCTCTATAGTATAGGCAAGGTGGAGAGATATCTAAGCAGACCGTTGATGTGCTAAGTCTGGCAGATGCTTGACTCCACACCTGTGCCACCTGGATGGTAAGAGAGTCCTTCAAAGGTATGTGAAAAGGGCATTGTCCTTTTGGAGATCAGACCGTCCGTTGGTTCTGTTTGGCAGGTCACCAAAAGTGAGGCGGCAGCTAAGTCTCCATTTCCAGATGGATCAGTGAGGCAATCATGTCGGCATACATCTTGAAGGGTAGAACAGTGCCGGCGTGGTTGCAGACGCATTCCATGAGGGCTCAGGCAGCCTCATGGGCAGAGTATACTTTAGTTCCGCCAGTGGAGATCTGTAGGGTGGCATACATCTCTGAACATTTTCACCTGGATGTCCAGGCGGCAGGGGATGCTCGTTTCAGATCGGCAGTGCTTCAGGCTGGTTGTGCGGGTCCCTCCCATTAGTTTAACTGTTCTGATACATCCCAGAGGTGCTTGACTGGACTGGAGGAACAATAAGGAAAGAGAAATTAGACTTACCTGCTAATTGTTGTTCCTTGAGGAACTCCAGTCCAGTCCTGGAACCCTCCCTGAGTGCTTCCTGTGATGATCTGTGCAGACCCTGGTCCTGAAGCTGGTTCCTTTGGTGGAGGAAGTGGCCAGGAGGAGCCAGGGAGGGGTGTATAATCCGTGTTTGAGGGAGGGGCAGACCAGAAGCACTGTCAGTTGCTCGCTTCCTGCTGGTTGGAGGTGCTCAGGCACTCAACAGGTAGGCCTCTTCATCCTGCAGGGGGGGGGGAGACGGGGTATCCTTCCCAGGGGATGGGAGGGGGTACTAGTTTATTTAGATGTACAAGTGTTTGTTACATGTTTAACTACTTATTTGTTGCTTCTCTGAGTCTGCTTTGTCAATAGGTACTGGGGCTGGTGGGCGGTGCCAGCTGCATATGTACACAAGTGTCATCAAAAAGATGACAGGCTCAGCCTCGAAGCTGCTGGAAGAGGTACACTAGCCAGAGGTGTGGGACTGGACTGGGGTTCTTCAAGGAACAACAATTAGCAGGTAAGTCTAATTTCTCTTTTAGTTCCATGTATGCAAAAAAACCCCTTCTAGTATTTTAGAAAAGGCTCAATGAACACTTTTTTAATACATGTAGGTGCCTCCAGAGCAGCCTGTATTTATGGCACCCTGTGCAAATAGAACAGCTAGTTTAGAAAAAGCTATTGAAAAATGAGGCATCAGGAAGGGGTTTTCACATGTAAGTAGCACGACACACATGTGTAAGTGATTGTTTCATTACTTATACGTGTAAGCAGCACTACTTGCACATGCAATTGGTTGATTTTGGAAACCTACAAATCTGCGGGGAACTGATCAAGGAGCAATTTTTGCAAGTGGAGCTATTTTAGAACACCAGAGAAGGTAGAACAATTCCTCTCTCATGCACTCCTCTAATCCCAAGGTCCAAATGAGAAATTAGCCATCAGTTCAGGGTAACGCAAAGAATTTAGAAAATGCTAAGAGGGAAATTTTCTGGGATATATGTGCATTGCCTTTCTAAAATACATGTCCGCCCAAACCGTTGCCTGCCTCAAATCTGTGCATGCCACTAGTATATATGTAAAAGTAACACCTTTTCTGAAATCACTACTTTTACATGTATGCTGATTTGCTTGCATAAAACTGCCTCATATATAGGGGAGGCTGAAGGCAATCTGCTGCCTGAGGTGAGGGATGAGATGGTGCCTCGCCCCTCCCAAATCAGGTGGGGGGAGACTTTCTCAGAACTGCAGTCAGGGACTGAACCAAATCAAAAAGTCAGTTAGATAATGTGGAGGAAATAAAAATATGTTCACATGCTATGGAACTAAAAGATAGAGCGAAAACCATTGCACAATTTATAACACCAAATTATAACTCATTTTTATTTTGTTGTTATAAACTGTGTTATGGTTGTTGCTTTTTCCTTTTGAACATATATTTTGCATTCACAGAACGTCCCCCCCCCCCCCCAACAACGGGTACAGAGCAGAACTAAGACATCCACCCACAAAACTCAATATCTAAGTTAAAAAAATTTAAAAAAAATCCGATTCTGGCTATCTCACTAACATTCTCCTGTACCAGGTATATTGTGAACTAATAGGAGTGGAGGAATAGCCTAATGGTTAGGGCACTGGCTTTGGAGCCAAGGGCCTGATTTTCAAAAGGCATCTCTACACGGTTTACAGCCCGGTAAACTGTGTAGATGCCTTAGCTGGGGATATTAAACAGCACTTACATGGTTAGTGCCATTGGATATCCTCTCCTAAGTCCCCTTTGTGCCCCAATGCTATCTGGTTAGCATCAGGGTATGTTAGGGGCATTCTGGGACAGAGAATGGCGCTAACCGAGCAACAGTGATATTGGATGCTGCCCAGTTAGCGAAATCACACTCTGGAATTAGTTACTGGAGGCTCATAGTAAAAGCTGTTAGTGTAGCTGGGTTTTATAAAAGGTTTGGACAAGTTGCTGGAGGAAAGGTGCATAAACTTTTATTAAAGTGGACCCAGGAAATCTACTGCGTGTCCCAAGAGAGGCATTGTGGAACCTATGTACCTTTTTGGGAACTTACCACTGGTATTGTGACCTGGATTGGCCACTGTTGGAAACAGGATACTGGGCTTGATGGACCTTGGTCTGAGCCAGTATGGCATTTCTTATGCTCTTAAGTACATATGTTACCAGCACAAAGCTTAGGAAACATTGCTAAATATGCCAAAAAAGAGGGACTCAACAGCACCATGCAGCACCTCCCACTTCCACATAACATGAGTGACTTGGTGACTTGGCGCCCCAACAGCACTTCCCACCCTCTGAAAAAACAGGAAATGCAAGATGCTCACACACCAAGAAACTAAAAGAAAAAGTGAGAATCACAGCGCAGTTTATAATAACAAATTATAAAATTATAACTCATTTTATTTTGTTATAAATTGCATTATATTTCTCTTTCTTTTTGAATATATATTCTGCATCCACAGAAACCTCTCCCTGGACAATAGGTGCAGATCAGATGTAGGACATTCACCCACAGAATTCAATATATTAAAAAACATTCTGATTCTGATCATTTCACTAGCATAAACATTCTCCAGTACCAGGCATATTGTGAGCTAATACAAAACCCTACAAAAGTCACCAAAGATCTACAAGGCTAAATCAACCATATCATACCAGCATAAACTTCCAAAACTCATACAACAAGGAGCCTACCCAGATAAAAGCAGTACTATAAATACTGTAGCGGGCCCTAGAACATCCATACACCTATTGAAAAGCTAAACTAGTCAAATTACTACAATATAGGTCCCTTCGTACAAACTCCATATTAACAGAGAGCCTGGCCTCAGTCACACACTCAGAACACAGACCCTCACCAAGTACAGAATAAGTGAGGGTAACCTAAAGTGAAAATAAAAAAATGTAGACAAAAATTAAACGTAAAGCCCAAGAAGCCAGATTCTGCATGCAGTGCAATACCAGAGAAATAAAAGAGACATTTCCCTGTACTGTGTAAAATATAAAAATAGTGCAGTCCAATCACTCATTTGAAAATAAAATTATTTTTTTTACCTTTGTTGTCTGACCATTTTATACTCTGATCATAATGGTCTCGATCTGAGGCTTCTGCTTTCTTCTGTCTTCTCTTAGCTCTCTTTCTACGGTCTCTACTCCATCTGCCATTTTTTGTCTCTCCTTTTGTTTCCTTCACTTCCTTCCATCTTGGATATTGATTTTTTTTCTTTCCACCTTTCTTCCATTTATTTCTCTCTCTCTCTAGCCACCCAGATTTCACTACTCCTTACTATCCAGTTATCAATCTCCCTCTTTTTTATGCCATCTACCTACTACTTTTCAACCTTCGCCCCAGTCCTTATATCCCCAGCTCTTCTTCCCTGGTCCATTATTCCCCAGTCTTTTGTTCACTCTCCATGTCTAACATCTCTCATCGCCCATCCAGTGTCTCTCTCTCTCTGGCTTTCTCTTTCCCTCCATCCAGTACCTCTTTCTTTCCATGTCTACCATCTCCTTTCCTATCGCCCCTGCAACCAGCATCTACCCAATCTCCATACCATGCCAACCCCTCCCCATTACTCACATATCCAGCATCTCTCCGTGTTTCTCAAGCTATTTACCCCATATCCGTCTTCTCTCTTCTTTATCCCTATTACCCCCATGTCCTGCATTTCCTTCTCTCCTTAGTACCCAGTATATAGCATCTTCCCTCTGTCTCCCCCTCCACAAGTCCAGCATTTTCCCATAGTCTCCCTATAACTCCCTGGCCAACATCACCACTCCATCACCCCTCTGTGCTTCTCCCTATACTGTACCTATTTCCATGTCTAGTATCTATCTAGCCCCCCACCTCAGTCTTATCCCCACTGCCTCCCCATTTCCCCTCCCCGCACCTAGCATCTCTCTTCTGACTCCCTGTGCCCATTCATGTCCACTTCCCAATGCCCCCTCATGTCCACTTTCCCCTTTCCAATGCCCCCTCCCCATTTATATATAAGAGACAGAGCCTGCCAAAGGAGCAGCATGTCTCACGAGCAGGGGCTGCGAAGACCATGATCCAAGCCCAGAGCGGCAGGGCACAATTAGCCTTGCACAGCTCCTGCCTGCAGGATATGCTGATGCCGTAAACAGGCTCTACTTCTCTGGGCCATAATCATTGCCTCACGCACTCTTCTGCCTGTGGGAGCAGTATATTTTGCAGGCAGGGGCTGTGCAAGCCATAACTGCAGCCCAGAGAAAGAGAGCCTGCCCGCAGGTGCTGACATCAGGAGGGCACTGTTGCTGGTTGCCTGCCCCCGCTCCCCATTCAGGATGACCTGCGAAGTGCTGGCGACCTAATGGAGAGCCTGCCTGCAGGACATGCTGCTCCCATAGGCAGAAGGCTGTGAGAGGCCGCAATCGCTAGTCACAGCCTTCTGCTTGCAGGAGCAGGGTGTCCTGTGGGCAGGCTCTCCACCAGGCTGATGCTCCGCAGGCCACACTGAATGGGGAGTGGGTAGCTAGCAACAGCACCCTCGTGACATTGGCACCCCCTGTCGTGCTTACCCAGTTTACCGGGTAGTGATGGCCCTAGTCCAGAATTTGTCTTCTTGCTTCCCCCCCCCCCCCATTCCAGCATTTGTCTCCCTGCTTTCCTCCCTCCAGCATTTGTCTTCCTGCCCCCTCTGTGGAGTCCAGCATTTGTCCTCCTGTCTCACTCCCCCCCCCCTGTTTTCCAGCATGTCTCCCTACTTCCCCCATCCAACATTCATCTCCCTGCTTCACCCTTCAGCATTTGTCTTCCTATCCCCTCCCCTGTTGTCCAGCATTTGTCCCCGTTTCCCCCACTGTCCAGCACTTGTCCTCTTGTCTCTCACCCCGTTGCCCCATTTGTCTCCCTATTTCCCCCTCAGCATTTTTCCCTGCTTCCAGCATTTGTATTTCTGCACTACTTCCCTGTTAACCAGCACGTGACCTCCTGTCTCCCCCTCCCCCATTGCCCAACATTTGTCTCACTGCTTCCTCTTCTCCAGAATTTGTCTTCCTGCCCTGCTTCCCTGTTATCCACCATTTGTCCCCGTCCCCCCCCCCTTTGTCCAGCACTTGTCCTCCGTCTCCCTCCTTTCTCCAGCACGTGTCCCCGTCTCCACCCTTTGTACCAGCACGTGTCCCCGTCTCCACCCTTTGTACCAGCACTTGCCCTCCTGTCCCCCCTACATCCACCTGCACCTCTCTTCCTGCGCTGCTGCTAGGATCATGTGCCTGCAAGCGATCTCGCTGATCATCCAGCGGCGGCATTCCAGCTATTTTTATTTTAGACTTGCCACAACTGGCCTGTCTCTGACTTCCCACCACTATTTTTTTCTCAAGAATGCTTGCAGCAAGAAAAAAAAAAGCAGTGGGAAAGCAGAGGCAGGCCAGAGGCAGCAAAATCTAAAATGAAAACTGCCGGAGTGCCGTCTCCAGATGAATCAGCCTGATCGCTTGTAGAAACAATGTGATCAGGCTGATTTGTCTGGCAGAGCCGGAGTGCTGCCGCTGGACGAATCAGCCTGATCACTTGCAGGGTTCCTGCAAATGATCAGGCTGATATGTCCGGCGACGGCACTCCGGATCTGTTTTAATTTTAGATTTTGCAGCCTCTGGTTTGCCTCTACCTTCCCACGCAGGAAGGCAGAGGCAGGCCAGAAGTGGAAAAATCTAAAATTAAAACAGAGCCGGAGAGCCGCCGGCGTCCAAGTGCTGCCCCTGTCAGAGTGCCACCTAAAGCAATCACCTCAGGTGGCCTCATGGTACAACCGCCCCTGCTTATATATATGCAAATGGAACACAGCTCTTATAAAATCACTTTTATTATGTCATGCATTTATGATGTTTCAATTTGGTAAACTTCTTGGGGCAACAGCAATGTTGATAGTTGGATAAACATAAGAACATAAGATATGCCATACTGGGTCAGACCAAGGTCCATCAAGCCCAGTATCCTGTTTCCAACAGTGGCCAATCTAGGTCATACGTACCTAGCAGTTTCCCCAAAAGACACAGGTTCCACAATGCTTGTACTGGGTCAAGCATTGATATCCTGGGTCCCTTCTTAGTAATGGTTTATGGACCTTTCCTCCAGGAACTTGTCCAAACCTTTTTTAAACCCAGCTACACAACAGCCCTTACTACATCCTCCGGTAACAAATTCTAGAGTTTGATTACACGTTGAGTGAAAAAATATTTTCTTTTATTAGTCTTAAATAGTTTACCCTGTAGCTTCATTTCATGTCCCCTAGTCTTTCTATATTCTGATAAGGTAAACAATCGATCTACGTTTACCCTTTCCACTCCGTTCATTAATTTATAGACTTCTATCATATCTCCCCTCAGCCGTCTCTTTACCAGGTTAAAGAGCCCTAACCTTTTTAGCCTTTCTTCATAGTATCCTTCCATCCCCTTTACCATTTTGGTGGCTCTTTGAACCTTTTCTAATAACGCTATATACTTTTTAAGATACGGCAACCAGAATTGCACACAATTTTCAAGGAACGATATAGAGGCATTATAATATCTTTTGTTTTATTTTCCATTCCTTTCCTTATGATAGCTAGCATTCTATTTGCTCTCTTGGCTGCCGCTGTACACTGGGCCGAGGGTTTTAACATGTTATCCACAATGACGCCTAAATCTTTTTCCTGGGTGGTGGTTCCTAAGGTGGAACCTTGCATCGTGTAACCATAGTTTGGGTTGTTCTTCCCTAGGTGCATAACTTTGCACTTGTCCACATTAAATTTCATCTGCCATTTTGATGCCAAGTCTTCCAATTTATCAGGATCCTCTTGCAATTTTCCACAATCCTCTTGTGTTTTAACAACTTTAAATAGTTTTGTGTCATCTGCAAATTTGATAACCTCACTCGTTATTCCCCTTTCCAGGTCATTTATGAATATGTTAAAAAGCAGCGGACCCAGCACAGATCCCTGGGGTACACCACTATTCACCTTTCTCCATTGGGAAATTGGCCATTTAGCCCTACCCTCTGCTTTCTATCTTTTAACCAGTTCCTGATCCACAATAGTACACTGCCTCCTATCCCATGCCTCTTTGGATTTTGACAAACGTCTCTGATATGGGACCTTGTCAAAGGCTTTCTGAAAGTCCAGATAAACTATATCAACTGACTCACCTTTGTCCACCTGTTTATTCACACCTTCAAAAAAACATAACAGATTAGGAAGACAAGATCTTTCTTGTCTAAAGCCATGTTGGCTATCTCCCAATAGGCCATGACTATCTACATGCTGATTAATTTTATTCTTTATGATGCTATCTACCATTTTTCCCAGTACTGACGTCAGGCTCACCGGTCTGTAGTTTCCTGGATCACCCCTGGAACCCTTTTTAAAAATTGGCGTTACATTGGCGATCCTCCAATCTTCAGGTATTCCAGATGATTTTAATGAAAATTCACAGATTACTAAAAGCAGGTCTGCAGTCTCATATTTCACTTCTTTCAACACCCTTGGATGTATACCATCCGGCCCAGGTGATTTGCTACTCTTCAGTTGTACTACATCTTCCCGATGTATCGATATTTCCTTCAATTCTTCCGCACCTTTAAATACCACTTCAGTCATGGGTAACATCCCTACATCTTCCTCAGTAAAGACCGAAGTTAAGAATTCATTCAGTCTCTTCGCTATCGCCTTGTCGTCTCTTAGTGCCCCTTTAACCCCTCTATCATCTAATGGACCAACTGACTCTCTCACTGTTTTTTTTGCTACGAATGTACTTGAAAAAGTCTTTATTTCACGTTTTTGCTTCCGCAGCAAGCTTCTTCTCAAATTCTCCCTTTGCCTGCCTTATCAATGCCTTGCATTTGACTTGCCAGTGCTTGTGCTGCTTCCAGGATTCGTCATTTGGCTCTTTTTTCCATTTCCTGAAAGATGATTTTTTGGCAACAGCAGCCTCTCTGACCTCACCTTTAAACCATGCTGGCAGTTTTTTGGACTTCCTTCCACTTTTCTTAAAGCGTAGAATACAGCTGGTCTGGGCTTCCAAGATAGTATTTTTCAACAACACCCAAGCTTGATATAAGTCTTTAACCTTTGCAACTGCTCCTTTTAGTTTTTTCTTAACTATTTTCCTCATTTTATTATAGTCTCCCTTTCGAAAGTTAAAAGGTAGTACTGTGGATTTCCTTACTATCCCTCCTCCACTAATTAAATCAAATGCGATCATGCTATGATCACTATTGCCAAGTGGCCCCAACGCCCTTATCTCTTGCACTAGATCTGGTGTTCCACTAAGGACTAGGTCTAATATGGCTTTTCCTCTGGTCGGTTCATGAACCAGCTGCTCCAAGAAGCAGCCATTTATTTCATCTAGGAACTTTATCTCCCTAGCATGTCCTGCCGTGACACTGACCCAGTCGATACCGGGGTAAGTGAAATCACCCGTTATTATTATTGCACTGTAACTTTTGTTAACTTCCTTGATTTCTTTGAGCATTTCATCATCCATTTGTTCATTCTGGCCAGGCAGTTAATAGTACATCCCCACTGCCATCGCCTTCCCCTTTTTATTTATTTTATTTATTTATTTGGCATACATTTATACACCACTCCTTCCAGCGATCAGGACATGGAGAACATGGAATTTCAATCCATAGAGATTCTACAGCAAATTTTGTTTCCTGCAAAACTTTAATCCTTTCTGACTCAGAGCCCTCTCTAACATAGAGCTCAACCCATCCACCAATTTGACCAGCTCTATCATTACGATATAGTTTGTACCCAGGTATCAGTGTGTCCCACTGGTTGTCCTCCTTCCACCATGTCTTTGATATTCCAATCATATCTAACTTCTCATTTAGTGCTATATATTCTAACTCTCCCATCTTATGTTTTAGACTTCTAGCATTTGCATGCAAGCATTTTAGAGACTGTATTTTATTCATATTAATTTGGCTAGTGGTAGACATGGGTAATTTGGGATCTTTAAGCTCTGTCTGCTCCATACTCGAGGGCATTTGGGCTACTTTACTCTTTTTTGGAACCTCTCTGCTTTTGGTAGTATCCTTCAAGGATACATTCTTCTGAACCATCCGCTCTTGGGTGACTGTTGGCTTTCCCCTATTATCTAGTTTAAAAGCTGCTCTATCTCCTTTTTAAAGGTTAATGCCAGCAGCCTGGTTCCATCCCGGTTAAGGTGAAGCCCATCCCATCGGAAGAGCCCCTCCTTTCCCCAGAATGTTCCCCAGTTCCTAACAAATCCAAAACCCTCATGTCTGCACCATTGTCTCATCCACGCATTGAGACTCCAGAGCTCTGCCTGCCTTTTGGGTCCTGCGCATGGAACAGGAAGCATTTCGGAGAACGCTACCCTGGAAGGTCTGGATTTCAACTTCCTACCTAAAAGCCTAAATTTAGCCTCCAGAACCTCCCTACCACATTTTCCTATGTCATTGGTACTGTGATAAGGAAGCTTATCATAGCTCAGGAAGGAGCTATAGAAAAGGTGAAGTGTCTCTGAACAAGCAACCTGTCAGTTCTGGTAGAAATAAGAAAACAGAATTTTCCCATAAAAGACTACCAGTCCCAGAATGCACCAGGTTTCCAACAGCCATTAGAGGAGCTGAAGTGGGGAAACGTGTGTTCAATCAGGAGGGCTATGAGGTAATCCCTAAGCACTCATCTCAAAGGGCAGGGCCTGATTCAGCACAGCTGCGCTGTGTTAGGGAGGAGCACTCATCCAAGCAGAATAAGAGTAGAGTTTATTCTACAGATGACCATCTTCATGATCACCTTGGATATCCAGAGAATTATCCTCAGTTTCATCTGAAGGATCATCAGAAGCAGAAGCCAAACCGGAAGGACAGAGAGGGAAAGAGACCCTTTGGAAGAAGGAAGAGAAAAGCCTTTGAGAGGTCTAGAAGAGTCCAAAGCAGTACGTATACTGGGAGGTATTCCAAGGGCCAGCATACACCATTGGACTGGGGAAAGCCAGAGGAATGTTGCTGCAGAGCTAGGAATCACCAGAGGCTACCTGTGAGGGAGACGGCTGCACGTGGAAGGGACCCTAAGACCTGTGCCAGAAGGTATGTGAAGAGAGATCCAGTGTCCAGGGATCTGGATTGGAAGGCTGGACATAAGAACTGGACTACATACTGGCCAGGCTATATAGAGAGGAACTCTAGCAGCAATGGAAGCTCAGGTATGAACACTGATCTATGCCCTAGCTATAACCTTGAAAGACAGCAGGGAAACAAGTATTCTCCTGAAAATGCTCCATTGAGAGATTCATCTGTGCCAATCCATGATATTGAACCCATGCTTGTTGAACAAGGGGGAATAATAGCAGATGAGGATCCTGTTTATATGGACTGCTCTCTATCTAAACTCTGTTGGTAACTTTCTGTTATAAAGTACAACAACCATCACAAAGAAATACAAATTTGTTCTTTAATCTACTCAGAAAAGCTCCTGAAGCAGGATTTGACCCACACAGTGGAAGGCAAGCCAGCTAAGGGGTTTCAGCTGGTTACTGCTAGCAATTAAGCCTTACCTAATTGCTTGTGAGCTAGGAGAGAATCACTTCTGTATCTATGTGGGAAGTAATCAGAGGTTAATCTGAAAAGAACAGTTTGTTTCTTGCTTTGTGGCTTTTCATTTGTTGTTTTCCTGATTTTGACTTTGTTTTTCCAAGTTAACAATGAAAGCAAGTTACCTGATTTTATGTGCTACCAAGCATATCTGTGTTGGGAGAAATAACCCCATAAATAAATATCTTATTGGTTTTACCCAAGAGCACAACTAAATTATTGTCAGCAGCTGTGTCTGGTGTGAATGAACTACATTGCCCACAATACCTTGCAAATCATATAGAAATATGCACTTGCCAAGAGTGTGAAGATTCTCACCCAGGCAGCCGTCTGACAGTACCGACATGTACCAAGACAGCAGACTCCTCCCCAGCACTATCTAAGACCTTATCTAGGTGGCGCGTGAGGTCCACTACCTTCGCACCAGGCAGGCATGTTACCAGGCAATCCTCACGTCCACCAGCCACCCAGCTATCTACATGCCTAATGATCAAATCACCAACTATAATGGCTGTCCTAACCCTTCCCTCATGGGCACATGGCCCTGGAGAAACTTCCTCGGTGCGAGAGGGTTTTACATCACCTGGAGGACAGGTCCTAGTTACAGGATCACTTCCTGCTACACCAGGGTGATGCTTTCCTACCACGTGACCTCTCTCCTCCATGGCAACAGGGATGCTGCCAGAATGGAGGTGGGACTTCAGGACTATATCCCTGTAAGGTCTCGTCTATGTACCTCTCTGTCTTTCTTATGTTTTCCAAGTCTGCTACTCTAGCCTCTAGAGAACGGACTTGTTCCCTGAGAGCAAAGAGCTCCTTGCACCTAGTGCACACGTAAAACCTCTCACCAACTAGGAGAAAATCATACATGTGACACTCAATGCAAAAGACTGGAAAGCCCCCCTCTCGCTGCTGGACTGCTGTCTGCATCTTAGTTTTAAGCTTGTGTTTAGATCTTTAAGTTCTTTACTTACTAAGGGTTGCTATGGATATAAGACTGATTTGGATAACGAGCTTCACCTGAGAGCTCCTCCTGTCCTTTAAGATGTATAAGTACCTATAAAGCTACGATTATCACAGGGTGTGGTGGGTGTTGGGGAGGGAAGGAGGGAAGGAAATAACACTTATTAAAAGAGGGCTGCAATACCGTACCCTGTCCTGTGCTGCTGAGGTAAGCTGTGACCAACTTCCTGGGTGATTAACAGTCCTTGCTTGGATAGAAGGAGTTTTTCAAAATGGCATTTTGACCTGCCACCTGGTGTTAACACCTATTGAAAATGTTTCACAGGTCTCATGCCCCCTAGGTAGAAGGCCTCTTTGTAAAGGTCTCTAGAAAACTTTATTTGTTGCTCAAAGAGTACTGACCCTGTTTGTAATTTGTTTCAGTGATGTTCATTTTTTTTTTTGATGGTAGTTAGCTACCAGTCATTTTCTTGTCATGTTTTAGCTAATTAGATGTGATACTGTTCATTTAAAATCCTTTTTCATAGAAAGGACCAATTTGGATGGGATTAAACCTATATACAAACTTCAACCTCGAGTATGTCGTCACCGGTTTTGAGCACGTCACAGCCTCACTGTTTTTTAACCCAGCGCACATGCGCTGGCGTTTTTCATGAATAGAAAGTAAAAGTGCCTATCTGTCTATGCTAGACTGCTGGTACCGTACTTTCTAAAATTGGCTTGACTTTTACCCATTCCGTTTGGTACATGGACCTATGAAGTGTTTTGAGTCTGCAGTCTTCAAGGTAATTTTTAATGACACATTAGCATTTGAAAAGTGTGTGCTGATCCCCCCCCCCCCCGTTTTTTACTTTTATTTTTAGCTCTTCTTCTACCTTGAAAATAACATTACCTTTGCTTATTTTTTACTTATCAAAGGATAATGGCAGCGTTTTGGTTTTGCTGCCGCGTTTACAAAGCTCTTTTGAAAGATTGTAGTTTATTCTATTTTTTCCTTTTATAAAAAGGACTGATAACGTTTTGATGGGTTTTGGTGTTTTGGCTATGGAGGTGGTTATCGGCGATTTTTGTAGAGCTTACACCTTTAAAAAAGATTTTTTATGTCTTTATGTACAATGGCGCCTTGTCAATTTAATTTATTGTCACACTCTAGTTTTAATATATGTTCTTATATACGTTTTATTCTATACCATGTTATAGTTTACTTATATCTATTAATCAAATGTTAAAAATTTTGTGATGTTTATTAATGGTATTGTTCTTTTGTTTTTTTAAATGTTCATGTTTACATTATCACTTTGCTCTTATTTTATTATATAATTTTTATTTCTTATAAGATGTAGCGATCTTTTTTAGAATATAGCGTTCCAACATTTTATAATATGTTTTGGATATAATTGATACAAATCTAAATGTTTTTCTATTTTTTTTATATTTAAGTGTTATTATGTTTTATGATATTTATTTTTATATTGTTTGTAATGGTTTGTCTGTTTTTATTTCCTTGACCCCAGTTTGCCTTTTACCCCTGAGGAAGTTTTAAACAAAACACGGCCCGTGTCGGATTTTATTGGCAAATCAAATAAAGTTTTTTTATACAATTTATTCCTTGGTCTTCCTTACCACGTTCTTTGACTGTGCACATGCAGTAAGGTTACAGAAAGGCTACAAGATTTCTACACATCTTTTCTCCAATGCCAAATGGCAGTACATTATCATGTATTACAAAATCCTGCTCATTCAAAGCCTATAGTCAACCTGCACTGCCAGGACTCTCACCTCATGAAACCTATCAATAAGCAGCACTACAAATATTAGATTGAGCCCTAGGTCAGCAATACACCTCCTGTTGGGAGAACTGAACAAGCAGGACTGTTACACCCCTTCCTGCACAGAAAGCAGCACTCGAAGAACATCACACCTCCGTTACACATGCAAAACACAGCCCTTCTCCAAATACAGGGCAAAATTAGAAATAGAAATATACAAACAAAATTTAACTGAAACCCCCAAGAATTCACTCTGCATGCAGTGCAACACTGAACAAACTGAAACAGAAAATCATTTCCTCGTATACTGCTGAAAATACAAAGACATCAGAGATACACATTTCCAATTAATTCAAAATAAAATATTTTTTCTACCTTTGATGTCTGAACATTTTATTTTTTAGTCATGTTGGTCCCAGACTTTTTTCCTTCTTTCTTCTGCCTGTTTTTTCCTTAATTTTTCTGGTGTGTGCTACCTATTTGCCATTACTTCTTTCATATGACACAGTGATCTTTTCCTTTCATTTCCGTCCTCCATTTCTTTCTTTTCTGCCTATTCGCTCAAACTGTACCTCCTTCTTACCTCCAGTATTCAATCTCCCCTTTTTTTTTTTTTTTTTACCTTTTGCCTATTAACTCTCCAGCTCCTTCATTGATCTTCACAGCCCATGTTCCCCACTCTCCCCTCGGCTTAGCCTTCCTTCTCCCATCTACCTCCTTCCCCATCATCTCATTCCTTTCTATCTTTCACCCATCTGTAATCACTCCCTTCAAAGTTATTATCCACTCTCTCTCACTTCATCAGCCCAGGCATTTTCTCTGTCGGTGATTCTCTCCAATCCCTATCTTGTCTGTTATCAGGACCCAGTCTCCTATGCCCCATCTTGCTCCCTCCCCAGCTTTATTTCCAACATCTCCCATATTCCCTTGCCAACCTATCTCCATGGCTTCCTCCCACTATGTTCAGCATCTCCCCATTTTCCTCTGCATTTTAACATCCTTTACCCTTCTCTTCCCTTCCCTTCAGTCCAGCATTCCTTTTTCCCCTTCTTCCC
This sequence comes from Ichthyophis bannanicus, assembly GCA_033557465.1. Lineage (NCBI taxonomy): Eukaryota > Metazoa > Chordata > Amphibia > Gymnophiona > Ichthyophiidae > Ichthyophis > Ichthyophis bannanicus. The sequence continues at coordinate 143,958,460 of CM066043.1, read as the reverse complement.
TCACTCCAGCATTGCCCCTTTCCCCCTCTCTCCCCCTCAGTCCAGCATTGACCCCTTTCCGCCTCTCTTCCCCTCAGTCCAGAATTGCCCCCTTTCCCTTTCTCTCTCTCTCATCCTCAATCCAGCATTGCCCCTTTCCCTTTCTCCCTCTCTCCCCCTCAGTCCAGCATGGCCCCTTTCCCTTTCTCCCTCTCTCCCCCTCAGTCCAGCATGGCCCCTTTGCATTGCCCCCTTTCCCTTTCTCCCTCTCTCCCCCTCAGTCCAGCATTGCCCCCTTTCCCTCTCTCTCTCTCCCCCTCAGTCCAGCATTGCCCACTTTCCCTTTCCCCCTCTCTCTCTCCAGTCCAGCATTGCCCCCTTTCCCTTATCCCTCTCTCCTACTCAGTCCAGCATTGACCCTTTCCCTTCTCCCCCCTATGCCCTAGACATCAAAAGGGTAGATAGAATATGTCACATTCCTCCTCGATTCTCACCACCACCAAAACGTTGTCTAATAGACAATATTTTGGTGGTGGTGAGAAGCAAGGAGGAATGTGACATTCTATCTAACCTTTTTGATGTCTTGGACATCTGCACCTTGCCCACTCACAATCTTAAATGACAGAGGTGTAAGGCAGGGGTCTCCAAATCCAGCCCTGGAGGGCCACAAACCAGTCAGGTTGGCAGGCTCTCTCTAATGCATATATATATATATCTCATGCATATTCATTAGGGATATCCCGAAAACCTGCAGGGTTGCGGACCTCCAGGTTCGGATTTGAGTAGCTCTGCTATACTGCCTACTCCATCCATAAAGATGAGGAGAGAGGAGGATTCCTCCATACCCTGCTGAAAGGCAAAAAGTGTGTCTAGTAAGCTGGCACCATTTTCTCTATTGAAACCAGCATACATGTTTCCCGTTCCAATCTTCGTTTGATGATCACAAGATAGGGAAAGTAGGGGACACTTCATGGATCAGCCTGCAATGGCACTATTTTCAATACCCAGTGAGTGTAAGGTAAGGTGGTAAGTTCTTGGGGACTCTTATTTGGTGTCTTTGGGAGGGTAAATTCACGGCCAGTAACATAAATGCATTATCGATTGTGGTAATGCAGATTTGTAGTTGCCACCAGTAATGGAGCTGCATTCACAGCCATGGTAATTCATACTCCTTAGTCCCAGTTCATTAAGGGGCCTATTTACTAAACTGAATTAGCTGTTTAACATGGAAATTAACATAAACTAAAAGTTAATGTTAATTGTTATTAAGTGCTGTCGAGTTGTGTTGTGTTTGGCTCATTGTTGACAGAGTAGCACCCACTGCCGCTGTTATTGTATCGATCCATCTCACTGCTAGCCTTCCTCTTTTGCGTTGACCTTCTACCAGGCCAAGCATGATGTCTTTAATGATCTCTCTCTTTGCATGATGTGTCTGAAGTATGAAAGTGGAAGTCTTGTCATCTGAGCTTCTAAAGAAAGCTTAGGCTTAATCCCCACTTGTACTGACTGGCATTCCACTTGTTCTTCAGGCAGTCCATGGTATACATCGCCAGCACCATAATTCAAAAGCATCAATTTTCTCCTTGTCTATCTTTTTCACTGTCCAGCTTTTGCATCCATATGACATTACTGAAAATACCATGGCTTGAACAAGTCAAATCTTTGTATGGAGACAGACATCTCCACTCTTGAGAATCTTGTCTATGTCCTTCATAGCCATTCTGCCAAGAGCAATGCGTTGTCGGATTTCTTGACTGCATGTTGCTTCTTTATTGATAGTTGATCCAAGTAGGTTAAAGTTGTCCACTATTTCAATTTCTTCTCCATCAATGATGAACTTATTGATTTTGCCAGTTGTCAGGCTCTTTGTCTTATTTACATTAAGGTGCAGGCCAGTTTTAAGACTATGTTCCTTGATCTTGAGAAGCAAATGTTTCAGATCATCTTCACTTTCAGTCAGTAATGTGGTATCATAAGCATAGTGAAGATTGTTGATGAGTCTTCCACAAATCTTCACACAGTTCTGCTTCTCTGATGATTTATTCTGCATATAAATTAAACAGGTAGGGGGGAAAGTATGCAGACTTGTCGTACACCTTTGCTGATTTTAAACAATTCTGTTTCTCCTTGTTCCGTTCAAACTATTGCTTCTTAATCAATGTAAAGGTTGTGCAAGAGAACTATCAGGTGTTCTGGTATAGCCATACTTCTTAATGTGGCCCATAGTTTCTCATGGTTTACACAGTGAAAAGCCTTGCTGTAGTTAACACATATCTTTTTGCTATTCTTTAGTCTTTTCAAGGATCCATCTCACATCCGCGATGATGTCTCTTGTTCCTCACCCTTTGCTTGCACTTCAGGCAGTTCTCATTCCAGGTATGGTTGTAGTCTCTGCTGAATAATCTTGAGTAGAATCTTGCTGGCATGTGGGATCAGTGCGATCGTGTGATAATTTCCACAGTCAGTTGGATCACCTTTCTTTAGTATTGGTATAAACACAGATCTTTTCCAGTCAGTTGGCCACGATGATGTCTTCCGAATTTCCTAGCAGAGCCTTCTAAGTATGGTAACAGCTGCATCTGATTTCTGTAATACTTCAATAGGAATGCCATCAATGCCAAGTGCTGTGTTCTTTGATAAGGCTTTCAATGCTGCTTTGACGACTTCTTTCATCACCAATGATTCCTGATCATAAGGGACAGGTTGAAACAGCTGTTGGTCCATTTGGTCTTTATCGTATGACGACTCTGTATATTCTTTCCACCTTTTCTTGATCTTCTCAGCATCATTCAACATGGATCCTTGAGCATCTTCTAACATTCCAATTTAAGGCTTGAATTATTTCTTTAACTCTTGTAGCTTTAGGAAAGCCAATCTTGTTCTTCCTCTAAGAGTTTCTACTTCTATTTCCTTGCATGCGTTATTGTAGCACTTTCTTCTTGTCTTATCTTGCTGCACATTGGAAATCTCTGTTGTGTTTTGCGATTGCCTCTCTTTCTCCTCTGGCTTTAGCTTCTCTGCATTTCTGGGCAATTTTCACAGTTTCAGTCATCCATTTTGGCCATTTTTGATTTTTTACCTTTTGTAGAGACTTCTCACTTTCTTTCAACACAACCTTCTTGATGTCATCCCATAATTCTTCTGGAACTCTTGTCATTTTCATCTAAAGCAGCAAATCAATTTTTCAGGCAGTCTTTAAATTCTGATGGTATATTCTCAAGAAGAGGAGTAGCCTAGTTCTTAGAACAGTGGCTTGGTAACCGAGAGACCAGAATTAAATTCCCACTAGCACTCCTTGTGGCCTTGGGCAAGTCACTTAACCCTCCATTGTCTTGGAAGAAAGACCTGGCAATCTAGTTCCAGTTACACTGCCAAGAAAACCCAGGAGCTGCTCGGTTGCCAGGAATCAGCATTGACTTGAAGGCACACATTACATTCTCAAGGTCATATTTTTCTACATTCATGAATGGTTTGCTCTTTTTCAACTTTAGCTTGAGTTTGCATACTAGTAGTTGGTGATCTGTACCACAGTCAGCTCCAGGTTTTGTCTTTGTTGATGTTGTAGAGCTTTTCCATCATTTACGTCCACAGATGTAGTCAATTTGACTTTTGTACAATCCATTGGGTGAAGTCTATGTGTACAGTCACCGTTTGTGTTGCTGGAAGAAGGTGTTTGAAATGAATAGATCATTCGTCTTGCAAAATTCTATCAGTCGTTCTCCAGCTTCATTTCTGTTGTCAAGTCCATATTGTCCAACCACTTTGCCTTCTTCTTTGTTGCCAACCTTTGCATTCCAATCACCCATGACTATCAGGATATCCTATTTGCATGTTCTGTCAATTTCAGCTTGTACTTATTCATAGAACTCATCAACTTCATCCCTTTCTGGAGCTGTTGTTTAGGAATAAACTTGAATTATAGTTGTGTCGATCGGCATTCCTCGTAGACAAATAGAAATTAAGCGTTCACTGATTGCATTGTATTTAATTACAGTTCTTGCAGGTTTCTTCTTAATTATAACACGCCATTTCTTCTTTGTCTTTCATTTCTAGCATAGTAGACCATGTGATCATCAAATGCAAAGTGCCCGATAGCAGTCCATTTCAGTTCGCTGACACCCAACAGATCGAGTTGTACACATTTTCATTTTTGACCACCTTCAACTTCCCTTGGTTCATGCTTCATACCTTCCATGTCCCAATATGTAAGACATCTTTGCAGCTTCTGAGTCTCATTTCATGCACAGTTACATCAGCAGTCAGACATCCCGAGGGCTTTGATCCAACCACATCATAAATGCTGCCTTTACTCTGAAAAGACTTCAGCTCCTCCCCAGTAGCCAGTTGGGAGTCTCATCTTCCAGCACTATAGTGCAGTTTGTTTTGTTGTGACTATCCATTGGGTTTTCGTAAGATATGAAAGTAGATTACCAGGCCTTTCTTCTGCACAATTTAAATCTAGTGTTATTGCCGCAGTCACAGAAATGTGATCCTCCGCCAACACCATCCCATTCTGCTGCTGCCCAGATGGGTGGTTTGTCTTGGTCTGGCACCTCAGCTGAGACCTGTCCATCTTGGTAGACCCTGCCAGTAGTTAAGCTATTGATAGCTTAGCCCTCAGCATCACTGATACAGACAAGCCCTCACAGCACATTAAACGTTAGTATGCACTAACTGCCACATTCAGCAGCTAATGTAGAAGGGGGTGTGGAATGGGCAGAGACTACATCTTATAGTCGATATGGAGGTCATTAACTGCTAACACAACAAATAATGCAGAGAGGTCAATATCACTTCAAAATGTGGCAGCAATGTTTTCTGTGTGTTAACAGCATGGCTGCCTTTTCTGACATGCCAGGAATGTATCCAACAGTTAATGCAGAGGCTCTGCAGTTAACACAGGTTAACTTTTGCAGTTAGCATACATTAACTGCAAAACCTTAGCACACCTTATTAAAGTCCTTAACTCCTTCAAAATACCTTAAAATAAGCCATTAAGGCACATTAATTTTAATGCATTTCAATAAACAGAGCCCCTCATTTTTAATTGATACGTCATACTACAGATTTCAAAAATTACATGCATCTTCAAATTCATATTAAACGATAGTGTTACTATAATGTGACTCTGCTATAGAATAAATCCACTTTATTTAGCAAATCTGGTATTTATTAGGTCTTTGTTACAAATATTATAGAGATTAAGTTTGGTTTCCAAATAGTGTTCGGTGATTTAAGCCAACATAAAATGCAATTGAGGCAAAAATGAAAATCAGCATTGGGCAACTCTAGAGAAATATGAGAAGAGGACTCAAAGAGAGAGAAGCTGGCTGAAAAAACAACAACTCTAGAGTGGTGCTGCTAAAGTCTGGATCATTTCCCAAATGGTTTTGAGTAAAATACAATTACAGTAATTGACAGAGGGTGTAGAAGAGACAGAGTAGTAGCAGCACAAAATAAGTCTGTTCAAAAGTAAGGATTTCTAAACACCTGACTGTGAATGGTTCATGGAGGAAAGGGAAAGAGTTTAGGAAGCATGAACGGGATTATTAGTTTCAAATAGCCTACCAATGAATTATAGCCATTGTTCATTTGAATGGCCAAGCGATCTGTGAACAAAATTTATTGGCAGTTCTACTACTAGTACTACGGATCATTTATATAGCGCTACAAGGCATACGCAATACTGTATAGATATATGTAAAGACACAGCTTCCAATCTAGTCAAGACAGACAATACAACAGCTAAGGACAAGGAAGCAACTAGGGAAGGTAAGGAGACTAAACAAATCAAATCCAAAAGAAGCCTCACAGAGGTGAGTTTTTAGCATGGATTTGAAAAGGGCCAGGGATGAGGCATGACATACAGAATCAGGTAGTTTGTTCCAGGCATAAAGAGCAGCAAGGTGAAAGGAATGAAGTCTGGAGTTGGCAGTGGAAGAAAAGAGCACAGAGAAACAATCTACCAGAAGAGCAGAGTTCATTAGAAGGGGTGTAGGGAGAGATGAGGGAGGAAAAGTAGTGAGGAGCAACATAATCAGTGCATTTATAGGTTAGTAGAAGTTTCAACTGGATACTGAAGCAGAGGGGGAGCCAATGAAGTGACTTAAGAAGAGGGATTATATGAGCATATCGGGGCTAGCAGAAGATTAGCCGTGCAGTTGAGTTTTGAACAGATTGAAGGGGAGAGAGATGATTCAGATGGAGGCCAGCAAGGAGGTTGCAATAGTCAAGAGGAAAGTGACCAGGGAGTGAATAAGTGTCTTAGAAGTGTGTTCAGAAAGGAAGAAGTGGATTTTGCTGATGTTATAGAGAAAGAAACAACAGGTTTTAGCTATCAGTTGGATATTTGTGGAGAAGGAGAGGGAGGCGTCAAAGACGACCCCCAAGGTTGAGGGCTGAGGAAACAGGGAGTATAAGAGCATTATCCACAGAGATTGAGAAAGGAGGATGGGGTGAGGTGGGTTTAGGGGGAAAATAAGAAGCTCTGCTTTGGCCCTGTTCAATTTCAAAAGATGGTGAGATATTCTGGCAGCAATGTCAGATAGACAAGTAGAGATCCCAGCCTGGATTGCCAGAGGGATATCAGGTGTAGAGAGAGAGATCTGAGAGTCATCAGCATAAAAGTGGTACTGAAAGCCATGGGAGATGAGTGCACCACGCGGGACTGGGCATAGAGAGAGAAAAGGAATGGGCTCAAGAAAGACTCTTGGGGTACGCCAACTGAGAGAGGGATAGCAGTAGAGGAGGACCCACCACAACAAACACTGAAAGAGCAATGGGAGACATAAGAGAACCAGTATAGTACAGAGCCCTTAAAACCAAGTGAGGACAAGGTGTCAAGGAGAAGGTGGTGGTCAACAGTGTGAAAAGCAGGAGAAAAGGTCAAGAAGGAAGTTCTTTGATGAAGATTCAATTAGAAGTATTTCTTCATGAAGGAACAGTTAAACTTTCACTATACTTCTAGCATAACAACATAACATAAGAAAATAAGGAATGCCACAATGGGTCAGACCAAGGTCCATCAAGCCCAGTATCCTGTTTCCAGGTCAGTCCAGGTCACAAGTACCTGGCAGGATCACAGAAAGGCACACAGGTTCCACAGTGCTTGTCCTGGGGTAACAATGGATTTCCTGGGTCCTCCTTAATAATGGTTTATGGACCTTTCCTCCAGGAACTTGTCCAAACCTTTTTTAAGCCCAGCTACACTAGCAGCTTTTACTACATCCCCCTGTAACGAATTCCAGAGTTTGATTACGCGTTGAGTAAAGAAAATATTTTCTCTTATTAGCCTTAAATGGGTTGCACTGTATCTTTATTGTGTGTCCTCTAGTGTTTCTCCTTTTTGAGGGCATAAACAACCGATCTACGTTTGCCCGTTCTACTCCATTCATTATTTTATAGACCTCTATCATATCCTCCTTGAGCCATCTTTTTTCCAAGTTGAAGAGCCCTAACCTTTTAAGCCTCTCATCATAGGGGTATCCTTCCATCCCCTTTACCATTTTTGTTACTCTTCTCTGTACTTTTTCTAATTCTGCTATATCTTTATGAGATACCAAGACCAGGATTTCACACACTGTTCATGGAATGATACAGAGGCATTGTATCATCCTTGGTTTTATTTTCCATTCCTTTTCTTATGATTCCTAGCATTCTATTTTAATTTCTTAGTCACAGCTGCACACTGGGTGGAGGGTTTCAACGTATTATCCACAATGACACCTAAATCAATTTCCTGTGTGGTGGTTTCTTGCATCGTGTAATCAAAGTTTGGATTGTTCTTTCCTAGGTGCATAACTTTGCATTTGACCACATTAAATTTCATCTGCCATTTGGACATCCAGTCTTCCAATTTATCAAGGTCCTCTTGCAATTTTTTCACAATCCTCTTCTGTTTTAACAGCTTTGAACAATTTTGTGTCATCTGCAAATTTGATGACCTCATTCATTATTCCTATTTCTAGGTCATTTATGAATATGTTAAAAAGCAGTGGGCCCAGTACAGATCCCTGGGGTATTCCACTATTCGCCTTTCTCCATTGAGAAAAATGGTCATTTAGCTCTACTCTCTGCTTTCTATCTTTTAACCAGCTCCTGATCCACAATACTACACTGCCTCCTATCCCATGACTTTAATTTCATCAAGTCTCTCATGAAGGACCTTGTCAAAGGCTTTCTGAAAATCCACATACACTATATCAACCGGCTCACCATTGTCTACCTGTTTATGCACACCTTCAAATAAATATAATAGATTAGCAAGACAAGATGTTCCTTGGCTAAATTCATGTTGGCTTTCTCCCACTAAACCATGACTATCTACATGTTCAGTAATTTTATTCTTTATAATAGTTTCCACCATTTTGCCCAGTACTGACGTCAGGCTCAATGGTCAGTAGTTTCCCAGATCACCTCTGGAACTCTTTTTAAAAATTGGCGTTACATTGGCCATTCTCCAGTCTTCCAGTACTACAGATGATTTTAATGATAGTTCACAGATTACTAATAGTAGGTCTGCAATCCCATATTTCAGTTCTTTCAATATCTTTGGGATGTATGCCATCTGTTCCAGGTGATTTGCTCCTCTTCAGTTTATCATACAGTTGTAATACATATTCCTGGTTTATCAATATTTCTTTCAATTCTTCTGATATATCACCTTTATATACCATTTAAGGCATCGGTAACTTTCCTACATCTTCTTCAATAAGAACTGAAGCAAAGAATTCATTCATTTTCTCTGCTATGGCATTGTTCTCACTTAGCACCCTTTTTACCCCTCTATAATCCAGTGGTCTAACTGACTCTCTTACAGGTTTTTTTGCTAAGAATGTACTTGAAAACATTTTTATTATATGTTTTTTCTTCCACCTCAATATTTTTTTACAAATTCTCTCTTTGCCTGCCTTATCAGTGCCTTGCATCTGACTTGCCAATGCTTATGCAGTTTCTCATTTTCATCATTTGGTTCCTTTTTCCATTTCCTGAAAGTGCTTTTTTGACAACAGCCTCTCTGATCTTGCCTTTAAACCTTGCTAGCAGTTTTTTGGCCTTCCTTCCACTTTTCTTAAAGCATGGAATACATCTGTTCTGATCTTCCACGACAGTACTTTTAAAGAATGCTCATGCTTGATGTAAATCTTTAATCTTTGCAGCTGCTCCTTTTAGTTTTTTCATAACTGTTTTCCTGGTTTTATCATAGTCTTCCTTTTGAAAGTTAAAAGGTAGTACTGTGGATTTCCTTGCCGTTCTTCCATTTATTAAATCAAATGTGATCATGCTATGATTACCATTGCCAAGTGGCCCCAAAACCCTTCTCTTGCACCAGATCCTATGTTCCACGAAGGACTAGGTCCAAAATAGCTTTCCCTCGTTGGTTCATGAACCAGCTCCTTCAAGAAGCAGTCATTTATTTTATATAGAAACTTTATCTCCCTGCAGCCTTTGCAGAATCAGTTTTCAAAAAGCTATAATGTTAAAGCTCTTTTTCTGGACTTTATCTACCCCCTCCCCCCCCCCCCCAACTTTCCTTCCCTCTACCTCTAAGGCAGGTGGTACAATCAATACCAGAGCTTAACCCCATTAAGAACCGGCAAAACCGAGCATTGATCATCCAACCTAGAAAATAATTTTTCAAAACACTTCAATCTCTTCTGTTTAATTTTCTCCTTTCTTCTCTGAACCCTTAAGAAAAAATGGTGAAGGGGAAGCTCTCTCTACTCTCCTTTATAATTTTCTACACTATTGGATAGCTCTTGATAGGCACCTGGCACACACTTCTTCCTACTCTTTTGATGAATGTCATTATCTGCTAAGACTTAGATCAGGATACTACAGATGTGCATTCTTTAGAGGTGTTTACTAAAGGGCTTTATTTATTTATTTATTTTTATTTACATTCTCTTATATACCGCGCTATTCTGCATCAGTGCAGTTTACATTGAACAAACTGAAATTACATTGAACAGGGCATTATAACTTGGAGATAACTATTTTACAGGAAACATGGGCTATGGAGGGTTAAGTGGCTTGCCCAAGACCACAAGGAGCACCTGTGGGACTAGAAACCCCAGTCCTTCCGGCCCAAGGTTGCTGTCCTCTAGTGGGATTTGAACCCCCGACCTTCTGGCCTGAAGTACCTTGCCCCAACCACTAGGCCACTCCTCCACATAGCTTTAGCTGCTACCATGGCACTAGCTTGGAAATATTGCACAATGGTAGTAGCTAATGTGGGGAAAATTCAGACATTATTGTGATTTTTCACTATGTCTGCATTTGGGTGTGTTAATTGCAGGCTTAGGCAGGAGTAGGGCGGAGAGTGGGCACATCTGCAGCAGATGATTACTGCAGATGTTACTATTACATGGTAGTCAAAGTTTGCAGGCTTCGTGAATGCAGCTATTGCTACCTCAGTGGATGGCATAGCTTGCCCCTGTGATCCCAGCATTTTCTCCATGGTATCTGCAGAGGAAGAGTGGAGGAGTAGCCTAGTGGTTAGAACACTAGTTTGGTAACCAAGCAACCAGGGTTCAATTCCCACTAGCACTCCTTGTGGCCTTGGGCAAGTCACTTAACCCTCCATTGCCTCAGAAGAAAGGCCTGGCAATCTACTTCCGGTGACACTGCCAAGAAAACCCAGGAGCTTCTGGGTCGCCAGGAGTCAGGACTGACTCAAAGGCACACATTGCATTTTGCATCTGCAGAGGAAATGCTGGAAACATGTCCTGCACCTACTGCGGAGGTTTTGCAGTTAATGATGGCTTTTTGCAGCAATTGCCCGGCATTACCTCTAAAAACCTAACACGGTTACATGAACATAGCCCTTAGTATGCATTTATTTCATTTAGTGCACCTTAAAAAATGTAATGCAGGCAAAATCAATTTAACATGCATTAACCTAAAATTAACATGCATAAAATCAATTTGCATGTGTCGAAAATATTTCTTAACATGAGTGTGTAAAACAAAAAAACCCCTAAATATCATGAAAAAAGCCTTCCTGGCCCCTTCTTCTGCCTCTTATTTTGCTTTTCTATCAGCTATCTATCTTATCTTTTTCACGCCGTCCTCTTCTGTTTTTAATTGGATTTCCTTTCCATGTTTCCATTCTAAATGTTTTCCCTTTGTAAATCATCCGTAAACTAACCTGTGTAGGGTGGTATAGATTGGCATGTTTAGAAAATCCACCCTGTGCATCTCCAGCCTATGTGAAATGTGTCATAACTATGCAGGTGCACACACCACCTAGGCCATGCCCAGAAACACCCCCATGAGGTCCCAAGTGGAGACATGTAAAGATCGACATTTTGGACATGGAAACATGTATCTTGCAGCTTTCAGAAATGATGTTTTAAATGTCGGTGCAGCTTCTACATTTTTCTGCTGTTGCATCCACATTTAAAGGGTGAATGAGGCTTCTAAAATAACCCCCTAGATGTTTTAAATTATATATTGTCTGAGTGGCTAAATATTGACTGTTTTCGGAGTAATTCTATAAAGTCATTTTCATGTGTATGTGGCCCTGTGTAAAAGTACACACGTTGGCATGAATGTGCATATTTTGTGAAAGGCACAGTCAGAGCAGAGCACAAGCAGAGTTTGCAGGTATACCCGTTCACTATGAAATACCTTAATTCACTCACCTTCTTTGTGAACTTCACGCATGTTCATTCACAGCTGCTCTCCAGCAGGAGTAAATTTCCACACCTGATTTTAAGGCACGATCTATGCTTCTTATGCTAGTATTTTATAAAGATGCATAGGCGCCTGAGTCCTACTTGCCTTCTCCAGTTAAGCGACCTTTTATAAAATAATGCCCAAAAGCAAGTATAAATGAGTGTACGAAAAGTTCACAAGTACATGCATATCTAGATGCAAGTATTTTGTAATCAATGTGTGTACCTGCGAGCTCTGCTTTGCACTCTGCCCAGACCCTGCTCCCAGCTATGCCCACTGGTAAAGTCGCACATTCATATCAACGTGTACTTTTATGCCATTTAGTATTTAATAAGAGGCTGCATCCAGAGCTGTCCCAAGGGTTTCTACTGCCACAGGCAAAAGCCCCGGCTGTGCCAGCCCAACCCCTACCTGGGCTGAGCCATGCTGCCACTCATCATTGCTACAGATTCCGGCAGCAGGGTCAAGGGGGCAGCTCAGTGGCAGACCATAAGCTTTGGTACATATGGCCTGCTGCTTCTAACCCACTCTCTGACACAAGTTCAGGGGGTCAGAAGTGGCAGGACATGTTTGCTGCCCCCTCCTGACCCCACCATTGAAAGGGGGCAGCACGGCAGGTCAGCACGAAGGGGGAGGGTGGCACGACTTGGCATATGGGGGGGGAAACGGCAGGTCATGTGTGCCAAAGCACATGGCCTGCCACAGGTGCCATGTGGCCCATAGAGGTCTGCCACCCTAGGTGGCCACTTAGCCCATCTAGTGGATGAGCCGGTCTTATATGCAGCCACTACACACACAAATGATTTTATAAAAGTACGCCCCCCTCCCCCAATGTCTTCTGCTGAGAGGATAGTAAAAGCATCCAGAGGCCTCTCTATATTTATGTGGGTAATTATAATTGCAATAGGTGCACTTAACGCTGTCCACTGAGGTGTCATTAGGTGCCCTATGTTAATTGCAACATTGACAGCACATGGCGTTTTCTGCTTTACTAACTTCAAAGTGTGTGCCACACCACTATCCTCCCCCTAATCCACCCAGTCCCGTCGCAAGGCGTGATGTGCTGGTAAAGCATAGTTACTCACCTGTAACAGGTGATCTCCGGGAACAGCAGGAATTTAGTCTTCACATATGGGTATCATCAGTACCGACGGAGCCTGCACGGGAACGCCCCCAGCGTCCAATAAGAAAGCTTGTGGGAGCATCCCACAGCGCCTGCATGCTGTCTTCCCGCCTTTCCCAACTGTCCCTCTCCAGTTGAGTTTAAAGCTCAGACAAAGAAAGAGAGGGAAAGAGAGAGAGAGAGATAGAGAGATACAACTCCTAGGGGAGGTGGGTGGGTTGTGAAGACTAAATTCCTGCTGTTCCCTGAGACCACCTGTTACAGGTGAGTAACTATGCTATCTCCAGGAACAAGCAGGAATGTAGTCTTCACATATGGGGACTCCCTAGCTGCAGATGCCAGGGAGAAAGCCCCAGAAGTTGTGTGCCCTTGTGAAAGGGCTCCACTTCCCCCCATGGATCTCTGGCATCCTACCAGGAATGGTGGGTAGGAGTTGATTAAGTATGGAACAGGTGTTGAAGAACATCCTGACAAAACAAGACATCCCGGCGGGAGTCTTTGCCTAAGCAGTAATGGGCTGTGAAGGTATGAACCGAAGCCCAAGTAGCTGCTCGACAGATGTCGTCGATAGACACAGAGTGAAGATGAGCCATAGAAGCTGCCATGGCTCTCACATTGTGAGCTGTGACATGGCCTTCAAGAGGAAGGCTTTTACTCTCATAGTGTGCAATCCAGTTGGACAGTGTTCTTTTGGAGACTGGAAGTCCTAAATGACTAGGTTCAAAAGCAACAAAGAGTTGAGAGGACTTTCTATGTTGCTATGCCCTTTGTAAGTAAAAGGCAAAGCCTTTTTGCAGTCCAAAGTATGAAGATTCCTTTCTGCATCTGAGGCGTGAGGCCTTGGGAAGAATACAGGAAGGTAAACCACTTGGTTTAAATGAAAAGGTGACACCACCTTTGGCATAAAGTGTGGATGAGTCCTAAGGACTACCTTATCATGATGGAACCTTGTAAAAGGAGGATCAGCCACCAATGCATGAATTCACTGATGTGACGTGCTGATGTGATTGCAATAAGAAAGATGACCTTCCTGGAAAGGAATTTCAAAGAGGTAGTGGCTAATGGTTCAAAAGGCGGTTTCATGAGCTGCCCAAGAACCAGATTTAAGTCCCATGCCACTGGTGGTGGCTTAATGGGAGGCTTAGTTAAAAGAAGGCTTCTCATAAATCTCGCTATGAGAGGATGAGAGGAAATAGGTTGTCCATTTAGAGGCTTGAAAGAAGCTGCAATAGCACTCAAATGAACTCTCACTGAATTGGTCTTAAGCCCTGCATTTGATAAATGAAGGAGATACTCCAGTAATGATTCCAGAGGTATCGCCAGAGGGTTAAGACCCTTCTGTGAGCACCTTATGGTAAACCTTTTCTACTTAAATAAGCATAAAGGATATCCTTTACCTGCTGAGAAAGGTTCAGACCTTGGAGTTCTAGGCTTTCAGCAAACAGGCCCTGAGATGCAGAGACTAGGGATTGGGATGCCACAGCATCCTGTCCTCCTGAGAAAGGAGATTTGGAGCAGATCCTAACTCCAGAGGCGGAGCTTGAGAGAGATGTAGGAGCAGAGGGTACCACATTTGCCATGGCCAACGTGGAGCTATGAGAATCATATGACCTCTGTCTCTCTGAAGCTTGAACAGGGTTTTGGGAATTAGGGGAATGGGTGATAAGACATACAGGAAGTCCTGGCCCCAATGGAGGAGGAAAGCATCCCTGGCCTGACAACCCTGAGCCGGAATTCTGGAACAGAACCAGGGAAGTTTGGCATTCAGCGGACTTGCAAAAAGGTCTTTGTCCGGGGTTTCCGAAGTTTGAAAACGTTTGGCCACCTGGTCTGCATGGAGAGACCATTCGTGTGGAAGCAGAACTCGACTGAGTCTGTCTGCCCAAGAGTTTTGAATGCCTGGAAGATACACCGCAAGGAGATGAATCTGATGCTCTCTGGCAAGGGCCCATAGTCGCAAAGCTTCGTTGCAGAGCGACAGAGAGCCTGCTCCACCCTGCTTGTTCACATAGAACATAGCTACTTGATTGTCGGTTTGAATTAGGACTGTCTTGTAGCTGAGCTGGGTGTGGAATACTCGAACAGCAAGGAAAATTGCTCTGAGTTCTAGGAGATTGATGTGTAGATAGGCCTCCTGTGGAGTCCAGGTACTCTAGGTAGAGAGGCCTTGCAGTTGGGCTCCCCATCCCACCTGTGAAGCATCTGTTGTTAGAGTGGGCTGGGGTGGGGGTTGCTGAAAAGGAGACCCCACCAAAAGGTTTTAAGGTGATTGCCACCATTGGAGGGACAAAATAAGGCGATCTGAGTTTGCTATTTTGTCTGACAGGCAACCTGACGCCTGAGTCCACTGAGTGGATAAAGTCGACTGGGCTGCCCTCATATTGAGTGGAGGAGTGGCCTAGTGGTTGGGGCAAGGTACTTCAGGCTAGAAGGTCGGGGGTTCAAATCCCACTAGAGGACAGCAACCTTGGGCCTGAAGGACTGGGGTTTCTAGTCCCACAGGTGCTCCTTGTGGTCTTGGGCAAGCCACTTAACCCTCCATAGCCCATGTTCCCTGTAAAATAGTTATCTCCAAGTTATAATGCCCTGTTCAATGTAATTTCAGTTTGTTCAATGTAAACTGCACTGATGCAGAATAGCACAGTATATAAAAGAATATAAATAAATATGGAGGCAAGCATAAGGAACCACATGCACAGTGGATGCCATGTGGCCTAGCAACTGTAACATTTCCTAAGCAGTGAGGTGAGGTTTTAGCACTACTTGGGAAGCTAACTGCACAATGCAAAGGCAGCGGGGCTGTGGAAGGTAGGCCCTTGTCTGTCTGGTATCCAGCAGAGCTCCTATAAACTCTAGGGACTGAGTGGGAGCAAGGTTGGATTTTGGGAAGTTTATGACAAGTCCCAAATACTGAAGGATGTGCATTGTGCGAGAGAGGGCGACTCTGGCCTCTGGCTCTGAAGGGGCTTGAATGAGCCAGTCTAAGTAAGGGAAGACGAATATTCCCAGGGTGCGGAGAAATGCTGCCACCACAGCCATGCATTTTGTGAACACCATTGGTGCAGAGGCCAGGCCAAAGGGAAGAACCCTGTATTGGTAGTGCTTCCTTTGAAACAGAAAGCGAAGGAACGTTCGGTGAGTTGGATGGATGAGAACATGAGTGTACGCATCATTGAGATCTAGAGAACAAAGCCAATCCTGACTCTGAAGGTATGGCAGCAGAGTTCCTAGAGAAATCATTTTGAACTTCTCTTTGAACAGAAATGTGTTCAATTCTCTGAGGTCTAAAATTGGTGTGTGTACTCCTGTTTTCTTTGGAATAAGGAAATAGGGGGAGTCTTCTATTGCCCCTTGAGCAAGGAGCACAGTGACCGCTTGACCTAACTGGTCGTTGAGAGAGGTATGAGAATTGAACTGTCTTACCATTGTAGGAGGGGGCATGTTGAGGAAATGAAGCTTATACCCCTCTCTTGCAATAGACGGAGTCCAATTTTCTGCTATTATCTGACCCCATCTGGGGGCAAAATGACATAACCTTCCTGGGATGGTGGAGGGTTCTGGGCCGTTCAGGGCCAGGAAGGCAAAGTTCTCTAGATAGGAGTCAAAGCCCCTGTGGCGGCTGAGTCTGCTGAGCCGATTGAGGCTAGCTGCTTTTGTCTTTCTTTGCCTAGGTTTGTTGCTGCTGTCCCTTTTGGGCAGACTGACCTAAACGATGCCCCTGCTGGGTAGAGGAGGGATAAAACTTCTTCTTCTTACTGAAGAATGGTTTCTTATAGGATTTTTTTTCCTTGCAGGATCAGCTGTAGATTAGGCAATCTATCCAAAGTGATATTGTATCTATCTCATTAGCTTTTTCCTGCCAATTCTTGCCAAAGAGATTCTCTCCTGTGCAAGGAATATTCCCTAATTTATCCTGTACCCAAATTTCCAAGTCAGATGCCTGGAGCCAGGCAATCCTACGTGCACCTGTGGCAATGGCAGAGGTTCTGCTTATGCACTCAAAGCAGTCAAAGGCTGCACGATTGACAAACTTGGAAACATCCTGGGCATGTTTGACAAGAGCAAGGTAATCCTGCTTCTTATCATCAGGAAGGAGAGGGTTCATAAGCTCTAAATCTCCCGTGACCTCCTTAAAGAACATCCCCATATATAAGATATAGGAACTGATCCTAGCAGAAAGCATGGAAGCCTGGAAGGTTCGACGTCCAAAGCCATCAAGAGTCCTATACTCACGTCCTGGAGGATTAGATGCATGCCTTTTTGCACGCTTGATCCTTCTCATAGCTGATTCCACCACCATGGAATGGTGTGGTAATTGAGTCTTCTGAAACCCAGGACAAGGAGGAACTCGATACATGGTGTCGAGTCTTCGAGAGTGAGGAGATGTGGTTAGAGGTGTTTCCCACATCCTTAACATGAGATCATGCAAGATCTCATGAATAGGTAAGGTAGCTGCCTCCTTGGGAGCTTTAGGGCAGTGCTCCCCAACCTTTTTATCGCCGCGGACCGGTAAACGTTTGATAATTTTTCCGTGGCCCGCTTGTTTTAATTTAATAATTTTAATTTAATTGTATTTAAACATGCCTTCAAAATAAAATACAGCTACACCAAAAAATGAATATAAAGTGATTTATTTTATTTAACTCACTAGAATTCCAAATCAATGAGAACCCTGAGCTTGTTTCTTTGCAACGAGACGGTTCCATCTGGGGGTAATAGGAGACAATGACACCCGAAGTGTGTTGCTTATGTCCAGTTTATTCCGTTGTTTTGTTTTGGTTGCTGTCACTGCAGAAAACCCCGCTTCACACAGATAGGTTGTCGGAAATGGTAATAGGGATTTAAGTGCTGTGGTGGCAATCTCAGGATATTCCAGAACACCGGTAGAGTTGTTGTCTCGAATGTAGTTTTAAGGCCACCATCATTTGCAATCTCCAGCAGTTGTTCTTCTTCTTGCATAGACATGCTAGATTCGCCTGATTTGTTGGCAAATGGGTCGCGGATCCATTCCTTACCAGTTCGTGGGTCTTTTGTGGTTGGGAAGTAGCGCTCAAACTCTTTTAAAAGCAAAGACAGGTGATCGTGCACCAACTGGCAGAATGAATGTTCAAGCTCAGTCTCGCCTAAAATCCCCGCTAATGTCTGAAACATGTCCAAAATGCCTCTGTTCACGCGCCGTCCCCACAACTCCAGTTTGGCTTTAAATGCAGCTACTTTGTCTGACAACTTGAAAACAGTTGTCATTTTCCCCTGAAGGCCCAGATTGAGTTCATTGAGCAGGCTGAATATGTCACACAGGTAAGCCAGTTTTGCGACCCATACCTTGTCACTGAAATGTGCTGCCAGCGGTGACTTCTTTTCTGAGAGAAATCTTTGCAATGGCTCTCGTAATTCAAATACTCTGGTTAGCGATTTTCCTCTGGATAACCATCTTATTTCTGTGTATAAGAGAAGGCATCTGTACTCTGCGCCCCCAACATCAGCGCCCTTCTAGTTCCAGTCTCACCCAGCTTCCATTCCCTTCTAGTCCCTGCATCAGCCCATTTCCAGTCCTAGCCACCCATCAGCCCATTTCCAGTCCTAGCTCCCCCATCCATTTCCAGTCCGAGTCCCTTTATCAGCTCATTTCCAATCCTAGCCCCCCATCAGACCATTTCTAGTCATTTCCTAGCCCCACCATCAGCCCATGTCAAATCCTAGCTCCTCCTCCACTCAGCCCAATTCCAGTCCAAGCCCCCCATGAGCCTACTTCCAGTTCTCAGCCTCCTTGTGCCCAAAAATCACCATATCACTGTCCGACAGCTCCACCCGCATGCCACGATGGACACGGACATCATTAACGTAAGTGCCATGAGTGCTGCAGTCCACAATGTAAACTCTCCAGTCTTCACTGCCACCTTCCTCTCTCCCCGCATGTATCTCTGCATGGACCTGAGCAGACGTGCGCGCGCGCGCAGCGGCGGCAGCTCCTCCTCCCACCTGCCGCTTTCTATAACTGTCGCAAGACGCTCGTTGGGAAGCAGGAAGACTGTAGCTTCCAGGGTGGCTCTTGAGCGCGCGCACTCATTACGTCCACCTTCCCCCACGCGCTCCTTTGCTGACAGAACCTGTGCGGCTGGCTAGTGATGCGGGCTCGCGCCTGCAGGTTCTTACACCACACTGGTCTTGGTAGAACAAATGTCACGACTCACATGTTACCCTACCTCCTACCTGTCACCGCTGCGCTAGGAGGAAGAGAAACGTTTCTTTCTTTCCGTAGCACGAGCGCTATTGCCTCTACGGCTGCTACCACAACTGCATTAGGAGTAGGTGACCTGTACGCGCATGTCATCTAAGAAGAAGGTGGGCTTTGAATCTTGGCGCCAAAAGCTGGACAGGTGGTGACCTAACTGGGAGACGGCCAATCAGGAGGCGGGAGGACCCACAGTGAAATTATTTAAAGTTCCTCGGGCGGCCCGGTACCGTTTGATCCACGGACCGGTACCGGTCCGCGGCCCGGGGGTTGGGGAACACTGCTTTAGGGTATTGCAGGATTTCTAACTCCTTTGCCCTACGCTCTTTTTCAGGAGCCACTGTGATGGAAAGACCTCGGGCCACATCTCGGATAAAATCCTGAAAGGACATATCCTCTAGTGGAGACATCCTACGCTGAGGAGAAGAGGAATTCTCAGGAAGAAGTACTCTGGTATCGGCAGAGCTTTCAGAGTCTTCAGACTCATCCGAGGATTCGAAGTAGTTCCGATCCGGGTGATCGAATTTTGCCGGTGAAAGTCCCTCAAGGGCAATGCCAGAGGCATCTCGATGTCTAGAAGGAGATCTACCCTTTGAGGACTGGCTAGATTTATGTTTAGTTACCTGAGATCCATGGGAGGAAGACAAAGCCCTGGAAGACGTCGATGCACGGAGGCTGCATCGGAAGGAAAAAGGTTGCTAAGTTTAGCAACCCGGTTTTGCCGACCCCTTTTCATCATCATCCCACAGTCAACACACTCAGAGATAGAGTAGTCAGGACCTAAACATTTGAGGCACCACTCATGGGTATCGGTGACGAAGATGGTACCGCCACACTTAGAACACTTTTTAAAACCCGAAGTAGGTTTTTCCATTTTGAAGAAAAAAGTTGGGCCTAGTGCCCAAAATGGCACGTGGCACCTGAAAAGAAAATTACTGGAAAGACTCCAGAAGAAAGGGGGGTTTTTTTGTTGTTGTTTTTTTTTTAAGAAGAAAAGAAAGAAGAACCGGCGGTATCTGTGTAGCGTCGAGGGAAGGCAGACGCGACCACAAAAAAGAAGAATAGAAGGGATGTTTTTCTGCGGTGACAGGATGTGCTACCTGTCGGCACCGCAGAAAACGAAGAACTGGAGAGGGACAGTTGGGAAAGGCGGGAAGGCAGGTGCTGTGGGATGCTCCCAAAAGCTTTCCTATTGGATGCTGGGGAGCGTTCCCACACAGGCTCCGTCGGTACCAACGATACCCATATGTGAAGACTACATTCCTGCTTGTTCCTGGAAATCACAGATTTTAATAAGTGGCAACTGTCATGCCATCACAATGTACCATGCACTGGAACACACAGTTTTGTAAAAGGATCCCTTAATTTAGATGCTTTAAAATGCTTTTTAATTTGGTGCCCTGTTATAAAATTACCCTGCAGATGTTTAGCTATCCTTACACTAAGCAAATACACATGTGGTACAGCAGTGAAACGACAGACAGAGAAGGTGGGAATATTACTAATACTAACGTCTCTATATATTTACAGAAGGGGGCAGAGATGATACTCATGCAGATGATTAACTTGGGCGCTTACCTTAACCATTTATGCACCTACAGTATGTGGCTGTTTTCATGTTACTGTGCCTTGCCGATTTTTAAATTCAAACACATTAACAAAATTTTGCAAAGTTGAAGAGATGAGTTGATCTGTGATAGCACTATCCAGTCATAGTTTTAATGAATATTATTAAAACTAATATCATAAAGTCAATGTGTTCCGGAGTTCAACACACCAAACAAAGAGCACTGAAACTTCATATGGTGAAGCATGGACTGTTCTATAATGACCAGATTTGACTTGATATTACAGAACATAAATTCTAACTTCTGGTCTACTATGCAACATATCCATGACCCTTTTGGTGTCGAGCCCAATGCACTGCTGTGCATCAAATCTTATGCAGTATTGCTGATATTCTGAATGCCAATTTGTTACTGGGAACAACATGCAAATGAATCCAGCAGAAAAATAATAATTGGAGTTTTATTGTAAATGGTTTTGTAAAAACTTTAACCCTTCCATGAGGTATAGTTTATTTTTTCCCCAAAAAAAAGTTTTGCTAAGGCAATTTTGCATGTATCTCATATTTTTAGAGCTTTCTAATAATTAATGAGTTGCTCTACATGATTTTGAACCCACTAGCTAATTAAATATTAATTTAATTTAAAATGTACACATTTAGAATTATATCCAAAATTGGAGTCATTGCAAAGTGCAAAAATTCAAAGTCCACTTTATGCACAGAAACTAGTGTGCACAATCACAAATAATGTACACTAACTGGAGTTCTAGTGTATAAAGATTAATTTGCCATTTTCTACACATGCAAGTATGTTATCCTTTTTCAATGATAAAAAGCACCTCCTTTCTTTCTCCCCAGCTCTCCAGAAACTCTCGTTATAAACATATTAATTGTAGCAACATTGGCATTTGCACCACCGCCCTCCATTTGCAGCCCAAACCACATGCCATCCAAATAACTACATTGGTATATGTGTGTGGGCAGAAACATGGTCGACGCTTTATTTCAATAACAACTTTATGATTAACTTGACAACTGAGCAACTGTATCTGTATCACAGAGAATCAGCATCAAACTGGACTAGAGAGTGACGTCCTGGCCCCAAACTCCCTTAACCATTAATCAGTATTCTCAAATCCTCCTTCCCTCCAGCCTGCGGTGGAGCCTGGCCAAGGCCATTCCTAGAATCATGCGAGCCTTTTATAACCTTGTGCCGTACATGGCAGTGTCACCCAAGTCATGGGAAGATACCGTGCACTACTCCCTTATCTCTCTCTACATACTATTCTGGGTTATATTGACAGTGGGAGGGGTCTCCTCCCTTTCATTAACGCTCAAGCTGTGACAACGCAAACCCCCCCCCCCCCGCACTGTTTATGGTTTATTAAAGTTCTTGATATATCGCCCTTCAACAATATATCAGAGCAGTTTACAATAAACACAATAATCGAAAGTAGGAAAGGAATGCCATAAATAGTAGCATGAAGATCAGAGATATCAGGCAAGGAGGTAGGGAGAAGTGAGGGGGGGGGGAAGGGGGGTAAATAGCAGAAATTCTCATGTTCCAGATGTGCTATGGTTGCAACTGAGTGTACAACAGCAGCCAAATTATGGTACACTATATGGACTCAGAGGAAAGGTGAAATGCCTGTTGGAAAAGATGTGTTTTAAGGGATGTTTTAAATCTAGGGAGAGATGATTCAAGACACAAAGAAGCGGGAAGGGAGTTCCACACTGAGGGACCGAGAAAAAAGAAAGCAGAATTCCAGGTGCTATCAAGATGAGCCATGGATGGAGATGGTAAATGAAGTCTGTGAGCATGGACAGCGTGGAATCAAGAATGACTCCTAGATATTTAACTGTGTGAACTGTGGATATAGTGACACCGTCAAGAGACGGAGACACGGTTGGGGTGTAATTGAGCCAGAGAGCCATAAAGCTGAGGTCTTTGCAGGATTCAGTTTTAAATTATTATGATTTAACCATTAGGCAATCAGACTAAGATAAGAATTAATGGGACTAAGATCAGGGATGTTGGATGGGTGTGCAATAGCAGCAGGATGTCCCTTTGCTACTCCCCATAACTAGTCCCCAATCCCTCGCCCTAAATTGGAACCAGGCCTGTCTGCTCCGACCTATGGTGGATGGGGCGGGTTCATCCTCCACTTCTACCGCGCTCCCCCTGCCCATCTGCCTGCTGAGCCTGCAAACAAATGCTGGTAGCTCTGTGCAGGCTCCAAATACCTTCCCATGTGAATCCTTTCTTTCCCTCCCCTCTAACCCATGCCCCTCCCTCCTTTTCTTCCAGCAAATCGGGTGGTAGACTCAGCAATGCTACTAGTCCACTCCCAAGACAGGGGATCTGGGCTCATATAAATGTAATACTGTAGAAATCATTCCATATTATAAAGCTCTCATTCAATAGACTAAAACTGTAGCAATATATCAAGATTTATTTATGCAAAGCAAACTATCCAAAAAACACGTCTTGTTTTATTTGTTCCTCAGACTATTCATCTGTGATGAATTTTACTATATACTTCTTGCTCCAAGATTGTACTGTAAATTCTAAATTATCATCAAATCAGCAGCTTCTGAGTATGGCCATGCATTTCATAGGCATAAGAGTTTCCATCTGTTTCAATCTAGTGGAAACAGTATATGGCTTATATATCTATAAAATCTCAATTGGAAAAACATAAAATATCAAAACAAAGTATCAGTCACTCATTTTCACATTACAGTTACTCAGTGCAGAAACTATTTCCACCTGATATCTGATACATACAGTATGGAGGAGGGGGTCCTGTGTGGTCTTTAAAACTCAGGTACAATATCTTAAGTCCATTCAATAAAAGACATCATAAGCTGCAAGACCACCAGACATTTTGCCAAATAATTTAGAAATAATACATTTCTCTCCCTCTTATTTTATTCACTGTGAAGTGTAAATAGCTATCAAAAATAAATAGCCCAGGTAGGAATTAGGTAATGTGGTCTACGCCTGTGTATGTTTGTTAGCGCTTTTATATTTTTTTTTATTATGGATATTTTATTGTAAGTAGCAGAGAATGTTTTCACTGTATTAGAGTCTTCAGAAGATGATTCTGTGGTTCCTACCACTTTGATTGTCACATTTGTTCTATCATCTGAGTGAGTGGATGTTGAAGATGTTCTATAAGAAAAGCAATATCCCCTTTAATGGCTGTGTTATTTGAATGTTTCCTGATTTAGCCAGGGAGACTCCGAGGAGAAGGAAAGAATTTCTCCTTCTGAAGCAGGGGCGTTGCAGCAGGAGCGGGGGAGGGGGTATTTTTTCTTAAGTTTTCGTATAAATGTCTGGTGACATACCAGTCTGTGTTATGTTTTTTTTTAACCTTCCCAGCTCATTTCCTTTATTAAAGCACAAAGGTCCATTGCCCCACCGACTAGTGATATTGCCATTCCGTAATTCATGTTAGGTTTTGGCTGGTTAGTGCTTGAGTACCTTGTGTTATAATTATTACTATTACTCCTCTTACTTTGTGGGTTTGAGTTAAGGGGCATGAAGTTGGGATATGGTCTCCTATTTTTCCTGATACATATTTACCTCTTTTTTGTATTTCATATGTTTCTTACATTTGTGTTCAAGTTGTAATGCTTGAATATAATTGTAAATTCATACAAATAATTTTAAAAAGCAGCAAAGAATAGTTGCACTATATGTACAGGATATAAATCTTAAAAATAAAATAAAATAAATAAAGACATCATTTCTGCTTTCTATCTGCATTGATACTCATTCTATGCCACATCTAAGTTTAAACAAAATGAATTTGAACAATAGAACATGCTCTCTTTCACAGTGAGTCCCTGCCCTACACAGCTCATATTCCAAGTGGTTCCCTATGACAATGGGAAATAAAGTGGCTTGCTCAAGGCCACAGTTAGTGGCAGCAGTGGCAGCAGATTCAAAACCAGGATCCGTGGTTCCCAATCCATTATTCTAAACACTAGGCCATCTGCTTTTTCTGACTACCGACCAGTTCCTACTATTTTAAAACCTGAGGCCTGCTATTTAGAACTTTAATACAAGGATGATGCTTATAGATACAAAATTCAGCCCAAGAAACTGACATCTACACTCATGGAATGCTATCTGTGTTATAAACACAAGGTAGGACTGGGAGAAAAAGTACACCCTTTTATCTGTTAAAGTACTACAGCATAAAATTATAAGAAACAAAACTTAACAGGAAAGAAGACCTAGATATTTTAAAAGCTATGGGGTTATTTTGGAACTGTATTTACGTGTGTATGATTCAAACACAGGCCCACATAGACCTTAAAAGCACGGATCTCGATGCGCTAACAGAAAGCTGGAACACCGGAATACAGGCCGCAGCAAACCCCAAATGGAGCACCACCCCGAACCTAGCTAAGCAACATTCGGAACCCTGGTACACCAAAGTACTAAACAACAGGAAGAGAGAACTCAGAAAGCATGAAAAGAACATGGAGACGTACGAAATCTATGGAACATAGGATGGAGTACCTCACCCTCCTCTCGAAATACAAAGAAGAGGTGAACGCTGCGAAAAGGATGCACCACACGAACCTATTGAACAAAGCGATCAATAAACCCAGGGAACTATTTGAGCTGGTGAAGTCCTTAACAAAAGCATCCCAACCAGACCAACAGGATACCTATATCAACCCACAAACACTGGCAAACCACTACGCGAGCAAGCTGACTGCAACCCTGCCCGACCCCTGCAGGGGGGAGGTACACCGGGAAACTACTGTTGAGCAAGAATGGACATGGAGAAATTTCCACAAGATCGATGAGCAACAAACAAGCAACATAATAACTAGCATCAATACCACCACCTCCCCACTTGACCCCTGCCCCACTGCTTGGGTCAAGGCAGCGAAAAAAGACATAGTCCACCAAGTCTCACACATTGTGAACCTATCACTGCATCAAGGAATTATGCCTGACCAACTCAAGAAATCTATAATAAGACCAGTACTAAAGAACAATAAACTTAACAAAACAGACCCAACATCTTATCGCCCCATCTCCAGCATATCCTTCTTAGCAAAAATCATCGAAAAAGCAGCCCTCATACAACTTCAAGAGCATCTAGATGACTACAATATACTAGACATGCAACAATACGGGTTCAGACGAAACCATGGGGTTGAAACACTTTTAATAGCACTACTCAATAACCTCCACAAAGGCTTGGAAGACAGGAAGAAAACTTTCTTACTCATCTTCATTGATATCTCCGCCGCCTTTGATACTGTACATCATGATATCCTACTAAAAAAACTGGTATCAATAGGAATCTCGGGAACCACACTTAAATGGTTCTCCTCCTATATAACGAACCGAAGTCCACAGGTACAATTCAATGGAGAAAAAGCGGAAGGATTCACTCAAACGCAAGGCATACCCCAGGGATCAGCCCTCTCGGCTCTACATTTCAACATCTACATGCAGCCCCTCTGTGACATTTTCAAAAAACATAACATCAACTACCATATCTATGCAGACGATATTATGTTATACACTCAATTAGACACAAATGACCCAAAGTACACCCAGCTTGAATCCTGCCTGTACGAAATGTTAGCATGGCTCCAACAAAACAACATGGCAATTAACCATAAGAAAACCGAAGTGATGTATATATCAAGTATACCGAACTTTGAACCCCCTCCGACGGTCACCCTCTGCAACAACACATATAACACAAAAAACGAGATCAAATACCTGGGTGTCACACTTGACAGCAAACTTCAATTGGAAAAACACCTGCGAAAAACTAATAAAGCCATCTTCCACAAACTCAGAGTCCTGCAGCCACTGAGGAACTTAATCGAACCCTGTGATTTTCGGACAGTGGCACAAGCACTCATTATGCCGCACTTAGACTACTGTAACGCCATACTACAGGGTCTGCCAAAGAAAACGCTAAATATTTTACAATTGGCCCAAAATGTAGCGGCAAGGATCATCACACGAACAAGAATCACTCAACGCATCACACCTGTACTGATCGAACTACATTGGCTACCAGTTGCGGCCAGAATACAATACAAAACTTTGGTAACCACATTCAAGCTCATACATGACATAGCACCCTCATTCCTCTCAACACTGGTCAACAAGCAACCAACCAACAGAGACAGGAGAACTATCAACTCTGACACACTACAAGTTCCTAATAATATCAGAACAGTAAAAGCAAGCACCAGCAACAAAGCATTCTCATTCTCAGCCCCGATAACCTGGAATCATCTACCACATGAACTGTGAGCTATAAAAGACATAAATGACTTCAGAAGGAAAATAAAAACCCATCTTTTTAAATGTCACTATAACCTGTTGTAAAAAAGTGACACCATGATGCCGACCTGTGTAAATGTAATTATTAGAGAACTGTAAATATGTAAATATTGTAAACCTAACTTTTGAAGTGTCTAACCCTGCATGCTGTGCCTAACCCTAAATCTATGTATATATGACCCAATTTTCCTGTCCTGATTTGACATCTCCCAAATTGGTAATCAAACCGCTGCTGATCGCTGGAAGTAGCGGTATATAAGAATAAATAAATAAATAAATTGCATCTGAATGTAAATGGTCATTTTGGAAAGGTCCAGTTTAGACACTAATGGCTTTAATGTATGGAAGCTTCGAGGGAGCATGTCATGAGCATGATCGGGGTGTGGCCTGGACAGGACAAAAATCTACACAATTATTTCCCATGTCATACAGGGAATGCACATGTAAGGCCAAAATTCTCCACATGGGGATTTACACTTACTTCCTTGCATGTCTAGGTATTTAAAAAGCATGGGTCCAATATTCAAAGGCATTGATACATGGTTTGAGTCATGTTATCAGCAGTTGGTTCAAGTTATTGGCAATCTAAGCAAACCTTAATTCTTATGCCCCCCCCCCAGGTGTCAGAATCTATTGTTTAGTTTTGAATGCCCTGCTCTTTGCTGCCCCCCCCCCCCCTCCTCAAAGGCTGCCATACTAGGAGACCTCTTAGTTTGCCTGATGGTTGGGCTAGCCTTGGTTATTGGAATTTCTCCCACCTAAGAATTCATCTTCTCACACTGTATCAACTTCTCTCACTGTACCCAAAACCATCACCCCACTTCCCCAAGCGCACTCAGCTAGTTATTGCCAACCTAGCCATAGCAAGGTTCTATTAAAACTCTGTAAAATGGCCTCCCACCCGCACCTTCTCCCACAGCCTGCAGTGACACCAGGCCATGCCCCCATAGCTTGTGATGGTGTCACCTGCTAGCCAGTCAGTATTTCCAGTGCAGGCTGCACCCACCACCCTGCCCTTGGTACTCACTGGCCTCCTCACCATCAGAAACCTGCTTCAACCAAATCCTATACTGTACTCAAGAAATGTTCCACTCAAAGCCCAAAGGTGCACTACATCTGAACAACAGGGATCAGACGCCTAGAAGCCCCACCAACTGAGGTGCCTCGACAATCACCCTGTGGAGGCATCTGTCAACCAAGTGCTTGAAGCAATAACACCCCCCCCCCACCCCTCATTCTCAACATCCCTCTGACTTGCTCCAATTAGAAATGTCCCTGTTTCTGCACCAAGATCATGACTCCCAAGTGCCTGAACTACAAGAGGGCTGAAGAGAAACACATGACTGATGCATAGGAGGAGGAGTTAGATGATGTGCAGGCCCCAACTGCCAAGTCATCGTATCCAGATGCCATGAGAAGCCTGTCCTAGAGGAAATAAAAGCAGCTGTGGATGCTGTCCAGGGATGAACTCAGAATATGAACCAACCTTTGGAGGCAGAAATCCTGGGAGAGAGGCTGACCCTTCAAGACAAAAAACCCACAGCATAAGCACTCCCTCCCCCAGTGCCCATAATCTAGGTACTTAGGCATTTCAAGCATTGAATAACACCAGCAAAACCCCCTATTCCTGTGGAAATGAAGCTGCACCAGTCTGGATGAATGTGTGTCTCACCACTCAGCATTTCCAATTAAAATGTCTTCCCAGAGGTTCAGACTGCATGCCTCTATTTATTTATTTAACTAGGCTTATATACTGCTTTTCTACCAGTCAAAGCAGTGTACTGTATATATATTTTTCCCTTGTCCCCATAGGGCTCACAATCTATATTTTTGTACCTGAGGCAACGGAAGGTTAAGTGGCTTGCCCAAGGCCACAAGGAGCACCTGTGGGACTAGAAACCCCAGTCCTTCTGGCAGGATCACCACCAAATGTCCACCCAAGACCTTAACAAGCAAACCTGTTGAGTCCAAAAAGGCTCCATAGTCCCAAAGCCAGGGAAAAACATGCACAAATACACTAAAGCAGGCGAGTCCCTGCCTAAAACTCTCAAGACTAGACAAGAACCTATTTGCCTACCATTTTCATTTTCTCTGACCCAGGAAGCTAATGAGAAAAGTGCAAAAACCTAAACAGGTCTTCTTAGGATTGTGGCATACATGGATGACACCCAACGCAAGGAAGTAACAGGGGAACTAGATGTCAGCCTACAAGCCATGTTACAAATATCCTGAGCAAAAGGATATCAAATCAACAGAAATGCACCAAGAAGCCTATGACAAACTACATGATGACATAGGGAATAATTGGCTTATTCAGGCTGAAAATGCCCAAATTCCCAGCAGTATAACTCCCTCCGCAAAAAGTGGGGGGGGGGGGGGGGCAGGGGAGAGGAAGCAGGTAATGTAAGCATCTACCACTGACAAACACTGAAATCCACTATGACACCATAGCGAAGAAATAAACTGTTGACTTAGGTTGTGATCTGTGGACCAAAGTGACTGTGGACTGCATCATAAAGAAAAGTCCAATAGCAGACTCGGCCAGGTTGCAAGAAATGATGCCATGACTATTAAACACTCTACGCATGCCAACATGGCCACTTTTGCACACAATGCCACCCTCTAAGCCATTTACTATTGCAAAAAAATGGAAAACCTGCTGAGGAACTCATCTGAGCACCTGCACCACCACACTACCAGCAGATGGTAAGTGCTCTGATGGCCCTACAAATAGTCTGATACATCAGATCCCCTACACCCTTTTACTAATGGCCTGATTCAGCCATACAACAACAAAAAGTACCTCATTCAACTCTTTACCAAAACAATACGGCTCAGTAATGCTGAAATTGTCACAACATAGCCTCAGAAATAACCATAGGCACTAACAGACTCTGGGCTTATTGTATTGATCTCCCAGACATGTGCCGGTTTAACATCAATGGCTTTGATGTTAAACCGGCACACATCTGGGAGATCAATACAATAAGCCCAGAGTCTGTTAGTGCCTGTGGTTATTTCTGAGGCTATGTTGTGACAATTTCAGCATTACTGAGCCGGATTGCTTTGGTAAAGAGTTGAATGAGGTACTTTTTGTTGTTGCATAACGATCATTCACATTTTTCATTTTAGCTGATTCAGTCATAGACAATACTGCCTATTGTGCCAGTTTTGAAGGTACCAAAAATGTGAGCTAAATAGGAGCCTGGTTCTACTTGCTTTAGAACTGTACTCTATTATCTCTGAGGGAGAATCCTCCTCTCCTGAGAGATCATCAGTCCTGCCTATAATCACCAGCATTTCAAATCCAGCCTGATTTTACTACTACCTCTTCCCTGCCCCAGGGCTTGCCCAGTCCTGTCCCAGGGTCAGACTAGGCAGTTAGCTAGGAGAGCAGCTTCTGAGGGGCAGCAAAGATGAAGCAAAATAAAAGATCCCGCTAGCACCACAAATACAGCCATCAGCAGAGTCTCTTACTACTACTACTGAACATTTGTATAGCACTACAAGATGTACGCAGCACTGCAGACATGTAAGAGACAGTGGCTGCTCATCAGAGTTTACAATCTAGTCAAGACAGAAAATACAGGTGGTGTAGACAGGGATAAAACAAGGGGGAATGGTAAAGAAACAAGGAGATCAGGTGAGTCAAGATCCAAAAACAGCAGCGAAGAGGTGAGTTTTCAGCCTGGATTTGAAAAGGGTCAGAGAAGGCGCCTGGTGTATGGACACAGGTACTTTGTTCCAGGTGTAAGGTGCAGAAAAGTGAAAGGAGCGAAGTCTGGAGTTAGTAATAGATGAGAAGGGCACAGATAGAAGCAATTTGCCAGAAGAGCAGAGTTCCCAAGGAGGGGTGTAAGGAGAGATAAGAGAAACATAGAAACATAGAAATATGATGGCAGAAAAAGACCACATGGCCTATCTAGTCTGTCCTTCCATATCAACAACTACAACAGTCCCCTTTTTGCCATTAGAGATCCTCAGTGTTTGTCCCATGCTTTTTTGCATTCAGTTACTGTCCTCATCTCTACCACCTCCACTGGGAGACTATTCCACGGATCCACTACTCTTTCCGTAAAGAAATATTTCCGCATATCACTCCTGAATCTCTCTCCCTTCACCCTCATCCCATGTCCCCTCGTAGCAGAACTTGCTTTCAATTGAAAGAGGCTCTCTCCCTGAACATTTATGCCACGGAGGTATTTAAACATCTCAATCATATCACCTCTATCCCACCTTTCCCCTAAGGTGTACATATTAAGATTCTTCAGTCTGTCCTCATATGCTTTATAATGAAGACCACTACTCATTTTAGTAGCCACCCTCTGCACTGACTCCATCCTGTTCACATCCTTTTCGGTGCAGAAAAGAAAGGTAGTGAGGAGCTGCAGAATGAAGGCACTGATAGGTCAGCAGGACAAGTTTGAACTGGATGTGGAAATGGATAGGGAGCCAATGAAGTGATTTGAGAAGAGAGGTAATACGGGCATGATGAGGCTGATGGAAGATTAGCCGCGCAGCAGAGTTTTGAACAGATTGAGAGATGATTCAAAGGGAGACCAGCAAGGAGTAGGTTACAGTAGTCAAGACGGGAGGTGATTAAGGAGTGGATAAGTGTCTTAGTAGTGTGTTCAGAAAGGAATGGACGGATTTTGTTGATGTCAGAGAAAGAAACGGCAGGTCTTAGCTATCAGATGGATGTATGTGAAGAAGGAGAAAAAGGAGTCAGACAACCCCAAGGTAACAAGCCGAGGAAACAGGAAGGAGTAGAGTGATCCACAGAGACTGAGAAACTCTCTTACTTACAGTGAGTAGGCAAACATGCAAAAGTTTAATATTTAAAAGTATGATGCCCCAATTATGCCTTTTTATGGGATTGCTGGGGGGGGGGAGGGAGGGAGGGAGGGTTCAATAATCATAATCTGGGAGGGGCAGTGGGCTGTACAGTTGAAGGGTCACCTACAATGTTCCCTCTAATTTTCTGTAGGCTGTGTGCGCATAAAATATCAGCTGTGCAGCTTTTGAAGGAAGGTTAAATTTTTGTGCACCACATAACAACACTCGGAGTTATATACTTTAAAATTTGACTACACGTCAGAATACAGTATGTACACCACATTGATTGCACTAGAAAATATTGTAGAACTTGTGAAAACCGTAAATACGCAACAACTTTTAAATTTTAAGACATCTGTGTTGTTTTCTATCAGAATCAGAACCGTAATTTTTGTGCGCTCTGTTATAAAGTATGTGCGCTTGCTCGGTGAGGTGTGCACGCACGCACACACGCACAGTTTAGAGGGAACAGTGGTCACCTAGGACGCACAATACCTTAGCACTGACCCTAGCTGCCACCACTTGTCACCTGTGTTATCAGGCAGGCTGGCCTTTTAATGCCCACCTCCCAACTGCCCTTTTTTAGGGTCCTCACTTCTCCCCAGCACCAAGCCACACAAAGTCCCTTTTATTAGCCCCTTTTTTCACCCTCACTTGCTATACCCCATCCAGCTACCAAGTCACCCCTCCTGACAACCACACCCCTTCCACACACTGCCACAGGGCCCCTCACTCACCACCACATGTTCCAGCATCAATCACAATCTGCTGCCAGCACCATGGCCTCACCAGACCATTTGAATCTGTCGCAGGCATAGCCACAGCCACAGCCACTCCTCATGCCTTGAGACCTTATCCAAAGACTCAGGGAGGCCCTCCTGATGAAAACTGCAGTGCCCTGGGAGCTTTAAAGTGACCGAGTGCTTCCCCACCCCTGTCCTGCCAACTGCTCCAGAATGTTCCCAGCTGCATGATCATGGTCCTGCGTGGGCCCTTCTACTAGATCAGTCACTGCTACAGCCACCTCAACTGCTGCTTAAGATCCCAGTCCCTTAACTGAGCAAGCCATGCCGCCAAGTCACCCTGCCACCAAGAGCCCTGTGACATTCTTGGTAGCCTGAAGCAGGAGATGCTCACTGCATGGCACAATGCTGTACACCTCCACAGCAGCTTGCAGCTTAAGACCACAATGTTCCCTGGCCTGTGACTATGCCTTTAGACACCACCATCTATCATTGTCGGCCCCGTAACAACTGTACAGCTGCCTAAACAACAAGCTCATCAGCCCCCTCATTGTTCATGCAGGCCCAAAAGACCAGGAAATCTAAGACCAATAAGTGCACTAGCTCACATTGCCCCTCCTTGCCAGCTTGGCTCACCAAATGGCTTCCCACTCTCCCCCTCCCCTGCCCCTCAACAGTTCCATATTTCCTCCTCTATCTTATCTTAGTTCCCCCCCCCCCCCAACACACACATACACTTCCATCCCTTACAACCAGACTGACCACTGTCTCTTGGAAAGCATTTATTTTATTTATTTATTTATTTAGCTGCATTTATATCCCGCTTTTCACCGGGTCAAAGCGGTTGGGGGATACATTTAACACGAGGGGATATGAGACACATACACTAATACTTACAGGGAACATGGGCAATGGAGGGTTAAGTGGCTTGCCCAAGACCACAAGGAGCACCTGCGGGACTAGAAACCCCAGTCCTTCCGTCCCAAGGTTGCTGTCCTCTAGTGGGATTTCAACCACCGACCTTCCGGCCTGTAGTACCTTGCCCCAACCACTAGGCCATGTTATAGAGCCATTCAGCCATGTTATAGAGGCCTCTGGTCTAAATCAGGCCCTCTTTAATCCAGTTTCTCATTCCTCATACAAGAGCCAGTGTCCCAACAAATTAAAAGTTTGCTGAAGCAAAATCTTATCCAGTGGTGACTAACATGAAACTCATTTTCTGGATAATGAATCCATATATTCTCACAAATCCACACTTACACTACACTCTTTCCAAATCCCTTGTTTTTAACAGAGGAACTCATCTGTAATAGGCTGTAAAGGTTCATTTATTCTGTAGGACGCCCCTTTCACCTGAAATCCTTGAATCTAGTAGCTTACTTCTACTACTACTGCTACTTATAATTTGAATAGCGCTACAAGGTATACATATGTAAAAGAGACAGTCCCTGCTTATCAGAGCTAACTTACGTCTCTTTTAGCTCCAGTACCAAACACATACCCATACATCAACTGGCATAGGTGATGCAAAAAACCCTTCTCCACAGTAAAATGGCACCGCAAAAAGTTACAAGTTAGAGACTCAAATGTCAGGAAAAATACAATACATTAGATTTTCTTCCCCTGAAGACAAACCCAGGGAGGAATAAGCTATTTTTCCATTGGAAGAAGCAACTCTTCACTCCAAAATAGCAAAAAATGGAAAAAGAACCTACAATGCCTCTTCTCCTAAAGGCAAGAGGCCTATTCAAGGTATCCAAAGAAAGATGTCCAGTGGAATCACTCCTGCAACAAACTGCAATCAGAGAGAGCATATGACTCCTTTCTTTTCTACTCAAGAGCATATACACTGGCATCTAGAACTCTTTAAGGGTGATTATATTAAACCCAGAAATGAATGACTGTGGCACTTCCCATAGAAGAGTGCTTAGCAAGATGGTTTGGTCCACTGCCTACACTCTCTACAATTGTATGTCCTTTCTGTAGGAGCCAGGGCTAGTGCAACCATTAAGCAAACTAGATGATCGCCTGGAGTACCAATGGCCATCTAGTCTATTGCCACCACTGCCATACCTCTATGGGACGTGCAGAGGCAGCAATACATTTAAAAGGCACAGCGGTGTCCGTGTTACCTTCTGTTCCAGTGGCATTCACACTTCCACCCCCTCCAATTCCACTTCCTTTAAGAGGAAGGAAGTGGAATCGGAGGAGGGTAAAAGGTGATATTAACTGCACTTGCGTTACTTAAAGTAATCGGATTAGCGCGAGGGTGGTGCTGGAACCACCTGTTTCTACAGTTACAAAATAATATCAACAATACCATAATGGCTTTCACTTAGCATGTGGTTAGTCATTCATGGTGGCTTTTTCAACCATCTTAAACCTTCAAATATGTTGTTCTTACCAACAGATCCAAAAATCTTTGGCATGATTTAAGCTGCTTGCAAAACTGCTGTGTTTACGCACATCGATGTTAACTATTTCACAGAATTTTCCAGACCAATACAATGCTGTCATTTACTAACCTATAAATCATGGATTCATGACACAGTTATAGAATTTCATTAATCAGGTACTCTTTTCACATTAGGCTGACACAAACTATTTATCATTTAGGAGCTGAAATACCGGTTATCTGGATATATATTAACCTAATGAGAACATTAGTTAAAAGGCATCAAGATCTAATGCTGTCTTTGTTGTGATCGAACAAAGAAGATGATTTATAATTTCTTTGTCATGTAAATGACTGTGGCCCACCCAGGCATAAAATGGTGATTTGCAAGTTTCCATTGCACTGTGTTGTTTGAACAATGTCGCTCCACCCATTTCTTGTCATAACATTGCAGTATGCACCTTGCTGGAAAGGTTCCAACTTTCCTCTCTCTGTTAGCTTCTTAGAAATTTTTGTTTGACTTTCTTAAATGACAGCATTGGTATTCATAGGCTGATCAAAATGCAGCCGCCTTACAAAGGTCTTACTGAATGTGATGACAAGCAAAGATTGTTGACCCTGAAGGGACATTGTCAAGATTATTCAGCCTAAAGTTCCCACTGTTTTTATCAGTTTTGTGCAGGTACAATTTTTTCTTTTGAAGAGATGTGTGAGTACAAAATGTGAGAAGTCAAAAAACAATGTGACCATTATCAAAGACGTTTACAGATGAGCAATGGATGAACACATACTCATGCAAAAAGCGAAAAATAGAAAACAGCCAACAATTTCTTGAAAACAGGAGTTTTATTTACAGAAAACAATCTATTTGTTGCAGAACAGAAAATGGTGATGATAGCTAAGAGAAAAAGTAGTTGTATGAAAACATATCCCAAAATATAATGTTGCATGCCAATGAGAAAAGATCCCTGTAGCAAAATATGTTTTTCATACTACGGACAAGGAGGGCAATAATGAAACAAAGGACACTAGCAGACTGCTACTAGAGGTTAAGCGGTGCCATTTTGAACCCAGACATCAATAGAACAGGAGTGTCTGGGGAATGCTCCTGCCCCCTCCCCCACAATAGCCACCAGGGAAATGCTATTGATGCCAGAAGCTTGGTTCAGGGATGGGAGAGTACATGCTGGGAGGAAAAGATGTGGCTTGGTTCTAGGGGTAGGTGGATTGGATCCAGAGGGCTTGGTTGGCTGGAATCTGAGTTCAAGGGCTTTGAATGGCTTGGGTCGGGGCTTTGATTGATGATAGGTGTTATACTAGTCTTCAGGAAAGGAATCAGAGTAGGGAGGGTATTTTTTTCAGGCAGTGGCTCAGTGTTGCTGGGTCTAGGAATACAGATGTTTCTAGCTGTAGAAATGTGAAATGAAATTTACCACACAAGAAACTAACCTGTGGCAAATTATACTTTGGTAAAATGCAATATTTTACTGCAGCTTAGTATCTACTGGTCTACATGTCAAGCTGTTGTGTTAACTGTTAGTATGAGTGTGTGATAATTTTAGGCAGAACTTCCAGACCTATGGGCTTGTCATTTCATTTTCAAAGGCCCCTGGCGAGTTTTCTCTTGCAAATATAGTTCCATTTTATGCCTAAAATCAAAACATTTGTAAGGGTCCATTTCTCATATGCTTATGCACAAATTTACTAAATGGATTATCAAAAATACTTCTATCACTTTTCATCATACAGTAAGTTGGATCAATTATAATACATGTTTCATATAATTCAATGGCATGAAAACCATTTTTGGTCTACTTGCCAATCACTGACTTATATAATTCATCATTGATTCTCAAATTGTTCTGAATTAAAGTCATCTTTTTTTCAGCACCATATTGGTGATATCCATCATTTTTCATCATTCATAAACATTTTATTTTACTTATCTTAGTGGCATGTTTACTAAAGTGGTACATGACAACATGCGATTAGCGTGCATTTTTACCATAGCAGTGGCATAGCGGCCGTGGTACATGAAGGAGGGCATGGCCATGGTAGGGAAGTAATGCCATGCTAGGTGCATCAGTCATGTGATAATAGTGGCTGTGCACCAGGTACACTAGCATGCTAACACCAACACCTCCCCCCCCCCCCCTTGTCAGGTATATGCCACAGGGGTCACAGCACTGTGCTGTGCGGAGATCTGAGAGCAACAAGCAGGGTGAGAGAGAACACAGCCGGCTAGAGCAAAATGCCATGGAAGCAGAGGGGCCTGACAGCTGATAGGCTGTCTATGCGACTTGAGGGGATAGCTGCACTGCACTGCACTGGTGTGCCGACAGCAACGGAATCCAAGTTAGTGTCTGAGTGAGGATCCAGAGCAATGTTATGGGTGATAGCAGGCTACCACACCACTGCAGAGAGATCAGACAACAAGACATGGCCCCGAGCCCCACTAACAGGACCTAAAGCAAGTGACCAATAGAGTAGGATGACTGGGAAATATGCACATCCTGTTGGCTCAGAGCAATGAGCCAACGTACAAGGGGAGGGGCATGCAAATCATGGAATCAAACATGCATAGAGACAGTACTGAGGCTGTTTCTGTGGGAGATGGGCACAAATGCTGCATCTACCTTAGCAGCTAGCACCGTACGGGTGCAGAGTGTTAGCAGTGCCCAGCATGTGGGACTGGCATATGAACCCCTCTTACCCAGGGTGCCCGACAACCTAAGCTGCATCAGATACTCTGCATTAATAACATTTATCAGGTACTGCACTGAACGAAATTGCGATTTCATAAATGTTGCCTGTTTATAATACTCTTCCATCATGGAGCATAGGCTTCTGACATGCCAGAACTGTCCATTAAGGAATATTATTTAAGACTATGGGGATGAAAATTAGTACATTTGAAAAGACTATTACAATCAGTTGGCTATTTAAATATGGAAGTCTGGAATTTGCCATTCTTCTTCAATATATTGATAGCCACAAAAGCTACATTACCCAAAGATACTATGCAAGTAAAATGTAAACAAAACATTCTTCCATGGCATCATCTGGCCCAGTTCAAACAAGAAAAATGTCATCTGTATAATGTAGCAAAGTTTAATATGTATCCAAAATCAAGATGTATAAAAAAAGTGGGTAATATATAAATATCATTGTAGCCTCCATAGTGGTACCACATATTGTAAAATGAACTGGTCTTCAAAAGTAAAATAATTTTAATACTAATAAAAAAATAATAAAGTTAGTAATTGCACAAGTAAAAGTACCTATTTATGGGCCAATCCAGCCCCCTTAAGCCTTTCTTTAATGAGGAAGATGATCTGATCCTGTGAAATATTAGCAAATAAAAAAGCAATATCTATCAACACCAATTTCCAAGAACCTATAAAATCCCCAAGTGAAGACTGAAGTAATAACTTCCATAGAATCTCAAACATATGATGCATCTTGAGAGAACATAGACTGTAAAATTTGATCAACAAATAATGGTTCCAAAATGAAACCAATGTCTGCTATCAGATAACCAGGCAGCTGATTAAGTGATTTATGTATCTTAGGCCTAACACAGAACGCAGGTATAGCCAGATGTTGAACCTGTAAAAAAAATTCTAGTAGAAATCATTTTTTGTTGGCATGCCTCATCTGTAATGAATTTAATTTCACTCTGTAGATCAACAGTATGATCTTTTTCAAGAAGACAATAAAAAGTGGTATCACTTGTCTCATAACTTCTCTTTCATAATCTTCAGTATCCCATATAACTACTCAACTCTCTTTATCGGCAGGTGTAATAACTATAGATGAATCTTGTCTTAAGTTATCTAAAGCTTGCCATTCATCTCATGTGAAATTGTTAGCCTAAAGAATCCTATCCGGAACTCATGTAACTTCTTGCAACAAGTTTTTGAAAAGCCAATAAATTATGATCTGTGAGTGCTTGAGGAACCCATGTTGATTTAATTGCACCCAAATCTTTTATACCTGCATACATTATACCTACTTTGCAAAATACATGCCAGAGATTTGAGATTGTAATCTCCACTCATACGCTCCTTCCCCCAACTTAACTGATACTTTTATTCTATTGGAAAAAAGTATGTGCAATGTGAAATCGTGCATGACATCTTAATTTGTGAGAGGCTAATTTCCAAAACATATTTTTATGCAGGTAAGAAAGCGTTTACCCATGTGGTGGAAGATTTTATAAGCATGCAGTGGAAAGATCCAAACTTCCTACGCACGTAAATCAGTATTATCCAGGACTTGGTTGGGATTCTGTAAGCACATGCTGAAGTGTCAAGCGTAGGGGGAGGGGTGCTTGGGGGCCTGGTGTGGGCAGAACATTAGCATAGCCTGAAAGTATTCTATAATATATGGATATCCTATGATGCACATGTGTTCCTGTGCCAATTTAGGCACTACCAGTTATGCCTTCTCTAGGCAGGCCCAACTGGCATGCAATGAGCACATGCTTCGGTACATTTCCCTCCAAAAGTTTATGACTGCTCTTAAGATATTTTATTTTGTGAAGGTTTTTCCACCAGACTGATTTTGAAAGGAACAGTTTTGGCTGATCTCAGTTTTCCCTTCTCCTCGTGCCTTTACTCTTGTAGATTCCTTTTGTTTCACCCTGGTCACCCCCTGTAGTGTTTTGGTATGTGGTTTCCCCTATTTTGTTATTATAATAGATTTTGTAATTTTTGATTTGCGATATATCAAGTAAATAAACCATAAACTTTTATAAAGAGCGGCACGAGTATGCGTCACTTTATAAAACAGGGTGAATATGCACGCATGACGATGCGCACTGCCTGTGTGTGTGTGTGGGGGAGGGGGGTTACAA
Organism: Ichthyophis bannanicus; assembly: GCA_033557465.1. NCBI lineage: Eukaryota > Metazoa > Chordata > Amphibia > Gymnophiona > Ichthyophiidae > Ichthyophis > Ichthyophis bannanicus. The sequence goes on along the minus strand of CM066043.1, from coordinate 143,918,711 downwards.
AATTACCCTCATAACAACTTTGGAATGTTGTCCCCCAAAATATTTTTCTGTATTACATTTTGAACAAAATTTGGATACGTAGTGTACCTTCATTTGTACACAGAAAGAGCAGGGCAGATATTCAATGAGTATTAAACATCACATTCTTTTGGCAAGGATTCACTCCTCAATGAAATACTGACACTCGCACACTCCGATCCATCTGCCCTTGACTCTCTAATCTCCAAATGGAACAATCGCATCTCATCTCATGCGACTATACCTTGCAGTGCAAGCTCCATCAAGAGACATCATCACATTCCTTGATACTCACCAGAACTAAAGAAGCTCAAAGGTAAACTCAGACAGCTGGAATGCAAATGGCGATGCTCCAAGGACCCAGGTCATCACTCTGCATACATCGCTGTCCAAAGCGAATACTGCCTACTGACTTACACTCGAAAAAAGGAATATCACACCAAGTTGATCAGATCCTCCTTAAACGTTCTCAGAGAGCTATTTGATATAGCACAAAATCTACTAAAAAATCCCACCTCTAAGAAACCTGATGCCACTTTATACCCATCTTACATAGCACAATTCCTCCATTACAAAAGAACATAAGATATGCCATACTGGGTCAGACCAAGGTCCATCAAGCCTAGTATCCTTTTCCCAACAGTGGCCAATCTAAGTCATAAGTACCTAGCAGTCTCCCCAAAAGACAGGTTCTGCAATGCTTGTATTGGGTCAAGCAGTGATATCCTGGGTCCCTTTTAATAATCATTTATGGACCTTTTCTCCATTCTAAGCTAACCCTCATCAACAGATCTAACTTGCAGACCCCATCCTGCTCAATGATTCCCCCAATCAAATATGGTCTAGTTTCAACACTATCAACAGCTGTAAAACATCACCACAAACCTCAACGCCACAACCTCCCAACTCAACCCTTGCTCAGTCTCCTGGAATAAACTTACCAAGCACGAACTCACTCCAAATCTGCCAAACATAATACAGTCATCCCTATCACTACATGCCTAAGAGCCTGAGGTAGGCTGCCATCAACCCATTACTAAAAAACTCCACAGTTGACCAAATTTCATCAGCTTCTTCAGATCCATTTCCAGTATTCCTTTCATAGCCCAAATCATCGAGAAGACAGTACAACTACAGATGCAGGATTACATAGACTCTCATGCCCCCATTGACCAACAGCAACATGGTTTCAGAGCACTCCATGGCACTGAAACACTACTGAACTTCCTCCTAGATACCTTAATCAAAGGAACTGAAAAGCCCCTACGAGGCTTCATACTCATCTTCCTCAACATCTCTGCCGCATTTGATTCAATAAGCCATGAACACCTCTTGACTCATCTCCACTCAGTTGGACTAAATGGAAAAACACTACAGTGCTTCCATTCCTACATTGAGGACTGTTATCAGCAGGTAAAAGTAGGATCGATTAACTCACTCCAACAAACAGCGCCAAGGCCTACCACAAGGCCCTGCCCTATCTTCCTTACAATTTAACATCTTCATTCAATCGCTATGCACCATAATCTGGAACCATAACATTCTTTATCATCTCTACGCTGATGATATCTTTATCTATATATGTCATTCTCCACTGAAAACTCAGATTACTCCACAATAGGAAGATGCTCTGAATCTCTCTCAATGGCTCTACCACCACAACTTGGCTATTAATCCCAACAATACAGAAGTACTCCACATAATGAAAAACTTATCATTCTTGCCCTCACCTATCATCCACCTTGCAAACACCACTCTTCAGGTCAAGGACTAAAGTCAAGTGCCTGGGCATAATCATTGATCAGAGGCTAAACTTCCATTCCCACATCAAGCAAGTCACAAGATCAGCATACTATAAGATGAAAACAGTTCAAAACCTCTGCCCCCTGCTTGAACACAGTAATTTTAAAGATGTATTATTAAAGGGGACCTAGGAAATCCACTGTTTGTCCCAATACAAACATTGTGTAACCTGTGTCTTCTGTGGAAACTGCTAGGTGCTTGTGACCTAGATTCGCCACTGTTAGAAACAGGATACTGGGCTTGATGGGCCTTGATCTGACCCAGTATGGCATATGTTAGGTGCTCATCACTCTAATCCTAGACTATGAAAACATCATCTACCAAGGACTTCTGAACGCTACCTTGGTCCCCTTACAACTTGCACAAAACACCGCAGCTAGGATCATCTCAGGCCCTTTCCAACTATCTCAAATTACTCCTGTCAAAGCAGCTTCACTGGCTCCTCATTCACATGAGGGTCAGATACAAATCCTCCCTAAATATATTCTAAATTCTTCACAGCCTCTCTGCAGACATTCTCTAACCACTCATTCTGACACCCGCCAACAGGACAAGGAGGAAAGTCTTTATGGAACTCCCTCCCATTGGGCATGTGATCAACAACAACCTTAAAAGACTTCCATTGTAGGCTAAAAACCTATGGATCAGACACCTAGCTGCACACTCCACTCGTGATACAGCCGTACTTTACAGCATCATGTTTCTATTGCCTCCTGAATAATCTTCTGTGAGCTACATGCTAATCCAGCACTACACAACATCTAATATCCTAATGCTTAAAGTAGTGGGTTCGGAGCAGCATGCCAGGGTTCAAATCCCGGTGTGAGCCTTTGTGATCTTAGGCTAGTCACTTAATTCTCCAGCTTCTCTATACCCTTTGGCTGTTTTAAGGGAACAAGCAGCACTTTCCTGATTCCTGTTCGTGCCTGGAGCAGGTTTAAACATGAGCATGCCTTCAGATGTAACTGACATTTCTGAAATAAAAAAGGAATGTCTATGTTCATTGCATCTCCCCAGACATGCCTCCACCATGCCCCCTGCTTATTTGGACACCCCTGCACTGGAGACATCTGTAAAGGTCACACCTCTATCAACTGATAACCATATTAATATGAATAAAATACAACCACTGTATGCAAATGCTAGAAGTCTAAAAAATAAGATGGGAGAACTAGAACATATAGCACTAAATGGAAGGTTAGATATGATTGGCATTTCAGAGACCTGGTGGAAGGAGGACAACCAATGGTACACTCTGATACCTGGGTACAAACTATATCACAATGATAGGGTATATCAAATTGGTGGAGGGTTTGCGCTTTACATTAGAGAGGGCATTGTGTCACATAGGATTAAAGTTTTGCATGAAACAAAATACACGGTAGAATCTCTAGGGATTGAAATCCCATATAAAAAGGGGAAGGCGATGGCAATGGGAATCTACTACTAACCACTTGGCCAAAATGAACAGATGGATGCTAAAAGAAATCAGGGAAGCTAAGAGTTACAACACAGTAAGATTGGATGATTTCAATTACCCCGGTATCAACTGGGTCAGTTTTATTGCAGGACATGCTAGGGGATAAAGTGATCATAGAATGATTGCATTTGATTTAATAAATGGAAGCAGGACAGCAAGGAAATACACAGTACTATCTTTTAACTTTCAAAAGAGAGACTATGATAAACTGAGGAAAACAGTTTAAAAAAAAACTAAAAGGAGCAGCTGCAAAGGTTAAAGATTTACATCAAACATGGACATTGTTTAAAAATACTAACTTGGAAGTCCAAACAAGATGTATTCTATGCTTTAAGAAAAAGTGGAAGGAAGGCCAAAAAACTGCCCGCATGGTTTAAAGACGAGGTCACAGAGGCTGTTGTATCCAATAAAAGCATCTTCAGGAAATGGAAAAAGGAGCAACATGATGAAAATGGGAAATATAAGCACTGGCAAGTTAGATGTAAGGCAGACAAAGAGAGAATTTGAAAAAAAAAGCTTGCCGTGGAAGCAAAAACACATAAAAATGTTTTCAAGTACATTCACAGCAAAAAACCTGTGAACGAGTCAGTAGGACCATTGGATGATAGATGGGTACAAGGGGCGCTAAGGGAGGAAAGGCCATAATGGAGAGCCTGAATGCATTCTTTGCTTCATACTTTACTGAAATGGTATTTAAAGGTGATATATTCGAAGAAGTGAAAGAAATATTGATAAACCACAAAGATGTATTACAAGTATTTGGTAAATTGACGAGAAGAAAATCACCTGGACTGGATGGTATACATTCAAGGATGTTGAAAGAACTGAAATTTGAGATTGCAGACCTACTATTAGTAATCTGTGGACCAGGTCTGGGTGCGCATAGTTCCTCTGTGAACATGCAATATAGACTGGCTAGCGGACTGTCTGCAGTTCATTTGTGCATCGCTGGAACACCTGGTGGGTGCAGCAGGTACAGTCTGACTGTGCCTGCTGCTGGTGAATGTCAGACCATGGTTGGAGGCAGCAGAGGCTCCCAGTACTACTGTTGGTCTGCCAGTGCCCTAGCAACAGGTCCAGATCTGGCTAACCCCCTTGATGACATCCACAACCTAAGGCGCCTTTGGTTAAGGTACCATAAGAACTGTAAGATGCATCAAGTTGACAAGCATGAGCTTTAAGGCAAAACACCAGATGTAACCCTAAAACTGGAGAGAGCATAAAGGAAAGACAATGAACAGGTAGTAAGGTGCCTCATTCGGTCTACTGTAGTGTGCACGTTACATCAAGACGCAGTACTGTGGTGCAACATGCATTGCAGTGCTGCAGACGTGCAGTGCACACAATAACGCGTGTGAAGGGAACATCACGCTCGTTATTGTGCACGCTATGCGCCTGCAGCACTGCAACGCGCCAATGGCTGAAAAATGTGCCTTGCCAGTGCTAACGCATGTTATTCCACGTGCTATGGGTGTGTCGTGATGCAGCACGCGTTACTGCGCATACGCAACCGTTCGGCATCATGAGGCCCCACTCTAAACACAGCAGACAAAATGGCGGCGCAGTCACGAAATCCACCATTCACACTAGCAGAACGTATTTCGTATTTAGTGGTATACTGCTGATGTACATGGCCCACCTGAGCTCACATCCTTGAATGGTGGCAGCTGTCTATGTGCTACGGGTGCTACGGGTTTCCATGCACACATTCCCTTTGGTGGAACACATTTGCATTGTGCTTGTTGTGGTTGTTTGGGATAGTGGTTACAGACGTGTGTTGAGCCACCATAGGTTGTAGGTTTGATTCCCACATGTTCCTTTCCTTTTCTTTTCTTGTGTTCTGCTAACCTTACCATACAATAGCTCCAGCTTCGTCACTTCTCCACACACCCTTCCTTCTCTTCACTGTGCACTGCAGTGTCCCTTCCATGCAGCCTATCCATCACATATTAGCTGTTACATATGGTCCCTTTCTTTGGGATGTCTGGGTGGGCAGTTGGCTCAGTGGTTTGGTGTTGGTGAGCTGTGTTTGGACTCTTCAGTGAACCGGTTCGATTCTCTCATACTCTTTTTTGGATCTCTTGCCCATTTTGCACTTGTACACACACCATCCACACGGCTGGCCCGTCAGACCGACTCCTGACACCCTTTCCATTTGTTTACTCTTCTGCATGCTGTTTTCACTGCACACCATTTCATGGTGTGTGTGCATGTGTTTATCTGTGGCTCACGTCCCCATTACAGACTGTGCTATCAGCTGCCTGTGGTCTACGGCCTTACACCTACGGCTCCATTTCTTATGTGGCACCATGTCTGCACATCCCTCAGCAAGTCTTCTACTGTCTGCGTGCCTTTGATTGCAACCCCTTTGGACGCGCTGCTGCTTCCTGTCGGCTGTGATGTTAATGCGCGGTAAGTCCAGGGCACCCTGTACCGCGCGTTACTGGACCAGGCGTACCTTAATGCCACACCGCCCACTTCCTTATATGGCATCGGTAACATTACCAGTGCACTTAACGCCAGTAATATTACCGCACTTTAGTAAACATATCCCTTAAAGTTATTTTTTAAATTCCTATGTTCTTACACTGTCACAGTGCTCAGCATTAGTGATTGCAAACAGGTTATATAGCCAAACTAAAACTGACGTGCATGTAAAAGTACAGTTATATTTTTTAGTAGTAGTAAATTATGACATTTATAAAGCACTGGGCTAGAATCAGACAAGCTCCATTCTATATTCTAAGGGCAAATACTGTCAGAATCCACATTGCTCTGGAACATTAGGCAGTCGTTCACATTTATATTGTAGCTGGTCCGTGGGCAGCCTGTAGGAGTGGGGAAGCTCCAGATATCAACAGAATAGCAGAGTGAAGGGGAAAAGACCTAATAATAATCAGCTTTGTATTTGCCATTGAATCAATGCTTACTCCTGGTGATCCAGCAACCCCTGGCTTTTCTTGGCAAGGTGTGACTGGAATTAGATTGCCAGGTCTTTCTTCTGAAGCAATGGAAGGTACAGCAACTTGCCCAAGACCAAAAGAGTGCCAGTGGGAATTGAACCCTCGTCTCAATCACCATTCTTCTGCTCTAACCGCTATGCTACTACTCCATGCTGCAATCTTTGTAACACTACTGATGGTACAGTGGTGATAAATATTCAGGTACAATATGTCTCTGCCCAAATGAACTTACAACCTAAGTGGGTACTTGAGACAATGGGAGATGAAGTGCCTTGCTGAAAAGGAGTGTTCATGGCTTTAGTAGGATTTGAGCCTGGGCTCCCCTGGTTCTTAGCTCATTGCTAACCGGTAGACTATGCCCCTCTTCTTGCTTCCTAGTGTAGAGTCTTAGGGTGTGGGAGGAAGTGGAGGTGACTTCATGACCCTAGTTCAAGGCCCTAGTTTAGAAAGCATACCATTCTTCCTCAAGATCTCTCACACTTCTTCTCGAACCACAAAGCCAATTCTACAAAATTAAGGGTGTTATTTTAAAAGTGCTATTCGCGATTTGGATGTCTGCAAATGGGCATGTGGCTGTCCAAATAACAGAGATGTTCCCAGAGCAATTTTAGAATCTGTGTTTGTAGACATCCAAGTCTGAATGGGGGCGTGGTGGTGGTGGCATGACTGGGGCATTCCTAAGAACCTGGGCATCTCCACTTGCAATTCAGAACATCCAGGGCATTTCTGAGATCATCTAAAGCTACACCTTCTCCAAGCATGAACAAGCATCTGAAAAGTGTTTGTTTTGTCAGGCAAATGTCTGGAAGGTGTGGAAAAGGAGCTACACTAATATCCCCTGTATTTTACACTATATCAGTGAACACTGATAGGGAATGGGGGCTCATGTCTTCACTTTGCTATGCTGCTGGACATCTTCTCATGCTAGCTTGTCTGAAATAGACGTTTCCAACCCAAGCGTCCCTACTGAGGATGTCTACTGTATGTGGCCGTCCACATGCATATCCAAGTCAAGGATGTCTATGTTCCTAAAACACTAGACATCCCTAGTGTTTTTCTGCATGCTCTGCCCTGGATGTCCCTGATCTAACTTGGACATCCTTTCTAAAATCCCATGTATAAATATAAACATCTTTATTAGTGTGAATTATTGAAAATAATTAAAGTCTACCTGTTAACTTCACAAATTTTAGGCAGAATAACAAAGACAACAAAAAAGTGTAATCTCTAGTTGGTTTCTTCATCTCCTATACCTCTTCTACTTCCAGACTCATGACTTCTTACTCTAGGTAGGACTGTTCTGTCATGAAAATTCATTGGACCTTGTGACAAGGCTGCACTCTTCTGCTTCTTCCACTTCTCTTCTCTGGTATAGGTTCTCTAAACTCAGGCGGATTCAGATCTGGCAAATCTCCTCCACATAGATGAAACTCCAAATTCTGTGGAAAATTTCCACTCTCTTTCTCCACTAGTAGGTCACACTCTGATACTTGAAATCAGTTCAAACTTCAAAAGGCACTTCTCTTGCCTGTGCTTCTCAGTGCTGTCAAGACACTGTCCTCTGTTTCCTTCCCAGACTAGAAAGGAGATAGAACCCAAATGCATATTTTTTTCCTTTACTCCAAAGCCCTGCTCTGATACTGAAGGTTCCATCTTTCAAATGGCCAGAGATTCCTTCCTTTGAACAATCAGTGTGCTTCCAGAAGAGAGAACAATAGCAAAAGACCTTGTCCCTACCAAAACACCCAACTATATAATTTAGGTGACCTGTCACTCCACCCTTGGCCACTTCCCAGTGGGAAAAGGCCAACTGCAGAATGCTCTTCCCCTGTATTAGTTCACCACTGTTGGGCGCATATGCATGTGTGCTGATATACCCTTATAGCCTTGTGGCCCGATATTTAAAACAATTAGTTAATCACAGTGAATGGGATATTCAGCGGCACTAACAAAGTTAGTGCCGCTGAATATTTGTGGGTGTAGTCACTAGCATCAGAATGTACCGGGGCAGGGCGAGGGTGGTTCTCAGAAATAACCAGTCAGCAGCAATATTCAGTTGCTGCCCGGTTATCCCTCGGTGGTGAAAGTCAGATGCAATAAAGGCTCGCTTATCCTTTGCCAATGAACTAAGCTAGCAGCAGCCAGATATGCAGCAGGCATTGAATATCCAGGTCTAGGACTCAGCAGAGATGGCTAAGTGCTGTAACTGCGCTAGCTGCCACCGCTGAATATTGGGCCCTAGGTGCTTTATTATAAAATTATCCTTATAATGGAAAGTCTCTGCTCCTTGGAGTTTACATATTTAGTCAGAAAAGACAAATGGGACGCATGAATATCGCTGCTGCCCAATTAGCCTCTTGGCTAGCCGGCCAGATACGCCCCAGGAATTGAATATCTAGGTCTAGGGCTCAGCAGAGATGCCTAAGTGCTGTAACTTAGCTAAGTTGTGGATAACGCAAAACAAGCGTTTATTCTGGTATTCATAGACATAGCCTCAGCTTTCAACAGTGTTAGCCATAATATCCTACTCACGAGATTGGCCCAAATCAGAATAGGGGAGACAATTCTTCAATGGTTTAAATCATACATTTCTGACCAGATGCTACAAGTACAAGTAGGTAAAGAATCTTCTACTGCCTTCCCTCAAGAACAAGGAATACCCCAAGGGTCTGCCCTCTCTGCCCTTTTATTCATCCTTTACCTTCAACCTATCACAAACATATTCAGAAAATTCAACATTGGATATTTCATATACGCAGACGATATTATGTTATACCATCCCATTGATATTTCGAACCCCAACTACCTCAATCTAAAAGACTGTATCAAAGAAGCAGAAACCTGGCTTAACTCCAACAATCTCAGCATTAATTTCAAGAAAACTGAAGTATTATACACTACCAGAAATGTAACTTTACCCCCCCCCCCACCCCACCCCACACACAACACTACCCCATCCACAACATCATGCTTCAAGTGAAACAGGAAGTCAAATATCTGGGAATTATACTTGCTACATCTCTTAACATGCTATCTCACATCAAGTGAACTGTAAGAACAATTTATTTCAAACTAAAGATCATTCAACATCTCAGACCCCTACTTGACACTTCAGATCCATAGTACAAGCTCTTATTACTTCTACCTCCCTCCCCCCACCATTTTGACTTCTGTAATAGCTTGTTAAAGGGTACAATCAAAAAGAACCTGTCTATTCTCCAGAGGGCCCAGAATGTCACAGCATGGATCAAAAGTAAAGCCCGCTTAAAAGACCATATCACATCCATACTATATGATCTCCACTGACTCCCAATTGCAAGCCATATAAACTATAAAACCTTAATGATCCACAATATTGCTGCGTCCTTCCTCACAACCCTCCTACACATCCCTAACGAAACAAACAATCTAGAAAAGCAAGCTCCCAGCACATCCTCACAATCCCCTCCTCTATTCGAAAGACTCAACAGGTCACAAGCACCACAGCATTCACTAACACTGCTCCCAGTCTATGGAATTCCCTCCCTGATTCTCTCTGTTCAATAAAAGACCTCCAAACATTTAGAAAGGTGATCAAAACACTCCTCTTCAAGGAATACTACTTCAGTCTTATAGACAACACCAGCACACACTTCCTCCACTCCTGACACACACTGAACTCACTCATACACATGGGTCAGACCCGTTGAGTTCATAAAGCGATTTTTACCACCCAGAATTATTCAAAGCTTGTACATAGTTTATTTACATTCTCTTATATACCACGCTATTCTGCATCAGTGCGGTTTACATTAAACAAACTGAAATTACATTGAACAGGGCATTATAACTTGGAGATAACTATTTTACAGGGAACATGGGCTATGGAGGGTTAAGTGGCTTGCCCAAGACCACAAAGAGCACCTGTGGGACAAGAAACCCCAGTCCTTCCGGCCCAAGGTTGCTGTCCTCTAGTGGGATTTGAACCCCCGACCTTCCAGCCTGAAGTACCTTGCCCCAACCACTAGGCCACTCCTCCACTCTAGTTCTCCTCCACTCCAGTTCTCCTTGATACTGTTTTATGTAACTCGTTTGTTGTATGTAAACTGCCCCAGATCTCTGGAAGGGGCGGTATAGAAGAATGTAACAAATAAATAAATTAAATAAATGATGAACAACAAATAGGAGAGCCTGAGTAAGACAGTAAGGCCATGACTGAGAAGATTTAAGGTAGATGGGATGAAAGTGTAGAGAGCTCTAATTATTAAAACTGTTGCTAATCAGCCTAGTCTCATATAGCGTGATATAGGTATGGAATATCAATGAGCTCCAGTTCTGTCTAAGAAACAGAGATGATAACTCTGCTTTTTTTTTTAATTAAAAACTGACAATGAAACTTCTTTAACTCAATTTTCAGCAGGGGTATTTTGATCCATTTCCATAGCCAGAGAATCTTATTCTCAAGAAAGCTGTGGAAGAATCCTTGCTGGGAGAAGTGTTACATTCCACATTCATGCCTTTCACTCTGCAATTCATCATACATAACACCTGGAAATTATTTACAGATTCTTGGTTTTCTGTCTCTTAGATTAACACAATATCAAGGCTGGTTTTGGCCTGTTAAAACTCATTGGGCCTGTATTGCTCAAGGACACACTATTATCCACATTAGCTAGTTTGTATTAATTTTCATCAGTGCTAACAATGGTCCATTTGTTCTAGAATGCATCAGAATAATGTCTGCTGTAATAGATAATATCTCCTTAGTCTTCCTGGTATCATTCCTACAAACTCTTTACAGTCTATTAGAGAATGATTTATCCATATTTATACATTATTTGTGGAGGAGTGGCCTAGTGGTTAGAGCAACTGCCTAGTACCCAGAAGATCAAGGGTTCAATTCCCACTGGCACTCCTTGTGACTTTGGGAAAGTCACTTTACCCTCCATTGCCTCAGAAGAAAAGGCTGGCAATCTACTTTCAGTGATACATTGCCAAGAAAACTCAGAGGTAGCTGGGTCGCTATGAGTCAACACTGACTTGATGGCATAAAAAAACCCAACAACATTATTATCTCTAATCATTCTTAAAACTGGGTGCTCTGTGACAGAATACAGCGGTAAAGTGTAATTTATTATTGAAAATATTCAAAAGCAGACATTTTAACCACAAAAGAACGTTACAGGGTACAACCAAAAAGAACCTGTCTATTCTCCAGAGGGCCCAGCTTAGCATTCACATTACCTCTGTTTAATATGCATGCTAAGTATGTGCTTTGCATGAATGTGTCTATTTTCGAGTAAAGCTGAGCACCCCATCTAGACAATCAAATTTTGTTTGCCCATATAGGAGAATTTTCATCCAGTAATTTAGGTACCTAGGTCTGGTTGAAAATTCATCTACATATAGACAACCAAAATGTGGCCTCCTATATGCCATTCAGCACTGACTGAAAATGTCTGCATTAGCTAAACATTCACCCCTAGCTCTCCCATCAAAACCACAATCATTCTTGGGCAGCCATCACTAGAACCCTGATCTCCTAAAGAATCCCGTATTAGTTTCACACATTTGTTTTAATAGGGAAATTTTTCTGTGCACTAGATTTAACATGCACTAATCAACTTAGCATACCTTAATTTGTCAGTTATTGCACATTTAGTAGGTGTGTTCTTTGCACTTAGGGTACATTGGGAGTGAAAAGTTTTATGCGGTAAGTGCAAAACCTGTGCGCTAAATTGGGGGGGGGGGGTACAGTCATCACCTACCCAATATTTACTACACAGAGCAGACACTTAGTGCTGAGGTACGCATTAAATGCTTTGGCAGATAGCGCAGGTATATGGGCCCTATCTACCAATGTACTTACTATGAACCTCAGTGCTAAAGCATTTAAAATCCTCCAATTCTCTTAAGAACACACTAGCACCCCTGATCACAATGCCCTCCCTCCCATAACATCTGTGACACCCCTGATCACAATTCCCATACCCTCAAAGAATCTCCGTTCACACAGAACGACCCAATAGCACCATCTCCTCCATAAGCATCATACCCGCCCAGCATGTACCAGGAGTATCTCTGGTGGTCTATTCAAAAGGCAGGAACAATCCCCCTTTGTTCCCACTCTGTTACTGCCTGGGTTCAAAATAGTAGATCTAGACCTAATGGTACTGTCACAGAATTAACAAATATGTGCACAAGCTCCTTATTTGACAGTTTCACCCCTAGTAGTAGACCATAAGACTACCGCTAGGGGTCAGATGTGTCATTTGTAAGCCAGGTATCAATAGGGTGGGATCAAAAGGGAAGCACTCCCACCCCAATACTAGACAACCATGGATACCCCCTGGAGCTAGGGGGATCAAGGGGGGGGGCCAGAAGGGTCATAGAATGCTCTTGAGGGGATGGGGGTACGTTAGTGTGTTCATCAGGGGGGGAACACTTATTGAAGGGAGTCCTCTGAGAGGTTGGTTAAGGGAGGGACTATGCTGAGGGGTTTCTTCCACAACATGGGAATTGTGATTGAGGGTGTTGAAGATGCCATGAGAAAGAAGGTATTGTGATCGGGGAGAGTAGAGTCCTTCAAGGGATTGAGGTTAATCGTTCTTTGAGCTGCAGATCTGCTATGCTGCCACTTTTAAATGAGTATGCAGTGCATTTTATTGGGGCTTGGTTGGGTACCAGGGGGAGGGGGCTATTTGCAGGGGGTGAGCCTTGAGTTATTGGTGATGCTGGAGGGAGGGGAACATCAATTGCATTTTTCTGACATAGGCCCTTTAATTTCACAGCCTGGATCATCAGGCTGTGTGTTAGCGACCTGATGCTTCCGGTGGAAAAATAACGTCAACTTTGAGATGGTGCTACTTTCCCATGAACAACATATGGCTTGCGGTGATTACTGTAAGCCACATAAATCAATCTGAATAATGAGGCATTTTTCATGCTTTGCATCTCATTGCACTCTCCAAAATGTTGTTAAGTGTAAACCGCATTTGATGCTCGGAAATTGCGGTATAGAAATTGTTTCGAATAAAAAATAAATAAATTATTATTCACCATAAGGTGCAGTGCAAAATTGTGCTTTATGGTAATATAACATGTTTTTGCTGCATACCATGCGGTAAGGGGCAAACAAAACATGGATTATTCCCATAATGTCCTTTAGTAACTACCCCATTAGGTCCTAAAATTGGCTGAAAGTAGGACACAAATTTAGGAGCCTTACATAGGAGCCATAAAGTCCTATTTTAGATAGGTCAAGCAGATAGCAACTAAGACGCCTAGGTTGGGATGGTCACAATTCCCCTGATATTTTACAAAAGACTCTGTGGAAAAAAGGAGCCTTTTATAAAATACTATACTGACATGCAGAAGTACATGCGTATCTAACGGTACATCTGGTGGGAACAGCAATTTTAAAAAGTTGCACGGAAAAAAAGTCTCCTGCTCTTCCCCAATCTCCATGTATGCAGCCTTTTAAAATTGCTATATTCTTCAATATCAACCCACCCCCAGTCCCTACACCACCCCTAACAAATGCATTAACAGTCAACTCCCCTGCCTCTCCTATGAACCCTCCCAACAGGGCAACCTGATCCCTTATGGTAATATCATGAACATACTGCTAGGGTCATGGGTGCTATTTTGAAACCCAGGACTGGCTAAGCAAGAGTATCTCCTGCTCCCACTAGACACCAGTAAGTCCACAAGGCTGGGGATGGGAGGGGTCTTTTCAGGTGCCATCAGGGGGTGTTCATCTTGCCAAGGGGGTTGGATGGCTGTTTTCTTGATGCAGTGGTGGGGGTTGGGTGGGAGAATCTTGACGTGGAGAGAAGATCGGATGTCAGGGCATTCTCGATGACAAGAAAGTTGGGCGGGGGAATAAGATGCTGCAAAGGGAATTCAAGGAGGATAAGATGCTGCAGAGATGATGGGGGGAATGATGTTGAAGAAGGGGGGGGGGGCTTATGCTGCTGGATCAGATTGTTGCTCCCAATCTGCATGCACAATGTTAAAAATTTGCTCCAGTGAACATGTAAGGAAAGCTGCACATTTTTCCCCCACATGCAACTTTTTAAAAAAATTGCTACTCTCACTAGCTATTGATGTACAGACCTGCTTGTCCTTATATGTATTTTACAAATAGTTCTGCATTTGACAGAGACTCTTTGTAAGATCCAGGTATGTAGAAAATTCCTACTGTATGTCTTAATTCCCCTGTCCATGTCCTATCTAAAATTTGCCTTATCACTTTTTAACAAAGTACGTTTAATTTATGAATGGTCTTCAGTCTAAGGTACACAATTCTAGCTCTTGGGGACAGAGAAGGTCTAGATATCCACCATGAATATTTATCATATACAGCCGCATGTATTTTGTCCATGAAATAGGTTACTTTGCATAGTAGGTTATTCTGATACACAATTGTTTCAAAACTACAGTCATGCACTCTTGAGGATCAACTTTCACAGTACTTTTATTGAAGCCTGTGGTTTTGAAATCTGATGTTTGAATACCCTAACAAATCTGATTTTCAGTGGAACAGAGCTATGAAAGTTAACACGTTACATAGCCCAATTCACATATATAATTGAATATTCATTGGGTATGTCCTGAAAATCAGATTTAATGGGTTTCTCACAAACTTGCTTTAGAAACTACTGTTTTCCTTAAGATGATTTACATGGTGTGAAATGCTGAATTTGTCAGATGCTGGCTCATGATTGAGCTAGCTGAATGTAACCCTTTTTACATGACCCTTTTATTATTTATATATTCAAAATATTCAGTAGCTTTCATTATGTTACAACATTTTGCAATTTACAGCATCTGCAGTTTGTTCATGTGATATGCGTCTTCCTATGCGAAAAGGAGAGCAATTTTCAAACTGTTTGCTTGGGAAACATCTGTGGGTGCTTTTTAGTAAGCGTGTGCATTCAGTTTGCTAGTTTATGTATGCTAAATTGATTTGACATGCACTGATACCCTAACCAGTGAATTAAGGCACACTAAGGTGATGCTAAATCAATTTAGTATCCCTACTAAAACAAATGTGTGAAACTATTGGAAAAAAACACCCAGAAATTGGGAGAAATTCATGAAAAATAAACAAACTAGCCAAATTCTTCTTGCCTGTGCACATCCCTACATTTTACCCATGGACTCTTCACCAATTTTCACAAAGCATGCACTGCCATGTTTCCTTTTGAAACTTGCTGCGGGTACAAAGGGCACATGGATGGATATCTGAAGCTGTTTTTGTGCAGGTATTTTTTTTTCTGGAAAATAATGCAAATAGCAGTTCTTTCAATAACGCATGCTAAGCATCATGGGCCCGATATTCAGTGGCGGCAGCTAGTACAATTACTGCGCCTAGCCATTGCTGCTGAACACGAAACCTGGATATTCAATGCCATGGGTCATATCCGGCCACCAGCATTGAATTTCCAGTTCAGCCACAGAAGCCGGAAGCTAAGCTAACATTGTTGTATGTTCTGTTCAAATGTAAACCGCACTGATTATAATAGCGCGGTATATAAGAAACGCAAATAAATAAAGAAATAAAGAAATAAATAAGCGGGCAGCCGCGATATTCAGATGCTGATCTTTGGCGGCAAAGGTTAGGACAGCCTTTTCTGTGCCTAACGTTTTCTACCAAGGGATAACGGATCAGCGACTGAATATCTCCTCTGACCGGTTATCCCTGGGTACCACCCTCGAAACACCCTGATGCTCACTGCATAGCAGCAGCACCCAGGGATAGTCAGTGGCATTAACTGCGTTAATGCCATTGAATATCCCACTTAGGGGCATTCACATGGTTTACAGGTCTGTAAGCTGTATAAAGGTCTTTGAATATCGGACCCCCATGTGTTTATAGTGCTGTAACCATTACTGTGGGGCCTGCACTAATAGTTACTGTATGTTGAAAAACAGCCAGCATGATAAAAAACCTGCATTAATTACTTAATGCACAATGGGATGTTGGACTGGGTGGGTCATGGACAGAAAGTGGCAATGGTCTACGCATTGCAGTTAGCCTGCAGTACTTATCACGTGTTGTTAATTTGGCACTTAATTTTGCAGTTCAGAGGACTTTCTATGTTGCTGTGTCCTTTGTAAGTAAAAAGCAAGTGCTCTTTTACAGTCCAAAGTATGAAGATTCCTTTCTGCATTTGAAGCATGAGGCCTTGGAAAATATACAGGCAGGTAAACTGCTTGGTTTAAATGAAAAGGTGAGACCACCATTGGCATAAAGTGTGGATGAGTCCTAAGGACTACCTTATCATGATGGAACCTCGTATAAGGAAGATCAGCCACTAATGCTTGCAACTCACTAATGCGATGTGCTGATGTGATTGCAATGAGAAAGACAACCTTCCAGGAAAGGAATTTCAAGGAGGTAGTAGCTAGAGGTTCAAAAGGCAGCTTCATGAGCTGTCCAAGAACCAGATTTAGGTCCCATGCTACCGGTGGTGGTCTAATGGGAGGCTTAGTTAGAAGGAGGCCCCTCATAAATCTCGCTTTGAGAGGATGAGAGAAAATAGGTTGTCCATTTAAAGACTTGAAAGAAGCTGAAACAGCACTTAAATGGACTCGTACTGAGTTAGTCTTATGCCCTGCATTAGATAAATGAAGAAGATACTCCAATGATGATTCCAGAGGTATCGCCAGAGGGTCAAGACCCTTCTGCGAACACCATATGGAAAACCTTTTCCACTTGAAAGCATAAGAGCGTCTTGTGGAAGGCTTCCTAGAAGCATAAAGGATATCCCTTACTTGTTGAGACAGGTTAAGACCATGAAGGTCTAGGCCCTCAGCAACCAGGCCCTGAGATGCAGAAAGTGGCGATCGGGATGCCACAACATCCCATCCTCCTGAGACAGGAGATCTGGAGCAGATCCTAACTCCAGAGATGGAGCTTGAGAGAGATGTAGGAGCAGAGGGTACCACACCTGCCGTGGCCAATGTGGAGCTATGAGAATCATATGGCCTCTGTCTCTCTGAAGCTTCAATAGGGTTTTGGGAATTAGGGAAATGGGTGGAAAGGCATATAGGAAGTCCTGACCCCAATGGAGGAGGAAAGCATCCCTGGCCTGAGAACCCTGAGCCGGAAGTTTGGCATTCAACGGACTTGCAAAGAGGTCTATGTCCGGAGTTCCCCAAATTTTAAAAATTTTTGCTAACTGGTCTGCACGAAGAGATCACTCATGTGGAAGCAGAACTCGACTAAGTCTGTCTGCCCAGGAGTTTTGAATGCCAGGCAGATACACAGCAAGGAGATGAATCTGATGCTCTCTGGCGAGGGCCCATAGTCGCAAAGCTTCGTTGTAAAGCGACAGAGAGCCTGTTCCTCCCTGCTTGTTCATATAGAACATAGCTACTTGATTGTCCGTCTGAATTAGGACTGTCTTGTAGCTCAGATGGTTGTGGAACACTCGAAGAGCAAGGAAGATTGCTCTGAGTTCCAAGAGATTGATGTGTAGATGGGTCTCCTGTGGAGTCAAGGTGCCTTGGGTAGAGAGATCTTGCAGGTGAGCTCCCCAACCCACCTGTGAGGCATTTGCTGTTAGAGTGACCTGGGGTGGGGGGCTGTTGGAAAGGGGACCACACCAACAGGTTTTGGGTTGACTGCCACCACTGTAGGGACAAAATAAGGCAACTTGAGTTTGCTATTTTGTCTGATAGGCAGCCTGATGTCTGAGTCCACTGAGTGGATAGAGTCCATTGGGCTGCTCTCATATGGAGGCGAGCATAGGGAACCACATGCACGGTAGATGCAATGTGGCCTAGCAATTATAACATTTCCCGAGCAGTGAGATGAGTTTTTAACACTGTTTGGAAAGCTAACTGCACAATGCGAAGGCAGCAGGGCTGTGGAAGATAGGCCCTTGCTTTCCTGGCATCCAGCATAGCTCCTATAAACTCTAGAGATTGAGTGGGAGTTAGGTTGGATTTGGGGATGTTTATGACCAGGCCCAAATACTGAAGGATACGCATTGTGCAAGATAGGGACATTCTGGCCTCTAACTCTGCTGGGGCTCGAATGAGCCAGTCGTCTAAGTAGGGGAAGACAAATATTCCTAGAGTGCGAAGAAATGCTGCCACTACAGCCATGCATTTCGTAAACACCCTCAGTGCTGAGGCCAGGCCAAAAGGAAGAACCCTGTACTGGTAGTGCTTCCCCTGAAATAGAAACCAAAGGAATCTTCGGTGAGTTGGATGGATGAGAACATGGGTGTACGCATCCTTGAGATCTAGAGAACAAAGCCAATCCTGACTCTGAAGGTATGGCAGAAGAGGTCCTAGAGAAATCATCTTGAACTTCTCCTTGAACAGGAATTTGTTCAATTCTCTGAGGTCTAAAATGGGTCTTTGTCCCCCTGTTTTCTTTGGAATAAGGAAATAAGGGGAGTAAAACCCTGTACCCTGTTGGGAAATGGGTACATCTTCTATTGCCCCGTGAGCAAGAAGTAAACTGACCTCTTGACTCAACTGATTCTCGAGTGAAGTCTGAGAATTGAACCGTCTTGAGGAAATGAAGCTTGTACCCCTCCTTTACAATGGAGAGTCCATTCTTCTGCTGTTATTTGCTCCCATCTGGGGGCAAAATGACACAATCTTCCTGGAATGGTGGAGGGCTCTGGCCCGTTGAGAGCCAGGAAGGCCAAGTTCTCTAGATGAGAGTCAAAGCCCCTGTGGAGGTTGAATCTGCTGGGCCGGTTGAGGCTTAGCAGACTTTGTTTTCCTTTGTTTTGGTGGCTGCTGTCCCTTTCGGACAGACTGACCTACAGAATGCCCCTGCTGGGTATAGGAGGGGTAAAACCTCTTCTTTTTAGAGAAGAATGGTTTCTTGTAGGATTTTCTCCTTGCAGGATCAGCTGTAGCCTTGGATAGTCTATCCAAAGTGGTGTTATCAGCATCCAGCTCATTAGCTTTCTCTTGCCAATTTTTGCCAAAGAGATTTTCGCCTCTGCAAGGGATATTCCCCAGTTTGTCCTGTACCCAGAGTTCTAAGTCAGATGCCTGGAGCCAGGCAATCCTACGAGCACCTATGGCAATGGCAGAGGTTCTGCTTATGCACTCAAAGCAGTCAAAAGCTGCACGATTAACAAACTTGGAAACAACTTGGGCATGTTTCACAAGTGTAAGATAATCTTGCCTCTTATCATCAGGAAGGAGAGGGCTCATAAGCTCTAGATCTCCTGTAACCTCCTTAAGGAACATTCCCATGTATAAAATGTAGGAACTAATCCTGGCAAAAAGCATAGAGGCCTGGAAGGTTCGACGCCCAAAGGCATCAAGAGTCCTACATTCACATCCTGGGAGATTAGATGCATGTCTTTTTGCACTCTTAAT